>JAWWMP010000116.1:63213703-63311068 GCA_035047865.1 Dendrocincla tyrannina
ATTGAAACAAAGACCTGGCCCAGGCTGATAATCACCGCATATGCATGTCCTTTGTCTCTTTTGTTAAACATCTTTACTGAGTCTCGGGCGTTGGCTCCAAGCTGTTTGGAAGGAATTCCACCTAGGTTTGAAAACTCTGACATCCTCTCTGTTGTTCCCTCTACTAGTTCTCTTAACTATGGTTTCTTAACATGATTAAGATTTCTTTTGACATGGATAAGAGAGATTCTGAACTCAAAAAGACTGATGAAGATAAAATATCTGTTAAGAAGACCTGAGAGAGAAATATCAGTTTATATGGTTCTTAAATATTTTAAAACAGTATGTTCCTCTCAAGCTATATGAACAGATGGACAATTTATGGTGAGATGGGCAAAGACAGTATCAACTCAGCTAATGCCAGATGCTTTGTTGTAGCTGCCTACATTAAGTGGCTTTCACTTCAGCATAACAGCATGCATATGAACAGTTATCACAGAGTACCTGACGCAAGTCTGCTTTTTATTTTGTTTTACCCTAACTTACATTTTTATAACCAAAATAAATGTAAAAACTTAGGCAAAATTTCCATCACCTTCTGACAAATCAGTTCCTCTGTCAGGGAAAAGCCACTTAAATTACTCCAGAGTTATTCAGAAATTTAAACAATCAGAAATTTAGTGAAATCATAACTAAATTCAGAACAAAGCCAACTATCTGGAAAATTACAGAGATCCTGCCTGCATGATATCTAGAAAAAGAAACTATGTCTTAGTAATAAGTGTTTTCAATATACTAATAAAGTAATAAGCACAGCATTTATGTTATGACTTAAAGAGGCCTTTGGAAAGTTTCAGTATAGGAATTACTGCAGAAACCAAACAGCTGGTGTCTAAGACCTACAGTATTAGGAAGCAGAGAGCTGTTTGTTCATTTTCATCTTGCAGCTTGTTTATGGAATAACTGTGATTCCATGTCTGGACTTATGTTATAGTCCTTAATTAACAGGAAAAGATAGAAATAGTAATATAATGAAGCTTTCAGATTACAGAATTAATTAAACAATTCAGGATCACAAAGGGCTGTGATACATTGAATTTACAAGGTGAACAGACAGCATGATGGAAAAAAAATTTAGTGTCAATCAATACAATGCATTATATAGTGGAGAGAAAATATTAAAGAATAATTTATTTCTAAAATAACTATGTGAATTCAGGAAAGCACCTAAGTAGTATTACAGGCAAGTCAGTGAAGAGCTTGCTTCAATAAGTAAATGCATCAGGAAAAAGGCTCATAATCTTTTAAAGCTGTTGCATAAATCAAAAATGAATCTTATCTAGAGTGTTGTGTACAAAACTTTTACATGATAATGTGGCACTGGAGTGGACTAGGAAAAAGCAACAGAAGTCTCATATGAAGAGAAATAGGAAAGATACAAGATTCCCTTTGAGATTAATTAGTATGATCATGCTATAATTGAAAATCACAAATCTAAGTCAAGGGTTCTTTAGAAATAAAACAGAGGAACTGAATATCTTTATGGAAATGTAGTTTTTATAGACCAAATTTTCATAATTAATTATTGCAAACTTAGAAAGAAAATTAAACTTTCTGTGTCAGGATGAAAACCTATTGCTTCTTATAAGAAAATAGAGAGAATTTGAAGAAGAAATCACTTCTGTGATGGTATTCAGACTAGATATCTGTTCCTAGTTACTGCTGCGTCATAAAGCAACACAGAATGGATTATTGTTGAGAAGGAAAAAGTGTTTTTAAGATTTTAATTTCTTTCAAAATATTTTCATAATTTCAGATATGTTTGCATTTTCTTAACAGCTCAGAAAAAAAGTCCTTCAAAACTGTCACTATATGTAGGATTAAAGGACTGTTTGTGATGTATATTCAAGTTTCTGATACAAGTCAAAAATTATTGAACCATTCTAAACCTGATGTTTTTCTTCCATGAAAATACTTACATTATCACAGTCTTGTGACCTTTTCATCAATTGAAATTTACTTTTATTTTCTAAACCTATAAAAAATTAGATCAAGGTCTATGATGGTTTGTAATGATTTTCTTACCCATTCCCAAAATCAAAGATATGATAATTCTCACTTCTGGAAATAGTTTTCAATCTGGATTTATCATCCCTAAAAATGGTATGCGTACTTCTGATCAATGTATTTTGCTTTGCATCATATCTGTATTAACTGGAAATTTAAGATCGGATCTGGACAGGTCTAGGAAAGACAGACAGTGATTTAAGGCTGCTAATACAGTCTTCTTTGAATAGCTTTGTGTGTACACATTCCTGATTCAAGAACTAGGTGACAACTCTTATCAGTAGACTACAAAACAAGTTGACTTAAGAATTTGTTTTTTTCTCCAAGTAATCAAGGTAAAAGAGTACACAGCCAAGAGCATCTCTCATATCAGAGCATCAGATTTTCTAGTTCCTCATTCTGGTTTATTTCATGTCCTTCCCTGCCCAGCTGAAATATATTACTTAGCAGATAATCTGGCTTTTTATCAGTTGTAAACCAAATTCCTTGGGTAATCTATCCATCTTTTTGCTGTATTTCAGATTCAAACACATTGCTTATCTTCTGAAAGAGCAATGTAAAGGACAGTGTCCATGCACTTTTTCATTTATTCCTTGACATTTTACATTTGAGTAACAGGATTTGATCAGAGCACTGCTATTGGCAGCAGTGTTCAGAATGAGTTCTATCTCTGAAGATTTGTTGAGTATTTACAGCACATTCCATTAGAAAAACTGTGGCCAAGGTGAAAATTCAACAGATGTCACAGCAGGATATAATAGAACAACAACAGAAACTAGCCAGACATAAGTGCAGTGACAGGCATGGATGAACCTGCCTCTGCCTGTGCTTGCCTCAGGAGCAGAAGCACAGTGAGCTCCATCCCATAAGCTGGCAGAACAGAAGTCGGGAGGAACACAGAGATGGTCTGCACATTCACCTATATGCCCTTCCCAGAGTCTTCGTATTTGGGGTTTCTGTTGATTTGAGAGTCCCTCCAATACACTTTAACTGCCTTTGTAAGTCTGCCTTTTGAAAGCCATTGCAGTTCCTATAGCAGCTTCTGGGGGTAAAGCTACAAAATATGCTATAACAGCTGATGAAAGGTGCACTTCACAGCTTTGGTACACACATCGCCCAGAACAGCAAAGTGATTGCAAAGAGGACCTGATTCTGGAAACCCTCTGCCAGTTTTTCATTAAGTCTAATCAGGAAACCTTTTTTCTACTGCTGGGCACATTCTTGGTATGCTTAAAAGATATTTAATTCTCAAAGAGGAGTAAGTGGCAGAAAACATAAATCTCTGAAATTGGAATATTTTTTCCCACGGGCCATTGATAAATAACATTACAGAAATTTCAGGTTTAATATTTTCTTTTTTGGGGGTCTGGTTTATCCAAATGTACTAATTGTTTGAAATAAAATGCTTTCTCATTTTAAGAACACTGAAGAGCCAGAGATCAGCGCTCAAAACTTAAATGCGCACACTGAAACTACTAGGGAGTTCCAGTGCTCTGTCAGGTCCATTCATACTGGCAGCCTGGTGCTGGACACCTTTTTCTGGGTCTAAGAGCTCTGAGTTTTAATTCCTCTGTCTCCTTTAGCCTGCAAATACTAGCCTAAGGCAGAGGTTTACTACATCCACTTTTAACAGAAATGTTTCAAAATAAGGTGACATATGTAACTACATTTTTAGGAGATTCAGTCTTATAAATGTAGGCTGGGGAATGGGTTTTAAATGGACTTAGGTATGAGCTTGGCTCAGCACCACCAGGGTTGCAGTAGCCATCTGTAAATGCAGGTAACTCTCCCATTTTAGACACTTCAGCCCTTTTAGTAAAATTTTGTTGTTTTCATGATATCTATTGCAGATATATGCAATGTTTTATTGGAATATCAGGCTGAGTTTTATGGAACTTTAACTCTGTTTCCAGAGTTCGAACACTGGTCACACAGCACAGTTTCCACTGTGGAACTAGTTCCAGGTTGTTTAAACTGAGTTTAAAGTATCAGTCTCTTTCCCATCTTCCTTCCTACAAAATTCATACTATGGGATTTGGAGGTAGGATTGCTGGATGACCAGGTTTTGTAATTCCCCATGTTAGGCAGAGGCTTAGAAATATGAACATAACTTCAGGTGTATTTTTACTACTTATTTTATGCATCTTTTTATGACTGCAAGTTTTAATAGCAAAAAAGCACATATTTCTATAAATATTTATATTAAGCGGATGATACTTCACAACCTTCCTCTATACTTCCCTTGCCCCTGCATGCCTTTCCATTTCAGTCTATCTGCTTCCTTCACTGTTGATTTTGAAATATTCACTCTGTGAGTCTATCTCCAAGTATGAATGTCTGGGAGGAAGGATGTCCATGACTGAAGTTACACGTGAAAATATAGAAAGATGGAATTTGCTCTCATCAATGGCAGAGCTGGGTGCTTCTGATGAAACACTTCAATTTCCTCATCTGGTGAATAAATTTATTCCTATATTGTGTAATATATATATGACTTAAAATATGTACATGAAAGGCTATATATAGGTGTTTGAATTATTTTTAATGACATGTATTGCCTGTTATTAACTTCAATCGTGAAAACTCAGTATTTTTGCTTCTATTTCAGCTGCAGTGAAAAAGGAGGGAGAGAAGAAAGGTAAATCAATATTTTCCCTTGACTGACTTTCAGGCTGTGAGAAATGTTTCCTTCGTTCAGTGTTACAATTACCATGACATACACCATTGCCATGACATGCACTACCTCATGTGCTACCATCAGCTGACTTCATCCACTCCTACTGTGATAACACAGTTGTCATTTCCAGTATTGTAGCCCCTTCTTAAAACAGGCCAACACAGCCCAGTATCAGACACTTCATCATTCTGACTGGTAGGAAAATGAAAAGCTTTTGTTATCACGTTAGGATTTGTCAAGTAGAACAAAACTTCCAGCACACCATGCATGCTGACCTGGCTGTTTGTTCATTGCAAAAGTTGCTTTTCTAGGCACATCTAATTTCCTCTTTGGAGATATGTATGGAGCATGCATGTAACTTTTGCTGAAGCTGTTCTTTGATATTTTAACAGACTAGTGGAAAAATTTGCTCTAAATTACAACCTAAAATATTACTTTTTATGCTTAAAGATAAATACAGTGTATTTATCACACCCTAAATATCTATCTGTAGTGTTGTCTTTCAGAGTAGGATTTGCTGCGTTTAAACTTTTATTTTTTTGTGATTTTCTGATTTTATTCAAAAAGCAAAAATAATTAAATATTAGCACTAAGGTGACATTTTTCTTTAAACTACTCAACTTTATGTGGTTTATAAATCATATCTTGCTCATGAAACTGGGCAATGGTAACATTTCCAGAACACTTCCATAATTTCATAGGATTTATTGAGAAAAAAATCCTGCTTTTTATTACTGAAGATTAGTATTGGGAGATTTTTTCTGGTGGGGAGGGTTGGGTGGTTATCTTTTGCCATTTCAAAAACATTTGGAAATTCTGTGATTCACGTAAGTGAAGAATGGAGCCAACTTTTACTGTCTATACGTGAAGACATTTTCAATCCTGCAAATTTATTATTTTTTTTCTGCTATCCCTATAGAGAGCCGTTAACTGAACTGGAAAAAAAAAATGTAGTCTCAAATGTTTTACCAGCTCATGAGTGAAATCTTGGCTGTGTTTATGTTAGTGGCAAAAGTCCCATTCGCTCCATTGAAGGCAAATTTTCACCTCATATCTTTAACAGAATAATAAAATTCATTTTGGTTATCAAAAATGACCAGTCTTAATAGGTATCAAGCAGGATATTTTGTCCAAAGATTAATTTGTAATAACTGAGGCATGAAAGGTAGGACATGAAGCAGGATGAATCAGAAAATTGGCATCTACACTTACTGCCATAGGTTTTCAGGCATCTAAATGCCTGCCGTGTTCAAAAACAAGAACTGTTACAACCTTAATGGAAAGAAAACAGCGAGGTATTTGTTAAGGGTGCTACTTCTGTCACCCTTGCCACAGATTATGGGCCCATTCCTTTACAGAAGAACATCAAGGGAATTTGTTTTAAATACCTACTGCTTGCTCTTGGCTCATTTTTCACCAGCTTGGATGGTTTTCCTCCTTAGTCATAATCTGTCCCAACAAAACTTCATTGAAAAATGCATTTTTAAACAAACATCCTTTGAAGATAGATCAATTTTTCCATTTCATATTCATTTTATATATTTCCTGATTTAAAAAAAAAAATCCTTTCATTTCTTAGTTGAAAGGATTTTACCAACATGTAGGATACTTCCAAGCCCCTGGCTCAGGACAGGTTGTATCTCACCCTGCTAGTTACCCCCAACTTACTTCACTGAAACATGGAGGTGTGAACTGAAAGTTAGCTTTAGTCATTTTTCTGATATCATCACTCTATTTATTTTTGGACTAAATCTCCTTCTGGTTTTCTGAGATCATAAACCAATATTGTCAGCAAGGCAGGTAGCGATTCTAGCAAAGGAAAAAATCTAGTCCAATGATATTTTTCAGTTACTAAGGAAAACTGGTTCTGTGATTTTTCCTCTCTTCAGTAGATATGCCCTAAACTGGATAACTGGAGAGAACCAATAAGGCCTCTTCCAAAAAACATCATGACATACTTTAGCTTTCTCATCTAGCTTCTCCCTCCCTGCAGGCCCTACATGGAAAATATTGCATGTTAGTAGCTAACTGCTAATATGCTCAGGTTTTATTTATTTCTGCTGATTCTTTTATCACAAGAAATTGCTCCAGGGCGAATGCATATTCTTCTGACTGAAATAAAAAAGGGTAATGCTTGCTGGTTTTGCTTAAGGATACTGTGGTTTTTGTGCAGCTGCAAAAGTAAAAGAAGTAGCCACCAGGCAGTGCGCTAAATTGACTGGCTTATTATCCAAAATGTGTTGAGGTAGTAGCAGGCACAGTTCAAACAGCACTTTACTATTTCTCACGCGAATCATGCAGCACATAGACACTCTGCTCTACATGAAGCTTTCTCCAATTATTCTGTCTTATTCAAATACACATCCCACATATAGAAAAACAAGAATAATGAGCAATACAGAGTGACAAGCCATCATAAAAAGAGAAGAAGATGGAGTGATGTGCTCAGTCAATGGTACATTCTGTGTATAGCATAAACCAGACATGAAGGAGTTTGAAAGAGACAGAAAAGAACAAAATTAAGATGGAGCAAGCTTATGTATATCACTGATTTCTCCAAATATGAGTGCTACTAAAAAGAATCTTAAGGCACAATTCATGCATGAAATTTAGGCATTCAGTGTTTCTATTTGAAAGGTTAGCTCTCTAAGGCTTTGTGACCAAAGTCCTAGAAAATAGTCAACTTTAGCTTCCAGCATCATGTTATGCTTTCTTTCAACGTGTGTGGGATAGAGGAGCTGTCAGAGAAATGTATAAGTGTTGTCAGTTCCAAAAGGGCAAGAGGTAACAAAAGGGCCTCCTTTGCATGAGGAAGGCACTTCCTAAATTTCACAAGAGCAAATCTAGTTGTTAAACACAAAATTGTTTAACTCTTGCTCATAATTCAAAGTACTGTGAGTAAGGATTCAAGTGAATTAAAATAGACCCAGATACTAGTGAAGTAGTATAAATCCCATGATCTTCAGGGCATCTCCGGAAAACAATAAGCAGAGCTGTAACACTCTGTAGTATTTCAGCATTTTTGCCAGTGTAATTGCACTTCATAAAGATAAGAAATATTAATAACTATTTTTGCTTATATAAACCAAACCAGTATTTTTCTATTTCAAAAATATTTCATAATTACAGAGAATTCCATCCTTTGTGTGGAATGAAGCAGATTAAAGAAAATTTCAAGTTTTCATAGTTCTGTATAAAATGAAATTCTCATTTCAGTTCATAGCTCCCATACCCTATTTATTTCTGACTAAAGAAGGCATGGACTGGGTTGGGAATGTAATGCAAGCAACCTTCACAAGCTTATTAATTTCGCTCTCCAGGTCAGCATCATGAAATCTTGTCTTGAAGATTCTTTATGTCTGTGGTTCTAGTGAACCCAAACAGGATTTAACCATTGTATAATTTCTCTGGGTTGCACATTCACATGCGTACATGTAAGAGCACTCTCATTGTTTAAGGGGAATCATGAACCTGAGTTTCCAGGAAGTTGGTTTAATAGTCTTTAGAAAGAAAAAAAAAACAAAATCAAAAATCCCAAAACCCAAAAAAAACAAAACCACAAAACCAAAAACAAAACCACGTTCTTGTGACAAGTTTCATCAAAATAAATTGGCAGGAGTGTGTACAGGATCACATTTAGACCTTTTTGCAATAAATGCATTATGGTGCAAAAAACTGCATATAATCTGAGTGCAGCTAATATCAAACAGAAGGAGAAAATGGGCAAGATACGTACATTCAAGCTCCAAACAATATATTTTTATCAAAACACTAATGGACAATTTCTTTCATGAAGTACTCTTGATACCATATCCAGTAGTGCATTTCAGAACTGCTTAGCTTTAGATATGACCAGAAAAATTGGAGGTCAGCAATCTTATTCATAAAGCAAATAGCAACAGGGAATTTCTGCTCAGCTTCATATGCCATGGGTGCAACATGAATCACAGCTTCATTATGCAGTTCTATAACGTGTCAAAGTGCACGAAAGTGGATTATCTGATTCTGTAACTGTTAAGTCTATTACACAACCCCCTAGTAGTATTTGTAGTCCTAACCACAGTTTTTGTGGGGAAAAAAAAGCCACAAAAAAACCCAACCAAACAAACAGAAACACAATATAAATGATTTTAAAACTATTTTTTAAATAGTGTCAAAACTTCATATTATGTATGAGAAAATAATAAAGTCAGCCACATGCTGCTATGTTGTTGAAACTAGTAGTGTTATTTCGACTAGCTGAAGGTAGGCATCTCTCTCATGAGGTAACAATCATTTAATTAGCCACAAGATGGAGCCCAAAGGATCTTCCAGATGGTAGTTAATATTGTGTTCCTGCATCAGGTCAAGAAATAAATACCATGGTTTTACCAGAGAACACTTTATGGGAATCTTAAATTGGAGACAATGCAAATTCACTTTTCACTAAAAATACTTTTTAATTTAGTAGATGATTATCTACGAACTAGTGAGCTTTGATTTTCCACATTGAAACCACAAACTCACGGCATTTTCAAGGAATATTGATGAACAGAGAATTTACATGAAATATGGTAAAATGATCTGAAAAGTCTACATCAGTTAGCTGAAATTTGCTTGACCTCTGTTTACCTTGTCATGAGTATATTGAGGATAGAAATAATTTCTGTCCCTTTTATAAGGTTGTGTGAGACTTAATGGACTGTGCAACCTCTGCTAAGTGACGGACAGATCTTGAGGGACTAGGGTCATGTACTTTCCATGTTGCAGATATTTCAGTTAGGATTAGACATGACAACACCCTCCAAATTACCTACTCAATATGAGTAGAAAGCAGACAGAGGAATGAATGCCTTGAGCTCAAGCCTTTTTACCGAATTCATAATTTTTAAGAACTTTTTTAGATCCTCAGTCTAATCTAATCATTAAGAAACTTTAACTCATGCAAACTTAGATGTGTAAAGTTAGTCATGTACATTGATGCTATTCACCCTAGTCTCAGTTTAGAGCTAACGGAGAGAAAAAAGCATCTGCAGAGAGTGTTTCTTTCATCTTGTATATCTGTCAGAATGGAATTGTGTGCCCCCGGTCATACTTCTCACTTGACTATAACAGAAAGCATAGTTTAGGTTTAGTAACAAGAACAGAAAACAAACATCAATGAACATCAGGAGAGCGTATTGTTACTTATTTTAACTACTTTCCCTCTCTTTTAAGAATATAATACTGAAAAAGTGAGAAGGAGCAAGCAACTTGTAGATCTTAATAGCTGATAGAACATCCACTCTCATTTTCTTACATGAAGTGACTAGAAATTTTAAGTTTCAAACTCTGTTTATCCACTTAGCACCTTGTTTTCAGTGTACTCATAGTTAAGGCATGTAAGACTAATGATGCTAACTTGCATCTATTTTTTAAATAATGACCACAATTTCTCAATAGGATTAAACATTAACATTGGTTGCAACTTTTTAATCCATTAGAGGTAAAATTGAGATTACATTGTTTTATGTCTTATGTAACAACAAACCTGTGGAACAATCCATATGGATAGATCTGGCATAGTATTTCAATTGCAGTTATGGTTGCAACTTTTGTTAATCATTCTTAGGTGCCTTAAAGTAAAAGAGTAATTTATTCAGCCCCTGCTACCAAAAACTGGAGCCAGTTAAACTACTGTTTTGATGATTATGAAGCAGCTGTGATTTCTAAAGAAAGAGTGCTCTCTGTAATTGTTGGCCTGAGCTGTTACTATGTTAGGTATAATTCATGTATATTGGCATCATGTCAGCAACACTCACACCTGCCAATCAACATAATATGCTTTCACACCTGGATAGTCATATAACACATGGTTAATTGGCTAAAAATTTCCCCGTGGGATCAACTACTTTACTGCTCTGTGAAAAGATGTCTGTAAATGAACACTCAGAGGTATTCTATTCAGATGCAATTCTAGAATGAATGGTGCTTCTAGTGGTAATTTACAATTCTTTTTTTTTTTTTTTGCCTATGCAGACATCATTTTCAGAATTTGCTCTTATAGAGTTGTAATTAAAGCAAAAACAGAGAACAGCAGCATTTCATGAGGAACAAAAGTGACTCAGGATGTTATGCCTCTAGATTTGGGTACCACACTAGGAAAAGTCCATCTTTGCAAAAACTAAGTATTTTTTATTGTTCACCACTCCTAATGTCAACTAATCTTTCCTCCAAAATTCTTTTTTTTTTTTTTCTAGATTGTCATGGTCATCTTATTCTTGTCTAACTGACAATTATTTGACATTTATTTAATAATATATATTAATGTATTTCCAGCCATTATTAAGTTTTCACAAATCAAGTCATAGATAAGAAGGAGCTCAACAAAGAAGTTCATATTCAAAGTACTTCCATGGAATCTGGACACATCACAATCTGCCTGACTTCATTCAATTCCCCTTTTTGAGTCAATAATTTGTATTGCAATAAAGCATGGCCCGAGCTCAGCTGTTTTACCTTAGCTATATCCAAAGGTAAACTGATATTTCTAAAAGTGAAAACTTGTTAAGCATACTCTCCCTCATCTGTATGTTCCCATCCCCCAATTTCAGGAAAAAGCTCATGAAAACATCAGAAGCTGAGGATGATATTGTGAGGAAGCTCTTCAGGTCTTTCACCACACGTGCCTAAAGACGAAATGCATTAATGCAGCAGATGTACCTCATCTACATTTGACTGAAATTTTATTCTTTCCAGCTCCGTCGATAGAAGATTTGTCCTCCTGGGATTTTAAGACATATTACTTTAAAGACATTAGCTTTCAGTGCAAGATTGCTGTTTCAACAAGACTTATGTTTCCCAGTGCATTTCTATTGTTAAAGTGACAAACTGGGAAACAGAGAAAGATTTGGATCATTAATGATGATCCCTAAAGGCATGCATCTCAGATTGAAATTGAAGCAATTCCTCTCATTAAAAATCATTTAAAAATCTTGGGAATGTCTGTACTTCTTTGCTGCTTTTACTATATTGCCATGCTAATATTTCTCCTCTCCTCTCTCTGAACGACTTTTTTGTTTTCCCAGTTATATAAAGTCCTCTTGAACTGCCAGTTAAAAATAAGTCTTAAAAAAACAAGTTGGTCTAGACAACAACATGAAAATCCCCCAAAACCAAGAGTCAATTTATTTTTCACTACGCAGCCCTGAGGTATAAAGCAAACCAAACAGCAAGGACACAAACATGCCAGCTGTATGCAATCAGAAAGACAGCTTGGGCCAGTCTGCTCTGGCAATGAAAATAAGGCAGAAAGAACTGTAAGAGCAGCCTGACAGCTTTTTTGGTGGAAAGAGGCAATATGAAGATTAGTCATTTGCAAGTGAATACTCTACAGGCTCTAATATCTATAGTTAATTATTTATTATAATAGTGAATGGCATTTTAGGATGGTGTGTCTTAACCATTTACCCTATTATCATCCTTTAACCATGTTGGAACTGTGGTACAAGGGAAGTCTGTGGAGCTTCACAGACCCAGATGAACACTCCCTGACTTGACCAAGAGTGAGAACACTAGCCGGAAGCCCAAGCTTTCTGCTTCCCTTCAAACTTTTCTAACAGTCTTAATCACTTAGTATTTCATAGCTGTCATGTTAATGTGGGATAATACTTCCTTAATGTAAATATCCTGGAAAATTCTAGGTCTAAAGTAAATCAGAAATGTAAAATGAATGTTGTAGGGAATTAAGAGATCCTGTAAGGGCAAGGCTTACACAACATGCACTGTAATTTAATCATATACCAACTTCCCCTGCTTATGCCACCACCATACACTTCTTGCTTTCTTTGCTTTGACTCAGCCATAGGGTAACTATTGTCCATACACTATGAAGGCAATCTTTTGATGTAGAGCAAAGGTCAGGATGAGCACAAGCCGTTCACTTTTTGGGAATCTTGCTGCAGCTAATCTGTTTTGTGAGTAACTTTTTTTAGACATATGCTCATTAGACTGGTTTTTTCTACTCAATCTGTCTGCCAACTGTTCAGCTAATCAGCAAGATTTGAGTAGGACACAGGCAGATATGAGAGGTCTAGAAAACTTGTGGGAACATCTGATTTCTCCTTTGAATAACAAAGAGTACAGACAATTATTTCATGAAGACAGGGAATTGCTCCTTAATAGGGTGATAAATCCTAACAATCCCTTTTTTTATTTTTTTCTGTACTTATTATCATCTGAAACATTTTGAACTGGCCCAATGTAAGGAATAAATTTTATTCTGTTTGACTTCTTTATAAGTTGCTTCATAGTCTGAAAAACCTTGCACTGACAACCTTAAACTCAAAGCACATTGATGATTCAGCACAATGATGTGGCTTCTTATGTTCTTGAAACTTAAATTTTGAAGGAGAAATGTCCTCTAACTTGTCTAAAGGCCAAATGTCTGCAGTTCATTTTTAGGGAGAATGAACTCATATTAAATATGAATATTAAAGATTTATCCTTCATCATGATGTATAAACTGGAAGATATACTTCTCAAGTCTTGAGAACTCTGTTAAAAGATTCCTGTTGATCTTGATCTCTCTTTTGACCTGTAATGTTGTTAAAGATTAACATTATGGGTATGCTGTGTATTCATCTAATGCCCAGTCCAAAACTCATTAAAGGATCTTTGTGCTCACTTTATTAAGAAATAAATCATGCTTCTGCTTTGTCCAATTGAAAGTAACTTTCTTGTTTATAATACACATGTCAAATTAGAAAAAAAAATTCTCAGGTACAGCATGTATTGTTCTTCTGTCATTCTTCACTAAAACAAATAGTTCTGGCATTGCTTTCATTTCCTGCACAACATATTCTATTCTTACAGAGTATGCACACTCACAAATATATTTGCTCTCTGAATGGCAAGTGACTGTTATCCAGATGGAAAAGAAACATTTTACAAACAAAAAGCACATTCTGGTTTTGGCCTTACCAATTTATGGTTCAGTAAAGTACAGGATTTCTTTTCTGAACCCGAGCTAATTTACAAAATATGCCATATATAATTAATACCCTTGTGGCCTTCAGAATAGCAGGCAAGAGTCAAAGAAAATTTGAAGTGGGAGGGAAAAACAGCAAGGTATCTACCAAGCCCAATTTCTAAGTTTAAGCTGGAATGGCAGAAAAGAAATTTCAGAAAAGAAATTTCACTGATCCAGTTCAGGTCTTGTGTAGCTTTGAGTATTTCATCAACAATCCAACTGTTTTTGTTAGATCCAAATCTGACCCTGTTTCTCCTCTAATATAGGTTAAGTGTTAGACAAATTAAGATTAAGTACTTACTTACTTACTGAATTTTCTAACATTCAGAACAATAAGAACTTATTTGCCCAGCAGGTGGTTTCAAAGAGAACAACTCTTTGAAATGAGATCAACAGTCCATTTAGCCCAACACTGTCCTTCTACTGATGGCCAAACCAGCAAATGTTGGCTCACACTTTCAGTGTAGGACATGGAGTGAGATTCCCAGAGCAGCAGAACACGGCCTTTCATTTCTCACCTTTAGGTTAAATAATATATATCATTAAACATTTTGTAAATTCTGGCTTGGTTATTGACATTTAGTTTTTATCACCTTGCCATTTTCACTAAGTAGAATAAAAATCAGGGTATAGATATCATTATAGATAATTGTGATACTGTAAAAATGAAACAAATGGTCTTGGGATTTCATATTTTACCTTTTTACTTATTGCATAAGTCATTTGAAATGCATTTCTGATGAGATAATATAACAAACAAGAAGGATAGTATTAATATTGAGTGGACAGATATCATAGCTAGCAAAACATAAAGGAACATTAAAGGCATTTTTTTATGGTCTAAATACCATCTAAAAATTTCACTTTGGTTTTTGGTGTTTTGGTTTGGGTTGGGTTTTTTGTGGGGGGTTGTTGGGTTTTTTTGTTTGGTTTTTTTTTTCTTCCTAAAAAAAATATAGGTATGTTTTAGAATAGCCAACACATCCTCTAGAAACTTTTTAACTTTACAAGACTTTCATTACTTCATCAAAATATCTGGTAGAAATATCTCTGATATCTGGTAGAAATATCTCTGAGCATTATACCAGAAATAAGAAGTCTGGACTTTTAGGCCAAGCTCAGATAGCAGCAATCTCAGTATTCAATCTTTGTCTTTGTTTGGCTAATTAAAACCTCCACAAAAAATATGGGCAAGGACAACAGAGATCCCTTCAATAACTTGACGGACCAGACCTTAACTGAATTCCTGCTCTTTTAAATATTCTCTGTGACTCGTATTCACCAGCATAAAAGGGGAGATAACTTCACTGGCTTCACTGTAAAGTTAAGGATTAATGGGTTTGTTTTGATTTTAGGCACATCTGAGATAAGGATGCTGTTACAAAAGCTTGACTGTAAAATTCACTAAGCAGAGTCAATAAAAAGGCTTTAAAATAACACTGTTCATATGCCACCTAGCTCTGATCATTTTTGGCGTTCACTGAAAATGTCATGTGACACAATATTCTGTAATAGTTATGTAAGTCATTACACCAGCCCCCGAAGTTCAGTTTTTATTTAAATATTTGTACTGAACTTCCTTTTAAAAATTGAAAATCATAGTTAGGTGAGCATATCTCACTATGTCTTTTTGACACAATAAAAAATTAATTTCCTCTACAAATTTCAGACATATTTCATGAAAACTCAATTGTAATAGTATTTGCCTCAGTTTATGACGTTCACCTACACAAAGATAACACATGTGACTTTGTCGTAGGACCCTTGTTTTTCTGTTGTTTCCAATTCCTGATTCCTCAATTAAGATTAGGCATAGAAGCTTAATTTCTATCTTTAGTCTCTATTATCCCCCAAAATGTCCTGGGTTTTGTTTCTTTTTATAACTTTGCTCTGCACACCATCCCCATTTGCTGTCTCCTTAAATGCACAACAACTTGGATTAAATAGAGACTGGATATAAAATGGGAGCTGTTTTATACTGCAAAGAAAACAAGCAAAACACAAACCCACTTGTACAGCAGTTACATTTTGTCCTTAGTGGGAGCTAGGGAGTTCAGGAGCTCAGTGAATCACAGCCTGGGAGCTCCCAGGAGCAGATTCATCATTTGTGTTGCTGGGGTTGCAAAGACACCTTGTCCGCTCCATCGCTGCATCTGGCTGTGGGATTGAGCTCTTTCACACACAGAGGGCATGCAGGTGGTAGAGCCTTTTTTTCCTTAAAAACAACAGCTGCCTTGCAAAAGTCAAGAAGAAAAATCCATCTGGGGAGGCTAGGTCTTGACATTCTGCTTCCTTCTGTAGAACCAATACTGACATTGGATACAGCTCCCTGAGCTCTCACTTTATCTGAGAAATGTTCTCTTAACATCCGTGGAAAGTATTAACTTGGTTTTCAGTTTGATCTCATCTGTTTGTTTTTTTTCTGGAAAAATGTGGAAAATTATATGGCACAAAGTTTAAGAGCAGCACTGAAATCCTTTTGTTTAGAAGTGCTATAATTAAATTAATTAACATTTTCAAATATGTCTTTCTGCTTCTTTGAGTATCACTAACTCCATCTGAAATTCACTGACCTTACTAGAGCAGGTACAGTTGTCTGGGACTTCTATGTTTAGACTGTCCTAGGTACTGTTACCTCGCTTAAGCTAAAATTATTTGTCTGGCTTTGTCTAGTATTGGACACCTTATGGTCTGAACTTGCCCTGCCTCTTGGTGGGCACCGAACTGAGCACCTTGCTTTGTAAGGTAGTTTCCTTAGGTTTGATATATAGTCACCACTTAGTGAGGATGATTCAGCCCACTGAAGAGGTGCAGAGCCTACCAGGGGTATTTGTGTCAAACTTTGCTTAAATGAGGAATTTAGAGTGTTCCTTAACTAAGTGTCACATCTAGGTGTCTGGGGTGGACAGTGTGAGACAAAGCTAACTTGTACATTTCAGCACAGATTCCACTGAACTTTTATGTTTTTAAAACGTCATTAATAAATTAATTAAATCCTGCATTGCACTTACAAAAATATTAAAATAGTCCTTTTTTGTTTATTTCTAGCTACCTCAGAGAAACATCATGAACAGAGTAAGTATCAAGGTGATAAAGAATATTGTTATTTCAGCTTATCGGAGGAAGGTATTTCTTTATGTTGTCAAAGTCTTAGCAGCTTAAGATGGGATTCATCAACACAAACTCACACAACATTTTGACTTATAAAACTGGTTTTCAATTACTTGCTCTGTAATGCAGGACCAGGTGTGTTTCACAGGTCCCAATTTGCATGGAAACTATTTTTCAATTCAGGAAGAGATCAGACCCACCTGTGCCTTCTTGCATCCATGGCAGCTTTGTACTGGGGTAAAATCAAGGGGGACACAGATGCGAAAGGGTCTGTACAGTTCTCTGGCCAGACCTCTGGTGCCAGCTTTAGAGAGATTTGCGTCTTGGTGTGATGCAATGCTCACCTGCTGCACAATTTTGACATTGGTGCTATAAATCAGAATTTAACATATTTTTAATATTCCTCTGAAATGCCATAGCTTTCTTTTTTCTGTCTCTTAATGTTGGGGTTTGGGTATCACCCTGTTTTTAAATAGCATAAAATTGCATTCAGATTATATTATAATATGGTATAGTATCCATTATTGTTACTGTTTCCAATATATCTGTAGGATTCTGTACAAGCTACTGTGAAAAAAATTAACTCTATCCCAGTCAAAACCAGGACACAGAAAACCATGGAAAACTATTTTTTAATTTTTACAGGATACTGAACATTTATTTGTTACCTTATATGAGAAAACCCCATTTCTGTTGTAATAAAACACTTTCATGATTTTTATATTATACATCAAGGAGATATTTTCTTATATAGAACAGCAGTAGCAATCAAAATTAATAGTAGAAGCATTTCAGAATTTAAGAAATTCCATATTTCTGAAAAAACTCCACAGAAAATAATTTTGTTGATTTCTTGGACCACATTAAAAAATTTTTTATTTTCATTTCTTAGGGAAAAAAAATTCTTGAGTAATATATAAAAAAATTCTTTTCAAGTCTAGTGTGAATGTATAATGCAAAGTCATCTTTTAAAATTATAATGTGAATCTTTTATTTTTAAAAACTTCTAAAAATTAAAAAGCCTTCTAATGTAAGGGTTCTTATTTGCAGAGCACAACCGCGCTAAACATGAAAAGGCTGTCTCTCAGACTAAGCCAGGTAGGTCTGATAATTTAATCTCATTAGTCCTGGCTCCACTTAATAAGGCTCTGTGTGGTATGCAAAACTTGGTGACCTCCTTGAGCTTGGCACAGGTTATTTTGCTTTGTGTTATTGATTTTTTCAGTGTTTGAGAAAGGAACAAAAATGAGAATGAAATTTAACTAAAAGGATTCTGCTTTCACAGTTTTCCAGAGTTCTTGTGACTCTCATCTCATTGGTGAATATAAAACAGCTTATAAAACATTATTAAAACCCATTTTCCAGAGTTTGAGGAAGGAGTTCTCTACTGCCCTCCGGTACATCAAAGAGTTGTACTGGGAATTAACCCATCTCAACCTTTTCAGTAAAAGAGTTATTACATGAAACGAGTTTGTTCCCCAAAAAAAAGAGAAGCTACAGTCTTGTTGGGTAGATGATAATCTGCACAGACACAGCCTCCGTTTTCTGAATCTCAGCAGAATAGGAGCTGAGCAACTTAAAAAGTAGTAATACTAATCCTGAACTGACTATGCACTTGGGTAAACTGTAAGTAATAACAACCATCTGCAGCATGCAGGACGGGCATTCCCCCTTTCAAACCAGGGCTCTGTGTCTCCTTGTGTTTTTTTGAGGAGGAAGTCACTTAAGGATTCACAGTTAGGTCTGGCCTGAATAAACACAACTAAGAGGATAACCTCGAAGAAAACTCAGCAATTGATGCTCTGCTTATCACTCATGAGTGGTCTTAACAGAGGCAGCGGGCACTGGAAAGCAAGTATCAACATCTCTGACCTTTGCTGGCAGTGCTGCTGTTTGAACTCCACATTGAAATGAAGCACTCATGAATCAGTGATTGGATAAGCTATTTAAATGCTTTTGTGTTCAGTGATAAACAGGCAGGCTTTTCTTCATTACCTTTTTTTTTTCTGATTTTTTTCTGAATCTTTGTTTAAAGAAAGCAATTTCTCCTATGCATTTAGTACTCTTCTTATTCATTTTTATAATACAAAATTCTACCTTGTAAGTTAAGTAGTTTCATAGATGAGGTTTCCTGATTTAGTAAAGATGTATTGGTTTTGAGTCAATAGGGGGAAAATGTTTCTCACTTCGTCCTTAAAAGACAAATAGGCCAAGCTTTAAATTTAAGTTATTGATCACTTTTTGTGATTGACAGCAGAATGCTCCATCCAGCAGGGCGGTGTAGGTGCGTTCAGCCAAGGCAGTGTTGTCTTAAGGAATGAGGAAAAAAAACTGCAGACAACTTTTAGTAGGAGATAAGTGAGCAGGAGCTTTAATGAGCCAACAGGCTCCAGGAATACATTTACACAGGAATCCCCCCTTTAGACCCGTGTTACAAGATTTTATAAGTGTCCATCCAATCCCATTCTGTTATTTCCCCCAGTCCTGCCCCGTTCCGCCCCTGGCACACCCCATTGGGAATTGGGTCTGGGGTCTCAGGACCCTTCCTTCACCACCATTGTCATCTTCACAGCACGTCAGGTCCTTGGAGGCCTTCCAAAGCTTCAGATTTGGAGGTCCTTCTGTCCCTGTGTTTATCTTGTGGTACAGGCTTCATGGCACTTCTCTGCAATTCTACCTTGAAATAGAGACTAAACAGCTAATGGAATTATGAGGGGTTGATATAGGATTGGGTTAGTATGTATAAACATTCAGCTACTGAAGTTATTTTACTAATACTTTAGATCTACAATAATTTCTAGCATCTATAAAACTGAAAAATCAAAAATCAAAGAAACCCTTAGACATCAGAAGGAAGGTTTGAGTGAGGAAGCCACACTTGGTGGACACAGTGGCAGTGAAAAAAGTGGGTTACCTGGACAGATGGCATGACCCCTCACCTTTCCTGCTAAATGAAACCAGTCCTGCGGCACAATCAACCCAATCTTACCCATGTAGAAGCAGAAAAAATTTACTTGGTGAGGTATTCTCAATGAGAGCTTAATCTCACAAACCAGTACATTAGACTGATTAGCAGCTTATTCTAGTATAGTACAGTATAATCCAAACTCAAACCCTAGAAATTTAAATGCTTGAAAGGAAAAAAAAGTGTTTGCTAAATTTCCTTTTGCATAAAAGATCTATTCTCAGGGGGTTAATGGTTGCTTTGGAGAACAGTGACTGTTTTGAGTTTCAGTTGATGACTGGAAGTATTAATCTGCAAGCATTGGTGGTAATAGTGCTTCTGCCTGCTGTGTGCCAATGAGTGCTCTTGAGTTAGCAGCTTGAATTATTAAAGCTTTATTCTGTACAGAACAGTGGCCTCTTTTTTTTACCTTGATTCAGAGAGGCTTCAAGCTATTATTCCTATGCATCCTGTCATCAGACTTAGAAGCATCACATGACTGAGATACTAGAGAATTTCAGGAAATATATTGATCCTGTAGCAAAATGTTTAAATTAAAGAGTGTTTTGTGTATGTTGGTGAAAGCAAGTAAAGTAAGAGAATTCATTCGTTATGTAACTCTGCTGAAACTGCATGCAATACACAGAGAAATGTTTACAGCTTTCTTTCTTTCCATTTAAATTAGGTACATCAGGGGAGAAAGTAATATTAATACTTGTTGTTCTTCAAAACTGGAGCTCTGCAAAGGAAAGAAGTTCTCTCCAATGAAAAATTTCAGAAATTTAAACTTTTGGCTTACTCAAAATTAGAGTAAAATCAGAATTTTTTTTAAAGTATTCATAAATTTATTTTTCACATTTTGTATATTTATAAGGTCATCAAAATAGTTTATTATTTGCAAGACTCCTTATGATATGGTAAACAAACCATGCATGAGAAATTAGAAGTATGACTTATGTTCTCAGCAAAATAATATCTATTATCTTCATCATAATTTTTTTTTCACTGCTTTTCTTCATTCTAAATCTAGTGAACAGAATGATTTTGTGAAGCTTTCTGATGTCTTGAAGTATATTCCCTTACAGACACTTCCTATGTTGGGATAATCTAATCCTTCAATTTTCCCTTTGGCTACAAACAATGGCTAGAACCTCAGAGAAAAAGCTGTACAGTCACCACGCCTGGAGATCTGCCAGGGAATGTGTCAGGGTTTTCTCCAGTGGAATTAACTGATCAATACTTACTACATGGTTAGATTGCAGAATCAGTAGGTGACTGAATACAAAAAAAATTACTGTATTTATTCCCAGATGAATGCAAGGCCTGTTCAAGACACTCTGTTTTCAGCAATAAATTCATTTTGAGAAGAAATACCTCCCTACTTTTAAATCAATCAGGTATGCCATCCACTCAAAGACTTATTTCCTTACTTATTTCCTCACAGACTTATTATCCTGGAGTTACAGAGCAAACATTGCTGTATATTCTCAACAGAATTAGAAAAATATATTATTTAGTGTTCAAATGAGTTGGGATAATTTCCAAAGAAAGAGAAACCTTTTTGGTTTTTGCAGGTCATTAATCCAGTGCACGTTATGGAGTCTATGTTCAAAGTCAGCATGCTGGGGATTTTTTCTGTATTGGTACATTGAAAGCTTAATATTCCAATCTATACTAGTGAAATGCACTGTTATATGTTAAAGCTAACTTCTAACAGCAGAAAAAAAGACACTTTCTCTTAATAAGCTGCATCTTCAAGCTGCTGGCTGCACTATAAAAACATGTATAGCTTCACAGGCATCCATAATATGGAGACGAGATTTTTTAATTCACTGTTTTCATAAGAAGCTGCCAACAACAATAGCTGAGTGAGGGGGAGAAAAAAGCCCTAAACTTAATACAAGTTAAGAGAAATTAAATCACCACCTACCAGATGACAACCAAAAAGCACAGCAATGCAGGACTATATTTAATATCCAAATAATAGAAAAGAATGCGAACCACAGAGCTTTATGCCTCCCTGTATTTGACCCCATCAGGCCTGATTTTCTTCCTGAAACAGACCAAGCAAACAAAACCCAAGCCCCAATTGTTTTATGTTTCATGTCCATACTTGCATTGTAAGATTTTAGGCTTCTTTGGCAACTCTACACCTTTGGGAGTCTCAGAGAGCCAAGTTAGAAAGAAGTCAGCACAGAGGAGAAGATAGGCTTTCTCTCTTCCCTCAGAGAGAAAAATTCTCTGAAAGTTACATGATAAATGCAAAAGAAATGTCATGTATGTTGAGACCACTCAACAGTCTCCTCTTTTAATTACTGTACACCCACATATTTAGTCAGAGTGCAGATGAGGATTTAACATCCAAACTTGGATTTTTGGGTTCCAGAGAAATAGCCCCTGCAAAAGAGCAGTTCTTGAGGCTGAGAGTTTGAGAGTGCATAGATTCAGTAGTAGGTTAACCAAGCTCTGATGATCCACAGGTGGTTCTAGCCACCCATCTCTTTTCCAGTAGCTCCCTCCATCATCTTGTTTAAGAACAATTTTGACTGCCCAGCTGGAAACATTGGTCACAGACAGGAGTCAAGGAGCTTTGTGCATGCAGGCAGACTACATGTTAGGATTTCTAGACAAATAGTTCTCAGATGAGTCAAATAGCTTTGGGGGAAATTACCTGATTGACCTGACCTCCACCCAGCCATTGTCAGCTTCAGCTTCAGTCTGATAGCCTGCAGAAGTCTTAGGGAAAAGGAAGGGGCCAGAGGCATGTGGCTGCAAACTACTTTCAGCAAGAGAAAAGGGAAATATGGTCTGAATATACCATAGGCATATTTAATGATTTAGTGATGTATGTCAGTGTTGAAAGGTAAGGGTTAGGAGAGAGGCTTGGATTCAGTTATGAAAAAAAAAAGGGAGTAGAGGAGTAGAGTTATAAAAGCATTAGGCTGGGTGAAGTTTAAATCAAACAAAGTGAGCTGAGTAGAAATCTAAATATAAACATCCCGATTTCTACCTGACTTGAACACTGGGCAGGTAAAACAAGCCCCAACTGATTAGAAAGTGTAGTCCTCACCTATGCCTCTGCCTGATGTTTTATCCAGCTTATGTGGAGAAAAGGCAGCTCAAGTCTGGTGGCTTATGCTGGCATGGGTCCACATCATCTGAGAACTGTGCCGAGCAAAGCCACAGGCAACTCAAGAGCATGTGAACTTGGGCAGCTTTTCTCATGAGATTAGCAGAAGTTCAGGGCAACTCTAAGGTTTTGTGACAGATATCCAGCTAGATCTAGGGAAGCTCATCCGGTAGCAGGTGGTATGAACTGGCATTCAGACTGTCCCATGTGTCCCTCTATGAGTTAGCCTGTGCTTGGGGGTCTCCATACCTTTTCCATCTTCAGAGTGTAGCACACATGGATACCTCCATTCATGCTTGTCATTAGGCAGTATCTAAGCAGACGTTCTCAGCATTGTATATTACCAAACTGTTGAACTTAAACACTTAGGAAGGTAATGATTTCAAAGTTATAATAGGTGCATTAATAGCATAGTTTCCATCTCAGTGACTGCCTGAAAGACACTAAAAGGTATGTGGCTGTTTTCTGGCTGCTGAGACATTAGAGCCAGTAATTTGCTTTTTCTATGGTGTATGATCTCACCATGCAGTCACGAACTCAGAATGCATGCATGCTGTTTTATAGTGCTACAATGGGATAGTGATGCTAAAGACATGCATTGATTTTGCAATTGTGAACCATATGCTTAATATCACCTATAGAAATATTTTTGCAGTTATATGCACCTATGCTAACGCACTGTGATTTTAATGCTACTCTTACAATACAGAGGAGAAAATTAGACAACAAAAGACAACTCCCACTGAGAAATCAGGTAAGAATAAGTCATTCTCTCCTGATTTATGGAGGGGGTGGGGAGTGTTAAACAGTATTCAGCACTCATCTAGTGTAATATATTTGCATTGCAATAATTTTTTACAGTATTTTGAAATATGTAACAGATAACACTTTCTTAGAACAAAACCAGCGGAGTGGCAATTGCAGATACCATTCTAGAAATAGTCTTTCCAATGATGAAGATAGGTCAAGGCTTTTCAGCTCTTGAGCTTCTTGTTCCTCTGACTGCCTCTCTGTCAGAGCTGGGCTAGTGAAATGGGGTGTAGCTGAAAATCAGATCTCTGAAATGATCCCAAATATGAGGATGAATCTTCAGCTGAATTAGGAACTGGGATCATTCTTAAGCTGGCTGTCTCATGGGGAAAATGTTTTTTGAACTAAACTCTAAATCTTTGGGTTTTTTTCTATTATTTGGACCTTGTAGGTTTTGTAATGTAATTTATAATATCTGTGAAGTCAGCTGAGGAATTAGAACCTTCTCATTGTCATTGACAGTCAACACAAAGTAGTTCTGAAGGATTTTTCTAGATACCCTCTTGATTTCTACTGGAGGTAGCCTTGATCCAAACATAAAATGAAAGATTGCCAAATCTTGAACAATGATGTCAACAATGGATTCTCATTTGATATGGTGATGATTTTTGTTCTTGTTTTGTATGTGTCCTTTTCCTTTTTTTTTGCAGTAGCAGAATAGATGGTTTATAGAATATTATGGTTCTGTCTCTAATTGTGTACATTCATATAATTCATGGGTTTATATTGCTTTCTATAAGACCTCTTATGATACTCTATCATTTTACTGTAAAATAGTATTTTACAGCACTCTGATTATCTAATAAAAATACTGGTGTGGTATTTTGTATCTGATTATAAGCTGCTGTAGCTTGTTCAAAACCACATAAATTATGTTTTTTTTAATACTACCTGGAAAAATTACTGAAGAAATACTTCAATATATTTCTAACCTGAATAGTAATGAGTTAGGAATTGCAGATAGGTAAACAAGTCTCAGGAAGGAAGAAATTACCTTTTTGAATTTACAGGATTTGACACCTAAATTCACAATTTTGTTTTTATGGTCAGCTAAATTTCATTCTTAGCTTGTGAGCAAAAATTAGAAGGTCCAAACTGTGGTTCAGCAGTGGTTATAAACAAAACTGCCAGAAATACCATGACTTGACTACTTTTTGCAATATTTGTTTAGTCATGTGATTACCATGTCTTTTTCCTTTTTGCTGGAACCAAACTGAAAATAGACATTTCAATTAGACCAACTTAACATAAGTTAGCACAGAAGTAACTTGCAAGTTTTCAGATCAATACCTGTTGATCTTGAAACAGGTAACTTCATACAGTAGGAGAGTCATCCCATCTTCTTTAACAAACATTTTATAATTATATGAATTAACTACTGGAGATAGCTAGTACTCTCCTGACTATGTAGATTGATGTGCTTTTGATCGTGCAAATCTGATGAACCCTAACTAAAAATTCCTAACTAAAAATCTGTTGACTGGTCTGGAGATACTTCTGATTTACACCATTACACAGGGAGAAATAATCCTGGAACACATTAATATGTTACAGTGCTAAATGACAGGGTACTTCTTTATTGCAGCAATAGTTGATAACTAGTGAGAGTTGCAAAGGTCTAAACATGTTAGCCTACTTGCACTTTAGCAGTTTGAATGCTGTGCATCTTTATGTAAGTAGCAGAAGCTAAGAACAAGTGAGAACTGACTGTCATAAAATATTTGAATGTTAAAAAGAAAAGGGTGGGGAGAAGAGTATTTTCTCTTCTCTTTGTATCTACATAACACAACTTAACTTCTTTTGTCTTCTGTAGTCCAGGCAAAGCCAGCAAGTAAGTGACTCCTACCTTGAACAGAAAAAATCCTGAAAAATAGCTGGATATGTGTGCATATTTTTTTTACTTTTACATATGTAAATTCCTTGGCAATTTCTAGTTTTGCTAAAATTATAGTTCTTTTGTCACCATGCCTTCCATTTCTTTCATCTAACATACTGTCTTGTCGTTGCTATTTTAAAATCAATTTGGCGTAACCAATTGCTTCAATACAGGAGTCAATTTGTTCTATGCTTCCCATATCACAACTCCCAACATTAAAAATTAATACAGGATTTACAAGTGTTTTAAAAATCACTATTAACTATTATTTGGGTTAAATGAATATTCCTGATGAATTAAAAAGATAAAAAGATAAATTATTTTTCTATACTTGCATCTTCTTCTCCATCAAAAAGAACTCAAGAAAGAGTCCGTATTATAACCTACCACGCAGCCTGCTTGTTGCTTTACTATATCTTTCATTCCTTTAGAATGCAAAGTAAGTTTCAAAAATAAAAATAAAAAAGTATATTAATTCCCCAAATAATTTCATGATTAAAAAAAGTACAGATATGGGAAATAAATCTTTCTTCACTGACATAAGTTTTCATTCACATCTCATAGAACTGTTTCCCATTTGAAATTCCCTATCATGTTTTCATCTTGGTATTTCTTGACGTGTCTTCACCTGAAATCACAGTTACTAGTTCATTTATTCATCTAAGTAGCAGAAAGGCTGAGATATATTGCCCTTTTTTCGCAGGTGATTCATGTTCTCAACACTTTCCACTTTACAGTCCATTTTTGGGTCCCTACTGCTCAAAAGAAAACAGATGCACAGTCCTTTATCTGGGGGAAACATCACCTGGAAACAAAGCCAACAGAGCTGTCCATTGATTCCTCAGCCCTGAAATGTATTATGGCCCCTGTTTGCATTGCATAGCTGCTACTATGCTATGAGATCTGTGGAGTGGGATTTTTTTCAAAGTCTGACTTTTTTTTTTTTGCTATCCCTATTTAAAAATAAACAAACAACCCCCCCCAAAAAAAACCCAACCAACAAAACAAAACAAAACCAAAAAAAAAATCCACCAACCTTCTTCATCTTTTTTATTTCCAGCAACCTCACATAAATTCTAATTTTTTCAAGTAATAATTAAGAAGTAGAAAGGGAAGAGGGGGAGGACAGGTGGGAATGAGATGCATTTTCCACAGCTAAATATAATTTATTCATATGGTATAGTACGTGTTCAAGAATCTGGGAAATCATCTCAAATGTATCTGAATCAACAATATAAAGGCTGAGTGAATGGTTGCTGAGTTTACTCTATACTCTCTTTTCAAATAATAAAAATGGAAAGTAGATACAAATTGCTTTTCAAAAAATTGAGAGGAGACTCTATTAACTGACTTCTTCCTTGAGATACATGCATAACTCTTAGTAGCAATAATAGTAGCCATATGTGTGGAGTTGCATGCAGTACTAATGAACTTTATTAATTTGTGGCAGATCCCTTAGTGGATAATTTGTTAATAACTGCTCGTGTTTGGTGTTTTTCAAAATAACAACATGAAATGAGAAAAAAATGCTTAATCCTGAAAAATACGCATGCAATCATTCCTAGTTTAAAAAACAAACAAAACAAACAACAAAAAAAAAAATCAGAAAAAAAAACCTAACTAAACAATAAAAATACCCCACCAAAACACCCACACAAAATGTAACTTCGAAACATTATGGTGATTTTATTATATTTCTTTTATCTAGAGCATGAAGCAATGAGACATGAAAAAAATGTTCCGCTTACAAAACCAGGTAAGCACCGCTGTATTGTATGTATTCATTACTTTTGAAAATGTTATTTAAAGAAATAGTGAAATACAATTGTACATGACAAATGTCAAAATCATGGCCCTGTGATCTATTTTGGTGTATAGAAAGGCCTTGACATGCCATACTTAGCTAAGATAGCACAGTATGCATTTACAATGCTGGCTGTCATTTTAAGATATAAATAAATGTATATATCAAAGGTCAAATTTCTGCTTTTGTAATTCCATTGATGTCAAAGGTGTATGCCAGCAAAGAATCTGAACCATTTTCTGAAATTGCTTACTTTACATGGCTTCATTTTGCTAACTATTTATGAGTATCTGCCTTTTCCTTGGACTTCACAGTCTTCCTGTATGAGTTAACTTGTCAGGACGAGCGATGGTTTCATTTTTATCCATAGCAGGTATTATACGATATATTATTCAGATCATGATCTGGCACTATCTATCATCTGTGGTAAATGTCTCTGCATATCATGGCTCATGCACAGCCTCACTTGTACAAAACAGAGACAAATTGCTGCTGGGTTAGGAAGGAGCATTGCTCAGTTTCACCATGTAGCAATCATCATGGGTTTAAGAAATGCCTGTTCCACGCTTCTCCCTGAAAAGAAATAAGTGAAGAACTAAAATTCTTACTGATTTTATTATTCATCTTTATCTCTAGCAAAACAATTATCACCTGTAGATGAGAACATCCCTACTACTATCATCTATTATTAGATTGTTATGAATTACTGAGATATTATTGAGATACTAAAAAATGTTTTGATATGCATGAATCATATAGAACAAATAAAGCCATTCTCTATCATAACAATATTATGCTGAACCCGACTGCTCTGACCGTTTTTTTTCCTCTTTTTACTTCCCAGTCAAACCGAAAAACACTGCAAGTATGTGTAATGTCTTGTCTCTTATGGAATACAAAACCTCTTTCCAATGCATGTTGTCTCAGTTTGCATTTCTATAATTTTGTCATGTTAGACAATGCGATCTATTTGCTTATACTACAGATACTCTTGTACGCCATCTGCTTACTAGCAGCTAAACACAACAAAACTAAGTAGATTTATAATGTAATATTGTGAAGCTGCAACATTCAAACTTCTGTGGCAATTTTTACTTCTTATAAAACAAATTAAATTACAGTGGTAGCAAAATTGATGTTCTGGTGATTTTAGATGAGTGTAGACACATGATTTATCTTTATGCAAATATACTGTTTATTGAAAACAAGTAAATGACATGTAGCATAACTGAATTAGACAACCTTTTCCTTGCTTCTTTTACCATTTTGAAATTAGTTATACCATTAATTCACTAAGCACATTGTTGGCCTTGATTCAATACAAGGTGTTTTATCCTACTTTAATAAAAAACCTAAATTAAATTAGGTAAAGGAATATTTTCAATTTGGATGAGTTTTAAGGAGGATTCAAGGGGAATTTCTCACATTGCAAAAACTTCCACTGAAGTCTTTGAATAATGTCCTTTTTAGGGTCAGTAAGACTTCTGAACAAATAAAGACTGGGATCTATTCTTACTGTAGAAAGTCATTACACATTGTATACTGTAAAGCATGGTCAGACAAGAATTGGAAGGACAGTGCTTACCCTGCATGCTTTGGATTGTGAAAATGTTGAAGTATGCACCTTCCCAGATGTTTTAGTTGTAGCCTCTTTAGCACAGGATCTATGTTTTTGTTTTCTTTGTACATCGAGACCAAACCACATGTTATTCTGCAAAGTAATCTACAAAGTGTATCCAAACGCAAGACCAAGCCCCATGAGGCACTGATCTCTTCCTGCTCCATGTCAGAATCTGACAGCAAGGCAAGGCAAACTGATTCTGTTAAGCTTCCTAAATTATTCACCTATATGAAGTGCTAAAAGTTAGAGAAGATAAATATGTCCTCTTAAACACCTGCAGGAAGACACAGTGCTGTTCTGAACCCTAGCTCCAAAGGGAAAGTGTGAACACAAAGCGTCTGAAATGTACCAACACTGAAGGATCTCCTGCAGTCCTGAATTACAGTGTTCAGTTTTCAAGTTATCATTGCAAAATTATTACTTTATTATTATTTAACTGGATCTGTTCACTGGCATTTAATGTCTTCTGCACTGATCTATCTTAGAGCCACTGTTGGCACTCACTACTGTGAGAGAACCATCAGATATTTAAGTGACTAATTCCTCATGCTTTCTTCAATGAGAGTCACTTTAACCCAAAATCACTGTCTATGATATTTTTTTTTGTCAAGAGCTGTATTACCCTGGCATATTGTAAATATAAGGAATAGCCAAGATATTTTCCCTTGACCTTTGCAGAGGGATGTTTGTACCACATTCTTGAGCTTATGTGCTGCTTCTTGAAAACATTATAAAGGTTAGCAGTGCCTTTAGAAAAAGAAAAGAGGAAAAAAAGGAAAAATCAGTAGCAAGCAGACCTATGGTCATACACAAAAGTAGTTCTCTATACATTGCCTATTTTGAACCAACCATCCTTGAATAGATCTAGTTCAAGATTTTAAACACCAGAGCTATCTATTTTAAATTGATTTTCTCCACTTAAAGAAGAATAATTAGTTGAATCACTGCTCTTTTTATTTCTAGAGCTCTATATGGTTTTGCTTCATATATTTTTTAGCCAGGAATGCATTACACTTGCCATAGCATGAACATAGCTATCATGTAATTCAATATGAGTTGTAGTAATGGACACCAAATACTAACTGATTTTGCAGCTCAGGTCTAGTAGGAGTGTAAAATAAATTCATACATTTATCCTGGGCTGAATTTATTCCCACATGTGCAGTCTTATTTTAAAAGCAAATAAGCTTTAAATTAGTAGGGAGATTGGATCCTTAAGTGAATGAGAGGTAGACAAAGACAAGGATGAGTTTGAAAATTAGCCAAATTAACAAATACATTTTTGTAGTAGTAACCTGCTGTCATGGTCTAACCTGGCAGGCAGCTAAACGCCACAGCCACTCACTAAATTTTAAAAACAATTGATAAACGGTGTTATTTTTCACTATTTCTATTTTTGTGTACAAGAGAGTCTTTGGCAGTCGCTGATCATATATCAGACTTGAATATGCAATGAAACAGAATATACTCCCTGCATACTGACTAAAGACTCACAAATTATGAGACATTACCTTTAACATAAGACAAAGCTAGTGGCATATCTTACACATGCAAGAGTACCAAACCACAGATTGAAATCAAGAGGAAAAAAAAACCCCTAAGACTTGGCCAAACTATAGTCTCATTTAGGTTTATATTAAAAGTCCTATGATAGAGGTAATATGTTTCTCAAGGTCCTCAGAGTAAGTGGAAGTTTGTTGATGCACTGAGAAAAGAAAATGGCCCTTACATTTCATACACCAGAGGGTCAAGCTAACTACCCTTGAGGTCAACAGTGTTCCGTTACCTCACTGTCTAGGGGAATCAACCATTAATCCTAAATTAAGATACATACAGATAACTGAGCCTATCCAGATCCATCATAGACATGATCCCTCAATTAAGGAATGAAAGCATGAATCCCTTTCCCAGATTTAGTATCTCAGAAAAATCTTGGATTTTTATTCTGAAAATAAGAAAATATATTTATTATTCCATGTGTTACAATGCAGTAATGCATCAGCTTTCAGCAGCTATGAGCATGATCATAAGCAAAAATGTAAATATTAAAGGATTTTACCAGGTTAGCATTTAATAGCAGTAAAACTGGCCTTTGCTGAATTCTGTAGTGCCTAAGCATTGAGCACTGACATTTATGGGTCTCCTTATGAAACAAGACTTGAGTGAGTTTCCTGGGATGTGTTAGTAAAAATCATGCTTAATTGCTGTCTTCCTATTGAAAAAGCATGGACTGAAACATTTTCACCTTGGTGAGAGATGTAGAGCCTCATGTTCATCTGAAACCAAAACTCAGCAGGAAAAAAAATACGGAGACAATTCAAGGGATATGCTGAAATGTTTTGTGAGCTTATTCTTTTTTTGTCCATCTCTAGGTTCAGGGAATGGAGGTTATTCTTCTCCCTTCACATTGTGTTCTAAAATAAAACTGGGACTAATGAAGTACTGATGGGTAAAAGAAATCATGATTTAATTCATTTCTTTGATTTAAAAGGAGTAATAATGGTTTACACCAATGAGTTTCTGTCGCCCTGCATTGACCAATTTCCATTAATTATTATGGGTTTTATAATAGCACAGGAAGATATGCTTCTCTTGTGCTAGGTGCTGTGCAAAGATGTAGTCAGAATCTTTCCAACTCTCAAGAGTTTTTACTTTTAAAAGGCAAGGCAAAGTACTAAAGCAGGAGAAACACTTAGAGAGGGGTGAATGTCAGCTATTTGAGGTCAGTGTCAGTCTTTGCTTGGGATGTGTGGATGATAAGAAAAGAGAGGTAACAATTAAACTGAATAATTTTTTTTGGAAAATAGCATAGTCATCTATAACCTTGAAGGCACATTTAAAACTAAGTCTATTTAAATATTTGCTTGCTGGAAAGTTTTGATTGGCACAGTGCTTGCATTTGTATGAACCATTGCATGCTGAGTTAGAGTACTTCAAAGAGACTTTTAGCTTTCAATGTGAAACTACGTACATACCCATTGTTAAGGCACAGTTCTTTGTAAATTAATATCCTGCAGAAAAGTTGCAGATGAAAGAGAAGATCTATTTAAATGGTTGCTTGCCCTGAAAAAACATGGTACTGAACCTCTTATTCTTATTCTTTCCTCCCTTGCCCCCTTCTCCTTCATTACTGATTATTTTCCTGAAGAGCCAACAGCTGAAATCCCAACAGCAGGTAAATATCACATTTCTCCATCATGCCTTATGGAAAGAATTAATGAACACACCAGTGTTCATTAATGCATACTGTTCAACAGCAACAAGCAGTGACAATATAAAGCAGCATGGGTGAACTGTAAACATTGCAGCTACACAGTTCTCTACCACGGACTGTTCTGATCAGCTGATTATGTGATTTTTCACTGTTCATCTTCTGCAGCATGTCTTAGTGAGTTAGACACAGGTGATCCCCACTGAGCAAGCTAGTGTTAAGCAGATAGCACATGCACCAGGAGACATTGAAGAAAGTGTTATTACAACTGGTTGGACGATACACAGTGCAAATGAACAATTTGGAGGCAGCCTGCTAGTTTTCCGCTGTAGTCAACAGGAAATACTGAAATGGAGTCAGATGCCTGAAGCGATACACTTTACCTAATTTCAATCTGCCTTGTTGACTGAAGTCACAGACCAAATGTGTTTGCAGTTTGGGGGAAAGAATGCTGAAAAGAAAAAAGCACATGCTCTAAGTGAATGTACTTCACTTAGAAAAGGCCGGGGGGAGGGGGGCGAGGGGAAGAAGAACCTAAATAAAATAAATTACAATCCAATATTGCAGAACTTCTGAATGGTCACATTTGGCAGTTCTAAAGGTCCATCTAGCTCCATGTCCTTGGGGGTTTTCTTTGTTTAACTTTTTTAGATGATTGAGATCGCTCTGGGAAAGAGAGTAAGAAATGAACATAGGCAGAGGGATCCTTTCCTGGTGCATTTTGGCTGCAAATAATTAGGCAAATCTGGCAGTAGTACAGGAAATACAGAATTCAAGTGTCTGAAGTCCTTATCAAGATTTTCTAAACTACTCTGCAACTAACAATATTCAAACAATTTCCAACAACTCTACATAAAGCCCAGAACTGCTACTGCCGTGAAGGGTAGCAGCAACTGTTGTAATATTAGGCACATTGTATACATGCCATGAGACACATTTACCGCAGTAATTCTTCCATGGAAATTACCAGGAAGACAATCTTTGTGCGATATGCTTACTGTAATAGTCCTGTATTTCCGATGCCTGTCACTTAATGTTGTTTCCTTGCAAATCTTTCTAGCCGCAAAAAAACCAAAGACAACTAAGGAAAAAGAAGGTAGGAATTTACTCTGCATTCGCATATCTATGTAGAAGATCACAATAAAAATAGCATGAAATTGCAAATTTGCATGTTTGAAACAACCCCTATCATATTTGTGTTAATTTTCAAAGAATTTTTTTGGAAAATTCTGGGTAATTATCTGTTCAGCAGTCAGTTTACCAAATTTGAACTGTGCTTCTTTCTTGCTAGAAAAAACAACCAAGAAGAAACAGCTGAAAGATGAAAAAAACAAAGGTAATAAAGGGATGACAACATCTCTGTAAAAACAATAAAAATGCAAACAATAGGGTTTGAGTTTTTTCATGGGATTGGAAAGAGGAGCTTTGTTAGTCTTTCTGCATATATGCAAGTCAAAAGGATGAAATTGTAATAAATCCCTAGTAATTGAATGTCTGGTGGCTCCTTTGCATATGAGTATCAAGGATTACATCAGCACATCCAATCTGGCTGCAGCAGTGCCCTGCCCGTGACCTTCCCTGGCTGGCATAGCATGAGCCTGTCTGCAGGGTTCTTCAGCACTGCAGCCACACAATTAGCAGTCCCCACTTTGGCTGCTGTTATGCTCCCTACTGAGGTAGTGCGAAGTTCATCTCCATAGCCTGTGTGATGCTTTAGGCCACTGGCTTCATACTGTAGAATAACTACACTGATAACAAGAAGCATTTTTTTTATACATAAAACAGACTTCATAATTACCTATATTCTGGCTAACCTGTTGGACACAGCACTGCCTTGATTTTTTTGCTCACAGTAATATGCAAAAAAAGAAATGTTTTCTGCTATACCTCTAAAGATAGTTAATAGTAATAAATTATACTATTTTATTAAGAAAGTGATTGAAGACATAAATACCTTATTTACATTGTTTAAATATAATGACTTACATATAAACTTTGTATACTGGAGTCTTGAACCTCAAAGGATAACAGTTCATTGTATTGATGCAAGTGCACTAAACTAGTATCTAGAAACAGTTGTCTCTTATGGTTTTACTGGGCATAACATTTCTATGTTTAAGTAATTTACTAAAAGATTCATCCTAAAAAAAAAAAAAAAAAAGTCTGGTTTATAGAAACTCTTATCTGAGAGTTAATTCCAAGAAACTAACATGTTTCTTATTGAAATTTATTTCAGTATTTTGACCTGAAACTGGAGATAATTAATTTTCTATGTTTTGTCCTTTAGGTGTCCCACCGGTAAAGGAAACTTCACAACATCAAAACCTGACATCAGGTACATGATTTTCAGTTATTGTAAAGGAACTTCCTTTCAGGAAGTTTGTGGTGTGTTGTTTGATTTTGTTTGGGTTTGGGTTTGTTTTTGTGGGTTTTTTTCTGTAAGTGAGGTCACACTAGAAATCTTTTCACATATCTAATACAAGCCTAGGCAGCAAGATGTGAGGCAAGCTGGGTAAATCAAATCTATAAATATTGTTCCTATGAAGAATGAATTACTGAAATGGTATTGTTTTACCACCTTCCTAGACTTCTAAATATATATTCATCTGATTACTTTATAAACCAAGTGGTATGTAATTAATGTGGCATGCAGTGTTTAAAAGAAACATATTCTCCTCATAGAAAATCTTTTCTGTAACAAAACCACATAGGGAGAAACAGATTCCATCTATTTTCTCTCACATTAATAAATATTGTCTTCAATCATGCTCTGTCCCAACTCCCCTTTGGAAAAAAAAGGTGAACAAATGTAGGGCATCACAGGAGAAAATGTCCCTCTATTGTGATATCATGTTTTCACTAGTTTACAGCCAATATAAAAATATGTTTCATGTTCTTGACTACTGCAAATTAATCCCTCTTACTTCAGTGGAACTGTACTATTTTATGACAGAAAAGGATCGAAGTCTTTAATCTCACCTGAGATCTAACTGGCTTACACAGAAAATAAGAGCTAAATATGAGTATTGTTCCTCCTAACGCAGCTTTGTAGTCTTAAACTATTGAGGAAAGAATTTCACTTCTCATCATCCAGACTGTTTTGTTATACATGATTTTTACACCTTTTTACTGTAAAAAGAATGATTCAGAGTCCAATATACATGATACAAAATGTGTAATATATGTGTAGTTGTATGTATCTATGTATTTAGAAATATCTATTTATCCATATATATATACTTTAATTCACAGAATAATAGAAAAGATAGCTAAGTATAAAACAAGTACAGAATGATCTAACATCAAGGAAGACAAAATACAAATGAAATTCTAAGATCAAGCATAAATTTGTGACCACGCATATTCTATGAAAATATTTGTACACATGGTTCACCAGACTTTATTTTATAAGGGCAACTACATTTACATGGAAGAATGGTTTGGCTTTTTTCATCCTTTTTTTCTTTAATCAGGAATAGAGAGATATTATTATGTTGTTAATTGAGAGATAGAGAAGGTAGAATATATGCTAGCAAAAAGTTATTGCTATTTTATTAATATAGAATTTTTATAGATTAAGTAGTATTAATGATGATATATAACCAGTAAGTTAAACCAAAGATTTTGCCAAGAGAGAAAAGAATTATCTTATGGATCAAAATTCCAAATTCAAGGTAAACCAGGAATGTACTAAAAATTGTCTGTCAGTGGACTTTCTCCTGCACACCACACTCTTACAAAGTTTACATGATTCTAAAACTGTTTCTGTGGCTTTCATTTACAGTAATTTTTATGATTGTTTAATTTAATTGTATGTTATCATTGTGCAGTTATTCTTGGCTGGATGTCTCCCAGATCATAAGCAGCTCTGTGCAATCAGTTCTTTATCACTGGCTTTGAAAACAGAACTTACTATGTGTTTTCAAACTATCCTTTGTCCACTGAAAAGAATAAGTTACTTTTCAGACAGTGGATGAAAGATTTCCTGAAGAATATCAAAGTTATTTCTTTTTATGAATGTGAGTTTTTGGTATTTGTTCAAATAGAAAACTTAAAAGTAGAGACCAAATCCTAGGTCACATATATTTCAATTGGAACTTGATAGCTTTTCGCTCTTCTGTTTGCGAATGAAGCCAGTGCTTTTTTCCCCAGCACATTGAATGCTAATACTTCTTTTTTTCCAATAAATGGAAGTAGAAAAGGATTTACACATTCTGAGCTAATCTAAAACTTTAAATAGTAAATCTTCTTTCAGCCTTCAAAAGCTGAATAGAGGAGATTTATATGTTCTTAGATTTTGCTCAGACCCCTTCAACCTTTCCCTGATATTAGAAAGCAATCAGATAAAGAAGAATAAGCAGTGTAAAAAACTGTATACAGCTTCAATTTTAGAATCCTCCACTTTTAAACAGAATTTTAAGCAGAACTGTACCTTTCATAAACAATGGCACTATGTGCAGCAGACACTAAATTTCATTTCCCTGTAGATCTGCAATCCATTACTTAGAATTCTTTCCTCTTCTCTTTCCTTTTCTAAATGTCAAAATTGGCACCTGTACCAAGACAGAAACTTACCCACAGCAAGGAAGTGGGAGTTCTTGGAACTCCATTTTTATTTCCATCTTATAGCAAATATGTTTGCAAGCACACAGAAGCAGGTTTCTGCCTTTTGAAGTGAAATTTAAGGAGTGTACAAATTCAATTCTCTAGTGAGGATTATCTACCATACCCTTTATATGAACAACTTTATGCTTACATAAGTCCTAGTTCGTTTCAAGGCTAATATCAGAATATGAAAATCTAAATGTATCAAATGTTGACTTTATTTATTGTAATTACCTTCCAAATGTCCTCTTGTCTGAAGACTATGGAACCAACGTATTTTGCATTTGTAATACTGTCAGCTGAAGAGGTCAATGTTTTTACTGTGCAGTTATCTAAGCCCACAGATGTGCAAATGTGACAGAAATAAAGACAGGCTGTGTTTCAACAGCATGAAAAGTGAGCAATAATGACATTTATACTGATCCATATGTTTGGGGTTTTTTAATTAGAGAAAAGTGTGGATTATTGTCAAGGTCAAGTGGAATCAAACTAGTCATACTAACTTCCATGTCAATTGAAGAGTCATAGACTTACATAATGCAGGCACCTACCCTCATATATTATTAGAGGGTTAAAAACGTCTTTGACATGAGAACTGTTATACTTACTGTCTAGTCAAAGAAGTTGTATCTCTGCAAAAACTAAAACTATCATTAAGCAGAGCTGAAACACTGTTTATATGAACATACTATGCAAGCACATTTGTGGAAAGAAAAGCACCTCAGCTAGATTTTTTCCTCTGCTTCTGCAGTGATAAACATTCTCAAATATTTTCTAGCATAAAGGAAACTCATTTCTTCATACTACCAAAATATATTCAACAGCACAGAGTAATCATCATATGAAAACTTCAGCAACTGAAGTGGGTGAACTCATCACATGTTTGTATAGCCATGTGGTGATTGGTTTATTACTGTGAGGTTGTTTATTGCTTTGCACTTTCTGCCTGGTAATATATTTCCCAAAGCAAAGATGATATCTAAATCTGCAAAGGCAGAAAGTTTTATTTGATGTGAGATTTGATATGACAGCCATTTGAGAGACCATCAGGGATGTTTCCTCAATGCTAAGAGAACATAAACCTGTCAGCAATGCAGTGTGTAAGAGTTTTTTCCACGGATAATTATTTTGAAAGACAATGAGACCACCTTATTTTTTCCTTGGTTATTGAGCACTTCAAGAATTTGGAGCAAAATATAATCTTTTTCATTATTTGGCAGTAGCAGGTTTTGTCAGTTTCACTATGCACAAACATTGGTACTGTTCTATAAAACAGAAGATTTAAAAATAATGCACAATATTCAGAAGGCAAGATCATCATCTCTTCAGTACAGGTAGCTGTACTGAAGGACAGTTGATGAACTGGAGATACTATATTCTTTGCTTTCCTTGCCACCCAGACAGTCTGTGTGTCTCAAATGTATGACGGTTCTGGTATTCTGTCAGCAGTTTCTTCCAGAAATTCAGCTGCACAGATTAATACTCTTGAAGCTGACCATTTGAATGCGAGGAGATCAAAGAAGGAGAACAAAAATGTTGAGAAGATATGATGTCCTTTCTCCTAATAGAAATAGAGATCAAGGAAGGAACCATTAACTGTAACAGCTGTGTCTCTGAAAGGAATAATAGCATCCTCGACGTAATTTATATGAGAGATTCATCCTTTTTTTTTTTTTGCTCACCAGGATTCAGCAATAAATCACTAATATTAATGTGTTTCCTGGACATAAGAAAGTCTGCCACTGGCTAGAAAATAATCGGAAGGAACTGACACTGAGAAGTTTCAGATTTTTTTTTTTATAAGATCTGTTCTCATTCATTTACAAGAGCTGTGTCTGTAGAGGATATTCTCATTCAGTAAGATTTTCCAGGGTGCTCCTCGCGCCCCAGTAAAAACACTCAGCATGAGTGCAGCACTAAGGCTGCTTGCAAGAGTGTCCGTCTAGCACATCCTTCATTCTGTGGATTTATAGGAATGTCTCAACACTTCATGATGGTTAAAATTGTGGGGACCAAGCCTGTATATGCAGACTTTCCAACAACTTGATGTTAGTCATTCCACTTTTCTGAAACTGACTTTATTGAAATACTTGGAGACTAAATCTCATCAGGCTTGTTTAAATGAAGACATGGAGGAATACAGTCCATTTAGAAAATGTATATGTTTAAAAAGCACAGAAAAACAGTGCTAAATGCTGGAGTGGTCACTCGTTAAGAACTAAAGTGACCTTGATTTAATTTGGTTTAACCTAATGTGAAATTGAATTGATGGAATTTTCACTGAGGCTGCTTCAATTCTGAATGAGCACCCACACACCACTTTTATAGAGCCTAATTAATCCATTTTTAAAGTTAACTTGAATTAATCTTCCTGATTGTTCCTACATAGAAAAGCCATCTAAGCCAGAAATTTCAGACATACTGTGATAGCTAGATAAAATGAAAGCTTTATGGTCTGTCCTGAAGCTCAATAAATGTCACTAGGAAACTTCTAACAGATTGCAATAAGTTTTGAAACTCAAAATCTCCAACTACACACCAAAAATAAGAACAAAACATTGGGTATTATGTAAATAATAAATTTACAAATAGCCTCTCAGCATAGTGACATGGTAACCTAAATTATTAATTACAGAGATTCTATTTAAATGCCCAAAGTGTTAAGTTTTATGTTTTGAAACAAAGAACTTCATAGTGAGAATCTAGAAGCATTTTGGGTCTGGTGTTTCTTCTACAAGAGGATAACTAGCCCCAGCTCTAAACTAATCTTTTTTACCTTTGGCTGTATTTGTTAATACCACTACCTTACCTTGAGTTTATTTATTGTCTAGATTAATTTATAATTAGGAATTACTGAGACTGAATCTCCATTAGCTTTGCACTAGGATAAGAGTTACTTGGACTTGCCTTAAAGTTCATCTCCTCAGGAGATAAGCTTTCACAGCCACCAACACAGTGAAACAGGTTGATTTAGTTTAATTTCTATGTAACATCTAAATATTAGCTTGTTTAATATTACTTAAATATCACTTGTTAATAACCTTTGAACTTTATTGGTTCAGTCTTCAAATTACTGAGAAGCTCTGATTATTATGCAAACCTCAGCTGTGCCACAACCATGAATATGCTTTACAGAGCCCATTGATAGACTCATTTAAAATCCATAAGATACAAATTCTGAATAACAATTAGCAGAATGATTCCTTGCAATCATAAAAGTCCCTGTTAAAAATAGACCAGACCAAAAACATTGTTTTAGAAGACTTTAATGTCAAAAAGAGTCTATCAAAGAAGTTTCATAAAGCTTAATATTTCTACGTATATAAGGCACATCATCATGCAAGCACAGAATTTTTTGGATCCTACATCTCTGATTTTGGAACAGGGAAAGGTATTGAAATAGTGCTCTGCTCCTACAAAAATTTCCTTAGGATTCAGAAACTTCATTAACAATTCCTGTCAACCAGGCATGGTTTGGGTACAACTAAGCCATCATCAACATTAGGCCCTTGACAAAATGCATCTGTAATTACTTTGCTTTGAAAATGATGGAGACAGTGATAGTTCCTCTATATACCTGTGTAGTCATTGTGTGGTCTCCAAGGGATTAAGCTGACACACTTCCAGAGTCCTCTTCAACTGGAAAGACTCATCCTTCCACTTTCCAGGAGGGCTCTAAGGCTACCGAGTTACAGAATAATATAGATGGAACACCAGCTGTTTTTAGCTCTTGAATTTGCACAATTCCAAATCCATCAATACAAGTGGCATTGGTACTGGAGGTTAATAGACAAAATTTATCTATTTGATATAAAGGTCTGTTTCTGTTTCAGAAACCTCTTTGTGTAAAATACTTTAAAATGGTTACCAGATAAAATGTAGAAGTAATTGAACACTAATTTTTATACTCTCAGACACACCTTGTAATGTCTGTAGCTAGCTGTTGTCACTCATGCATATGTATAACACTAAGTTAAATATCTGGAGAGCTCTGCAGTTCATAGTGGAGGGATATTTCCTATTGTCATTGAAGAGCTGGTTTGTGAACATGACTTCAAATACAGATGCGCACATCTTGTTCAAGATGTGTGAAGTCCACCCTAAATCTTGGTCCACAAACATTATTAGGCCTCTCCCATTACACTTGATAATGTGCTTTCTGGGCCTGGAATGCTTTTTTACATCAAAAATGGATAAGCAAAATACTAGCAGGGAATATGCTAAGATAAAACTCTGAGTCCAGAGAGAGATCCCAGAAATAAAGAAGGATCTTTGGTAAAATATTGAGTTGGAGGATGAGCAAAACAAGGTAAGCCAGAGCTAGCGTTTTTTACAATTAATTCATTCATTGATTTCTTACGCTAATTTTAAAAATAATTTCCCTAACAAATAATGAAAGAAACACACCTATGTTTTCTATAAATTCAGGGATAGACTGATCTAACTAAACAACATATGAGGGTCACAGCCTATTGGGAAAAGAAAAAAAAAAAAAAAATACGAAACAAAAAAACTATGAAAAATTTTATTCCTTAGTATGCTTGTTTAGATCCAGTAATGAGAATCTGATTTGCCTAACTTTGTAAAATGAATCCAATTAGTAGTGTTATTTATGCCTGTTGGACAAAGAGCTCATTCCTTTCCCCTTAACTGGGTCAAAACATTTTGCTAGAACTAAAAGAAGTGGCTCCAAGTACTTATAAATATATACTACCTTTGTGTCAGGACAAATGAAAAAACCCACATATATATACATACATACATATATATATATATGTCTCTGAATAATTTTACCACAAACAAAATACCAATGTCTAGTATCCTAATGGACATTGTTAAGTTCATTTTGTCCTTTAGTTTGACTGGTATATCTTCTTAAATCACACTGAAAAAAAAAGAGGGAAAAGTGCATCATATGTATTTCCATGACAAAGCTTGTGGAAGTCAAGTTGTATACAAAATGTAATTCTTCAAAAGTTTTCTGACTCAGAAATCATTTATCTTTGTTCCAGATAAATAGCTATTTCTTCAAATCCCTCTTCAACTTTAGGAAAGTAATTGCTGTCTTACTTTTTTTTTATCAACATCGCATTGGTTTCTAAAAAATTATTAGCTGAAAAGCAGGCATCCTGATGTTGGAGTGATTTCATGTTTCTAGGATATCATCAGTACAGTCAAATCCAGTAGAAAAAAACATAATTATGTGATGCAATTTCTAATTAGTGACAGCAGATGATGTGAAATATTTTACGAAGACAGCCTATTGAGCTCCTACAGTATATTTCTTTTTAGCCTTGTTCCCAGAACTGTACAAATTCAGGGTGAAGAAGACATTCTAATTTAGCTCTACCTTTCATTGTAAGTAGCACACAGGCACACATCTGATCTTTCTAATCTTAAGCACTTAGGTAAGAGCATATTTGCTCCCTGGTAAATCTGAGAGGAACTTCTCCTATGGGCTACTCATGCCTTCAAAATCTGAATTGCCTGCTAGCACTATGTCATGTGGCTAGAGCTTAACCCAAAAGTAGTGTCTCCAGTGCCTCATGTTAAACAGCGTGAATTTGAGTCTATCAGAGTTTGTCAGTGGTTCAAGTTTATCAGATAGTTCAACACTATCTCTTTACTGAGTTTTTACTGTCATAAAAGAAGTGCTTCTCTTCCCAGAAGAAAAGTTCTCATTGATGAAGATAGGTGTGTACACATAATGCTACACACATTTAGGGGAAAAAAAAAAATCAAATACCAGCTTCAATTTTGTTAGCTTTTTAACTGCCTTATCATTGGCTGTTTCTCTCCTCTCCCTTCTCCTCCCCTCCTTTCTCTGTCCCATTCCTTCACAGCTGAATAAATATAGGGTATTAACTTCCAATTACTTGGTATCCATTCTTATTAACATAATGAAATCCCTCATTGTTTTTACCTTCTTCTTTGGTTTTATACTTCTTTTGTGTACATAAATATGTTTAAAGTATGTACATTTAAAAACAGTCTCTTAGTTTCTGACAGTTATTAAAAAGCAATTATTTTCTTGCAATATGTTGAAAGTACATTAGTTGAATATACTGGACATAAGAATGAGTTGACAGGGAACTATGATCATGTCAACATGCCATGGGCCTGTGTTGACCAGGACACAGTGTATCCTACATAACACTGTCAGTGTTTATTAAGCAATAATAATAAAATCCAATTCAGTGTTGCTGCCTACTTAATACCATGGCAGATTCATGTAATTACCACTGCACTGTGAAAAAAATCCAGTAACTTTTGGTCCCATACAATTTCTTGAACGATTCATCCATTTGCTCCTATGTTTCAATAATAAAACTCATCACGGTAGTACTGGACTCCTTTGAAAACTCAATGCTAGCAAAATTGTAAAGCCTGTGTGCTCTGATCCTTGCTGTGCTCTGTTGGACCTGTCTGTATTACCATCTGTGTGCATCTCACTGTTACATCTTGCATGCTCTTACTGCCTAACAAAAAGAATTTTTTTAATGAATTTTGCGGGAATGTCACTTTGGGGATATTCACACATTCATGCATGAGAATTACATTGTTTGTGTGCAGCAACCATAACACAGAATATAACACTATTCTATAAACACACAGCTGATTTATCAAGTCTTCTAATCAGACAATACAAGAGCCAGTCAGCAAAATACAGGATTTTTTGATGCCTTAATGATGACATTCTTAGATGTCATCTTCACATTCAAGCTAAAAGACAGAAATAATAAATTTCACCTTCTGTTGAAGAATTGGTTTTCTTAGAATAAAGATCTCATTCATTGAGCTTTGTTATGTTTGAAAAAGAGCACTGACTTTGATAAGTAACAGATCATAGCTGGTTTTAACCAGCTTTGTTCTTTTAATCTTATATATACATCTACTGTGGTGATATTTTTCCCCTCTAATAATATTAAATATGAGAGTGACCTTCTATTGCTATTGCCTTGAAACATTTACAACATGTTTTATAATAAGAAAGTTATTAAAGACATGTATTACTGACTTTGTACTGGTACTCTTTTTGTTCTACCAATTGAAACACCGATAAAGGCTGATTTCTTTTGCGTATTTAATACAATTTCTTGGGTGAGTTGGGACTACAGACACACATAAGAATGGAACAATTGCTCTTAGCTCACTGTTGAGCATTATTTTCAAGAAAAGTTGCATTTACTCTTATAAAATAAATCTATTTTACCTTCTCAAAACCTCACTGGAGAAGTCCCAAGATGCCTAAAACAGAGCCATTAAAGAGAACGTGCAATCTGAATTCTCATAGCTGTAATAACAATATTTTTGCTAGTATTTAACTCTGCTACTCAAAGACCTTTAGTAGTTTTTTTTTTTTATTAAATCACTTATTATCTGATAGACCCCATGCTAAAATGGATATGAAAACTTGGATGATCTTTGCAAAGACAAGCAATTAATTGCATTGTATCACAGACACTTTGAAAATAGCTTTGAGAGCTGCTTTTTGAACATTCTTCAATTTATTGGGACAATTTATTTTTTTCCTGTCTATGCATTATCTATATAAAGCTAGAAAAATGTAATTTTAAGAAGATATTTTTAGATTAAAAGATTTAAACTCGTAGTGATATTTCTTGTTTACTTGTAATGGGTATACAAAAGCTTTTCCTTGCTCTTTTCCCTCTCCTTCTTCCCATTAAGCACTATATTTTCTGGGAATGGCAGTAACATGACTGTAGAGCATGCTCAATAAGAAAGGAGCTGGAAAAAAAATTAGCAATTAAAAAAAAAAAAAAGAAAGAAAAAGAAAAGATATGTTTAATTTTTGACCCAAACATTTTGGTCTGAATAGCCAGTATCTAAACACAGACCATGTTGTGAATTTAAGAAAACAGAATTTGGTCTTCTGCATAGGCTCTCAGCATTCAACTTTGCTATTCAAAGAAATAAGATATAATTGTCAGTTGCACAAAGCACAATGACACAATGACTAAAGCAAAATGCCACTAAGCACAAAGACTTATATTCTTTGTGGTTTTTAGAAAGTGTGAAGGCGGAAATTTGTGATATTTTTACAGGATTCCACACCATTTCCCTTTCCTATCTGCCCTGTGTTTTCTCTGGTCAGTTTAACATCCTGTAATTTTACTGAGGTGTTAAGTAAAAGGGTTAAATGTTAAGCAAAATGGCTGACAGAAAACGAAGCAGAGTAAGGGGACAAATACCCACTTCAATTTCTTGCTCTTTAGTAAGTGAAAAAAAATCTTTGGCTACCCAATCATTGGCACAAATTTCTTGTTCTTGTATGATTTTTTTTTTTTTATTGCCTTACCAAAACACAGCATGTGCTTTCCTGAGATGCAATCAGAAATAAATGAGTGCAATAGTTAATGTTTTTCTTTTATTTGTAATTGCTTATCAAATAGTAGTTTCTAATACTATGATTGCCTGAATTTTTGTGGGGTTTTGAATTGTTTAATTCTATTTGTACAGCCTCTAAGTGAAGAAATTTGATTCAGACTAGAAAGTATTAGTAATAAAATTTTCTTCACACATTCTCTGTAATTTTCCCTTAATAACCAAACTGTTATAGCTAAAATAAAAATTCTTTTAATGAGTGTTTTATTTGGTGACTTGCATTAAAAATAGCTATCTGAGCCTCGTAGAAAGGAGACTTTGATCATTGTAACACATAAACACAAACACCTTTATTCTCTAGGATTAGTAAATTTTATTATAAGCTGCTTTCCTGCTTTCTGCTAAAGAATTGAAAGCACTGGGGCATTGCTCTAGCAATATTCCTCAAATTTCTTGAAACCAGCCCTCTTCATGATCAAGAGCAAAGTAAGCTCCATGGAATATTTGTATAATTTATTGAACAACTCTGGAATGCACCTAGCATTTCCACTAGATAAACCCTATACAACTTCACACAGACTTTGAAACCGGGGTTGGGGTTGTTTATTTCTTTGATTTCCGGAACTCTTGTCTGTTCTCTCTCCAAACCAATTTCCATCCTGGTGAAAATAATTGAAAGTAATTCTGTCTTCTTTTTGAGGAGAAAAAGTTCGTGTTCCTTTCACAAAGTGAAAATCAAAGAAGCAAGCACCTTACATTCAGCTATCCCAAAATGCAAATATTCTGGGAGAAGCAGGGCTTTAACACTGAAAAGTATAATAGATTTAAGTGTGAAATTGCCAAGAATTGCTCATCTTGTTCTACAAAGATGTCTCATTGAGCCTTTTAGCTAAAATCGTGTTGATACGTGAAACCTGGCTTGTGATCACACTAGAGATTTGTGCTGTTATAACTCACTTAATGGGAATAAAATTATACAGGTATTTTCTGAAAGAACATGGAATAGACTCATGGCCCCAGTTTGGAAGCTATAAACATTAATCATCTCTTCCTTGTTTTCCTAGCTCCTGTCCGCTACTTTCAATGTGTCTTCTTAAATGGACCTAATGGATTTGGGCTGCAATTTCCCACTAATCCCCCTTCAAACAAGGAAGAAAAGACTCACTCAAAGACTTCCAAGAGAAAGACAAGGAAACCGGGGCAGTAGCGAGACTGAGTCCTGTGATCACTGACCATTTTGCACTTTATCTTTTCTGCTGAGGTCCACAGTAGCTACAGTGGTACTTGTCATTGCAAGAACATGATCCACTTGCACACATGTACCTGGATAAAATTTTCGTGGGGCAGAGGCAGAAGAAGCAGTAATGAATTGTGTTTAACAAAGATAGAAATGTAAAAGTGCCGCATTTCTTATGGAAAGGCTGCAATGCTAACAGAGCATTGACGTGACTGTGTGTGTGAGCATGTGTGTGTGTTTTCTTGCCTCTTTTGCTCTTCTTGTGTTTCTTTACCTACATGCTCAGCATTGAAGTGAGTCTGTTTTCCATTTAATCTTATCCAAGGGGTTAAAGGTTGAATGTAGCTCTTATATCAGCAAGATTACAAGACTTACTGCAATCCTAAATCATTTCTTCCTAAAGTTCAGTCAAATTGCTGACAGGAAAAAGCCTCACTAAGTCATGAAAATGTGATCTGTGACTGGTTCTATTTTTATGTCTCATTGACCAGTGTAGCCTGAAGCTCACACTTACTTGGAACAGCTCAATATACTACCAGTATACTGACTCTCCAAGTAATGTTAATGATGAATATTTCTATTTGACTTGAAGCTGTAAAAGCATGGGCTGTTTGCACTGACTCTTCCCCTTCTAAAGCCCGAAGTGAGAAGAGAAAGTGAAACCACATGGCAAAGCTTAGGAAAACCAGTGTCTTACCAACATGAAGGACTCAAGAAAATAATAAAATAATTATAATGTTTCTAGTTTCCTTCTGTGGCTTAATCAGATTGACTTGCAGCAAAGACCTTGTAAATGGAATATATACCAGTCAACTATTGGCTACTAGCATAAGTCAGATGAAAAACTAGGATGTGAGATGCCATTCATGAAACTAAGGCAACCCAAATTTCCATAAGCAAGTATGAGAATTTGGTGTTATCTCAGATCAGTGAACAAAAACAAGAAAAAAACTCCAAAACTAAAACCAACTAAACAATCAGAAAACAGAAACTGGAGCATATGAAATAATCCATGTAGTTCATTTTACTGGATGAAATGAAAATACTTCCTCACAACACACTACAGTAGATAGCTTACAGTAGAATTGAAAGTAGATTTGCCAGTCCTCAACCTTCTTTTCTGCGTATATGTAGAAATAATGGATTTGTTGCCTTAAGAAAGTCAAGATAGCATTAGATCCATATAAAGGCACATGACTGAATATTGGCATCTCACCTGTCTATGTCTGGCAATGTAAATAATCATGCATTTTTGCAAGCTGCTATTTGTTTGTATTTCTTTACTATACTTTTGATTTAATCTGGGAAATATACAAAAGTGATCTTAGTTATGTAGTTTCCTGGTGAAGCAGCATGATTCTCTTTGTACAACCTGACTACTTGTAGAGTCTGAACACACCAAAAACTCTATACTATTTTTTTATTTTTAGTATAGTTCAAGATAACATTGACCTTTTCCCTCGTCCCCTTTCCCTGTCCATCCATCCTTACTTTAATCGAATAATTGAGTCACATGAGTTTTGGACAACTGATTCTTTGACAGATTAGTGCAATTCAGAAAGCTTTGCTGTTACACTGCTGGGTCAGGTTGGTACTCTCATTACTGCTCATGGCCTTATGTGAACTAGGTTCTTGGTCTTAATGCACCCTGGTATTGCACAGGTTCTCTGCTGCAAAAACTGTCATTGCAACGAGCAGTTTAGGCAATGGTGTGTGGAAAGAGGCTGGAACAGGTCCTGCCCTAGGGATAGCTCTTCCCATGTAGGACCACACTGGAGATAAGTGTTCATGGTGAATGTCCCCACAGTCACCTGTGAAATCTTCTCTGGAGGTAGCATTGAATGGTAAAATGATTAATTTTCTTTCAATGTCACTTTTTATATTTCTAGTTACTTTTGCCTTCACAATTTCTGATTTTGTATATATTATTATGGATGTTATTGCCTTAGGTTTTTACTGTGAAAGCTGTCTTAAAATTATAATAACTTTCTGAAAAAATCAGTTAATTCAAGATTTTATCTAATACAAATAATCAGGATAAAATTTTAATATATTATAAGACTATTTTTTTCAGCTTCTTTTGGCAAAATAAATTTATCTCATTATAGTCAGCCTTAATCCTTTCTTCCTATCTGAGATGGGAGATGACAAGAATTTGTTCCAGATCTCATTTCCATAATGTTTCAATTAGCTATCTAAAAGCTTTGGAAATATAGACAATTAATATAATTGAATTAGTTATATAAAATAAGTAATTTACTGCTGTTTCCTGATCTTAGTCACTGCCTCAAAAAACAGGAGAAACAGGTCTACTGTCGAAGTGGGAAGCATTTTTCTCTTTAAATTCACCTGGAATTTTTTTTTTTAATTACTTGATTTGCATGGTTTTACTCAGATTAGCCTGAAATATTGCAAAATCATATGCTGATTGTTATATATTTTGGAAAATAAAAATTATAAACCTTGCTTTGGTGGCTGTGATATGTTGTTCTGTGAATCCAAAAGTGGAGGACATGAGTTTACATATGTAAGTGTTCTATAAGTATATAAAAGATTATAGAGATTCCATTAGGCTGGAAAAATTATTCATTCAGCATTGTGTTTATTCCTAATTAGTTTTTAGCCATATTTAGCTAGGTTTTTTACACACTTTGTTGATTACACTTTGACATAGAAAAAGCCAGACTGTTGCTGCAGTCATTCAAGGTAGGGCTTCATCTGTACCAAATCACATATGTTCATCAAAGTGGTTATTTAAAATACAACTGCACAGCCAATACAAACAAAGCTGTGGTCTTTACTAACTAGTTTGTAGTTCAGACAACTGGGATAATGACCACCAAGGAGCTGAGAAAGTTAAAAAATGGTGAGATTCCCTCCTCCCACAGTCCACGGGAGATATGGTTTTCCTATATCAGCAATTGCTAAGACAGACGAATTAGTGCGGGAACCAGACTCCAGCCTGAAGATGACACAACTGCAATTGCACAGCTCTGCACTGGGCTCAAGAGTTCTTTGCCCTGCAAAGTTTGGTGATCCATCCCAGGTGCAAGGTGCGTCGCTCGGAAGTTTGGCTGTGCACCTTTCTCTGAGATGCTAAAATCCTGCTGCAGTCAACAGGAACTGGGCACCTGCACGCCACATCCCAGCACAATTAATGACTAAAGAAGCCTCTTACACAGACTTTCCAACCACTCTACAGTAACTGGGGCGATAGAAATGAATACATTTCCAGCAAGCCCAGTGAGATCAGTTTTGCACTGCAGCCCTCAGTCCCCATTCAGTGTTTAACACTTCTACCTGTGTCACAGCTGGAGTCAAATTTTGTCTATTTTAAAACTTCCAGCAAATGGGAGCTTTTCTCAGTGGCTCATTTCTATTGCACCAGTTACTGAGGGGTGGTCGGAAAGTCTGTGTAAGAGGCTTTCTTGGTGATTAACTGTGCCAGTGTACAGCATGCAAGTGCCCAGGCACTGGTGGGGCCTGCAGGGCAGCAGCCTCTGTGAGGAGCAACTAGGGCTGCCCTGTGTTGGACATGGCTGGTTCCAGTCAGCTCCAACACACCCACTTCAGGGCACAGCTGAGCCCCACAGCCATGATGGTGGTGCCTTGGGGAAAGTATTTGTAAGCAAGGTTTGGAAATGCCAGAGAGAGGAGGACAGAACAAAGACAGTGAGAAGCAGCAGATGAAGCACCAAGGTCAGAAGATGAGAAGGAAGAGGATCTGCTCCACACCAGGGCAGAGATTCCCCTGCAGCCTTTGGAGCACCCATGCTGGAGCAGGATAAAAGTGTGACAAGGACAGAGCAGTGGAGTGGAACCACCACGTACCAACCATTACGGATGGAGACTGGTGTGAGGGAGCGACACTGATCTGGAGAAAAGGGTGGAGAGGTGTTGATTCAATGTTTGTTTTTCTGTTTCCCACTATCCATATCAGCAATTACATTTTATGAGCTAATTTTTCCTGAGTCTTCTTTGTCCACAACAGTAATTAGTAACAAGTCTACCAATCTTAACTTGACCCACAAGCTTTCTTATTCCTGTTCTCCCTATTTGCTCTCCCTGAGGGAAGATGCAAGAGAGTAGTTGGGTGGGACCTCAGCTGTTAACCAAGGCTAACCCACCACAACTAGTTGTTATAATAGACTATACACCTCCTACTAAATGCCAGTTTCACCCTTATGGCCTCCACTTAGAACACAAAACAGATCATATGTAACTTGCGCATTGCTGCAAAGATTTATCCTATTGATACCCAACTCTAGAACTACACTGATAGGTTTTTCTATACACAGACATTTCCTACTTAGTGTAGTCTAGTTTAGATGCCAAATCCTCTATGACAAAAACACTATGCCGTGGCTTTAAGACAACTGAATAGAAGTGCAGTAGCACAGTTGCAGAGGGATGTCTTTAACTGTTAGGACATAGGCACTCAGGGGAGCAGCTGAAAGACTTTTTCCTTACCTATTTTACCTAACACTTTTCTTCCACTTCTCATTATAGTGAGAAATGAGTGACTTAGCCCCTTAGGGAGAACACTGGTTGTTTAAGCGGCTTTGTACTTAAGACAATCAGCATCTGACTGCCCTCAATTACATACTATCAGCAGCATTTCTTGCCAGGGATTGAAGATTTTGGAAGCAAAGAACAAAAGTGGAAGTATTACATGAGTAGTGCTGGTGAAATTGAAGGTGAGAGGGGCTGGTAACTGACAAAATAAGAGAAAATATCAAAGGTCTCATGAGGGTTCCTAGGCAGGAACCATACATAAAAGAAGAATAATTTGCTAAAAATTCATCTTTAAGAAGGTGATATTTCTGTCACCTTTTAGTTCTCCAGAGGGAAGAAACACAAAGGTGATTGAAAATATGAAGCATGTATTATTTATATGCCTGAAAAGGTCACTAGATCTCTAGCTTGCATACCAACTATTTATGCTGAGTGAAGTTCTTCAGAAATTCCCAATTAGCCAAATACTTAAAGAGTCATATTATTCACCTGTGGGCAAAAGAGAATGTACCTCTCAATGCAGAATTCTTAGCTATTTAATTTAACAATGAAATAACGTGACATTTTTCAGGTTTTCTCTTGGTTTATGGATTTCTGTGTATGCACACTGCTTGTGGTACATACTCCACACAACAATCTGTTCTAAAGACCTCACATCTCAAGGACTGGGTTAGTTGATGTTGTAAACATTTCTCAGGAGTTTTATTCAAAACCTTGTCTTTCATTATGATAGAAATTAATAAAATTTTTAGAACACTTTTTATTTTGTCTGGTCCAAAAGCCCAGCAATTCAATTTATTTGGTAATGCTCCCTTTGGAAAGGTATTGCAAAAGATGCACTTTCCAGCAATCACTTTTATTATGTATCTGTTTTCCCAATACTCACTAGATTATTAGTGATTATAAATATGTTTAAAACTTTGAGCCTTTCTCTTTGAATGAGTCCCTTATTCTCAAAGGGAAAAATATGTTCTTGCCCCAATGTCCACAGTGACCCTTGTGTTCCCTTTGACTTGATTCTTGTTCTGTGTTAAGAAAAACCTAAGTGGTCCCATTTTTTTTTTCTCCACCCACTGTAGGACAAGACCGAGTTCAAAACCATTTAAGGAGCCTGAAGGTGCACAAGTCTATGGGGCCTGACGAGATACATCCATGGGTCCTGAAAGAACTGGCAAAGGAAGTGGTTAAGCCCCTATCTATCATATTTGAGAAGTCATGGCAATCTGGTGGAGTTCCCACTGACTGGAAATGGGGAATCATACCCATTTTTAAAAAGGGTAATAAGGAGGAACCAGAGAACTACAGGTCAGTCAGTCTCACCGCAGTGTCTGGCAAAGTCATGGAGCAGCTCCTCCTGGAAACTATGCTAAGGCACATGGAAAATAGTAAGATGGTAGCTAACAGCCAACATGGCCTCACTGAAGTCAAATCAAGCCTGACAAATTTGTTGGCTTTCTACAATAGGGTTACAGCTGTGGTGGATGAGGGAAGAGCAACAGGTACCATCTACCTGGACTGGTGCAAAGTCACTGTCCCACATGACATCTTTGTCTCTAAACTGGAGAGACATGGATTTGACAGATGGGTCACTGGGTGGATAAGGAATTGGCTGGATGGTCACACTCAAAGAGTTACAGTCAACGGCTCAATGTCCAAGTGGAAAGCAGCGACAAGCAGTGTTCCTCAGGGGTCAGTATTGGAACTGGCACTGTTTACTATCTTTGTTGGTGACATGGACAGTGGGTTTGAGAGCACCTTCAGTACATTCATTGATAACACCAAGCTGTGTGGTGCAGTCAACATGCTGGAGGGAAGGAATGACATTCAGAGGGACCTTGGCAGGCTTGAGAGGTGGGCACAGGTAATCCTCATGAAGTTAGACAAGGCCAAGTGCAAGGTCCTGCACCTGAGTTGGGGCAATAGCAAGAACAAGTATAGACTGGGCAGAGAATGGACTGAGACTAGCCCTGAGGAGAAGGCCTTGGAGTTGCAGGTGGGCAAAAAGCTCAATCTGAGCTGGCAATGTGTGCTTGCAGCCCAGAAAGACACCTGTATCCTGGGCTGCATCAAAAGCAGCATGACCAGCAGGTCAAGGGAGGGGCTTCTCTCCCTCTACTCTGCTCTGGTAAGACCCCAGCTGGAATACTGCATCCAGGTCTGGGATCCCCAACACAAGAAAGATGTTGGCATGTTGGAACAAGTCCAGAAGGGAGCCATGAAGCTGAACACAGGGCTGGAGCACATCTCCTGTGAAGACAAGATGAGAGACATGGGGCTCTTCAGCCTAGAGAGGAGAAGGCTTCGGGGAGACCTAATAGCAGTCTTCCAGTACCTAAAGGGGGCCTGCAGGAGAGCTAAAGAGGGACTTTTCACAAGGGCATGTAGTGACAGGACAATGGGGAATGGCTTTAAGCTGAAGGAGGTTAGGTTTAGTCTAGATATTAGAGAGAAATTTTTTACTGTGAGGATTGTGAGGCTCTGGAACAGGTTGCCCAGAGAGGTTGTGGACTCCCCATCCCTGGAGGTGTTCAAGAACAGGTTGGATGGGGCTCTGAGCAATCTGGTCTAGTAGAAGGTGTCTCTGCTTATGGAAGGAGGGTGGGAACTAGATTATCTTTAACATCCCTTTCAATCCTAATCATTCTATCATTTTATGATTCTAAAGGATAGTCTGCCACAGGAAAACTTCTTCCTGGATTTGTTTTTCACTGAAATGTTCTATTAATTTTCTCCCAAATTATCTAAAGGTAACAAGCATGCCCATGTCATAAACCTTTGGGTTTTGTCTCAGTCACCAATAGAAATCATATTAGATAATATTGGCTGGTGGCTGAACCAGCAAATCATGGAATTTAGGTAGTAGCAGAGATAATAAGCAGCTTCTCCCTCTTAAGCAAGATATTTGCTCTTATAATTCTATAGTTTTCTGATTTTTTTTGTGCTAAATTTTGCTCAGACACTAATTTGTTCTCTCATGTACCCCATGCTAAGCTCCAACTAGCAGAAAAAGCAAACATTCTTTGAAATGGAGTCACCAAACTGAAAAATTGTAATCATGGTAGAGAATAAACAGAAACACTTTATTCATCTGCTTTTTTATTCTGCAGAGGGGTATTACAAAATGAAGGTCTTCTTGATTTTGAGCCTGTCAAAGAAATGGGAAAATAAAGCTGCTGACATTATTACTCTGGCACGCTGTCCAGCTGAATGACAAAGGTATAAATGCACATTTATTGTGCAACCCACCTTCTGTGCTTTTTCTTTCCTTCAGAAAAGAAACAATGCAAAGGAGGAGTCTTGACTACCATACTGTTAAATTAGGGCTTAGCAGTAGTGTTACAATGAAGAAAAGACATGAAGACAACTTGATGAGAACCTGCCATGCACTTCTCTAAATGTTGTATCTTCCTGCCAAAGTGATATGGCCAGCCTTTCTCAAAACAATTGAGTTTCTCTTGTCTTGACCTTGATGTGAATGGTGTAAGTCTGGCTTGAGAAAATTTTAATAAATCACTTCTGCTTGATGATTTTTTTTTTTGAGTGTGAATGTCAATACAGTGTCTTGCTGCCTTATACATATATATAAGCATTTACATAGGTAGACTATGTATATACTAGCATACCTGCATTTCAATTGGAAGGACAACACGTTCTCTGATAGATCCAATTAGTAAACTAAAACAAGGAAGCTGGAGTGTTGAGTGAAATAACATTGACTGTTCTTTTAAATACACACACACACACACAAAAGGAAAAAGAAATAGAAGACAAAAACTAATTAAAACACCCACTTTTCTAATATTTTCAGATCCTTACCGTTTAAATAATGCAAATCTTCCTTGTTTTTAGTTTACTGTCAAGAATGTTTTTCCCACTAATGCCTTGCCAATCAATTTATCATCTCTGGGCACAAGTAATAGAAGTTAATACAATCCTACAGACTATAGGGACATTTGGATCCAACCCAGAATCTATTTTTTCTTTAACTGCTTGATCATTTAGCTAATAATTTTGGAAGCTTCCCCAAAAAGTAGATGACAAAATTGAAGTACCAAAGCATATTTTTTGTGTATTCATATTCAAAATAAAAGCAGAAAAGGCATTTAGAAAATGAGTACCAGAGACAATGAGGTTATTAAATGCTAAATATCATAAAAATGAAACGTCAGTGCTTCAGCTTCCAGAAAATAAAGACAACAGCATGCCTATAATTTTGCTAAAACTTAATGATTTAAGGAAAAATAGTCTAGCATTTTCAGCTGATAGCAGTGTTGTTGATGTTCCGTAGTTTCAGCAGGTTACAATTCACGAAAATGACAAGTCCGTGTAATCAAAGGCAAAAACACTGCAAACTTAATCCAGGTATGGGAGACCAATCCGCACTTTCCTAGTGATATTTTACAAATTCATCTGTTTGTGGGCAGCTGTGTCATGGACAGTAGTGGCTGGCAGCCTGCAATGTAAAGGGTTTCTGCAATTTAGTTCAAATTGTAAATTCCCTGAAAAAAATCACAGCAATAGAGCAGTTAGCAGGTTTGGGTATGATCCCATTTGACAACTTTAACCCTTCATGTTGTGAGAAACAGAGCCTCAACCAAATGAATTTATTTTTTATAAGAAAGGTTTATTATATGGTAAGAGAAATGCAGGCCTGGACACAAGGGGGGAGTCTTCACTCCACCAACTCGTGTGTCAGGTGCAATGTGTGTCTGACTTTTATCTAGCCACTTTTATACATATTCATTACATGGTATACATATGAATTTTTACATACTTCTCTTTATATGGCTACAGTTAAGTCATTATTTTTACAACTGGTTAATTACTACATTACAATTTACTATCTTGAAAACTTCCCACCATAATTCAGGTATCCCTTGATAAAGGGGTGACAAGGGGAACTTTAGGATTTAGTGTTTTGACAGATTCCCTATCATAATTCAGGTATTCCTTGAGAAAGGATCAGGGAAAGTGATGACCTTACAACAGTTGGTTTTATTGTTTTATGAGAGTGCAATAAAACCATTTGTTTCCTTACTGGCACAAATCATATACATACTTATTACAATGTTGTGACCCCTAATGTGAAGTCTTTTATTGCATGCATATTGTCAGTCTCTTGTTTCCAAAAATTTGTGATTCTCTGCTTTTATTTAGATATATGCATATATCAGTGTTACAATAGTTCTCTAACATTTTTTTTGCTAATATTAATATGCTGTAAAAACAATATCGTCAGCTAAAATGCAAAGAACTTCATTGTAATACGGAACTGAGCAGTTTAGGGTTGTAATGGAACTATCAGTATAAGAAAATTCTGGATTTCATTTTTAAATCAGGCCTGTATTTTATTTTTGTTGTATAAATGTCCTAACTAAAACTTTTAAGTGAAAGAAAATTATTGAAATTAAATTGAGAGACTGTTTTATACTTCTACTAAGATTAAAGAGTAATAGTAAGGAAGACCTTTTCCAATAATTTCATACACTTTAAAAGTTGGGTTTTTTTCAAAAATAACAAACAATAATTAAATCCAGAAACACATGGCATTGTTGTTGTCTCCTGAGATGTCAGAAATAAATGCTTTTTCACACTATTGTTATGATTAGGTTCTTTTAAAAGTTGATGCCTCTGCCCAAGTTAAGGTGTAAATGAGACCATATGCCAAACTCAATAGTATTCATTTGTATTTAACAGTAAATGTGAGGTAGAGAGAGATAGAAAAAAATAGGAAAAACAGAGAAAGGGAGAAATAGTGACAGAGAGACAGATCAAGTAGAAAAAAATATCACCACTCTGTGGAATCCGAAGGCATCCCATTGATCCTCTCCTTGTGGTCTTCTCGGTGATGAGCATCCCAGCCTCCTCAAAGTGATGATTGCTAGCTGGATCCAACAAAAGAAGCCCAGGCTGGTAAGAAAAAAAGCCAGTAGTGATGAAGGAAGTCCTGTGTGGTGAAGGAACGAGTGTGTGTGGTGAGGGAAGGAGCCCATGTGTGTGAGAGAAGATGCCTGTGTGTGTGAGGAAAGAAGCCTGTCTGTTGAGTGAAGACCATGCTGTCCAGGAAGAAGCCCAAGTGTGGCTTTTATTAGGTTTAGGCTAGGTGGGAACACCCCTGTACCTCCTCTGGGACAGGGACTTTTACAATGGATGATTTAATACCAAGTCACAGGATATTTCATGACTCTTTGACACATTCAAAGAATTTACCAGTTGCATACAGTGTCCATTATGGCCCATCAGTGGAGATGAATATCTCCAGGCTATGTGTGAATTCCCCCTGAGGCTTCTCCGGATGTGCGTTATTACAACTGAGTAATTTATGTAAGGACAAAGAAACATTACCTTGTCATGAAGGATCTGCTTCTTTCCTTATCTTACCCAGCTTGTAGGCTGAGGTGTCGGGTTGCATACCCTCAGCACCTGGGTCGTCACTTTACATGTCATCATCAGCTTGCACTTTGATTGTCTGAGCCATTAGAATTTCAATCTTTCACACTTGTGGATACATTCTTTTCCTGGAGTATTGGACAATAGTACCACCCTATCTCCAGTTCCTGTCACAGTCCAAATTAGTAGGCATATTCAGGAAGGAGTGTGCTTTGATGAGCAGTTGCTTCTTTGCATGGTTTGCTACAGCAGACAAAACAGTGATTTTAACAATGCTTAAGCCATTAGCCATTTCAGTGTCTCATAACTGTGTATGACCTCTCACATATCGATGGCTCAAATACCAATCACTGGAAAAATACATCAAGTGGAGCCACACCATATCAGCAATCTGAGGACCTAACTTTCACAATCATTGCACAAGAGGCATGCAGAGACTGGTGAGAAGAAATGGGCTTCTATGGACACACACAGAGACCTAAACACTCTCCTTCAACATAAATTTGTAAATTCATGGGATTTAAAGTTAAAATAGGCCTTTATATTTTAACCTCTGACTTTTTATAATAAGTCAAATAAGATGGAATAAAACGTAACTCTTTAAAATCTATTTTGGACAAACTAAAAAAGGGGTTTGTAGATTAAGTCCTCTCTTTTTCCCATACTGTCTAATGCTAATGACAAGAGGTCTCAGTCTCCAATGCTACCCTGTCTCATCTTTCCACAAACACAGCTACATGAAGCTATGCCAATTTACTGTTATATATGACTCTCAAAATTTGATTTTATCAACTGTGAAGGCTCAAGAGACAGAGATGTCAACATATCACTTCACTGTGGTTTACTGATAAATCTATGTCAATTATTATTATATTTGATCCTAAAGATCAGATTTTTCCTACCATTAAAACCTTCAGGAGGCACAGATTCACACAATCCCAATCACTGGTGTTCTACAGGAGATGAATAATAAAAAAAGCATTTAATTTTGGAGCACTGAAATGTTTAGCTAGGACAACAGCTTAGGTTATATTAAATGTGCACATATTTGCACATTAAAATTTGAGATTTTTACACAAAAATTAACTGACTTAAATTACTTTAGAGTTTGAAAACAGACTTTCCTTTAATAGAAAGCCTTCCAAAATATTCAAAGTAGTTACTGCTTTATGAAGCCATTTTAAGGATTATAAAAGGATGTCTAGAGAAAGACTACTGAGTGGAAAATCCATATGATAGTAGATCACAATCAATGTGATAGTGAGTGATTAAGGACACAAACATGACTGCAACTGAGCTAGTGGAATTTTCTCTTGCTGAGGAAGACTATCTTCATTCCTTCCCTCTCCCTCTCTCTGAGAAGAGATACCAGACCTGCAAAGAGTTGTCAACCCCAGGAAGAAATAACACTCACAAGGACAGTGAAAGGATATGAAAACAAAGTCAAGGCTCAGGGGACTTGAGACTGGGAGATTTGGAAGTAATGAAAACCAACAAACCATACTATCACTGCTAAAAAGTTAAATTTTAGTACCTCAAACATTTTCTATTCTTCTCTGGGACAGTAGCGTTCAATTTCGCAAGTATTTCTGAGGAGCTGTGTTTGCATGTAAATTGCTCAAGTTCAGTTTCATGAGCAGGGAATTCAATCTATCTCCCTTGCAAACCACAAGCAGGCTTTGTCTGCTTTAGTTTAATTTTTTTATATATATATAAAATGGCTTTGATGGATATCAGTCCCTGAATAAATCAATTGGTCTATCCAGCATAAATCTGCGAGCTGTGTGGATGAAGCTGCTGACCCTCTAAAAAAATTAGCATTCTACCTTTCTTCTCTGTTTTCTGGCAAGCACCCAAATACACCAAGCTATCTGTACCATCCTCTGCTGATGGAAAAACATCACCCTAAACTTTGACTGCTAGTTCCTCTGGGAAATAAAAATTGCCTCTATACAGTGTGATTTCAGGTCTCCTTGGTGCTCACGCACAGGATAACTACTAGAAATGGAGGCTTACTTCTGTGATGTGTTGGAAAGCCTGACTCTTCCTGGGGACTGATCTGCTGTCACCTCACAGGCAAGCAATTACCTCACCCACCAGATACAGTCTCAAAAGTATTTATGGAGATGAGGCTCATCATATGTGTGAAGACTGGGAATTATTTGCTTCATGAAATTGTCAGAGCACAGCTCATGCCAAGCAAGGCACTCAGGCAAGGTGCCCCTGAACTCCTGTAGGCTGAATCCTCTGTTAATTATTGCTATCAGTAACCATCATTTGCTACATATTTGCATGGGGCTTGACACACATCTCCATAGCATATAATAGTAATATATATTAATAATTATATACAATGATAATGACAGTTTACCTAAAAAGTCATCTTGTATTTAACTATCAGGAGTCCAATGTATTGTGTTAATACTTGTCTTAATCTGAAAACTGACAAAAACAAAGCACTCATCTAATTTTAAAACTTAGAAATATGTGGTATTACACAAAAAGTGTAATGATTTTTGTCCCCTTAGCCAATTTCAATGGGCAATAATTTCTATTATATCCTCATGGGTACAAGAAAGGAAAACAGAAGGCCCTAGAGCTCACCACTGAGCCTGACAGAAAACCAACTTCTCATACCAGAATTAATTAATTTTGCTCTTTTTCTCTCTTAATGCATCTAAAGGCATATTCAGATACTTCATTTCTTTTCAGTTGGAGCAAATATTGAATAATGCTTCTGTTGTTTTTTTCTGTTAAAGAAAAAAAGTAATCACTACACCCCCATAAGGCAATTAAGTATCTTCTATCTAAGCTCTAGGAAAAGATGTGGAGAGCCTGATTTCACACCAGTAAAACTTTATTCTTTCCCACAGCTCCTGCCTCAGTCTTCCACAAGATTCTATGACCTGCTTCTCCCAGTCAGTCACGACAGAATAGAAACCATCTCAGTCTTTTTAACCACTACATTTTCTTGCAAACCATAGCCCTGGGCCTAATAATTCTGCCTTTCTGCTGCAAAAAAAAAAGTATAACTTCATATAACAATACTAGAAATTCTTTATGTGAAAACAATATATATAATAAATCTTTTTTCCTGCAGAGTAGGCCCCATCTCTTCTGATCTGTGTGGTGTACTGCTTCAACAAACGTGATTCTCATTGCTGAATAAAATTCTAATGAGTGTGGAAAAAAAAGAAAAAAATTTTCATACTCCTCTCACTGCAGAAATACGATGGGATAAGATTCTCTTCCTACACTCCAACTATTAGGAAAAAAAAAAAGCAAAAATATTTCAGAGTATTGCTTAAACTTTAAATACTGCTTTCTGGTTGTACAGATAGTTAATAAGTGGAAAAATTGTAAACACCACAGAATTTTCAGAATTTTTAAAGGAAAGGTTTAATAAACACATGTCAAGGGTGAGACTATTACAGTTGATCTTGCCTAGGGGCAAGGATGACCACCTCACTCTGTTCATTCTAGGCCTAAGTGTTATGGTTGAGTTAGTGCATATTCTTCATATTTTCTTGCTGTAACAATGAATTCTGAAGTGACAAGAAAGTGTATGTACCTTCAAAGTCAACCAGCATCTAAAAGACCATTTGAAGTATTTAGTTGAAACAGTTGTATTCTGACAATCATAACTAGGGCTTATTTTCAAGTATCTTTGAAAACACTGGTCTACATTAAAATTCTTTCGGGTAAGTCAGACCTCACTTCAGTAGTAAAAACTTTGTGAATCCCACTGGCACAACTGTTCTTTCAGGAATGTTGAGTAGCACCAACATGAAGAAATTAAAACCTGTTATTTAAGATTCCTGCAGCTGGACTGACTTCTGCATCTGCAGCTAATTTGTAGAGGAATGAAAAAGAAAAATCCATCTATATTATATATTTCTATTATTTTGGATTTTATGAGAATAAATCTATATAACAAACTGCGAACAGATTCTGAGGCTATATTTCTGATTTCCCAGTAGGTTGCAGTGAAGAATAGCTGAAGCTGAAGCTCAGAGTGAATACAGAGCTGTATTGCTCAAAAGACACTGAATGTGATTTGTCTCACTTTATCTCTGGTTTGTCAGGTGTCCAGTCTAAGGCTCAGCCAATGTTAAGTCTGTAGTCAATGAAGAGATACTAGTAACTAGTGATGAGAGAGTTCATTCAAAAAAAAATAAAAACATGAGGTATGGGATGAATCACTCATGAGAGGAGCAAGTCTGTCTTCACTTGCTGTATTCTTAACTAGCTAAGAACAGGTCTCTGTAGCTTTCATGAGACTGAAGCAATACAAGAATCATCTATGATGTTGTGATACTGTGCGCCTAGTACTAAAGCTAGAAATGGACTTGCTTTCAGTATATGACAATAATTTTGATATATGGAAAAAGTGCAATGCAGCATTTTCTGTATTTATGTCAGGTTTCATTTGCCAAAAGCAAAGGTATTAATATCAAATTTGGTACATTAGTGTCATGTTCCTCTTCTCACTCTCCCTCCCTTTTTAATTACATATCACCTACATGCCACAGGTCTAAGATTCCACTAGACTTTCTAACTGTACTGTTTTTCTCCCCAAGTGGTGACATTTTGCAGAGGTTATATTTAAAACCACTGTTTACATAACTGTACCTAGTGAATGAAAATGGAGCAAGCATAACATGGACTTGTAGAATTTGCTTTTTTGGGGGAAATGAGGTAGGAGAGTTACACAAGGGCTTATTGATCTTGAAATTATGTGCTTTCATATCAGAGTTACTGCAGACCCAAAAAAGGAAAAGTCATCCCTAAGTACCAAAGTTGGCTGGTAAGTCCCTGATCCTATAAACAATAGGCTGCTTTCCATTTCCCTCCTGTTTTTTCTTCATGAACAAAAGGAAGAAATATAAAAAAGAAGAAAGATATGCAGCAGCCAGGTGGGATTCAAACAACATGAACATAAATCAGTTCAAAATCTGGACAGTATTCTTTCAGTATTCCCTGACTACTCCCATTCCCACAAAACTATATAGAATATGAGGATTGTTAGAATTGCTTGGGATATTATAAAAACCTAGAGAATTTTTTATTTTTTTTTACTGATACTTGTCATGTAGGAGGAGTTTGTGTTTTTTCCTTGGACTTACTACCATTGCTTCAAATTTACAGAGGTGTAAAACATCATGTCCTAGTCAGTGATTCATTCCTCTGCAGAGACACTGATGTCAGCCAATAATATTTCAGTTCAGGAGTAAAACTTTGACAAAGTCTTTCCTCTCAGCTCTAAAGCCTGCATTTGTACCAATAAAGTCTACTAGAACATTTCCGCCCTTCAGACCACTGGAAGTTCCTGTCATTCAAGTACTGCTGCCAGGCAGTGCAATACTGCACACAGGACAATGTGCCTTCCACCACATGGATATACAACATTTGTCCCTGAACTTCTTCTCCCTTGATGGAGAGCTCCTCAATGACAGTGCTGGGGAGAGCAAGCCCATGCTGGGCTTACTCATCCCTTGTCCAGAATGCAAGATATTTCTACTGATTCAACTACGTATCGAACATGACAAATTTAGATCTCTGAGCACATGGTTCTGTCATGCTTTCTACACCTTTAATGAAAGTGAATATATTTTACCCCTGCCTTAGCATAACATAACACCTAGAAACCACCAGTGTTGTATTTTTAATTTTTTTACCTAAATCTCTTTTTAAACCTGCACCATGCCCATTATTAAACTGATCCTAAATTCTTCTCTTTAACTTAAAAAAAAAAAAACAACAAGAAAACCACACCCACTTTCTTTCACAGATATATCATACTGAGGTAGGCAGAGAGGAATAAAGAACATGGGCAAGTTATAAGAGGAGGGGAAGCCTGGAATCTGGACCTCAGAATCCCTATAATCTCTTTTTGTTATAGAGACAACTGTTTGACTGTCCTCCAATATCCTGATGAAGCAGAACTATTTCAGTTGATACTGAATGTGTCTCCTCTCAACCTCCCATGCACTTCCAATTTCCTTGCCAGTGTGGCAATATAAAAAGCAGAAAAGGCCTTGGCTCTGTGTAAGCACTGGTCAGCAATAACAAAATCATCTCTATATTATCAACCCTGTCTTCAGGACAAATCTGTTACACAGCCCAATACTAGCCACGGTGAAGAAAATTAACTCTGTCCCAGCCAAAACCAGCACACATACTCAGAACAGGCCTAACATATAGTAAATAACACCAAAAAAAACCCCTGAATTTTATATTATTGTGCTGAATAAGCCACTATACCTCTCAAATTCTCTATACTGTTGTTGTCAATGTTTTTTAAGCATGTTTGAAGGAAGTCTGAAGGAATTGGCCTCCTCAAAGAAACTGATTTAGATGCCAAGTCACATGATATTTGTACTTGAACTCTAAATAGGTCTAGGGAATTAAATAACCATCCCACCCCAAAATATTACCATGGTCAGCATGAATTCATGGAGACCATATCTATACAGTTTTTCCTGTGACTAACTATGTTATTGAACTCTTTATTTGTAAGTTTATTTAAATATGCTATTTTATCAGATGAAATGACTGTTCCATTTTAAAAGAGTTTTATGCCAGAAATATTATTAATGAATAACAGTCTTGTGAGCATTTCAGAAGAAAAAAGCTTAAAAAAAAAAGATTGAAAATACATTGATAAACATAAAATAGGAAAATAAAATGGAAAATTTTTACTTTTCAAATTTAACTTTTCCTCACAATTTTCAGTAGATTTTTTCTTCACACTTTTTAGATAAACTTGGATTTGTACTAAGATCCCATTTGTTGGCAATCTCTGTCTTAGAAAAAAGACCATAATGAAAATACAGAGTCAAAACAATGTAATTCCAGTTATTAATCGTAGATGCATTTGTGGTTTTAATGTTTTCCTTTCAGGTACCTTTTTTGAGTGATTAAGGTATAATAAAGATGTAATACTGTTAAAGGATTTCTATTATTATTTATTTTTATTGATTTAATTTGTTGAAGAAATTAATGAGAAGTTCACTTAAATGAAAAATTATAGCTAAACTTTTGTCATTTTTGTGCTGTAGATAAGGAGCACTTCCAATTAAAAAGGAATTATTAATAAAACACAGGCAAGTGACATACAATTTCTGAATGCTCTGTGTTCTTCATTTAGCATATGATAAATGAAAGACCTTATTATGTAAAGCCATAATCTTTAGACATCAATATGATTATTCATTTTTGTGCTGTCCATGCATACTTTACATATGGATTGTATCCAGAGGAACATGCATATAAAGAGTTGGTGAGCTGTGATGCAAGTCACTGAATTGCAGCACCACTGAAAGGGGCGACATCATACACAAGTTTTTTCTATTATTGGGTAAAGTTCAGGGCTTAAATTTCTCATCATCCTATTTCTAAAATTAATTTTGTCTTGTTTCTTCTCCTTGTGTCTTTTAATAAAGGGCTGATCAGTGACTCAAAGGACATGTCCAAATACATATTTCCTCTAAGGGCAATGGAGAAAGAAGAGGCAATTTAAAGAATTAAATTAAAAGGCATTCTTTTCCTTTTTCTGCGATGGGGAAATGAAAAGATGCTCTCTAGCCAACAGTATCATTTCAACCACCATACTTTCTTCTTCCACTATGGCATCTATGATATAACATGTCATTATTTCTATATTATTAAAATGTATGGGTTCTTCTCCATTCCACAGCAAATCAGACTTTGCTGCATTTTCTCCCATTATAATTCTCTATATTCTAACTTCTTCTTCAGTCTCTTAGCTATTCAACTTATTGGGGAAAATTTCATTCACTTTGTGTGCCACTATGACCACACTGAATTCTCCTTCAGATGTCTCTAGTGAATTCTCTGCACCAAATACACCACATTTTTATGGCATCTCTTTTTTTCAAACTGTGAATAATTTATTTCCCATCCATAATCCTGTTTGGAGGGGGCAGGAGGAGGGACTGTACTAATATATGAATAAGCAGTATTATTTTGCAAAAGTTGTTTATGGGAACTAATTATTATCTATTGTGCAATTTCCATTCAGTTTTGTGATAATGCTGAAAGCCACATACATGCAAAGAGTATAAACAATAAATCACTACCAGATTAGGGCACTTATTTGTTACATTTATAAGTATTTGCATATTATTAGAATCAAATATTGCAATTGCTATGAGTGGCCCAGTCAGTCAAGAGAGATAAGAGGTGAAACTAAAAGTGTTCTCCAGGTATGAATCCAGGACTAACCTATGGGAAAAATGAAACATGAAAAATGGGAAAAACGTAATGTCATAAAAAAAGCAAAGGAGGTGTTTTGCTGAGTTCATTTTGCATATTTTTTGGGCTATAACTATAGAAGTCTACGACAAAGCTAGGGGAGTTAATTAGGATCCCAGAAGTACATTTAGAAATATCTTGGGTAAGTCTACAGTGCACTGCATTGCGTTAGGTACACCAGAAGGGACCTGCTCAACTGGATTGCAAGGTACAGTCTGGAATCAGAAGTCAGAAGGCTTTCGATTCTTCTGTCTACTCCATGATCACTTAACAACCTAAATGAAATGGGTCACTCAGTACACATCAAAGAAAGCACAGCCTCCTCTAGGGCAATAAAACAGCACACCACTGAACGAGTATTGACAATATTTACACTTGAACCGAAAAATAGACATATTTTTGCTCTGTTTAGACCAATGTCTGTCACTGGAAGAAAATTCCCAGGAAATAGTAAGAACAAGGCAAATGTATATTTTCCTTGGAAATTCAAAAACATGCAGAAATAAGTTTTCTGAACTAAGCTTGCCTTCAACAAATTCTTCTTTTGAAAGTTTAACCAGTTTTTAAACTCTGTAAAATACAAGTATTTTGGAGTGAATGGGCTCTATGTTTAAAAGTATGCTGTGTCAGGAATCATAGTTTGTTTTCACCTGCCGCTTGCTGGGTTCATTTGCTTGACCTTTACTTGTGTACTAGAAGGGAGTGTACAATAATTTCCTATTTTTGCCCTTTACAATACTCCTTGTTTCATGCTACTCTTTTGTATTCTGAGTCTTTTTTTTTTTAACCTGAAGAGTCCCAAGTCTACGCCGTCATTCATCAATGAAGCAATGTTGAAAAAGTGATATGTTTATTTGTTCTATTTTATAATGGAAAGAAGAAAAGCAAAAGAGATACTAAACATACACAGCTTTTGCTTATATAATGTTTTCTATCTACAAAAATTTGTCAAGAAATCCATGTGTTACTTTCCAGTAGTACTTACACAAATTATCTAAAACAGATTTCCTGTGAGGGTGCTCTTGTTTAGGTGGTTGAGAATAGGTATCATCTCTTTAATAGTGGCTTTCTAATAAACCTCTGGGGCACTATACAATAGGATTTTAGCATTTAATGTGCAGTGGACTGTAAACCCCAGTATAGTAACCATGTGCAATACTGTTTGATCCTTAAAAAGCACCTAATTTGTAACCCTTTTTTATCAATAAACACTAAGAATAGACTGTGTGCTGAAATAATTCAGAATTAAACTTCTGGTTCCCTTATAGAAGCCATAGAGACAGCTTGTTCTTTGCAAAAATCTGGCTTTGCCCAAGGAGGTTAATTTTAATATGGCCATTAAGCTGAAATGCACCGATCTTGTTGCATATGTCAGGCCTGGAAACATCAAGGAGTGCCTAAATATTGCCAACATATAGATTGCCAACACCCAACTATGCTACAGCAAAGAGGTACAACCCTCTACCAAAATGGAGAACCACAGGAGTTCTAAATAGACACTTGCCTCTATCTAGCAGATTAGGTAAAATCAGTCACAAAAAAGTAGTCATGTGTAAAATGACAGACTACAGTTGACACCAGTATTTTGACTCACCAAATTTATATCTGTGAAAATAAACAGTATAGGATGAAGTGATGAGATATGAGGGCTAAGAGCACTGCAGAACAGCAGAATTCAATAAAAACAATTCATCTCCTGACAAAAATAACCCATCATCAGACATCTGTTGAAAACTTAACTATTCATTTTCCACATCATGGTGCCCAGAGAACATGTTATTGGCACCTGACTAAATTTTATAGTCAAACAGCTGTAGAGGTTAGGGGAATAGCAATGGGATACCAAGATTCAGCACTAAAAGCTGGTTTCAAGCCAGACCCAGCTGCTACTGCCTGAGAATTATTTCCACATGACAGTGCAGCCAGCTCTGAAAGCAATTATTTTCTCAGTTCACTTCCTGAAGAAAAAAGCCCACATTACATAAGCGAGTACCATGCCGGCCATTCTTAGTTTGTTCATCAGCACTTTTTACAGTTTCAACTTTCTTGTGTGTTTAGTACATCTCTATTCTTTCAGTGAATGAAATAAGAAATGCCTCACCCTGCAGAGTGTAACAATGACAGATATTCAGGTCTCCACATGCATCCTACACACACATACACAAACACACTCACACTCATGCACACCCTCTGCCTTTGCATCATCTCTTATAGACAGCATGTGTTCTAAGATAAGAACACCAGGTGGGGATTGCAGGATGAACATTCTGAATGCTCACATAATCCAGAGGTAGGGTAGCTGAGATGTTTGTGATTGGCTTTGGTGCACTTCAGCATGCAAAAATGTATAAAATGCTGCTGGAGATGCATGTAAAGGTTGAAAACTGGACTACTGAGGTTGCAGGCAGCTTCTGGGTGGATCCACATCCTGGCAAGGTTGCCTGCAGAGTACATCCAGTCCAAAGAGAGGGAACACACACCTTTTGGACAGTCAAGCAAAAAGCACTATTGCTTTTATTGTAGGTGTGAATTCTGTGAGGCCAAAGACTGTAAACCTCTGTGTTTCTAGCCAAACCTTCTTTTATTATAATCCTTTAGGTACTATAATCCATTGTAATAGATGAAAAAGCTGTTAATATTTAGACATGTGTAAGCAAAAAATCTAATTATAATCATCCACACATCACTGTGTTCTACTTCCCATGCCTGACTGAGAATATTTCCTCAACTACTCCAGTACAGTGGAGCGGATGGGAGAACTTTGCCACATCAACAAATGCCTGTTCTGCACCACTTTGGTGGCATATGCAGGCATACCTGACTTCCACCATCACCATCAACAGCACCTTCACAACCTGAATGTACATCTAAGATTACATTTCCTAGAGGAAATAACGCTAAATTGATAAATATTATTGAGTTACTAGCAGTTTGAAAACAAAACATTTCAGTCATAACAAAAACTATGAAATGTGCCTCCAAGAATACAGCTATACCATACACGGAGATGCCGCTGATTGGAAAGGCTGTGTAAACAGAACAGCAACAGTAAGAGCTTACATTTAATATATGAAGATAATTCAGAGGTTGTCATGTTCTCCAAGTAGGGGAAATGCATCAGCATATTCTTTTTTATTTTCCCCAATGAAAATAAGAATAATACTATTTTTCAGGTAAAGTCCAAATGAAATGAAAACAGAGAAACTTTTCATCAGCCTCACAAATATGTTTCCTGTCCCATCATTTTTCCAGTAGCAATGAATATCTTCTTTCATTCCATGGCTTCCTTTTTTATCTTTTGATGATAGATATGATATCTCAAATGGAAGGGAGGGAAATTCTGTTCTACACCTGTGCTTAATTTCTTGGTATGATTCTATTGCTTAGCAGTACCTTACCTCAGTCCTTTAGTGTTTTTAAGCATATGGGAATTGCTTTACTTTCTCTCTTCTCTTTTTTTTTCCTTCTCTTTCTTCCCCTCAGGAAGGGAAGCATTTTTCTTCTAAAGGGGGTGGATAAGATTGATCACATTTTTGTCTTCTCCTCCACTCAGGCCAGGGAAAAAAAAAATCTTGTAAAAGACTTTCACATTTACTGCTGTCATTAATGAATCTTTTATGGATAGCCAAATTCGAAGCTTCTAGGAGGAAGCCTGCGATTATTTGTACCTGCTCCAGTGTTGAACACATGGGTTCTACAGTTCAGTACCTACCATGGTTTATGGGGCAGGCACTAGGTCAGACCTCTCTCTTTGACACTGGAAAGTGCACTGTCAGATTAGAGGCTGGTTTAGATCAAAAGCCACATATCTGGACTGGGACCGATCTGTTAATATTAGATGATTAATACATGCTAAGAGAGCATATATGATTAAGAAAAGGTTCTTCTGTGCATGCTGACTCTGCATGCAGGTTCACCCTTCCCTAATGTTTAAAGTCAATTGCATCTTTGAGTTTGGCCAGGGCAATTTCTGAGTCATCAGTGTATATCCTTATTTCACCTGGGGTTATTCATATGCAAAATATTTCCAGGTAGAGGGGACACTTGGGCAATTATAGGTGTATTCCCCCTTGTCCATTCTGTGTGCTGACCTTTGCTGAAGTTTTGTAGTCTGTCCTTCATTATATCACAAGCAATCTTGAAATAAAACAAATGTGGCCATCTTTGGCACAGTTTCTTTGTCTTCCTTAGGTGCTTGCAACGGAAGTGGCACATCCAATGACAGTAACAGTAATATTTTTTAGTCCTGGTGCTAAATCATGTCAGGAAGTAACTAAAACCAAAATCCAGTCTCCTCTGTAAGACACATAACATTGTTATGCTACCAGGAAAAGGATGCTCATTTGTACAGGGAAAGCACCAGTTTTGCAGACTCCAAGGTGAAATTACTTTGATTCCTCCGGGTGTTCTCAGAGAATGAAGCGTCTTCAGATTTAGTCCTGTGGTGCAGTGCTAAGTCTTTCTGCATTTGATCCTTCTGTAGGGAAGTTCTAGTACAAAGGTCTCAAATGTTTAACAGTCAGTCAATGTTCATCAACGCTTATTCATATCAAGTGGTTTTGTTGACTCTCCCTTAGAATCTGGTGTGAAAATAATGTTAGTCTCCTTGGCAGAATCTGAAGAAGAAATGGGGGCATGAGTGATCATTTCTTCTGATACGGGTCTGGCACAGGAACACTTTTGTTCCTTTTAAATAAGAATATAACAGGTTCACCTTCTCTCTGTGAGAAATCAGACATATTAAGTGGCGTGACAGCTGTACCACTTTTCCTCTTAATATGTTCTATTGCACTCACAAAGAAGTTAGAGCACTGCAGCAATTGCCTCCCATCAAATGTATCCTAACTGGGGTACACCTACTCCTTTCATGCATAAACACATTATGCAGCCAGTGAAGATAGAGGATGATTCTGATTGTTCTGAATCACTCTCTGGAAGTGTTTATGACTCCCCATGGACTAGAGAGGTAGCCTAGGCAGACTACTTATCTATATTAGGTTTCTGACTTGTCCCCAAAACATAATCAACACAAGCTCTACAAACAACTGACTGAAACACATGATTTCTATATAACCTGTTTTGATTTACAACACACAAGCAGATAAAAGAAGAATCACAGTAAAAAAATCTGAAGAAAACCCAAGCCGATCCTTTAAAAAAAAAAAAAAAAAAAAAAAGGCGAACAAACAACCCCCCCCCCCCAAAAAACCCACTAATGATTCATCAGTGTGATTATTTAAACTGTTTTTGGAACTTTGAAAGTTTCACACCAACATATTTCTTGATATACCCCATGCAATTTTTTCACTTATCCCAGTATTGGTCATACTCACCTCCATTCTTAAACCTATCAGACTGCCCATTTTTTGTTTCAAGCGTGAAAGGCTTGCCATTCTCCATCACTGCCAAGATTCTTTCTAGAACAGTTTTGTCATCAGATTGTCTTTTTCACTAGTCCAGCAACACATTAACTGAATTAATTCTCTCCATATAAAATTTTCATGACACATCCTTGCCAAAATTGACTTTGCACACTGTCTTATTATTTTAGTTAGACTCACCTGGACTTCTGTTTCTCAGAAGATTAATAACAAAATTACTTTTTAAAAAACTGTGAGCACATTTCCAAGATATGGAAAGAATGCTAGGATCATTGCACATAAGACAAACCAAGGAACAGGAAGGTGAAGATATTTGTTTGAGTTCATAACAGAAAAACATTATTAATGTCAGAATGAACAAATAAATAAAGGAGATAAAAAATTAGTGTTGTTCTTCAGCAGCTGAATTAACAAAACCCTCAATTTCCCTCCATTATAGTAGTTCCCTTCCACACTCTCGTAACTTCCTCTGTCTCACATATCTGCCAAATCCTTATGGTCTGCTGCCACAATATCATAAGCTCTCCCTTTTCACCTAGCCACATATCACACTCTTCATTTTTTCAGCAAAGTAAGAGGAGGTCAAGACACTGCCTCTTGAAGATGTTCTGATATGCACCACCACTTGAGTGGCTTACTACTGTTCCCATTTCCACAGGCTTTTCCACCAAACGAATCACCAAAGAGGCCACCTCTCTTCTACCTATGCACCACTTAATGTGGCATTTGCTGGATGAAAGTCAATTTAAGAACAAACTCCTCTGACAAACCTGGTTGAAATTTGCCTAACCATTCATAACTGCATAAAGAAAACAGACATGAACAGAAATAAGGTCCCATCCACTCATTTCGTTAAGGAACTGGTCTCAAAAAAGTGCTCACACAGCTGTTTCATGGAAAGCTTCCTAGTAGATAAGCTTTACCTATAAAAATTGCAGACTTGTAGTTCAGTAATAATTCTGTACCAAATGGGAAAATTTTGCTGACATAATATATTACTATTACCTCATTACTTTCAAATTGCCTATCTTCTGTGTATAGTTCTCTTTGGATGATAATATTCTGTCAAAAAAGGAATGCAATACTAGGTGAAGTTCAGATACGACTTGGCTTGAGCTTGGCAAGTTTCTCATCAGAAGGATTTAAATTTTTAATTCTTTAAGGAGAGTGACCTCTACTTTCCTGTACATTATTGAAGTGAAAATGCTTTATCTTTTGACATGTCACCATTTATTTTAGTCATTTGGTAATCTTCCACTTTCCAATTGCATTAAGTCATATTACCTTTGCTTTCTTTTTATTTAGTCAATTAATGACAAATAATTACAACCTTCTAATTTATGACAACAAAGCCAACACAACACTGCTATTTGTCAGAAGCCTTTCACCTTGGGTATTTTCTTGAGACAACTCCTGTTGATGGGTGCTTTTTAACAATATTTCATTTCCCTTCTTTCCTCTCATGATTCTCCTGTACCTTTTTAGCAAAGAGAGGCAAACTGACAGTTTGTAGAGACATGCAGCCATTAGCTATATTGCTATAGCTGCTGATGTCTTGAAAAAGCAGATCAAAACAATTCTTAGTTGAAGTTACTTTAATTTTCAGAAACTTCATTGATCTTGCTGAAAGAGCCAAATAACAAGCTCTCCTCTTGTTTGGACATGTGACACTCTTTATGTTCTCCTTAAATACAGCATGGAGCCAAACAGAGACTTTCCTTTAATGAACTATTAGATTTTGAAAACTCTGCCAGTCTAAGGCTGGAACAGACAAAACCAATGATGAAGAAAGGTGCAATGTATCTATAGAGACCCTGATGGTCCAAAATTGGTTATATGTGCCTCACTGACAAACAGCATTTCTTTCTCAGTTAGGCCACTAATGGCAGACTTGTCCCAGGCTTGCTAAGCAGTAACTGTGATGGTCTTTCCTATTTTACCGTACTAATGAGTCTTAGCAAGAACCGCTTCTTTGGAGGACACTATTTATTTCACCTTTTTTTCAGGAAATTTTGATTTGAAAATACTCCAAGGCTGAATTTAAATCCAGTTAACGAAAAATGTTTATGGACTCTGTAACAAACTAAAATTGGTAAACTGAAAACATACAAGGGATTTTCAACTTAAACGAAAAAAAATTATTCTGAATTAACAAAAAAATACTTATTCTAATTAAAAAATATTAGACTCAGAGTAGTCCAATGGAGATTTGCTAGCATGGAAGTGGCATAATCCCACTGATATAACTAGAGAACCAAAGTTTCTATATCTCATAATTTAAGGACCAGTGCTTTCCAACTATAAGCACTTTTAGTCATTTTAGAAAGACTCCACTGACTTTAGTCCAAGTACTTATTACATTTACAACCCCATATAAAGCTGAAATCAGAGCCAACATCTACAGAGGCTGAAATATACTGGCACTGTATAACCAGTATCAGAGGCATGATATTTGCCTGACAAAGCCATTCTTTTCTATCTCTGGAATGTCAGAGAAACAATGCCAACAGAAGTGGCAACAATTATTGTCTATTAAGGTACAATTTTCTATCACTAGAACAGAAGACTGTTCTAGCATACGAAGAAATTGGTATCAGAAGAACTAATATGATGATTTACCTTGTAGCAGGTAGTGGGTGAATATCAGAAAAGCAGATAATTGGACTTCATTTGGTGTTTAATTGATTTTCTTTTCCATTTGGAATGAAATTTTTGAATATGTTCATGAAACAGATTTATCCCACGATTTTTCTTTGGTTGAAAATATCAGCATTTGTGTCAGTAATATCTCTCTTTGGTTCCTCTTCTTTCTAAATTTTTCTTCTCCCTCTTTCTTCTTTCTCTTTTTTTTACAGCCTGTGGAAATAATAAGATAGCCTCTCTGGATTCAAAAAAAGAGAAAAAAGTCAAATTCAATAACTGTCATGAAATATAGGAATGAAATAGATAATTTGATGGATAGCTATTGTAACTACCACTAAAATAATAAATAATTTACCTAGATGGGTTCTTCTAACATATTAGAATAATATAATTCTCCTTTTTTGTATCTCAATTGGTTTGTCCCTACCAGTCAAATTCAGGTAAATATTGACAATTTCTTCTTTGATTAATTTTTCAGCTGTTTCACTTGGAATGGAAAAATGTCCCCTCTAACTATAATTTCTGGAACCAAACCTTTTTTGTTTATTGTTGGGTTTTTCAGGGTTTTTCTGGTAAACGGAAAGAAATTCAATAGCTTTGTGCAGTTGTCCCCAACAACTCAACTAATTTTGGTAAATCTTAAAATGCAAGGCTAAAACACAAAATCTGTGCACTCAAAAGGCTACATTACTCAAATTTTTATGTAGTGAAATGGCTTCTAGCTGTGCCACATATTTGCTACTTTTTAGAAAGGTCCTATATACTATACAATATTTTATATATAATATAGAAATGTTTATGCAGCAAGGTGCCTTCTAAAATTTCTCAAATACTATGCTGTTTGTCACTGTACCAGATGGGTTTCTTAGCTGATATTTCTGCTTATTAAATGTTAAAATAAGTCACCCTGTGAATTTCAGCTTTAAGTTCTAGCTGTGAGTGACTGAATGCTAATGTTCATAATGCAATTATTTCAACATGTGGTGTATTAAAATCAGTAGACAATTTATACAAACCAGTAAGAGACTAACTTGATTTTATGTCTGACCTCTTCAGTGTAAAGGGAGCTTGAATTTTTTTCTTTCAAATTTTCCTGCTCTAGTACAAAGGGCTTTGATGAAACAGAAAATGAAACTGTAACTGCCTTTCATGCGTGAAAACGATCCCTTTTGTAACTCATTGGAAATCAGTGTGCCAGGCTGGGGAGTACACTTAGAGAAACGATGGTTCAGAAGTTCTTCAGCAAAATTAGTTTAATTACCAAAGAGCACTGTTGAGGACAAAATAACTAGGACTGTAATAATGAAACTTTTATAAGACCTAATAAAGCATAACATTATCAATTCAGGGATGATAGGAAAGAACTAGATGGTCTTCAAACCTGGCATAACAGGAAGAGATAAAACTCAAGGCTACAGAGTAGAAGGTTGTTCACAGAGGGATGATGATCTGACAGCTAATATTTCGAAATTAAAAAGCATGAAAATGAGGACTGATGTATGTATCTTTGCAAACATACACAAAAATTTATCTAGGCAAAAAATACTGATGCAGCTCCCTGTAGGTGAAAAAGCAAGTTATAAAGCAAATAATAGGATTGTAGCTTTTCATTTTGACAACATTGTTTCTCCTAATGTCAACATCTGCTGTCTAGCTGAAATATTAACTGACCTAATTGAAATGTACCTTTGCTTTTGATTTAAACTTATGGCAGTAAATAACGCTTGTCCCAGAATCTATTGCCTGCTCTATTTAAACCTATATTGTCAGATGAAAAGTCAACCAAATTCATTCATGTGGTTTAGATTTCAGGTCCTAGAGGCAGAGCAATTTGATCATTGAAATAAATTGCTAGAAAAGCAGGTTTTTTCACCCTCATCAGATCTTTCATATCTGTTTCCCCTGAGTAGATTTTCACATCTTTCCTAACACGTATTTTTCAGTCATTAGCTATAATGAAATCTAATCCCAATCTGAGTTCTTCGACATAAGTCCAGTCTTAAATCTCCACGGTATGAACCTGTCCTTTGCCACTTCCTAAAGCTAGAGAAAATATTTTCCAAAATGAGGGTAAAAAGCACCTTCTTCAGAGCAAAAAGAGACACCACTATATTTTGTTACAGTGTCCCTTAAAATTGCACGTTAAAATTACTAAGCCTGATGAGAAAGAGAATGAAAGTTAAACATACCTATGGCATCTCACTTATATGCTGCACTGACTTTCAAAGCAGTTATTTGTGAAGAGCCATTCACAAGAGAAAACTAGAGTCACTGTGTCTTCATGTCCTGTGCTGCAAAATAAATAATTTTCAAATAATGTCCTGGCTACATTGTGAAAAACATCCATTCAAACAGTGGAGTAATAGGGAGACATGGGCTGTGAACAGTCTTTTTTATGTTCTGACGAGTGAGACCCTCTCAGGGTTTCAAGAAGGACCTTGCTCTGTTTTATTCTGTCCCAAAATAAATACATTATACATATGGAATTACCAGAAAAAAATACTCTTTCAGCTTTGCCTCATGAAAACGCATACATTCCCTATAAATCATTCAACAGTCAAACAATTCAGTGCTGCTTCCTGATATCAAACTATTAACTCTTAACTTCTGGTTCTTCAGGAGACTTTTCTTGCAACATAATTCGCAGCAATGGCAGAAACAGGTGAAATGACCCACTGTGTCTAGTGTCGAGGATCAGGATAGCAGATTACTCTGTACCTTCTAGCTACTTAGTATTTAGGTGGGAATGAGATACCTTTTGCTCTGGAGAAGCAGAGGTGTATGTTAGTAGCAGTATTCTGGAAGGAAAATGAGGACACAGGATTGGCAGGAGTGAAAGAGAATGATTTTTCATTCCTGCAAAGTCACCAGTTCACTCTCTTCATGCATCAGTGATTCCTATTCCAGATTAAAACATGAAACATGATGGAAAGCAAAATGATAGGATTGGCATTTGGGCAATAGCTGATGCACAAAGCCGTAAATAAGAACCTCCAGTTCACGGTTCTGCTGGGTGAAAATTGTATGGAGAGCATATTAATAAGGTCCTTTGGGACAAAGCCTGGTAAAATCCCCAAACTTGAGAAAATCCTACTTGCTAATATTTAATCCATGTTTTCACGTCTAATGCATCAGGCCAAGGGCAAGAAACCACTGGAGAGACAGAGGACTCTCTATTGCTGTCCCTACATCAAAGCATTTCCATGCAGAGCATAAGGACAGTAGAGGAAATGTTGTTTAATAGATGCCTATATGTCTTTTATATTCTAAATTACATCTGATTTTGCTTCATAATTAATCACAGTGATAAAGAAATGCTTTTAACAGTTTAAGCTCAGGTCTTGCTCCACCTTTCTAGCAGAAGGAAGAGCTCACACAAATTCATACAATTTTCTTCAGGCTTATCAGTGATTTGGCTGGATCTGAGCTATATGTAACATTTCCAGCATTTTAATTACATTGTTACTCTCTTATTTCTTCTGAGCTGAAATTCTAAACTAAAATTGAGGCAAAGGAATTGCAAATCAAAGTTGGTTTGTAACAGTGGTTTTTGTCCAGGAGTTCTTTGTATTCTGTTCTTTGAAGACTCTGCAGTTAGTCCAGGGTCGGATCTTCAGCGCAAAATCAAAGTGTGTGATATTTTCTGGGGATATAGTCACCAAAAAAGTTTCAGAGTGGAAAAATATTATCAGATTTCAGTGACTTTGCTCAGTGTTATACCTAAAACTGTGAGACCACAAAGGAAGCATGAGCTTCTAGATATTTGATAATCTTTTGGATCAAAAAATACAACTTATCATGGGAATCCTATCTTTCCTTCAAGAAGGAAGCTTTTAACTAAGCAAAATACATCAGTTTGATTCAAAGCATTTTATGCGATGAAATGAGTGTTTTCTCAATGAAGAGGATGGGATTGTTAAAGATATAAAGAAGCGGTCACATACAAAATTTCCTACAGCATTAAATATTCAAACTTCTGAAGAAAATCTTCAAGAAACCTTGAGGAAGACAATTGCTTAACAAACTGTCAATACATAACTGAAATCGACAGAAAGCACTGTCAGCAACTTTAAATAGCATTACAATAAGGATTCTGAACCAGTCCTTCCAGATGTTATACTGGGGTGGGGGGGGGGGGAGAACCTTGTTAGTTGTAAGATAGAGTTTGATATGTTTATGAAAAGGATTTTATGTTGGAGTCACAACCGCGATATTGGTACAGTAATTACCATGACACTCTGGCCTCTCAATTCTTGGACAAAGTGTTTAGTCAAACTGTCTTGATGCCTCAAAGTCTCTGAGACTGTAGCTGTCCTCCAAGAGTTTGGAGAAGTGTGATAGTGCATCAGGTAGCTATTCAGCACAGAAGAGAGGTTGTGCTTCCTTTAACCTGTCCATCACCCCACTCATCTCTGGAAGTCAGGACCCTGCCAGGCTGGCTGCTGACTGCAGTGCCCTCTGTGGGAAACTGGGCTCTTCAGAAGCAAGGAGTGGAACATGTCTCCTCCTGACCACAACAATAACAGATCAGCCCAAGGAAAGAGAAGATGATTTAACAAAGCTGGTCCCAGACCAACAAATTAAATGAAATTCTATTTAGTTCCTACTGTGTAGATAGTGCAAATACAGAAACATTAGTGTCTGCGGTCCAGAAAGATATGCTCTTAATGAGCACAGACTCAAATTCTGTTATATTTTCAATCTCCAGATGGTTGTAAAGTATAGCCCTTAGTAAAAATCATTGCAAAGTGTGAGCTGAAAGTAATAGCCACTAACTGCATGACTTAACTACATGAAAGTGAAGGACGAGGAGAGAATCTAGATCCTCTATAGTAGTTCTCTAATTTTCTAATATAAGCAGTGAACTAACTTCATTCCTACTCACCTCTTCTGAGTTAAAAGCCCCAATATTCTCTTTGCCATCTGTTCCTGCTGTTTCCCATAGCCAGCACTTTGATTCCTTTCAAATCAAACATCAGCTAGACAGCCCTTGGCCCCAAATCCATCCTCATCTCAATAATAGATGCAGTTGCTATGGCTGGGTTGGGTGTTTTGCATGGATACAGCTGAAGGTCATGGGTTAGACCACTTTCACCAGACCTATGTTCATAGAAGACAAAGGAAACTGATAACACCTCATCCACACAAATGAAAAATGCACTGTGCCCCTGTTGAAGTTCTACTCAAGCAAAATATGCAGAAATGAGGCAAATTAAGGTGGAGGCTCTGAGAAAAATAAGCACTTACTACAGTTGTTATAAAATATATATACTTGTTTGAGAATTTTTCAATTATGTATCTGTAGAGTAGGCTAAGATATTTTAAAAAAAATCTGGTTTTTAACTTTCAAAATTGTCCAAATTAAATTGTTTGATCTTTTCTAATAAAACTCTTACAGTTTTCTGCTTTGAAATAACTTTAGGTTTAAAATAGGTTAAATATAGTTGATTTAAGTGCAATTAATTTTCTTAGATCTCAGTGATTTTTTTTTTATAAATTAATGTAAAATATATTGTATTTCATTCAAAGATACTTCGGACTTCCAGTTTGTAAAGTCTTAGATTTTGATGCTTTTTTCTAATTTAAAATAGATATATATTTTTCTTCAGTAAATCCATTTTTAAGTAAAATGAGAGAAGCTATTCTTATTTCCACCTCAGGTTGTCCTTGCAGCTGCAATTTTAGAAGAAGTTGTGTGTAAAACAACATCTCCATTCTTGTATTATTCAGGTTATGGCTACTGGGACAGCCTTGTTCCAGATTTCAAGTTACTGAAAGATGTGTTATTTTATTACCCAGGCAGAGACTTTTACTGAGATTGCATGCTTCAATTTCTTTTTCAGTTTTTGAGAATGGTTTTTACATTGTGTGCAAACCTGGAAGAAAATAAACAGCATGTTATCAAAATAAATCCCACCCAAAGAAAAAGGCCAAATAGGGATTAATCCAATTACTTAATGGTTGTCTCCTTTTGCCTCTTCCTTAAGGCAGCTGTGCATTTACATGTTCTGCTTCCCTCTGCTAACATGATTCTTTAAAGTTCTTCCCTTCATAAAGGAAAAAGTACTTCATTGTGCTCTCTAAACAAAACCTTTCTCTATTATGCAGGAATATAAATGTGGTCAAAAAATTGTACATGTAGTGTTGAAATTACTCATTTAAATCAAATATTTCATTTTCATTTAGAGCGAACAGGCCATTGCTCCCAAATTTGTTTGACTTATTCTTGAGGTCAGAACTCTTACTGAATTAAATATATAGTAGGAATAGCATTGAAAATTTAATCAATAACATTAACTGATTTGATTGATAACATTAATGTTTGACTCAGGTAAATACATTACTTCAGAGAAAACAGGATAAATAGCAGTAGGAGTCAAATAAATATGTTTAATAGAATTTTAATGAGAACAAATTTTAATGAACTGCATGTATATGTTTTCAACACTCCTGCTTCAGGGAAATTGAATGTGGACTCCTGCTAGCATCATCCCTCTGGAAATTTAATGCCCCAGCAGTAAGCTGCACAAAATGATAAGCGACCTACTGGGAGGGAGGGCAGCAACTATACAGTGAATGAGATAACTGGGGCAATTAATCTTTGGCATCCACTTGTAACTTGTGGAATAATTATTCTACTGCCTTAAGGATATGTCAGAATCCTCACAGGTAGAGTACCCAGAATCAAACCTCCTGTACACAGCACTCCTCTGTTATCTGCTCAAGCATCCTTGGTAGTACTTTCTGGCACCAACTGAGGTGAGCATTATTCCCCAGTCAGCCTGACTCATACTCCTTTCTTCCAGTAATAAAATGGCAATATTTGTGCTATAGACATTGTCCAGAACAGTTTCTACTTGACAGCATATTCAACCTCCTCTGCTACTAAATGAAAAGGGAAAACTTTCTTCCCCTCTGTGTTTTTGCTGCCATTCACTAAGTGACCAAAATTTGAAGGTGTAACAATGGCATTAGGAATACAGAAAACTAATCAAAAATAATCTCTGTAAAATCTGGGGAGATGGGCTGCATGGGTGAATCACTTGCTGGATCACAAACCGTCTCAAAGTTGTGATCGAAGATTCAAATTTCAACAAAGATGAATTTTAGGGTGTCAGGGCAGGAAAAATCATGCACCAGTACAGCCTAATAACTGGCTGGATGGGTAATGCTTCTGCAGAAAAGCCATGGGTATCATAGTAGGAACAAGAGTCAACAGTGCATCCTTACAGTGATGAAGGCTAAGAGCATGCTGTGCTGCATTTATAGCAGGAGTACAGTAAGGGAGTTGGGGGAAAATGGCTATTCCACCATTCTTGGCACTTTTGTGGAGGTATGCGCTGCCCTGTCTCCAGTTTTGCCACCCCAATGAAAGAAGTGTGACTTGCAGGCAGGCCAAAGGAGGGTCAGTCGCATGGTTAGGGGCTTGCATATGGAAAGTCTGAGGGAACAGGGGTTTTTCAGCCTGAGGAAGAGAAGGTTAAGAGTAAAGACAAAATGCAATCTTCCACAACTTAAAGTGAAGTTATAGAAAAGACAAAACCAGGGTCTTCTCAGAGATGCAGTGGTCACACTTTCCAGCATGGGGAAGAAAACCACACCATCAGAGTGATAAGCATCAGAACAGGTGCCCAGAGACACTATGGCAGCTTCATCCTCAGAGGTTTTCAAAATTTCACTGTCTCGGGTAGTTCCTGAGTAAAATGATATAACTTGGACAGCAGTTCAGCTCTGGGCAGGAGGCAAGACCAGACCACCTCTAGAGCTTCCTGCTAACCAGAACTGTCCTGTAAGTCCCTCAGCCTAAATTCCAGCTCTGGTCTGGCTCTGTGTTGTATTAAGCTCGTACCATAGCAAATCCGCAGCAAGGTCATACAAAGCTGGTCTAAATGGCTGCCTACTCATTGCACAGGAGTTGTGAAACACATGAAATAACAGATGTTCATTCAAGGATTTAGCAAGGGTGATTTACCCAAGGTCATGCAAGTCTATGGGAGATCTGGAAACAGAACTAACACAGATTTCCAGCCAGCTCACTGATTAATCAGCTATTCATTTGCAGTATGGTAGCTGCAGGATCTATAGAAACAGCATTGTTGAAACGTTGCCTTCCATCTGCACACCAAATTTTTTTACATGGACCAAAAGTAAACAAAAAATGCAAATCTTCAGCAAACTGGAAACTTTACAAAAAACCTCTGATCCTATGCCCAGTTTTTCTTTGTCTTTGAGTAAGTATGTATGTTCTTGGCAAAAGGTCAGCACTGCAACAATAATGCATTTATATCCCCTTCAGCAGAATTGTTATTTTGATTCAGCAAACTGCTATGATCTTAGCTGTAAACAAAAGACACTGACCAAGTAACTGAGAACCAGAGATAAAATCTATGGGATGTTTTTGAAAGAAAGAAGGAATATAATACGAATTAAAGTATTCTCTATTACTGTATTTCCATGTATGCAAAAGGGTCATGATTCCTGCTCTGTCTCATTAGTGCTTAATTGAAACTCTTAATTTGTAGATTATTTTTTTAAGCACCTTACATTGCATCAAATATTATGGACTAATTTTCAGAAAAGGACAAATTGTATTATATAGCAATGATGCATCTGAAGTAACAGATAATAAAATCATAGATGTAGAAACATATCTTGTAAAGAAGTCAGAAATCTAGTCTATAACCAGCTCAGATCTGGAGTTGCCCAACAGATCAGGTACATTAAAGGATTTTTCTCCTTGCTTTTTAAAACGTCAGATATTAGCTGGGGCAAGAGGAAGTCTTTGGGATATGTTATGCAAATGCTATGATCTGATGTAGCAATCCTATGTTACTGTGATTAAAAAAAAAAAAAAAACACAACATACAGATACGAGAATTCTCTTCTGTAATGGACCGTATTCCTCAAAACATTCATACATGTATTCCTATACAGTATGTTCACATGGTGAAGAAAAATCAGAAGGCCCATATCAAAAATTCTTTAAAAGTGCTAATCATTTTATAGATGTAGTGGTAAATAAGATAGAAGAAGAGAGCAGTCTTGCCTTTAAAATTCTGCATTGAGATCAGGTTAACCACCCCTGTCATTTCACTTCCCCCTGTATCAGTTCAAATGTGAAGTACTGAACACACAAATATCAATATGTGCAAGCTGTCCCTAAAAACCTTATTCTCCGTCAAATATATGAGTTTTATTTGACCCATTTCCTTACAAAAGGGATCGATGAAATGCCAGCAATCTTTCTGCAAGCCCTTTGTGAGAGAAAATTCCTTAATCTGCACAGACCTTTTCTGCAGTGGAGAAAATCATTGCTGGCTGGGTATGTGGATGTATTTCAAAGAACACCTCCACGACTTGCAGTAATGTTTAGGCTTTAAAGACAACTTGTGATCTGTGCAGGTGAATTTGAAATTGCAAAGCCACCCACAAGCCTCTCAGAGTAGGAGGCTGGAAGAGGAGATTCCCTGACTAAATGGCTATCTTTGCTGAAAGTCATTGCAGGATACTTTTCTCATAAACAGAGAACTTGTGTGCATTGTCAAAGAGAACAGGTATAAAGTAAACATCTGAAAGAGATAAACTGTAGTTTTCTTCATTGTCTGCTGAACAAGTCTACACTTTCTAGATCAGGCACACCCCTTACCTCTGCCTCTGCCCAGGACATCTTTTCTACTATTGATAGTTCTGATACAGAAGTGATTCTGGCAAATAGACTAACTGAAGGTTTTCTGTATAAAAGTGTGGTTGGTTGGTTGCCTTTTTTTTTTTTCCTAACTATCATGTTTCCTTAAATTGCAGTTCAACGGCTTAGGAAAGTGATGCCAGCTTGGTTTGGATGGGAGCTTGCAGTGTCTCTGGTCTGGCCCTGCTACAGTGTTCTCAGTGCTGAGGTCAGATGGGGCTGTGTCCCCTTGGGGCTGGAAGCCCCCCAGACAAGAGCTGGCAGAGCCTCCCTGGGCAGGCTGCACCTTGGTCCTCCTAGACACAGGGGAGAAATATGTTTTCAACTGCTGTAGAACTGAAATGAGACAATGCAAAAAACCAGCTGATCTTGTCTTTCCACATTACCAAACTTCCCAGAAGACATGCTGAGGCACTTGTACAACCGTACTATTCCACCACAACATGTAGTCTACGTCAGGACTCACTCTATTTCTCCAGTACAAAAAGAGATTGCAGAGAATGTAGTGACACATTTCAACTTTACCGTGAATGAGAATGTAAGCTTTTTTCTCAGTCTGAAGATGATCAAATCCTACAGAGAATATAAACTCATCATAAGATTGAGGATAAGTGTATAGAAGTGAGAGCCACTATCACTTGCCACTGGTTTAGCTATAGAAAAATCATATCATTGAAGAAATGCTATTTTCTGTACACTCAATCTTCAAATATGATTTACAGGTTGGCCTTTAATGACAGGACTGTTTCATGCCCATTTCCTACTTTATATCTGAAACCAGAAAAGAACAACAGATCCCCAGCAAAAGTATAAAAATCCTCCAATTTTAAGTCTTAGAACTATGATTTTCAGGCCTGTCCTTCAAACTGGATTAGGTTAGATGAACACACCAAAGTCACAAACTTGCGCTGCTGTAGAGACTTTGGGGTTTCCTTCCTGTCATATTAAATCATAGCATGGAAATACAAATGTTATCTGAATGAGTGTTCTTCAGTAATATTATCTGAGTATTATTTCTGAATCTTTAAAGTCATCATTTCATTAAGATCATACTGGAAATTAATATTTCATGTATGTGTTACAGGATAATATAATATTTTGTCCATTTAGTTATCAAAACCAATATTATACACACAACATAGTTGAAAAGTTTCTACATTTATTAAACTACAGTGAAGTCATTAAATTCCAAATATGCACTATGTCCAATGGGAAAATAATCTAAATTATTTTTTAAGAAAATCCATATCCACTGACAAAACAAATGAATTTTAACACGAACCAGTATCAGTTTCTTTTGTCCTTTCCCATGAGCAAGTGGTGTAAACATATGAGCATATTTTCAAGACATCTTCTGATATGAGTACATCCAGCTTTATGGTGATTAAATTCTGAATCAGACCTTCAGGACACCATTTATCGCCTCTGAAATAATTTATTTTGTGTGATTTGGCACCAGGTGTATTTTTCTCAATTCCAGAGAAAGATATATTAGTTTACCAGAACAATTCCACATCACTGAGGTTAAAATGAAAGAGTGAAATTATATTCCAGGCAAAGAAAGACACTTATTTAAAAGTCAGTGACAGTGCTTGCAAGATACTAGATTGTGGAGTCATTTATTACATGGCACATTTTGTTCAGACCTGACAATTCCATTGGTTCAAAAACCCAATTCAAAAGCTTTCCAAAACTTCAATATCTTAAAAATTGTAATTATTAATTTTATCTAATTAAATTGAGACTTCAGGGTTCATGCTATCTCTCTCCATCAGTCTCCAGGATTCACTGGTGGGTACTAATATTAATCAAATGTTTACACAGGTATTGAGATCTCACAAAGTTCCTGCAAGGGCAATGAAAACCACGGATCAGGTGAAGTGCCAGTGGTGCACCTGGTGGGGGAAAGGCTGGAGCAGGTCAGCACTTCACTTTCTTGCCTCACAGCAGCAGCAACCAGGAGTCACCATCTCCACAGCTCTGGATCAATTGGTGCTTGCCCAATTGCACCATTATAAAGAAACAGGTTTAGCAAATAGGGTTCCAGGGAAGATCAGTATCTTTTGCTGTGTGAGAAAAAGAAGTTTCTATTCTGGCCAATTGAATGGGTCTTGTAGGAAAATGGGAGGCATCCTGGTAGGGAATATGGAGTAGTTGCAGAGACATGGAATTATGATGGTGGAGAAGCAAGAAATGCTGTGTGAAAGTCCATAGGAAAGTAGGCTTCTCAGTTCCACTATTCACAGAGGATGGAGTTTTATTGTGAAATCCTTCTTGTGTTGTGTCCTTAGGCTATCTTAGCGACAAGTATTCCAGCCTTTCTCTGAAGGCAGGAACTTTAATTTTTTCATTGGAGCTTGTGGGATTGGGGGGGGGAAGGGGGAGAGGAGGGGGCAGGGAGGGGATCTTTAAAAAAAAAAAAAAAAAGCCCTCCCAAACTAAAAGAAAAAGCAAACAAAAAAACTCAAACAAACAAAACCAAAACACAATACAGTTTGAGAGATGTGGTAAAATGCAATAAATAATAGAAAATTAAACTAGAAGGAATGATGAGTAGGTAAGGTAAACTGTGCCTAAATTATTGGCAACAGATTTTTACCTGTTATTTTTCAAAGCCACCCAATAATAGAGATGCAAAAACTTTCCTGGGCACCCTGTCTCAGTACTTCACTATCTTTCCATCAACTTTATCAATACCTCCTTCACCAATACGCGGCACTCTCATTACTAATGCCTTACTTAAGAACAGCAGGAAAATTCTTAACAAAAAGGACTTGGTGATCATTGTAGGTCTCTACAAACTGAAATATTTTAACAATTTAGAAAAAGACAAGACCTATGGTTCTCAGCTATAATACAAAGGACAATGATCATTTGCATTTACTTTAATTTTTGATGACATTGAGAAGAAAGGCCTCAAAAAAACCATCCTATCAATGAAACATTTTTATACAAACATAATTTCAGCACAATTCACACAGAAGAGAAACAGTCTTGTTTCAAGTTCCTCCCATCACATCTGCAGCTACACAAGTAATACAAATGCAGTGTACAAAAATACTTACCCATTACCTTCAAGTGAAACACTTCCATGAGGAGATCTGCTTTGCTTCACTTTAATCTTGGAAGAATTCTTGTTAAAAAAACTCTAAATTGTAAGTCCATCATATTATTTTCTATGTATTCTTGACAGATACTAGTTGACACCCTTCTGTAGAAAACAATAAAAAGGCTCATTCAGAGACAATTTCAAGATGCCACTTATCTACTCTTCAAAGAGAGAAACCCTGGCTTCCTCTCTTTTCCTGGGTGTTTCGTGCAAGGCCCTTGTAGCACATGTTGATCTGAGAAGCTGATGTTCCTCTTTAATGAAATAGTGACATAGTCAAGCAAACCAAAGGTTCTGGAGAATGTCTCTTTTTTTCACATACACCAAGCTTGGCTTCTAGCTTCAATTCGGAGGTTTTCTAGTGGCTTGCTTTTTATACTATAATTGTGGTTTAGATTTTCCTTACTGTGCCATCCCCATCTACACTAGCCAGTTGCAGACGCAGCACAGACTCAAGCAGTGTGAAAGCAGATTCCACCTGGTCCAGCCATTTCTGATGTGGGAAAGGTAGAGAAAGGCTAAGGAAGGTGGACTTCCCACTGATGGTACCTGCAAAGTTATGCTAGCTAGCATGTATTTCTGCGTGTTACCAGGTCAATAAAATTTGAGCATGAATCTTCAATACTGTCTTTATTAAACCTTCATTAAAATAATCAGACTTATTAAAAATAATTAAAGTGAGTAATCATTAAAATGTAAGTCATACTTATTTTATTGAAACTTTGGTTTTTGATGTTCTTCCAGCTTTCTGCTCGAGACTGCACATGACTTTTATGGATATAAGTTTCAGAAAAGACTCTGTATGAGTGTTGACTTGCATTCCCTCTGTAGCACCTGTTCTCAGCTTTTGGGTGTCTGCATGAAAGAGTCAGAAGGAGCTCCCATCAGGAGGGCAGCATATGAGTCTGGGAGTTTAGCACCACTTCCTTAGTTATCTTCCAGAAATACTCAAAGCATGAAGTGAGGATAAGAAATGATGAAAAATAGACTGAGTCAGAGTCATTTTGTTCTTGAGAGACCTTAAAAGTCACCCAAACCTGACAGTCCTGACTGCTTGGATTAGTCACCTTTCAGAGGAATAAAGCCTTCATGATTGTTTCTCTCTTGGACACCAAAATTATCTCCAGTGTCTCTTCAGGGATGCTCCAAAGGGTCAAACACATTAAGCCACTAAGCCACTGCTGTTCTGGAAACAGACAGCAAATAAAGAGGCCAGAGAAAAAACAGGAACTGTAGATATCTGTGAAACTGTACACTGTTGGGTTATTAAACATTTTCAATTCTATTTCTTTAAAAAGACTAAGCAATTACTAAGAATACATAATTTTAAATAAAACCATAAAACAACAGAGTTATATAAAGAACAGTTGGGAGCAATCCTGGGAATATTAGTTAGCCCAGCTCTGGCAGAATTAATTATCCCTGTGTCATTCATGAAAGACATATGGCTAAATTGTTTTTAATATCTCCAGCAATTAATGTTTTACAACCTCTGCAGATGTCTGTTCATACTGTGCAAAGTTATGTATAGGACTAGCACTGTCACTTCCCCTTATAAGAAGGAAATGTTTACAATATCTAACTCAATCATTTCTTGCTGAAAATAAAGCCTATCACTGTTTCTTTATCTACCAAAAGTTTGGCAAACAGTTAATTGTCTCTTCTCTACACCTAACCAGAGACTTTTGGCATACACTTCATACTTTCAGGCACCAAGTGTGTTATAGATGCAAGATAAAATTTTTTCCCTTATCCCTTATTTGTCCTTCCTGAGCATATTATAATGATTTATATTCATCTTCTAGCCATGAGTTATTCTATCTCTATTATGCCAGTTACTTCACAAAAACAATGAGTTTAAGTTTCTTCTGTTAATATATAGATGTATATATCGTATCTATGGTATACAGTATAGAAAGCTTTCATGGGCTGATCAACTATTCCCATTTTGATTCCTTCTAAAAAAACCTTTAATGGCTACTATGAATAATCATTTTGTATCCACAACCTTGTTTTTATATATAACTAGGATCTTGTCACCTATCACTGCTGATCCAGTTTGATATCCCTCTTTTCTAAGCCAATAAGAGAAAAATTTAGGATAATCTAGGGTAGTGATATAATTCCTCACTTTTGTGAGGTGAACTCAGTTTGTCAGTGAATCACTGAACTTCATTTCTGTTGAAATGACCAAAGCTCATGCTCTTGAAGAACCTTAAGACCATCAAAATTTGAGTTTCAGTTACAAAGAAAATAATTACACTTGCAAATAAGTCAATTACTTTATGAAAATTACAGGGTATGTGACTACCTGTTCATTTGCATGCACAATTACCCAAACCGAATAAGAAACATGACAAATTTAATGTGCCAATTGGGTGTGCAATCAGGCATTCAGCTAAGTCATGCCTAATTGGGCACACTTCATTTTAAAAATTATTTTCCCAGTTTTATGTTTACCTTTAACATTTTTCATAAGGGCTCTGTAATAATTCTTTCATAATTATAAAACTGAAATAAGGGAAATCACAGATGTCCATGAAGAACATACAGTAGCCCTGCCTATAAGGTTTTTTCTATTACTTTTTTTTTTCCAGTTCAGTCTTCTTTGAAAACTATACAAGGTTCCACCAGGCCAAAATGTTGGTGTTGTCATTAATGAGTTTACAGACGCCATTCCACAACAATCTGTTAACCTATGGTCTAATACTTGGGGCACAGTACTAGCACTCACATTCAGGTTAGCCACAGCTAAACTGGCTGAAAATAGCTGAAGAAGGGTCTCATGACAAAGCATGGAAAGATTTCAGGGAAAATTAGTCAATAAATGCAGATAAGTAATTGCAAATCTATATGCACAGCAGCAGGTTTTCAATAAGATTTTATGACTCAGAAATGAGACTTCAGAGGTATTATGAACAATTCTTTGAAAATGTTAGCCCAGTACTCAATAACAGTTACAAAAACAATTAGAATATTTGGAAAGGAAAGAAAGCTGCAAAAAGTCATTGAATAAAACCCTTGTGCATTTATGTCTCAAATGCTGTGCACAGTTCTGGACACCACATATCAGAAATCGCATCGCAGATACCAGAAAATGATAAAGTAGAATTAGAAGAGGCACTGAGAAATGTGGCAAGAATTATCAAGGATTATCAGAAGTACATGATGGCCTATGAGGACAAATGGCATAGAGTAAGCCCCTTCTTAAAATTCAGAAAGACATAATCATTTAAAAATTACTTTAAATTAAAAAAAAAACAACATTTTATGGAAAACATAAAGCAGGAACAATTATATATTATTTTGCATAAAATATAAGGGACATAAAATGCAATTATAGGCAGTAGAATTAACCCTAACTAAAGGAAGTTTTATGAGGTACACAATTAAATTGTGGAACTGTTTGTCACAGGATGATTTGGATAGCACAAATAATACTCAGAGATTTTCGAATAAAACATGGAAGATGCACCAAGGTATTCTAAAATATGACGTTGGAGGTGTGACTCTGCTTCAGTAAGCTTACAATCTAGAGTGTTGAAAGAGCTGAATGCACCCTTCCTGTTTCTTGTAGTCTTCTCCCATGCATGAAATGTTGTTCACTGTCAGGAACAGTGGACTGTTGACCTTACCCCATACGGTTGTATTTATAATACAACTCTTGGTCCTTTCCTTGGGAACTTCTACCTAGTTGCCTTTTTCCTGTCTTGTGTGCTGTTATCATTTTTTATCTAAGTATGGTGTTTGTTCTCATTCCTGTCAAACTGTAACCTAGCTTTTCCAGACCATTTCTCCAATTTGTCAAGATCATGGTGTTTAAACCTATTTCCTTCTCACCTTCTCTAGTAACAGAAGGAATTACCTGAAGGAATGGGTAATGACAGCAACACTAAATCTTTGAACACCTGCACAAGTAAATTACACAAAAGATCATAAAACTGACTAATGTCATATACAAGCAAATTACAGCATTTTAAAATTGTTATATAGAAGTCTGGATAGGTCTGGAAAGATAGAATGTTATAGTTCCCAAAAGTGTACGTGATTTTCCATGTATATGGTTATTTTACATAATATCACTAATAGCATGGAATATCTTAAGAGTTCTTTCTGGCTTATTAACGTTTATAGGATTGGTACAGCTACTGTTCTCAGTTTTTAGGCAGATGTTGAAGTAAGATAAGTTAAAAAATATATATGTTTAATGTGATACTAGTTTGAATGATTTCATATTAAAATTTCAAGGTACATTTTCCTTCTCTTACTAAATGCTAATGCTTAGAGGCACAAAAATGTTGGTGCACTGAAAGCCTGTCTTTTAGCTGAGGATCCTACAGTTCATTATTTTCCCTTCTGGCAGTAGGGCTGGGAAGCAAAAGAGCTGCTAAGTGTAATAGAGATTTGTGCCCTCTGAAGAGGAAAAGTATATTGACTCTAGCAAAGTCCCACACTAAATGACAGCTTGACCAGTGGAAATATTTATCATACTTAGACTGGGGCAGAGCACATGCATAGGAATAGACAACAGTCTGGGCAGGTATTCTTTCAGTTATCTAAAATTAGATTGCACAAAGGCTGAGTTGGGAGCCATCTAAACCAATCATTCAGAAAGAGAGTTAAGAGAGGGAGGGAGAGAGGGAAGGAGGGAAGAAGGAAGGAAGGGAGGGAGGGAGAAAGGGAGGAAGGGAGAGAGGGAGGGAGGGATTTATGCAGTTTATCCTGTGTTAATTGTCTTATTGTGATCTGCCATTTTTCTTTCAGAAGATAGGGAGGAGCAAGTACTTTTTTAAAAGTACATCTGAAACAGGGGGCTTGCACTGTCATCCAAGCTCCTGCACTCCTTTTTGGTGATAGCACAGTGTACAAATACCTGTAACAACCTATGATAAACCATTTGAAGAGTAAGGTGTTCAGAGAGGAAGCTGCCAAAAAGAGAGGAGCAAGAGGTATCTTCATTCCCTTCCCCTGGGGATGCTACACCTGATACAAATTCACTTTACATGAACTTACCTGAATGTAGACTGCACCCAGGTTATAGGTCACACTCACAGTTCTAAATTCCCGCAATGAAATCAGCCCTAAAGAAATATTTAAGTACTTTTCTCTTTAAAAGATATTTTGACTGAGATTCTGTAACTCGGTACCCAAGATGACTGTATTTCTATTTGTTTTTTTCTGTTTGACAAAAGTAATTGGTAAATTCTGTTTTTCATGAGGTGTTTGATTTAGTACCACATGTGAGTCTTATAAAATTAGTCTCTTATAAACCTGTAGAGAACACATTAAATGGATTAAGAATTCACTAATTGGCAGGTGCCCAAATGCAGCTGTCAATGGAGAGTTATACTGAAGTGAGGAATATTCTAAAAGGATCATTCCTTTGCAGGGATTAATTCAATAATGTTTTATTAATGCTCTCTAATAATGCAAAATATCACTGTTGGTAAAATGTGTCGATGACACATAGATTGCCAGAATAGCAGATAATGATGATGAAGACATCCAACTTGTCAGTCCGAGCCCACTCAAATAAATGATCTTTTTAAATGCCAAATATCTCTAGACAAAAGCATCTGTGAAATTAAATACTGCATATGGAACAGGGACTCAGTGAGAACCACACAGAATCAGCAACAAAGCGTGAGTTTCTAGCATGATGATGAGGTGAAAGGGGGCTAATGAAGTCACTGTAAGTATATAAATAGCGGACCAGAGTTTGGGGACAAGAATCTGCTTTGATATGTGACACTGGTGAGGCCAGCACAGATACTAGGGGAGAAATTTCCAAGAATTGCCACTATCTTCACAGACAAACGGACACCTTGCTCACTCTCTGCTGCTCATCACATCCTATTTTGCCTTGGAACATCCACTGGATAAAGCATACGGGTTGTTTCAGGAGCAGGAGAGTGTTGTGACCGCTTGGCAGCAAAGCACGGCCACGCTTGCTGCCCCTTTCCCTCTGCCCTTGCTCCTTCATTTAGTATGAGCACTGCCAGTGCCCCATCCCTAGGTCAGAGCAGCAGGTAATGCCCCTCTGACTCACCCCCCAGACTGATGCTTCCTCACAGCCTGATAACTTTATTCTTATCAGAAACATCCAACTATTTACCTCACCAATGAGGCCTGATACATGGCTGCATGGTTTTGCATATCTGGACGGACATAATTCAGTTAGATATATACTTTTTTCAGTCAGATAAGTCTTTTCACACATATCACATTATTGGTATTTTTTAAGAAATAGAATAAAACCATAAGGGGAAAATTTTATAAATCTTTAAATAAACTTTCTAATAATGAGAAAGTTGGACCTACAAGGTTTCTCTGCTTCCTACAAGGAAAAGAACACATTACGAATTTATGCTATAAAGACAACTTTCTCCTACTCAACATGTTCTTTCACTCAGATTACACAGCTGAAATAAGTATATACATAAATTACTATTGTTGATTAAGAAAATAACAAGTTATTAAATATACATCTAGTGTTTAATGTTCTTGGAGTCATAGCACTACTGAAGATTAACCTTTCAAGCTCCTTAAAAACCAGGGAAATATCTAATAAGGTTTTTGATGCTGAAACTTCCTAATTGACTAGTTTAGACTGCTCACACTAACATTTCAGACTCATACATAAACACATCACAGCACAAATTAGTCTTGTTACTCAACTAATAGGACCTTTCTTCCTATTAAACGAAAATCTATACATATCCTTGATGTCCAAACACTTTCTGGAAAACTTTTAGGTACCCATCCAAAAGCATACTTGCTTTCAGCGTAATACATGATATTTAAAACAGTCTTAGTAAATATATTCTTAAAAATTGAAATATCAAGTTTTGACAAATATAATAACATGGCCAGTACTAATACCCTCCCTTACACTCTTGACTCAGACAGGAAGGTTTCTTCAGATCATCCCTATATCAGAAAAGAATCTAACCCTTGATCGGCCCATGTGTGAGAGCAGGAAAACACATGCTTTTGAGCTAAGAACACACTTTTGTTCTCTTACAAAAGCAGACAAACGAAGAAAAGAACTTTCTCCATTCATCTGGAAGGGGGCCCTGCCTTCAAACCAAAGAAAGAAAGGAGTTCATGCAAGTTATGATCACAGTAAAAACTAAAGATATGTCAGGAAATAAAATGTCTAATATTCTTTCGAACAGGTATTTTGAGTTGACCTTTATTGCCTACCAGTTCTTCAAGGAGCTCCTTGCTGTCCAAGCTGGAAACTCAGGCTCCAGTCTCCTCTTCTCACTAATCTTTTTTGGAGACACAATGCAAGAGGTCTGAAGTGAATTACTGTAATGTCGTGGGGGGTGAGAAACACAATGCAAACCTTCTCAAAGGAGGGCCTGAAACTGCAGCCTGAAGCAACAAAATCACCTGAACATGCACTATCTTATAAATTATATTTATAGTTGCCTTCTTTTTTTTCTTTTTTTTTTTTTTTTAAATGAATAATGTGCCAGTACTCTTGCATGAAACCAAGCTAGCACTGAAAAATAACAAGTTGATTCCCCGGAATCCCAGAGGAAAACTATGATCAATATACAAACTCTTTATGCAAGAATTTAAACACAGTAGGACTACATCTAATTAATGTATTTTGGAGATGCCAACCATCCTAAATCACTGATAAATACAAGCAGAGAAGATTAGACTGCTGCAAAACATATCAGTGAGTTGCAACAGATTGCTGTGAGTAACAGTTTCTAATGGATTCCCATGGAAGGAATGATTGATTTCCAACAAAAAAGGCTTTGATTCACAATAGGAAAGCTACCACCGACTTCTCTTTTAGAAGAAGGTCTGAAATTTATAAACTAGTTTGGGTACTGCATCCTCTTTTCCTGCTGTTAACTCTTTAAATTACCTTTTAACTGCTACTGATACCATTTCTTTTTTGTTCCTTAGACTTAGGTGGCCCTATCACAGAATTCTCATAACAAATCAAGAAAATATCCTTCAAACCCGTACAGTAAACATTGTTAGCATATACTATTTCATAGAAATGTGATTGGATAATTGTCCAACAGGTACTCAGATGTATAGACAATTTCGTGTTTGGAGACAGAAGAAGGTACTATAACAATGTACAAGAGGGTAACTGTGATTTGATGTGTTACAAGCTCAGGCAGTTCATGGAAAGACAGAAAGGAGGTTTTTTTAAAATTGCTAAAGGAAGCAAGCTGTCATTCTGAAATAAACTCAGACCACAGAGAGCTCTGATTCCTAATGAGATGGATGCTGTCTGGCTAGTCTTGGTTTTCAGGCTCACAAATCTGCTGATGTCATCCTCAGTCATTCAGTAAAACAGGTAAATTCAGATACACCAGCAATATGCAGGCTTTGGCTCTAGATATGCAGCATGTCTTTTTTGAAGGAAAGCCATACACAGCTTGGTTCATCTCCAGCTTTCTGTGTCTGCACAGTTAACAGTGCCTCTGGCTGCTTTCAACATCCCATGGCAAAGGATAGGTGGCTGCTTACAGACGTGTAAAATTTGAGAGCAGCTTCCAACATTGGATAAAGGTCCAACACACACATCGAGATAGATATTCTAATACATTAAATGCTTTGCTGACATCCCTTCTCTCGCTTTCCTTTTGCTCTTGTGCTGCCTTTAAATCCTGCATTTACAAGGTTAGTTGTCTTTTTAAATTACAGAACAAGAGAGTAGCAAAATAATTTTCCCCTGACAAGTGCAAGCAGCAAATAACAATCCTTCCTGCACAGACTGGTAGGCCAAGAGAACCAGAGCTGTGTCTCCACTCCCTGTTTGCGCATGAGTCAATGTTCAGCCAGTGCTCAAACTCAGGAAGTCATTGCTCAGAGCTGAGGTCTGTTATTGACACCTCCCATCCAAATTACAGTACCACAATCCCAAATCAGTAAGCACTGCTCATTCTGAAGACTTCCTGAGCTCTATGAAAAATAAATGGTAATTTGGAATTAAAACATGTGGTCGGTTCCAACTGCACCATTTCAAATGGCTGTGGATCTCTCAGTTGTGATACCCCCTTAGCAAAAGGATGATGAGACCTTAAAGTGAAACCTCCAAGGGAAGCCTTTGAGTTTTCATTGCTCTTTGAATAGAGTCTGAGTTTTTCAAGGAATAGATTTAGTTGACCACATTAGAACTATTCTCCAGATTCACAGGCAATAAATCCTTAGATCCGGCATAGGACTCTGTGATTTTTTTGATTTTTGTATTTTTTAAGGAAACAAGAAAAACATCAAACTATGGTATTCACCCATCTCATAAGCTAGTTTAATGCTCAGTGCACACTGAATGTTCCAAGGCACATTTTGTTAAGATCCACTGCAGTGTCTTTTATTGATCCATCAATATGCAGATCAGTTATCTGGAAGCCTGAACTTACATTACTCACACCTCTGAGGACTTGAATGTTCACCATAATAAAGAACAATCTGGAAAGGTTTTCGTGTCATAAATTACTTTTGTCTTGTCTCTGGAAAGAGTAGATGGAGCACATTTCAGTACTTCTAGCATGAGCTGACATGTCTTCTGTGAAGGAGAGGTGCAGATGTGTGTGTAAAGGTGCCTCTTTGATAATGCAGGCCTTTATTAAATACATTTAATTAAGCAGCTACTGTCCTTTATAGATCTACTTTTTCATTATAAATAAAAGGGCTTCCTCCTGGTTTTTAATAATTTGTAAAGGAAAAAATTCTCTCCTCCTCTGTATTGTCTCTGTGCAGCATATGCAATAGCCGCCCACTGTTCCTAGTACTGCCCTTCAGATGCCCTGTTATGTGTACATCTCCTGTCTGACATCATTCTTATGCAGTCACATTTGCACAGCTCAGCTTTAAAGAGCCAGGAGTGATTTAAATGCATATTTCTCAGTCCTAGCTAGCCCTTTCAATTGTAGAACTGGGATTTTAGAGGAACTACATAATAGTAAAGAAATTGATATATATTTTCTATTCATAATTGTCTTCTGCAGGAATCACAAAGGAAGAAAAGTATCTTTTTGGATAACAAAACCTGTCTTTATCACCTCTGTGGACCCCAAGCTTCGTTGAAATCTGTATGCCAAGCTTTTCCAGCTGACTTGCTCTTGCACTACTGTTTTAGAAAATACACCAATCTCTCCTTGAAAAAAAAAAAATTAAAAGCCATATTTACTGCCTCTTTATAATATGCTCCACAACGGAAGAAGCAGAACCAGAATACAGCTCTCTACTTACTTCTCTTCTTTACCAATTCTCTTGTCTCATTATCTTCAATATCCATGCCAGTCAAGGGCAGTCACCTGATTTCAAAACCAGAGAAAAAACATTCAGTATTCCTACTTAGACCATCACCTAGTTCCAGACACAGTGGGATTCATATACCCAGATTCTTAGAACTGTGATGTAGGTGCCTAAATGAGAGTTAATCATTTGTCTCCCCTTAGAGACAGTGTTATGTTTCATAGTGCACAGCTCTCTCCACTTCACTCATGAGATACACTCTGCTTACAAGTAGCAGAACAAGGAGGGCATCTGTAGCAGTCCAGCCCTGGGAGCTGTGGCCTCACAGGCTTAGATAAGAGTTTTACTTTAAAATATATGTGTAGGGTTCTTTAATACCTCGAGATAGCATCAAAAGAAAAAGTCACAGACTTGTTCCCAAGCGGTATTTTTATTAATTTAGTGAACAAAATAAGGGAACTTGGCAAAGGTTCAAAAAGGGCACTACACAAGCTAGACAAAATGTTTCACCACAATATCAACCCAGCACATATTAATCCACAACAGTTAAGATTCAATCCCTTCAGCTCTAAGCCACACAAAGCATCAAGAAAGGAGCAAAGAAAGAGAAGCAGAGGGAGAAAGAAGAGAGAAGGAGAAAGAGGGAGAGACAGATCAAATTGCTACCACTGGAACCTTGTGGCAGACCAGCTCTCACACCTCCAGGTGTCAGGGCTGTGACA
>JAWWMP010000116.1:63311773-63377565 GCA_035047865.1 Dendrocincla tyrannina
AGTGTTCTCACTGTCCCTGCCAATCCGAGCTGGGTCAGGGGCTCCAGGAGGTGTGGAGGGTTATAGTTTTCCCAGGCCATTTGTGACTGACAGCTGCTTGTTTGTGTGGGCTCCATGGCCTGACATGAGGGACACAATGCCACTGCACCTCTGTGAGGTTTGACCTATCCCTTCCTCCTTCACATACTCAACGCACCCACAACAAGGTGGTTCTGATCCAATAATAACTGATCTAGTCTCTAACAGGTAACAATAACCATGAATTTTCTTCTCCACTGATCAGAGCAGGGATCCAGGCAACTACCTCACATATAAATGTCTAAAGTCAGGTGAGATGAATTTCCCACATTTATCTTAATGACAGAAGCCCCTATAACAGTCTTTGAAGAATCCCAAAAGAGGACAAGCAAATCTCAAATCCATCACGGTATTGGACACTATATAAATCTCTAGCATGCAAGCTATTTTTAGTGAAAGTATGAAAAGTCATGCTGGGGAAGACTAAAGGTCTGCCTAGTCCTTACAATTGGCAGCAGCTGATGCCCAGGAAGGATACAAGAATGTTGCAAGCAGGAACTGATATTCCCTTGGTGAACTGTCAGAATACTTGAAGCCATGTGTCTCAAGACCTCCCTGAGATAGTGGATGTATTTTTTTTTTCCATTTAATGACCCTGAATTAAATATTCCTTTTGTGAATATGTTTTTGGGAGTCATATATATTTTGAGCATCTACAGTGCCTTGTGCTAATGATGAAAATATTTTAATTAGAGGTTGAATGAAGATTCATCTTTTCTTATGCACCGTGAATGTAGAGCCTGATAACTTTGTGTGGTGACTCTTTGCCCTTGTATGAAGAAACAACAACAGCAACAAAAAACCAACCAACCAAACAAACAAAACCAAAAAACAAAGCTATTCAGTTTCTCCAAGCCCCTCACAAGTTTGTAGGCTTTCATCATATCTCAAACCTCACCGGCTGTTTTCAGGGCTGAACTGTCCTGGTACCTTTACTCTCACCATGTACAGATACTGGTATATCATCTTTGTTATCAGTCTCTATTAATTTTTAGTTTTATTATATCCTCTCTGTGCAAGCTAGTTTAGAACCATACTTTTTAGATTGACTGCTGCTGGCAGTCAACAACACTGCAAAGCTCACACAATCGTTTTCATAACACAACGTGTGGTGTGTTCTCTGCTAAATTAAATAGATTTTCAGTTGAGAGCTGATCGGAAAGGAAAGAAAACCATTACATCCTGGAATAACACTTAGAGAATGGCATTATTTATCCTAATGCTTTAGTTCCTTGTTATCACTGTCATCTCTGGATCTTCACATTTCCATCTCTCTATCCCCCCTCTCTCTGATGTGGTTATTTTTGCTTCTGTGATACACACAAGTTCCCTGTCTATAATGGCATTGAGAAATGGCTTGATTTTTTCATATGAAAGTGAAAAATTAGGAAGTGCTTCTGACATCCATGTAAGAATTATAAGATTTTGAAAGGAAAATGCAAAGCCACCAACTTGTTTATTTAATATACACCTCAGGAGAAGATCTCTTTGGCTGTCCTCAGGTGACAGAGGATGGGGCAGAAGCTTTAGGATGCATGAAGAGGAAGGAAAAAAACCCCACTTTTGAACAGATGAATATGATTCTGAACAGCTGGAGGCACATATTAATCAAATCATGACCTTTCCGAAAGGCACCTACAGCAAACTAGATATGCTGATGCAAACAAAAAAATAAAAAAGATAATTTAGTTCATAAGAATAACGTATGGATTTGGAAATTACACCTCCCTCATATTATAATGAAATGAAAAAGTCCCAAAGGTTTTAATAAAAAAAAAATCCAAATTGAAGCAGAAATATTTTATGTCATTGTTTTAATTAACATATCATCAAAGGAAAAATTTTATAAAAATAAGCATATTTAAACTGTTTTTAAAATTTACATGGAAAATGTAGGTGACATTAAAATGTTTTACAGTTTCAACTTTGTTATATCCAAAATCTTCAGTAAGAAAGAGCTTCTTGGACAAATTCTGATCAATTTAACTCAGGAGAATAGGGAAAGATGGGAACAATTCAAAGGCTTAAAACTGTCCCCTCCTACACAGCATGACTCATCATGCAGATGCAGGAATCCAAACAGGGTGACATTAATCATCTGTGCCCTGGAATCATGGACCTCACGAGCTGTGGATGTCATGGATGCAATAAAGCTGAGGAATGCACTGCTTAAATTTATAGAGCAGGTGCAACCATAAACTAAAATTTTCCAAGGGCTAGGCTTGCATCTTAAGATGGGAGTTAATGATGTGATTATTTTTCTAGTTCAGTAACTCAGGAAGTGACTTATAGTGCCCTCTTAGGCTCTTTAATCTTACTTGAGTGAATTTGTGAAAGGAACTAACATATATCTGCTATCTATTACTTATTTTGACAGAAGCCAAGCAACAGACCACCTTCAATTTGAGAGTTTTTCTTCCATGAGAAATATTGATAGTTTGGCAAATGAGTTTATTCTGATAGAGAACCAAAAAGGACATTAGAACAAAATTTCCTTTAAAAAATGCAATGTTAGCAATCATTCAAAATAAAGATATTACTTTAACATTAATAATCAGAAAAGCAGGCTTAATTAAATTTAAAAAAAAAAAAAAGAAAAAGAAAAAAGAAATCACTGTAACCATTTTAGTTATATATTAGCAGTCAGAAAATCAATTTTAAAATCAAAGTCACTTTAGGCGGAAAATCAAAGGGAAGTTATTTTAATCAAAATGTTCTTGCAAACTGGAACATTAAAATCAATACCAGTAATGCTACAAGACTCTGGCAGTTTTTCTGGTTGTCCCTTGGGGAAACTCTTTCAGCTTGGAGAAGCTGACAGTTTTATTCTCTGCCTTCTCAAAATCAGTTGTCTGGTGACACAGATACTATTCTCCCTAGGGTGCAGCAGTTTTGTTCAGGGAGGCTATGTGACAAAAATCCCATGAAAACTAAAACCCATATAAAGTGCCATTTATAAAGAAGAGGTTTCTGTACCTGCAATACAAAGCAATGAGCTGTGCCATAACTGGCATCTATGGCCCTTCATTATTTAGATACTTCAGTCAAACACAGACTTACTTCCACAATCTAAAATCCACAAATGTCACTCTGTGAACAAGCAGTGGTGAAAGGCCTCTTCATTATGTGGCACCCAACCAATCCACAACTTTCCCTGATAGCTTTTGTAGAAGATAAACTCTTATCTGAGTTTTAGAAATAAAATAAATAAGTAAATAAAAAAATAATCAGGGCTCATCTTATTACTGTTTTGGTTTTTCTTTTTTTCTTTTCCTGCACGTGTGAAATAAAGACTAGATAAAACTAATTATTTCCGGGGGAAAATACTCAAGATAAACGACATAATTTTCACTTTATTGTCTCTGCAGAGGCGTAAATGGCTGCCATCTTGGGCTTTATGTTGCTCTGATAAGGCGCTTCTAGGAAAGGGAAACTGAACAGAAAACTGGAGTCATTATGTGTTTCTGAGATGCTTATATTCAATCATTACAAACAGCCAATCTTTGAATAACAAACTGGGGGGGTGGAGGGGAGAGGAATAGAGATAGACATTCGAAAATAAATATCTGCAGCTGCAAGGTTATGAAAACATCATTTGATGGATTACCTTGAAAGAGAAAAAAGGACACACCTCCTGACCATCTCAAAAAAAATAAAAAAATCTCAGCATCAATAAAATTAAGACAGGAAACTGGTAATAAATGAAGACTAAAGAAATTCATCCGTAGTAGTAGATCATAGATCCACAGGAACATTAGCAGTGAAATTTAAAGGCAATGAACCTGAGAGAACTTAAAGAAGGGAAGAAGCAATGGTAGTAGGTCACAATCCCACCATTCCTGAAAACCTAAGATCCTCCACAAAAACATTCAGTGGTAGAGGATGTTACACACAGGAATTGTGACTTGAGGTCAGTCTCAGTTAATGACTGAATTTTAATTAATCCACACTGCACTGCAGTTGCCTCCGTATTTTACTATAACCTGTACTGTATACCGGTACTATAAACAAGGCAGTTTTATAACAGTGAGAAATTAACAGTGGGTTAAATCATAGAATTATAGAATAGTTTGAGTTGGAAGGAATCCTAAAGATCATCTAGTTCCAAGCCCTCTGGCACTGGCAGAGGCACCTTCCACTATACCAGGCTGCTCAAAGCCCCATTCAAACTGGCCTTGAAAACTTCCAGGGGTGGGGCATCCATAGTTGTTAAAAGTGCCTTGTCACCCTCACAGCAAAGAATTTCATCCTTACATCTAACCTAAAACTCTCTTCTTCTAGTTTAAAGTTGTTCTCTCTGGTACTACCACTATCTGCTTGCGTAAAAAGTTGTACTACTAGCAGATATATTCCTTTTATCTGTCCTTAATTCTGGAGCTTGAAAACCATCATACCCTAAAGTGACTGCAAACCATACTTCTTGAAGAGACTGTACCTGACAGGTCTCTCTGCAAGCACTCTCTTTAGTGTTGCATCTTTATTTCATTACTAAATAAAGACTATTTTTTTTTTCAAAATACACTGTATGTCAAATGGTTTTAATGACTCTATAATAACATAAGAAGCTATTATGGTTTAGCTTTCTTGTACAGGAGCGCATCAGCTTGATGTACCACATGGGCATATCTGTGGCTACAGTTTTTTAAAGAAGAAAAGAATGTTGCATGTATGAGAAATTAAATAAAGAAAGATAAGTATAAGCTGTGGTGTGCCAGGTCCATGTTTCCTTTCTTTTATGTTGATATTTATTCTGCAAACAAGATGCTTTGCTTCTCCTTGAGATCTTTGCTATATGAGCACCAAAAAGATCTAATAATAATAATAATGTAAAGCCTTAATAGAAAAAAATTCCAGTTGATAGTATAGTGTATAGTTGTACTTCACACTTTATTCCAAGCACTTCCAGATTTCAGGGTATTTTCTTGGTTTGTGGTAGCTTGATCCGAATTGCATATACATGTATATGAAGCATATATGCATTAAAGAAAAAGAAATAATTGTAAAGGTTTTGAATATGTTATCATTTTCCACTATTGTTGTTGCTTAGAAACTAATTAAAAGCTTCATATTTTATACTCAAATTTTAAAAATTTTTGGAGTTTACATCACAGTCTAAAAAAAAGTCCCATTAAAATCAGCATTCCAACTACTTCTACATCAGGGTTAGCCTTTATTTGGTCATTCTAGGAGTGGGATATGGTTAAGATCAGTCTGATTCTCACTTCATTGTTCCATGAGGAAGAAATCACATATTTGTTTTAAAAAAATGTATTTATTTCCAGAGATCAAGATGGAAAATAATTCTGTCAAATAATATGATTGACTGTTTTCTTTAGCATTACCACTGCTGGAAATAAAATTGAAACAATATTTCATTAATATAATTTTCTATAAATTTGATAAGAGGCAAGGTGTCAGGAGAGTTTTAGGTTGGATATTAGAAAAAGGTTCTTCACCCAGAGAGTGACTGGATGCTGGAACAGGCTACCCACAGAAGTAGTCACAGCACCAAGCCTGCCAGTTCAAGATGTATTTGGATAAACCCAGGCACATGGTGTGACTCTTGGGGATGGTCCTGTGCAGGGCTAAGGATTGGACTTGATGATCCTTGTGCATCCCTTCCAAATCAGCATATTCTGTGATTCTGTTAAATTTTTCACAAAAGAGAAAAGCTGGAAGATTGTATATCTGAATAGAAGCGAACAATAGTGTAAAAAAAAATCTCCATTTTGACAAGTGTGATATATTTTTGCTACATAGGCACTTTCTCAGTTGCTTTTCTCCAGGGTTTTCAACAGTTAAACTGATGGATGATGGGAAGAAGATTTCTTGACAGCTACGCAATCTGTCCAGAGGGGAAAGGATACTGTTGGTCACGGAAGGGCTTTTGACTAGCCGACTATTTGTACACATCTAGAAGGCCAAGGGCTATTTTCCCCCACTATTCACCTTATGAGACTGAAACCAGCACTGCCAAGATGCATGCATGCAATAAGACAAAATACTTTATTTGCTACTGGCACAGAGAACTTTCAACTTTGTGAACACTTACTGCGTTTATATTGTGCTCAATAGACACTTCAGACATTTAAGTAGACACTGCCAGTACTATTTAAATTATTAGCACAGCTCCAAATTTTACTATTCACTCCTGTATCCTTCACCATGACAGTGCTACTGTGGGCTGGACCAAAGCTGTGGTAGCATAATAGATAGGTAATTAATTCCACAGATGAGACTCCCCTGCTCCTGCACATTCTCCTGATCATGCCACTACACCACTGGGACTTACATTCACAATTCTCCTTTTGGGTCCTGCCCATACTGAAACACCGGTGCTTGGCAGCAAGGGCTCACTCTGTTCACTATCAGGGAGAAAAAGCATTCCTCTGCCCACCCACCTACTTTTATGGTACTGCATGTCTAAACTGCCTGTGTAGCCCTAGTGTAGGTCCCCATTGTTTCCCAGTTCTCTCAGGACAAAGGCACGTCTGGTACTCTTTCCCCCACCCTCCCATGCACAGCCTGATCTCTTCTCGTAGGAACAGAAGGTGCTGGAGTCACACATGAACTACAGGATGCTCCAGCCAGCTCCCATATTAGGACCAGGCAACCTGAGCATGTTACAAGGTGCTGTCACGTGTCAACACAGATGCGAGCCTTGAGGCCTCTGTCTTTTTCCTGAAGAAAGCTGACATTTGTGAAATCGAGATCCAGAATGGGAGGTGGGGTGAGAAAAGCAGACATACATACACACACATGCACACATAGTGTACACACTGTGATCACACAGTTTTCAGGAAAAAGCCACCTGACAACATACAAATGGATAGCGGTTATAACTCAAAATACTGTAGGTATTTCAAAGGGAGCAGAAAGCTGTACTGATGTCTATCTTGTTAGAGCTGCAATGATGAAATGTACCCTTGTGCAGCAATGGCTTATATACAATGCAGCACCTGGGAACTGAAGGACTACATTCCCACGTAGATGAGATACCATCAATATTTTTTTCAACATGTTGATTGGGAAACTTTTACTTCTTTGGAAGTTATACCTTGCAGTGTTGGCCTACGGAACGTATCTGCATATACCAGTGAGATTATATGTGAAACAAGAAGCTACTGCAGCTTTTTTTTTTTAAATCTATATAAACCAAAGTTACGGAAAACACATAAACATGAATAGCATTTACTGGGTCTCTTCCTTCTGTGAAAAAAACCCAAAAGCTAGAATGAAATGTGGTCATTCTGTAGGCAACACTTCAATATCACACAGCCTTTTCTGTCCTACCCTGGTTACTCTCTCCTGAGAAGTATTTTCCTGGAGGAAGGAACATCTCTGTGCAGGGCTAATATCACTTCTCCCTGATGTGGCATCAAAAGAAAAGTGAATGAACATAAGATGATGCTAGGCAACACAGTACAGAAAAGGAGGCAGGAAATAAGGAAATGGCTTCGAGGAGGAAATGAGCTTTTCTTGTGTTGCATATCTGCATGATCTTCATCTGAGAGATGTGAGAAATCATCAAGAGAGACTTCCAAGAAGTGAAAGTATTGTGAAATGTTGTTAGCTCTCTAAAATTTACTGTTAGGTGGAAAGAGACATTCAGTGTTACCAGACTTACATGCTGACATACCACTCAGTTATTTTTCTTTCAATACCTTGATAAAAATCAAGTGCAGTTCATCCAATTAAAGTATGTCTTCCATATATATTTTAGCACAAGGAAGCCACACAAACACTCCCACGTACGATCACAAAAATATATATGTATTTTAATTCTCATTTAGTCAAATTTTATTTAACAGGATGTCATTCTTCCTCAATAACCAGTGATGATTTAAAGGAGTAGTACTCTCCAAAGCAGCCCATTGATCACAGAGAACTGATGATATTTAAATATACAATATAAAGAGTAACGTGTTTCACAAAGTTGCTTTATCTTCAGATTTTAAGTTGGAATACAACAGACCAAAAGTAACCATTTCACTAAGTCCAAGAATAAAATTCAAACTGACAAGAGGATGTGAAAAAAGAATAGTTATTGAAACTTTACAGGGAAAGAACATGATTAATAAACTTGTCCTGGCTTTACAAATCTCAGACCCCCTGAGTCCTAACAGTACTAAACTGAGAAACAAACAAACAAATTTTATCCTGAGGATACAAGCACTCTTTGCAAGCTACTCCTGTAACTTAATTCTCAATTTTGCTATGGTGCTATTCTATTTTCCATAAGGCTCCAAAGCAGATTGCTGAATGAAAAAAAAAATAAACTTTATACAGTGGTTACTGTTATGCAAGTACTACAGATCATGAGAGCCTTAAGGCACAGACTGCCAATCTAGCAATTTTAAATGTTGCCATGACTAGCTGTTAATCATTATTCTTATAATGGAATTGTATTAATAGATTATGTGACTGCTTTTGCATTTGCATGAGTGTAGAGTCAACAGAGTTAGCATGATTTATGCACAGCCTTCATTGGGACAGGTGTACTTCCATAATCTGCTGTTGCTTAAATGTTGGGGCAGTAGTTCCTGCCTGAAGAGTGACAACTAACAGTCAGGGGAAGGTAACATCTTAAATCACAAGAGTTATCTGAGAGGACTCTCTATCTACACCTGTGCAAATTTTTAGCCAGACTTTTTTTTTATATTCCTCTATGATGAAATTGCTCTCATTTTCCACTTCATGCTGTAACAAGAGATTTGTACAAGAGAAATATTTAAAATGCTGGTCCTCAAGATCTAGTCTGCAAATTATCAATGTGTTGGGATTTTTTACAGTTTTCTTCAGTTATTCATAGAATAAAGTACATACAGCAGACAGGATGTTGTTGTGGGTAGGAGAAGGGGTGAAGAGTTGGGAATGTTTTGCAGAACACGATTCACACAACAGTCCCTATGGTGATAAAACTAGAGAACCAAATGATTTAAAAGAGCCATTATTTTCAAGTTGAACACTAGTTAACTGCAAAACAATTTTTTTTAATAGTGTCAAGTATTCTATCTGTGCCCCTCTGAATATATTCATAATTTTAGAATCACATTTTCAACTATTTGATTCCTTCCGCTATTGATGCATCAAAGATGTACATAAACATCAGAGAAAACCATATTTAAGGAAAAGTGATTATACACTTAGAACCCTGAAACTCTTTAGGTTATCATAATCTTAGGCATCACTTGTAACAATTTTCAATTTAATATTCTCAGGCATTAAGTGTAATGCTTCCAAGTTGTCAGTTTCCTTTAAATCATCTCCACTCTGAGTGACTAATGGATACAATTAACATCACCAGCAGCACTGTTTAAAGACACAGGACACAGATCACCAGCTACAGCTCCAAGGCTGCACAATTAACACAAGACACTGAGCTTCGTGGGGGAGATTCCCACACCACTTACACTCACAGCTTTCCACACAGAGTAGGTGCTGATATGGATGTCAGGGCAAGACAGGCTTTAATTCAAGCAAGTGCTGAATCCTCCCACAAAATTTTCTCTGCAGCAGGGACTTGCAGTATACATCCCTCCCTTCTGTTCTTATGGACAGGTTGGTGTACACTAGCTTTCCAGCTCCTGCATGCTATCCACATCCTGGGATCCGCTGTGGAATCAGCAGCAGCAGAGGCAGTTGAGGTCTACCATATGCATCAGGTTTAAAAATATCAAAACTGAGTTTGTGTGGGAAAGAAATATGTTATCTCTCCTTTCTGATGTCGCAGAAAGTCGCAGGGTTTCTAAGTCCTCTCTTACATTACTGAGCAGGTGAAAGCCTCTCTTACCATTAAAATGGTTAATCAGTTGACTCCAACTCCTCAGTGGTTTTTTTCCCATAGGCCTGACACCTTTCCTTACAGCCATGGGGTTCCTTTCCTTCTCTCCCTGCATGACTTCTTCAACCAAGCAGGACATGACATTTCACATATTCATGGGGCACATCTCCAAGTGAAGGTCTGGTGGCATGCACTGATACATTAAACCATGTTTGTAAGCTCAGCTATAGAACCTACTATTTTGCAGTTTTTAAAGATTCAGGAAACTCCATTATTGCCATACATGGTAAACCCACATGAGAAATGTAAACTCTGCTCATAATGTAGAGGGTGGACACATAATAGGCTATGGATTCATTTCTTGGAAATGATAATACAAGTTCTATCACATCATTTTTGCCATTCATACAGCTTTCCACTGCTGCCTTGCTTCTGGTTTTTGTTGCTTTGTTTTTGTTGGTTGTTGTTTGGGTTTTTTTAAATTTTAATTATTGTGACTTACTATCTTCTATTATTGCTTCCCTTGCTTTTTTTCTCCGCTTAAATTTTTATTAACCAAGGGATCTGATTTGAGATGCTTGCCTTTAGGCATTGCTGTATGTTGCTGATCATGTGTCAGCCTCTTGAAGGAATCACAGCAGCATTTCCATATCAAATACAAATCCTAATTAACCCCTGACATTTGTCTGCTGCAAATTGGCAGATATGACAATTCTCTGGAAGTGAATTCTCTGCTAACACCAAAAGGAAGCTTTGTCACACCTATGTTAGAGAGGACTTGTAAGTGACTGACGCTGACTGATGCAGAAAGAACAGTCCTGGCTGTCCCTTGTAGACAAAATACTTTGTTCATATTTTAACAAAACGTGTACCATAAGGAATTATGAGCATCTTCCCTTGGAAGTCTCTCTATTTTGCCTGTGTGGAGTGTTCCCTTTGCTTCTGGATTCCACAGTGATATAATCAATTCAGATTTTGAACTCATTATAGAATTTTTTTCTCTTTTTAAAGTCACATCATGCAAGAGCTAACACATGTCTGCTATCAGTCAGAGCGGTTTACACACACACAACACACTGGAGAAGGAGTGACATAGTGGGAGCTTGTGACTCATGTTTCAACTTCACCACTGCCCAGCATTGCACAAGCTGTTATTTTTTAACAACAAAATCACTTTGCAAACTGTGCAATCCAAGAGGGGTCAATGCCATCTTGTGCCAACAGACCCATATGAAGGAAACAAATTAAGATCACAAAAACTGATAAGAAAAAGATTCCCACACAACTGAAAGATGAAATGCAGACTGAAGGGAATGTCCAAGTCCATCTCCCAGATACAAACCCTTCACACAGAATCATTCAAAGTTCCGAGGCAATACAGGATGTGGGATCCTATCTACCAGGCTTATACTAACATTTGCGGTCACTTGAGCATGCCTCTAAACAAAATGCTGATGTTCCCTACGTAGTTAATGAGACACGAGTATCTCGTTTTATCCCTGGCCAAGTTCAAAATTCTTTACCATGCAGACACAATTTCCTTTTGGGAGTCTTCACAGTAAATTACCTTTTTCCCCAACAACTAGAAAGAGCAGGCATTTCAACTGGGGGATGTACTCCCTTTCTGTCGTTTCCTCAGCAGGAATGGTAAAATGCTAATTCATATTTAACTCCACAGGAAAGTAGATCATCCCTAGTTTGCAAAGGTCTCATGGTAAAATGTTCTAAATAAACTAAGCATGAATGAATCAATAACCAAACATTCTTACACAAAATAGGGACACATTATTTTCTCTCCTGCAGCTAAAACCAGACTGAGTGATCAAAGTGTCATCTTTGCCACACAGAAAACCAATGGTAATGTCTTCCACTGAGAAATGTCTCTAACTTGCTGTGTTTCTGTTTTCTGAGAAATGGGATTACTATTATTTTCTCAATTTCATAGTGTGCTTTGAAGTTTGTGGACAAAAGTACCATTCTCAGCACCAGAAGTACACGCTCAGAAGCTACCTGCAAAATACCTTTCTTTAAAAGGACCTGATACAGCCAGTCATTTGATTAAGTATTTTTTCAGTACAGTCGTTTGAGACCTTTGCTCTTGCCTTTCATACAGATATTTATCTTCTGAATTTGTCCTGGTACCCAACACTGTTGACAGCCCAGCAGGACATACCCCATAGGCAATTAAAGATGATCAAAACCAACATCAATATCCCTTCAAAATCACATTTTAATATTCTAAACAAAATCCTGAAGTCTGATTGATTTTGATTTTTTTCTCTCTTGCATGCTCTTTCAAACATAACTTTATCAAAAAACTTGACACATACATCAATAATAACAGAAACAATATAATAACAGGTATATGACCAAAGCTTATTGCAGTGTTTTCCAGGTAATTCTAAATAGTAGTTCTTATGATGCTTGACAAACTTTAATTTCCAAAACAGAACAGGAAAACAATAAAAGGCATGAACAGAATACTGTCAGGTTACAATTTTGCCAGTAAATGTGCTTAGGCTTTGCTGTGACTGTGATTAAATAATACAAAGAGCATTCCATGCAAGGAACTGAGCTAAAATAATTCTTTGAGAGCAACATTAAACTGAATCTGCTCCTCCATGTATCAATGACCTCTCGAGGTCCCATTTACTCCTAGTTTCTTTAATTCTGTGTTCAGTTTACATATGTCTCTACAAATATCTTTTGTGGCTAGGCATAGCATGTTTGTAGAGTGCAAAACATCTTTTTAAATACGCTGTACAGTAAATTTACATTTCTGTAAAGACATCTCAAACTATTTTACAATGAATAACTACTGGGAGTCTGCGTTTTTTGGAGCTTAGTGGGTCTGACTACCTGTCTCTATAAAGCCAAAATATTATTGACATTTCTGATTACAAGAGGAAGGCTTTGGGCACAGAAGTTTTAACAACTTTTCCATATATTTTTAAACATTTAGAAAAAGATATCATGTAAGGGGATATTTTTAGATCTTATGAAAGGCCCAAAACTATCAATTTTTACACGTTTTTACCTTTTTTTTGTTTTTGTTTGTTTGGTTTGGTTTGTTTATTTTGGTTTTTGGGGTTTTTTTTGGTGTGTAGTTGCTTGGACAGGTGTATCCAGTTTTTCCACTAAGTTCCTCATATTGCAGGATATTTTTTTATATGCATATTGGCATGCATAATTACAAAAAGGGTTTATTCTACCCAATACACAACAAAGGTAAGAAATTAAGAGCAATTCCTCCCAAGCATTTGAATTCTACTTTTAGCACTTCAATTCTGCTATAAAAATTAGACAGCAATTCCTATGATAATAAAGATTGGAAAAAGTTTTCAGTCCAAATTTAATCTAATAAAAATTGACCGACCTACCTACCTATAAAGATTTTCTACAAGAAAGGTGGAACCCTTCATGTACCCTGATGTGTAAAAGAGAAATGCCTTCAAAGAATACCAAGAGCAGGTAAAGTATATTGTTTTTTATTACCCATTTTCATATTCTTATCCAGTGCCACATTTGCAGTAACCACTGCCAGAATTTGCTTCAGTGAAATAAAAGCTGTAGCCAAGAAGACCTGTAGACCAACTCTCTAACCGAGAGTATCTCATTGAAAAAGCAATTTTGTTCTTGGTGAAAGATGAGGTCCCAGTTGCACAAAATTAGAATATATCCTATTTTACTTTCTGGAAAAAATGTATTCATACTCATTATCTTGAAGCTGAAATCAGGCATCAGAAAATATTACATAAAATAAGTGCATAAATAAAGGATTTGCAAACAAAACAAATTTATAAGCTTCTAAATAATTTTTAAGCTCCATACAGTGGAGCAGATTTGCATTTTCTGACTGGACAGCGGCTATATTCTGAAATCAGCATTCTGCTATCTTACACCAAAGTCTGGCCTATGTATCTAAAAGGATCCATGAAGATTTTGATCACCACTGAGTAACAGTTTGCAGACATGTGGAATACTGACTAAATCCTGAAGCCCTTAAAAGGAGAAAATTTCTATTGATGTTATAGTTTTATCTGACGAGGATTTAAAAATCAGATAAATGACAATATACTATTCTACTAACCAGAAGTGTGGGCATATACAACATACATTCAAATATGGCACTTTTGCAAATTCTGGATACATATCTCACTTATCCAGCATGATGGTACAAGTAATGTGAAAGACATGACTGAACAAAATAGTATATAAGAACTGATCATTTTTTCAAGTCTCTCAAACCACAGAAGTAGTATTACAACACTTTCTACTAGTGACGATTTGTAGGACAGAGCGATAAGACATCAGGCTCCGTATCTTTTCTTTCTGCATTTCAGAACACATATGAAAATAGGAGAGCAGAAAGGTAAGGACTTATTCAGAGAAGTTCCGGCAATATGATGGCATGTTAGGGTATATGCTATTTATCAGTGTTGCTAATGAACTGCAAAGTAGGAAAGCTTTAACCTTCTGTTGCCTGGGCTAGTCAAGGGTGATGCTGGAAGAGTCAGGGTTGTCTCTGAAAACCCTGAGAAATGCAAAGCCTGTCTCTCTGAAAACCCTGAGAAATGCAAAGCTGACACCACAGTAGTTACAGCTAAACTCTCAACACTTTCAAAATTTCACTTTCTTCTCTTAACTTATTTCAGCCTTCTAAATCTTACAGCTGTAATCATCCTGGGCAAGGAGAGGTGACCTACAACCAGTGACTTTGAAACTTCAGTGATCACTAATGTGATGGAAGAAATTCTTTAAACTCTGGTGCTTGGGAGGCAGGGTTACTGTGAGCTATCACCTCCACTGTTGTCAGTGGTTTCTTAACTAATCCTTGCAATTCCTGGACATGCTCTTACAATAACTACTCAGATGTCTTGCTTGGCACCCTGTGTGTCTTCCCGCTCTGACTGTAAAATTCTAATAAGAAATTACATTCTTGCCTCAGCTTATGCACGTATCAGCCAGCACACAAAGATGACACAGCTCCTGCATTTCAGCTGATTTAACCAATCCCTAGTGAAACCTGTTGCCCTTTTGAGGTAAAATGTATTACTCTATTATGGCACATGTTCAATATATACAGTTACACTACAACCAAAACAAAGATGTCCTAAACACATAGGCTGAGATGTTTGACTACAACTTATTCATATTAATCCTTGCTTGGAGTGAGATGCTGTGTTCTATGGAAAGTTTTACTATATTAATAAGGACATTGTCTCAATATACAATCTATAATATATCTAAGTACATTGAATAGGTATGATTTCTTGTATAAACCTTCAATGAAATATACTTATCTAACAATGCCACCTTGTATGCTTGTCAGAGATTGGTAAAAATATAAATATGTATCCAGTCTCCCAGTACACAGGATTCAGTGATTAACTTTGAACCTCTGCTGCCAGGTTTTACTTTCAGATACTGGTTATTACACTGTATTTAGAGGACTAATGTCTTGTTCCAAGGGAGAACAGAGTTCTGGAAAAATTGATGATGTGCACCCAAAATGTAAGAGAAGTAACTCCAATGTGTCCCACATTACAACGCCCAGATTACAGTAGCAAACCAGGTTACTTGTGTAAATGAAAAGTTAAGGAAGAAACCTCAGAGATCCACACAGCTCAGCAACAAAGCTGTGACAAAGAGTTGGTTCCAGTTAATCCATTATCTCTTTCACAATGTTAAATGTTAATGGTTTTGCTATATCACAATTCTAAGCCACAACATTATTTGAGAAACCAATTTCTACAGTTAGAAAACACTTGAAAGCATCTCCAAAGTTCTTATAATCCCTCTTTATCTTTGCACACTTACATAAACATTGCAGAAAAAACCTCCAGTAGTCAATGTGCTAATTGGCTTCCTATAAGGACAACATTTAATTGGCTTGGATATTTTTCTTTGTCCAGTATGTACTTCTGTGTGTGTGTGTGTGTTTGTGTGTGAGAACACACGTTTTCTTCTCTTTTCTTTTTATGGTGCACTTCACTGACATATTTAATAGTCACTCATTTCCATAGCACTTGTTTGCCATAACTTACAAAGTCAAATTGGAGAATTATATAGTATTTACAAACAAGTTGGCACTTACAGAATAAATTATTGTTTCCTCTATTTTTTTTTTATCTCATTTTATTTTCTTTTTTCTCCTCTTCTTTTTCACCCAAGGGCATCCAGAATTCAGACAGAGTAGTAAAACCTGCTGCCATTATGCTACATTAACACGAGTAAATAGGATTCCAGCTGTTACACTCTTTCCCAATGGTTTGCTTGTTGCTGAGAGGCAGTGCCTTCCACCTCAGTTCATGTCCGATGCTCAAAAACTGTTAGTCAAGTGAAAGCAAAGGCTGCATGTTTTCTTCCTCATTCTTATCCATGCGTTTCAGCACTCCAGGATCCACAACTGACTGAGACCTGCAGAGGGACAACATGTTTATTTGACATTTCTAGATCACGACAAATGAGGGTAAACCTCAGCTCTCTTTTGTTTATTTTAATTTCTGTCAGGGCTTCAAAATAATGGTACAGCATTACCCAAGCATCTAATCATTGCAAATGGCCAGGAAATACCCTCATAGATGGATAACATGTCTTTAAGAGCTCAGTGCTGATTTGTGAACATAAGGGCAAAGAGTGGAATAAAGCGAATCCTATCTTCTTCAGTGAAATCATGAAGCAGAGTGCATCTTCAGAACATAAGAGCAAACTAAGCTGTAGTGACTTAAGTAGTGACCCTCTTTCCAGCTGGTTATATGGCACCAGGCTGGCAGAAAAGGGACAATTCAGCCACCCAACTGGCTAATGGCACACTGCAATTAGCAGGATGTGTTAGCTGGAAGCACAGGTTGCTCTTTTTTGGAATAACGCTAAAATTCAACAGTGCAAGATTCTAAGCCAACCCTAGGGAATACTGCCATGGCTAGCAGTATTTCTGGAGCTGTGGACAAATCTGTCAAACTCGCTTATCTGCTCAACTAAACAGGGCAGGGAAGGATGGTAAGGGCAAATTCAATGATGATTATAAACTTTCTCCAGGTTCTCTGATTCAGCATAAAAGCATAACATGGTACTGGTACCCTGAAATAGCCATATGTGACAAACAAAGAAGAAAACCCAGCCTTCAGTAAAATCAAAATGCTACATTAAAAACAAAGTCTGATGCGTTAAGATGGGGTCTCATATCAGCTATGCCTCAGCTTGTCAAAAAGCAGACACTTCTGGGATACAGTAAAAGCAATAGTTAAATGTTTCCTTCGGTGAGATGAATCTCATGCATGAAATGCCTGTTTCTCTTTCTTTCTGTAAAGATTTGAGATGGCTAAAGAGCATGTGTACATCTCTACAATGCAGGCATCTTTCTGATCAGTGGAAGCACGCTGTGCCTGCAGCATTGCTACAGATTGCCCATTTAGAGGGCTACAGTGCAGAGAAAAACCTTTACGCATTCCAAATTCTCCTAAAACAAAAACATATGGAGTCAATCCTTCACTCTTATAAGCTGGCATCATCCAGGGAAACAAATGAATGAGGCTGACAGTAGGAGACAATTTGGTCTTTGTCAAAAGATCTAAAGAAAACTTATTAAAACAAAAGAAAAAACATCTGACTTAAAGCCAAGGTGAAAACTTTAAACACAAAGATATTTTCTAATAATATTTACCACATTCTTTTACTAATGCTAAAATTAAGAAACTTAGTTTTAAAAATATGACAGTCTCTCTAGTGACAAACATAAGTAATTTTTTTCTAATTAAAACTGTACAATAATACTTATCCTGAACACCAGTCAGTTGCCTCAGACAGAAAACTAAACCATTGAATTAAAAATGCTTTTTTAAAATCATCACAAGGTACCATGCCAATGCAAAGCTAATTGAAAGGTGCTGCTGGGAAGCTGCACTCATGGAAAATCCAGTTCATCACAGTAAAAATTATTGTGGAAGCATATCCATTTCAAAGCGTTTCCAACTGAACGTAAGTACTAAAACTGAGCCTTTTCCTCAGCTGCCAATGAGCAGCCAGGGTTTCTACTTCTCATCCAGGGAACTGAAGGTGAGCTGGAATGGCTGCAAACCCAGTCGCAAGTAAGAGAGCTTTGGCCATAAATTCCCAGGGCCTCCAAAATCCCCAGTGCCAAGGGAGGTGTGAAAATTTAACTGTACAAATCCTGATCTATGGTTTGTAAGCTCAGATGCCTAAATGCCTTGAAGGAGAAAAAGTTTTCATTCAATTTTAAATAGAAATTTACTCTCATGTTTCATTCCATTCAGCAAGAATTCACAAATGCAGGTATGTAAAAGGAAAAACATTTGTGTAAGTCTATAACACCTTCTATTCTATCTCCCAAAAACACAGTAGGACAGAGTTATACCACGAAGTCCCACTGCTGAGGTGAGGAACCAAACCACAGATACTGTGCAAAGTTTATCAACAGAGACATCTGCCTTGCAGGGTTAGGTGAGAAGAGGAGGAAGGTCTCCAGCTGGGTGCCTCAGCCATGACAGCCACAGGTGAGCACTGCCACAGGCTAATCCTGACTGCTGAAACAGCTGTAATGGTGCCACCTGACATCAATATGTTCTCCCCAGAAGTCTGTCCTACAGGTGGCATTAATTTCTCCTTATGCCCACAACACTCCTGTAACTGAGCAAGTTCTTCTTTTTAGAAAGGAATCTATGCAGCAGTGGGGGAAGAGTTGGAAAATTCTTTTAACTTTAGTACAAGTGTTTGATCCCTACACCTGTGACTAACAAGTCTTACTACAGTTACTGCTTCCTTATTTACCTGTATCATTGATTAATGCTTACTAGCAGATGTCTTAGTTTTGAGAACAAGGATTGTGTGTCAGAGCAAAGAATGATGAGACAAATACATTATTTGTATTTGACCTGACCACATATTTGATATACCATCAAGGAGAAAAGGATAATTAGAAGATCTGGAACCACAGCCAAGTAAGTCCACAAAAATGGTTAGAATATACGCATATATTCAGGAAACGTGACGAATATGTAATAAAAATGTGATGAATATGGATTAGTTGCATGAATATACTCTGGTCTGTTAGGTTGCTGCAGATGTATGCTTTTAGGAGCAGCCCTCGTGCATCCAGCACTGTAGATAAAATAATGCCAGCATTGGTTGGAGCAAATTGTAGCAAATTGGTTGGAGAGTTTATTTCCCAGTTTTCAGTGACACTCCCCACACTCAACTTTCCTTTCAAGGCAAGGTCATCCAATTCACCAAAAATGCAAGCACATCTGGAGGAATGTCAGTGGGGCAAAAAATATAATGTGGGGGCAAAACTCAGTAAGAAAGAAATTAATTCTCAGTAGGATTCTGTTTTAAGGACATTCTTTCAGAGCAGTAAACTAATTTTAAAAGGGCAAGCCAAATTAAACAAGACAATTGTTGGAGATCTACTAGATATTTGTGAAACTTGTTCCAAGTTAAGCACTTTTCACTGACTTACTGTCATGGTTTTTCATATGTTTAAAATCTTATTCTGCACTAACATACCATACTGACTGTGGTTTCAAACTGAGAGAAGCAATCCATCAGGTGCCAAACCCAAGATAAATTTAATTTTTAATTAAATAGATTTTAACAGTTTTATCTTAACTTTTCTATTAGTCTTTTAACATAGTCTGTGCACTTAGTTGACCAAAGTCCTGGGACTTTCTGTCCATTTTACCACTCAATACTAGCGCAGTAAGGCTACTTAGTACTTTTTATATCCAACAGCAGGGAATGAGGATTCCATCAGGTGCTGGAGGCATGCTAACTGAGAAAGAATTCAAATAAAGGTGAAGAAATTTCAGCTCAATATTATGTAGATACAAATTTCAACATGGTTATTTTCATTCTGCAGTAGGCATCCTACTGTGTCAGCTCACCCAGACTGAAGAATGTCAATTTGAAGCTCACATGGAAGTGTAATTCTGTATGAAAGATTTTTCAAGCACAAGTTAAAGGAGAATAAAAGTTATTTCAGAAAGAATGAAGAATATGGTCAACTCACTGCTTTTCCACTTAGTAATGTGGATAATCCAGGATAATCTGGAAAACTCTGCTCCAAAGGGTCTGCTCCAAAGGGACTTGTGACAGGCCTTCTCATATTGATTTTTTTTTTTGCATCCTTGGGTGAAGTTATTTACTTTCTTAATTTCATTTTGCAACAGTAAAATTTCTGCATTTCAGTGCCTTAACTCCACCCTTCTGTTAAAGAAAGCTTCTTGATTATCTTAAAATTCCTGTATTATGTGTAAATCATATTTAAGTGTATTGCTTATCTTTCCCCTTCCCCTGGCTCTTTTTCTCTGCCCCATTTTCTCCATTAGTTTTGTTAATTACATCTTTGTCATATGGCTTCAAAATCTACTTTTAACTTCTTATCCTAGCTCATTTCTCTCCAGTTTCTTGCTACTTCTCACTTTCAATGCAATGTAGGGTTTTTAACACAAATTCCTTAAACTTTACTGCTTTTTTTTTCTTTTTTATTCCTATGGCAATCTCATATTGTCTCCTCTCTGTTTCCACAAAAATATCTCCCCTTCAAACCACACTGTTCTTCCCAGTCTACGCAAAATTTTTCAGCCAAATCATGTTCCTGGTTGAGGAATCTCAAAATATTTTATCCTGTTTAATCTGCTTCCGGAGTTTCTTTGCTTTTTGCATCACATGCCATCTTGTGAAACTGAGTTAAGTGTAGAATATTCTGACTTAATTTTAATGACTTTCTATATTGTGTTCTGCCCTGTTTGCTCTCTTCTGATCCATTGCTATGCCTACTGCTTATGAGTTGCACTCTGAATTTTGCTGCCTTGCTCGACCTTTTCTATCACAGCTCTAATATCACCTTATCTCTTCTACTGCCCTCGTAGGCTGGATCAGGTTCATCCCTCTCAAGTGAACCACCTCACTGCTTCTCTAGTTACTGGACAGGTATCTAATCTCTTCCTATACCTTATTTCAAACGGTAAAATGCAGAAAGCAATGATACTGTACCTTCTCAAAGACAAGAATATCGTAACGCCAGGATGTTTACAAGACTTGAGCATAACAATTGTGCTGATTTTTGTCCTGGCTCTCCCCAGTGCATTTGATCATGTTGTGTGCAGTCACTGTGACTGACAGTTCAGATGCCATAAATGTTCTGGCACCTACAGGCTGGTGGATACCAGGCACTGGGCTATCAGATGGAGGAAGATAAGAGCTATTTTCACCACTCAGATGGCAAATTGGCCCCAGTTTACCTTCTGCACCGAGGCTCACTCCAGCTAGCACTGTTTTTCTAGTAAGTACGGTAGGCTGGGGGGAGGGGGGTTCAGCTTATTCCAAATGTAGTACTGTATATATGACCTATATGGCACAACAGAAAATATCAGCTGCATTGAATTTACAACTCACATGGGTAATAGACAAGGTCATGGTCTCAAATCAACACTGATCTTAAGAAGGGAGGAAAAAAGAGTCTCTAATAATAGACTAGAGGCAACTATCTGCCGCTTCATAAAAGGCGAGGAAGGTAAATGTTAACCTTATGTTAACACTTGAAGACCACAGTACCTCTAACTCACCTTTTCATGGATTTGGGAGAGAGGTCCTTTTCTGTATCCTTTGCAGGAGTGTTGTAGGAGTCTGCATTGCATTCACTGTCATCATCGTATTCATGGTCAAGCAGTGTTCTTGCCCATGTCCCCATGTCGTAGGGGGGCAACATTCCTCCAAACTCTGAAGGCAGGATCTCAGGGTGTATTAGCTGATGCAGGCTGTTGAGGTTATTACCATGCAGGAATATCTATATGTATGCATGTGGGTAAAAACAAAGATGTATCATAAAAAATCATCGAAGCCCAAATGACATCCTCATTATTAGAGCATATTGTACAGTTTCAATATTCTGGTTCTGCTGGGCTAACAGAGGTGGGGGGAGGAAGTCACACATCATCTTTTCCTTAAACATGGTCATACTATGTTCTTAAATCTCCAAAGTGATTAAAGCATAAATTCTTAAAATGTGCTCAGGGTAAAAGACTTAAGGAGGGTAAGAACTGATGTCTGGTAACTAGATGGGCAGAAGATTAGCTAGACAGACTGTCTATCTCTTGTTATTTACTCTCCCTAATTCTGTGAATTAAAATAAGTGAATAATTAAGAACATAAATAAGAATAATATTCACCATATACATCAAGGAATACATATATTGACTTTCAGCATCCAGTCATGAGTTCTATAAATAAATCATGAAGTGTAATAACACTACTGGAAAGATTTTCTTCCTTAATCTAGTCATACGGGTAACTGCCCTTTATATTTGACAATACATGAAGTAAGTAATAACGGTAAAATAATTTCTGCGACAACAATAGTTGATGGACTATTTGATATTTTCCATCAATGTTGTTGTAGACTGATATTCATATATACTTTGCATTTATATACATGTATACTAATATGACATATGTATATGAATACTTGTATTTATGTTTATGTTTATTGTTTCTCCTCAGAGATCTGGAATGTGTGACCTATGAGCACTAGCAACAGAGCATCTCCGGATTTGTGCAGCCTTTTGAACAGATACTACAAACCTGCAGACTTTCCACTGGGAAGAAATGCCTGCTCTTGGGTATGGCTACACAGACAGCTCCTAGCAACTATTTCTAGACCAGTAAGTAAGCTGGGCCAGGGTTCACCCTTTGTGACTAAGAGCAAGTGCCATGGCACAGTTCACATCCATATGGTTGAACTCCTTTCATCTGCAGAATAAGCTCACCTCATCCATACTGCTCACTGGTCCCTGCCATCTCCAATTTTTTCCTGGGCAATGGCTATGAAAGTCCCAGCTGGCACTTGCCTGTGCCCTGCCAAAAAGTATCCGTACAATTGAAGAGCAGGAAGGGCAGTGCTGGACCATTTTTAAATGACTAGCACAGAAGCAGCCAAGGAGGGAAGGTAAGATGCTGTCTCCTAACAGCCCCTTAGTCCCCACAAGGCAGGCAGAGATGTGCACACAGACATCAAGTGCTACCAATTCACATTCCATTTCACCTTGCAGGGACTTTTCTGGAAGCTATACCCTTAGCATGACTTTTCAAGAGTTAAATTCAAAAGGCAGAAAGACAAAGACCAACTATATGTTTGTTTTGTACTGCCTATTTCAGCCCATCTTCCAGTCAGCTGTGGACACAGGAAAGTTAATATGAGCATGCAAATGCAGTAATTTTCTTCCATCTCAGAAAGGAATTTATCTTTTTGTGAAATAACATATATTAATGGTGAAAGTAATTTGTTTTATGGTGCCTTTCCAGCTGAATGTTTCATCTCTTAACAATTGTTTTTACACATGCCTAACGCTGCATTAATCTGAATATAGCTATCAGTTGCAAATCTGCCAGGCATATTAAAAAATTACAAAATAATTCAGGATAAAGATAACAGATAAATAATGAGCCTGATGAAAAAAAAAAGCCTTCAAGAGAATTCTCTTGGGTTTGTTTGGGTTTTTACAATCATTTGTTCTGCACCTAATTCTTTTTTTTTTTTTTTAAAGCTCATTTTAAATTTTATGTGCTGGTCATAGCTTTTACATTTTGACACTAAATTTTGAACTGTAAATCAATATTTAACTACCTGACTACTTTTTATAGGTATTCAGTATAGAAAAAAAAACCAGATGCAAAAAGTCAGCATTTCTGAAAATATATGTCATTGACTCGGGTGTCTAAATAAAAATATAGATGAACTGGTAAGTACCCATGCTCAACTGCCTTGTCACTTATTTTTAATGTTGCAACACACTCAAAAAGGTGGACTTTACTCCCTAGTTATGCATACACAGCACTTGAGTTAAAAAGGCCTCAAACACATCTCACACTACAATGTTCTTTGCTGAAGCTGTAGTCAACAGAGTGCAACTGAATCCTGCAAAATGGAGTTTCATTTGCATATTTATAACCGATATTATATAAAAGGCTTTGTGATCTATAGTTCAAAATCTGTGAATATCAGAGGCTTCTCAAGCATAATCTGTCAATAACAACCAGCTAAACACCAAGGATCATTGTGGCCTTGTAGGCTGTGTTGAGGAGAGAAAATACAGAGCTGCTTGAAGAGCTGATTCTATTAAAAAAAAACAAACATATTCTTTGTAGTGGCTTTGTACATGATGTTGCTTGTGTTTCCTTGGATGATGAATTTCCTGTTACAGAAATACTATCATATGCTATCACCACCAAGCTCTAATTTAATTGCACTGATGCAAATGCTGCAAATTCAGCAACGTCTCAGAGACTGCTCGTGCTTATGCAGAGATGCATGCACACAAACTTCCTTTTATTGTTTTCATTCAAATTAGAATTTGCAAAATACTATATACCATCTGGGTATTTTAACTCATGCTCATGTCAAGGAAATCACACTAGGAAAGGACTCTGTGATCACTACGTCTGTTTTTAAAAGAAAGACACAAATAATTTCAACAGAAATTAAAGATAATGGAATTGAATACAATCTTAATAGAATCTGTAATGTTGGCAATAATTTTCATATAACCCCTAGGAGAAAGCATATGCTTACATTTTAAAATACATTTAAATGCACTGCTTGACTATGTCCTTAAAGGATAATGCTGTATAAGTTTCTAAAACAGCTGAAGGCACTCTTTACAACACACATGCATTTAAATACTTTTCAGCAATAGCAAGCTGATATCTCATGTATATTAGAGAACACTATTAGAGTATGATGCATCTACTCATCACAACTGCCAGGAAATGGACAATTAAACAAAAGAATACCCTTTTTCGTGTCTTCTCCTTTAGAAAGGGCCGTATAACTGTGTAGAGGGCATGTATGTACCACGGCTGATTGACGAAATGTATTCCTCCAAACCGAGCTGGAAAGCTGTCCTGTAAATCACAAAACAAATACATACAAGTGAGCTGACTCTTTACCATACGTTGCACATGCATCAAGTATTTTTTTTTTCTGAATGCTTTCATTTTAATAATAAACTTTTAACGAGAAGAAAAATTCTTCAAAATTGTGTCCTCTAAGCTGAGCTTCAACCTTCCAACCAAGAAGCAACACGCCCTGGACAGAGTAGTGAAGAAGCATGCTGAGATAGCTATGGTACTCAAATAAAGACACAGCATTTCTAACCTCTAGCAACACTTTAAACATTTATGATTTATCCATAATCCATCTATACAACATATTTTTCTCTTTTCCACTTCTATGGATTTTAGTCATTTTTAATAGTAAGAATCTCAACTCTTCTATGTCATTGAAGAGCACTAAAAATGTCCCTCGTTTCTACCGTAAAAAGTGTAAATCTAAGATACTATCCAAAATGTCTCCAGTACTATCTGTATTTCATACAACTGAGACTGCATCAAACATTATGCATAAACCGTTATGCAATATCCATGACAGTAATTCTTGTCACATAGTCAGGAGCCTTCTGGGAACTTAAACGTACGGATAGCATATCTATATTGAAGCAATGACTTTTCTTTTTTCTTGCAGAAAATCACAAGGGGCAGATAACTCGCTAGAAAACATTCTGATATGCATTTTCAATTTCTAAGTCGAGAATATGCCAGAGGGTTTGGCAGTTTGAGGAGGGCAGCCACTCTGTCCTGGAATACTATTGCCAAATTCATCGTGTGTCCTCATTTTGTCTTTGCCTGGTTGATCATATGCACAAACAGTGCAGTCAGCTGCCACCACCTCCTATGTTGCCTAGAGTTACACCACTGAAGAAGGGGGAAAGAGGTGTAAACAGGAGCAGCTGATGTTTTCGTGATGTTTTTGTTTTCACAGGTTATGTCAGAACCTTCTCAGTGAAGAACCTTCTCTTAGGTATGCAGACTTACTAAATTAATGGCTTTCATTTGAATCCTAATTAAACAGGTGGCCATAGTAGTCACTTAGATCAAAAACAGGTTCCTCACAGCAGCAGCAACTCCCATTGGACAATACAGGTACAAACGTGCTTCCCAGCCATACCTCTTCCTCCTGTGTCAATGCAGTAAAGACAGCTTCAGGTCTGTGTCACTGGGATCAGAGGCTGAAAAGGAGGCAATCAAATGGGCAGATGGGGAGCTTTGTGCAAATTGACCTATTTTGCCTCCTCTGGAGGGAAAACAGTCATCCGTATATAAGTCTGTATAGGAGCCTCCAGAAGCCGAGATACATTTGAAGCATACTGTTTTAGAGTCATATAGCACACACCAACAAAATGGCCAAGAAAAAAATTATAAGCTATACCAGCCAATCAAGAACTGTCAGATAAGGAAAGCAGAAACTGTAGGAAGGAAATCTTTCATGGAATGTTTCCAGACAGGAATATACTTTGAAAAAGTGCATGTGCCTGCATGCTCACGGAACCTCTTTAGTTTTGCGAATGTGTTCAGACCTGTGGAAATAATGAAGTCTGAAGAGGTCACTTACTTCTCTCAGAGGTTCCAATCACATAGTGTCAGGCACACCTAACCTAGAGGCTCTTTACATCAGGGTGCCACTTGCCTCCAAATTGCAACAAATTGCTGGATTTTCCATCAAGGCAATGCCTTGACAATAATTTACTGGGAGAATGACAACTATAACACACACGACTCACATCTGACTGGCCACAGCACAGCTGTCAATGCAATCAACAGTCTATTTTGTAGTTTTTCTCCAGAAACATTTGATTGACAACTGCCTTGAAATAAAACAATCCTATTGAAAGACTGCTGCAGAAGCCTCATTTTGCTGAATGCACAATTCCTGTCAGGACTGACTAAATGTCAAACAGGATGGTTGATAATTGGACACATAATTCACTCTGATCACTATTGTAAAACCCCAAACACCATTTTGAGAACACAACCTATGATGTACAAAAGGTAGTAAATTACATCCCTATCACAGTGATCCAACAAATCCATTAGGAAGGATAAATCACTAGATGACACCTTAACCTTTAGTTACAGGAGATATAATTCATCTACAGAAGGTTGTGTTTATTTGAATTATCAGGGCTGCTGCCCCAGCAAGGAAGTCCAGTGTTCCATGTTGTGTTCCATGCAGAAAAGAGCACAGACTAGAGCTGCAGAAGTCTCAGCAGGGCTGAGAATCACACAGAAACTGAGGACAATTTGTGAATAAGAAGATCTCAATAGGCAGACACATACACACACAGATTCAGAGCTGAGCACTAAAAGTATCTGTATTCTAATGTGGGCTCAGAATGTTCCCGCAGACAAAAGGACTGTCTTCAGAAACTACCACTTTTTCTATCTTTTCCTGCATCTAAGAAACCATTTACATGAGGGATCATGGAAATAGGTGGAATGGTCCTCAAACAGAAGATGCCACTTGATTTTAAAAGTCAGTTTGTTGAGTGTTCTCCAGAAATTCTGAAGGCATTTTCTGGAACTAAAGAAGTTGGTTATTTATCTGTTTCTGTGATTGAACCGAGGTGTCCAGATTCAGGAGCACTTCCTGAAGGCATAATTAGGAACACCCAAAACTTGTGCCAAAAAAGAGAAAGAGTGATTTGGTTAGAATGATTCTGCATTGTACACAGTGCTGGGACTAGAATTCAAAAGCTGCTGAAAGTAGATCCAAAAGCCAATCTCAAAAGCACCTGGTAAGAAAATAAAAAAGCAGAGTAAGCAACTACATCTGCTGGAGAAACTGGTGTCAGGAGCTTGGGTGGCTCTTCTCAGATGTATCTGACTTCTACATGGGAATTTGCCAGACAGATGTCCATTCTACACAAACAGCAGGTAGGAATTTCTTTCAAATAACTGATTCTTGCGGGCTTTTATGTAGATTGCATTACAAGCATGGTGGCAGTCACAACTACTTCTGTAGACATCTGTACTTCAACAGAAGAGCCTGCAACCCACAAATTACATGAATTCTCAGTAAAAGGAATCCCTTGCCAGAAAACAGTAAGAAATGCGATCAGCCATGAAGTGAGCTGTGCTTCTGATCAAAAAAGCAATACATCTGATGGGGCATCATCAAACCACTAAAAAGAACTAATTATATAGTGTGTGGATTTTTCTTAGCATTCACTGTAACCTCCGTTTAAGCAACAAAACACAACTTTCCCGTGTCACTATGAGCATACTCTGGGACACGGCCATGCCACAGACACAAGTGAGTAGGTAGTTCCTATTAGGGACCACAGTCCTTGTGATATGAGGCTTACAAGTGACAATTAATAGCAACAGCTGCCAAGGAAGAGGTGGACCCCCACACTACTGTCTGCGTGACTGGCCGACTGCCAGTGCACAGCCACCACTGTAGAACGATGCCAATAAAACTGCCTCACTGGGTTTCCATCTCCTATGACATGGTTCTGCAGACTCAGAGCACAACAGTTCCACCTCTCTGCCAACCCTAATTTATACAATCTGTCTTGACAAGCTACCTCTCCAAGAACCCAGCTGCTGTTGCTTGCTACCACTCTTGGCACATACTAAGAAGCCAGGTTTCTACTCGCAGGCCACTACATTCCATCCTGTGCTAGGCTCAGTCATCACCTGAGCCAGCTCTCAGGGTGTCACAGAGGGTCCTGTTCTCCACTGTGGCCAGCAGAAACTCTCACAGCACATGTAGTAATAGCAAAACCACTATACGATATTTTCAACAGTACCTAAGAGATGGAAGTGCCAAAAGCAGTGTAAGTCTTCTTAGTGGTGTCAGAACTGTTATCCTAGAGATAATAAAAATGACCCACCTTTTTAATCTTTACCAAATGCAAAAACTTAAATAACTTCTTAAAGCCTACAGCATTCTCTGCTCCTTGGTTAACATGCTTACGCTTAAACCTCCTAAGTTTAATGAAGTAGCGCTCCTAGCTGAAGCCAGTACTGTAGCCAAATTTGTTTGCACAGCTCTTTAGAACTGTAGTCTCAGAAACTGCTGGGACCACTGTGCGCCCAAAGGCGCCTTGGCAACCCAGCCACATCAGAGCCTTACAAGAATGCTGCACATGACCTGCAAACAGACCGTCTGGAACCACCTTGCCACTTACTAACACCGTGAGAGTTCCTCACACATATGCTCTGGGGTTGTTTTTGATGGTTTACTGTCCTTATGGGCAATGAAGCTGGTTTTGCAGACAGCCTATAGACAGTCTAGACAAATGCTGCAGCATCTGTAGACAAGGTTACAAAGTCAAAACTGCGAAACTCTATCCTCATAACAAAATTGCAAGTTCAAAGAAAGCTATTAATATCTTAAATGTGACTAAAGAGTTATTCCTGAAGATATTACATTACTTCACCTTCAGCTATTCAAAAAAGTCGAGCACTTCAGGGAGAAAAAAAAAATCATTATGATGAACCAAAATAGTGTCTTTATAATAGAAAGCTCCAATAGAAAGAAACAAGCATTCTGTCTGCTGCAAAATACAGCATGAGTGAACTTCATTTTTAGCATGTTCAAGAAGAAACTATGTAAAATCACAGAAAGAAAAGGCTCTGGTTAGGAGTACTTCACTTCCTTAGTATCCCAAGAGTACTAAGAGAACTACCAGAGGAACCAAGAGTCACTGCCATCCACATAACGAAAGGACACTCGTCTTCCTCTCTAACTGTAACTTTCACTGCATATATGAAAGAACAAGGTACTCCGAATACCAAACTTCCTGCCAGAGTCTATCCATGTCATGTGTAATTGCATGTATCAAAACAAAACAACTCGTGTGTCAAGATTGATCACCTGTGCTCAAGACATGACTGGGGCCCTATCCAGCAGTGAGGATAGGATGCTTAAAAGACTGGAAAGTGAATCTGTGGAGTCTAAAATACTTTGGATTGTTTTGTTTATGAAAACAAACTCTGGAAGGCAGATGCTATCTATAAACACACTAGGGAGAATAAACAACAGGTGAGGAAAGACCCTTTCAAAGTAAAGGACAACACTGACACCCAAACAAATGACAGAAAGCTCACCAGGAACACAGTTAGGCTGGAAAGTGGTAGAGAGCTTTGAATCATCAAACATCCAACAAGCCTGGCTGGGGTTCAGTAAGTGACCTTTACTCATTTTGAGCCAATTAGTAAATTATGAGGAAGCTAAGCTTCAGGTTGTCTAACAACAGGAAACTTTCCCTCTGCCCCTCTTTAAGGTTCAGATCCAAAAATAAATCTCAGGTTTTAATGGCAGTGAAATTTTGCTTGATCCCTGGAACAGCTATACTATGATTTCCATCTGTAAGATTACTATGTTGTTCTCTTCTACTTTCAGTTTTTCATTTTTATTAGACAACGTTGAACCATTGCTAAGACAAACAAAAAGTGCCCAAATAAATTTTTGTTACTGTGTTCAACCAGAAGCACACTACCTAAAGGCAAATTAACATCATTCAGTGACATTCCTACAAAATAAGACTTAATTATCTAGAACTGGATGTTGTCATTTTGCTAAGAAGCTTCCAGTGAAGCAATTTGATTTTTGGCAGTCCTTTTCATTTCTATTAGTCATTTTATCTTACAGCTCATATGGAAGTATGTTAAATTGAATGAGATTAGAGATGGTATCCATCCAGTGAGGATACTGCTCTTTTTACTAAACTATCAGTTTTGATTTCAAAAATCAAAATCTCTTCCATCTTTCATTTCAATACACTACTCATAAAAGGTATATATTGTTTAAATTAATTAGGTGAGATTTAAAAGCCATCTGACCACATGTCTGTATGCTTATATATAAATGTAATAAAATTCAAAATCTGCAAAGATTTTGTGCTTCCACTATCTGGTTAAAGGGTTGATATCACTCTCAATTTTTTAATTAGATGGGCTTGTATCACGTCTCCCATTTTAATTTGAAATTATTTTATCATTTTGCAAAATAACTTCAATAGGTTTTGGCCTGATTTTTTTTTTAAGTTTTAATAAGAAGTTTGCAATTATTTCATCAATTTTTGCTCTTTTTGACAGGGATTTGGGATTTTGAGCATTGGTCTTTGGCTTGTTTAGTTTGAACCTTGAAAAATGAAGGCTTTAATTTTTAAAGAGGAAAAGAAAAATACTGTTTTCCAAGGACAATTCTGTTTTCAACTATTAACACTGTCTCTTTCCTAATTCTAAGTAACACTTCGTTTAGAATGTGAGGTATTAAAAAGGGGGGAAAACCTCAAAACATTTTACAGCTTGCTGCTATTTTCCAAATTGGCAAAGCCATAAAAACAGTAAGAAATATGGTAGAAGTAGGTTATTCTACACTGTTTTCTATCCTGTGATGAAAATGATTCTTTACAATAGGTAGTTATCAAATGGTGTTTTCTGCTATGGAAATTCCCACAGGGAAAAAAAAAAAAAAGGAGTCTGTTTTCCAGGCAGCTTGTGAATGTCTTATTAGATTAAGATTACAGACAAATGGAAAAGAACACTATACTGCAAACTGAAAAATATAGTAACAATACTGCCATAAACTGGCGTAATAAAAATAATGTGAAAAATACTATTCGTAAAGGATTCCATACGCAAATTCCTCAAGGCAGAAGTCTTTGGCCAGGGACTGTATACCAGGAACTGAAATGCCACACCAGCATATCAGCTCATACCACCCTTGTCCTGAAGCCACTCTCTTTTAGTCAGTGAGACTGTTCTGATGCCCAAACAGCCCTTGGTCTCTGCCGCAACTGCCGGCCACAGGATTACTGTCGTGATGCTTTTCATCATGCGGAGATCCTCCCACGGGCCTGAGGTTGCTTCAAAAAGGAGCATGAGTTACCAGATACCAGTCCCCAGTCTTGTGCCTGACCACTTCCAAAAGTGAGTAAGCTAAACAGCACCTTATCTAGAATTGCCTTAGAGAATCTATGCTTATTTGTTCTGTTTTATTCAACCAAAATGTAAAGTCATGTGCTACTTCACATTTTCTCCATAGCAGAATGAAGGAAGGGAAACTCTAGGATTATGTGTTAAAACAAGGACTGAAGGAACAAGTGACAAGGCAGAAACCACAGAAGTAAGAGAAAAGTGAGGAGCAGGAGAGATTAAATTAAAAAGTAATTCAGAGAGAGATACCAAGAAATTACTATGATTCACAAGAGAAAAACATTCACCTTGTTCCTTCTCTAGCTCCTCTTCAAAATTTGCACAGGAAGGCAGGGAAAGAGAACTAGAAAGTATTCCTACATGGAGGACCCATGTTTTACAGTCACAAGTCGACACTGATTTTGCAGACCTAAACTCAAACAGAGTAAATAAATACCAAATCTTATGCCTTCCATATAATTTCAGTATATCATCCCAACTGATAATCTCCCAGAAGAACCAGAGCTAGCCTAAGGGTCTTCAATTCAGGATTGTCTTCTGTCAAAATCTGTATACGAACGTGCAATGAGGTGCACAAGTCTGAAGCTGGATAGGGTGAACAGTGATATTGCACAAAGGCAAAAATGCATGTTTCCAAATAAGATTTCACGGCTCTGCATTGCCAACAAGTTACTAAGTTAAAAAATACCAACTCTCCTACCAGAATATTCACTTTCTTCCCCTTTAAATGGAGAACTTTTAAACTCGTGCCTACAATTTGCATTAAAATTGGATTACCTTTTTGTAAGTTTCAATTTACAATAAACTGAAAACTGTAGTGTTTCAAGAGTTATTTCAGGAGCCATATGTTTCCTCATACTAGAAGGAATCAAGCTCCATCACTTCAGTAGGCACTAGGAGCAGTAATCATTTTAGCCATCCAATTTTAATCTGTCACTCCATGCAAATGAGAGTCCAGAGAATTGAACTGAACCGTAAAATTGGAGGATAGTGATTTAAGAAAAATCAGCTGAGAACAGCCACTGAGATCCAGAATGTAGCATAATTAAGCTTTAAATTACTGAGAAAATTGAATAACTGACTTGAGATCCATTAATAAGTATTATATTTTATTAAAAGCAGAGGTATCATGAACTATGCAGCATACATATTTCCAAGAGGTCAGTCCCCTACAGTACAAAACTATTTCCAGTTCCAAAAAGTGTTCAAATGTCTTTGTCATAGTACAGAATGAAGATTTATTTCAGCCTTTCAGCTTCAAGAAAGCCACAGTCTGAACAGCTCAGCTACACTCTATTTTTACAAAGGTGCTTGAAGAGGTACGGTTTCCTACATGCTAATTCCACTTCAGTTTCCCTCTTCTTCTGCACTCCTGAATGTCTGCTGGTGGTACACACATGTAAAATGCCCCTGGGAGCTTGGGGAATTTCAATATTGTTTGAGGGAGAACTGTCATTCAAGTTATTACTCTGGAGCACCATAAGTCACTATTGTTCAATTCTAACTTGACATCAAGCCCCTGTCTTTATAAAGCCATATAAGCATGGCTGTCTCTGTATTAGTTGCTAAAGAAGAAATTCTGTTAGTAAAAGCAGAAATTCACAACAATAAAATAGTTAGGGCAAATAAATAGTTATAACATGTTTTATCATACATATGTAAGACAAGAGTAATATGCTTATTGTGCTATCAGGATATGCCAGTAATGAAGAAATGTGATGGTAGGCTGTCTTAAAAATTTATATCCAAGGAGTTGGAAGCTCAAAATCAGAAATGCAGATCTTTTCTTGGTAAGATAGAAGTGGAACCCATGTGAATCTCTTCTCAGCAAGATAAAATTACAATAGTCTCAGGTCATGTTACACGGACACCCACAGAGGAAAGAACAGAACTCTGAAACTGTCTAGATGCTGGGTCCCATGCTGTGCTTCCCCTTACAAAGTAGACAGCAACATACTGGAGAGAGTCCAGCAAAAGGCCACAAAGATGACTAAGGAATTGTAGCAGGTCTCATATGAGCAGAGACTAAGAGAGCTGGGAATATCCAGCATGGAGGAGAGAAAACTCTTAGAAATGTATATAAACACTTGAAGGTGGGGTATAAAAAGCTGGAGCCAGGCTTTTTTCAGTAGTTCACAGTGATAGGAACAAATGCCATGGGAATAAACTCAAACACAGAAAGGTCCTTCTGGACATAAGGAAACCATGTAAGAGCATACAGGTCTGAACAAGTCAGACATTAATGAAAAATATAAAATCACTGAGGTCAAATGGGGTCTTTTTAGCTGATATTTTCCAAATCACTCAACTTCACAAAGTTGTGCTATTTTTGAAGCTCATCACCAGCCAAAGTAACCAGTGTGATGACAGACTTTGCTAAGTAAATAAAAAACTGATTTGCAGGTAGCTGTTAATATTTACCCTATGCAATGTACTCAAGCTTCCTGGCTTGCCTGAGGTCACTCATCTTCTCATCCCAAGTGGCTTCCAAAAATGTGCATGTCTTATTCCACCTAAACAAAAGCTTGCCTTACCTGAAGACCCTGACACTTAATGCATCACACTCTCTGAACCAGGATTTACAAAACATAGCCATTGCCAAGCTGTCTGCACAGCAATGAACAGGCCCAGTTTCCAAAGGCTGGGAATGAGCTGCTCCCCCATTTCTGGCTCAACACCCACCTGTGAACCCAGCTCTTCAGAAATGTCAGAGGGCAACACAGGCAGCTCATAGACCAGGAGAACTCAGCAACACTCATATTAACTTCATTAACAAAACCTCTAGGAAAGAAGTCCAATTTCCATTTTGAAACTGACAATTTACTCCTAGACCCTTACCTCTACCAGCCTAATAAAGGGCAGTTGCATCCGAAAAGTATGTCTTTTTCCAAACAGAGCATTATTAGCAAAATATACTGCTTTTCCATATGTAACATCTTCAGATGTTTGTAACTAGTTTGTAAAATGCTTATTGCTCTACTGACAAAACCTTATTCAAATTATAGCATCTTAAGTCCAATGCAACATGCTAAAACAGTGTAACCTATTTTTTACAGACAGCATAAGAATATGCTCAAAAAGAGCATTCCATTTTGCTGATTAGGCCACATTCTGACTCGCAGTGCTCTTTTAAAGCATGGCTCAAATTTTCTGCTTCCCTATATTACTAGCACTATATTACTAGCACTGTCATTGCAGTGCTAGTGGTTGAGGGTATCCAGAGAATTAAATGCCCAGTACAGGAACAATGACACATGGTATGCGTGAATGTATTTAATGGAAGGCAGAGACACCCTTGTTGGCTGCCTTTTACTTCCCATCCATTAGCACCATACAATGCATTGTGCTGTGCCATCCGGTACATACATGCTATTAGTCTCACAACCGTGCAGCCACTATCCACCTGTCATTCACAGTGCACCCCTGTAACACCCCTGCTGTGATACCATGTGTACCTCAAAAGGAGCCTGAAAATACAAAACTCCTCACTTCAGTGAGAATATCATTAAACCTTAAACAAGCTTCTACCTCTGCTTAACTGAACAGTCAAGAGTCATTCCTCAGCAACTAAGAAAAGTGACATAGGACATGCTGAAGCAAAATCAGAGCCAATGTTAATGTAAGCAGACAGGGCCTTTTACAACCTGTCCATTCACAAAGGGATGATGTTGTTGGGGGTATCTGGAGACCATGTCCCAAAGCTCTTGCACCTGCACAAATAGTTTAAGCAACAAAAACCTTCTGTTAAGTACCAACAGATGTGGGGTCACAGCAAGAGACAAATGCAGACCCCAAATGTATAACTTTTGCTAGATGTAAGATATTTTCAATTATCAATGAATCAGAACTACACCGAAATCTAAGAACATGTCAAATAGAGTGTATATGTGTCTGTGTCTGAAAATCATTATGCCTCTAACATCAAATTCATCTCTTAAATAATTTATAAATTTGGACAATATATCAGTTTCCAGTAGCCTCTTCACTTTAAATTAAAATAGATTTAAGAGCTCAAACTATCAGCATAGGCCAAAAAAAAAAAAAAAAGGCATTTTCTATCTAGGAACCAGAATCAGTTCTTTGTGCCCTCCTGGTAGATCAATTATGTATTAGAGCTGCTGCTGCTGCTTGACTTTTAATCCACATTAGTTCACAGACCTTGAGCAAATTTGATGTTACCATATTAAAAAGGGAAAGCACTAGAATAAGCTATACATAAGCAAAAAGGAAAACGGATCAAACAAGAGACCAATTAATCTGTCAGATGCTGGCAATGGAGAGAGGGACTGCCTACAGCCAGTATACTGGGAAATAAGAAACAGACAGATAACTCATTTAAATTCCCTTAAGTGTATGAAATCCCACCTGGAATAACCATGAAATAATTTTTAACATGTTGCTTTGTTACCCTTATTTTTGGCAACGCAGGCGAAGAAATCTGTGATGTGTATGTGTGTGTAAAATGCAGTACTCTAGATCTATAATACCTGCTCTCATCCTGAATAAACAACACTTCAAGCCACGTTATAGACACGTATATGGCTAAGCTGTATGCTTAGCCATTTAAAGATCCTGGCTGTGTATTTACTGAAATGGATCATTTAAAGCAGTACTCCAGTCAGCTTTGCTCATTTTGGAGCCTGGCTGATAAATCTTCACACGTAGCTGAAGCATTACAAAGTCTTCCATTTTCTGAACTGAAATTCCTTCATCATCACATCCACTACAGTCTCTCAGCACTAAAATTAAAAGCAGCATGAATATTTAAATGTTCTGTGACAAGAATGCAGCAGCTAAAGCTGCCAGTATACAAAATGCAAAGGCTACCTTAGAATTTAAGTTCACTGGATGGAGTGGAAAAAGGTAGATGCAAAAAAAGGCGGAGGGCTCAGGGAATTATCTCAAAATGCTTGCTAGCTATTGCTACTGCCCTAGAAGCTGCAGTTGAGTGCTCTAAGCTTCCATTTCGTTTCAAAGACAACATTATTTGTTTGAAACATTTTTTCCTACACTTCACAGTAGTCTCTCCTGGAGACAGGAACAGATACAGCCTAGAGGTAAATGGGGACATGATTTGTCTGAACGCTCCACTCAGCACAGGCAGCTCTTCCAAAATCAAACACTTCAGCTTTGACCCATTTGATACTTTTCCAGGGAAATAAAAAAATCTCTAAAAGACAGACAATTTACATGGAAAATTTGTGATTAGAAAGGCTGTGGGATCAAATGTTATGTTTCTGTTCAAATTTTTAGAAGAACTATAGTGCCCTTGTTTTTGTGCATAGGAATGCAGCATTTTAGAGCTATACTAACAGACTTCAGTAATTTTCTGTGATCATACAAAACACAAGCTTATGCCAGGATCAGAAATTGAATTTCATGGAGATCTGATGTGGAACATTATGTGATGAAATAGGTATCAGACAAGCACTGTCTTGTGTGTCCCAAGAAACCCTCAGTATTCAAACAGATGCTTTTGAGCTGCTACACTGCTGCAAACTTCATCACCCAGTCCTGTGACTGTGGCAGACCTCTCCTGCAAAGTCAGGCCATGAAGGTTAACCTCCAGGTGGCCACCACAGAGCTGCCCAATTGCTGTAGGCACTTGAGTAATTGGTTCCTCTGCTCTGGCTCAACTCTGCCCCAAAGTTTCAGCACAAACGAACAGTTGGTGTGCTCAGTGGACTTGCCAGCTTTCAGCAGAAAAAAAAGCAACAACTATGGGTCTTGACCACTTCTGGTTGTATAAAGTCCCACAGGACCATTGCAGAAGTAGAAGCCTTAACCTCAGTGTATTGGTCAAACAACAACTCCAGGAATCTCATTCTGCCTATCTAAATTCTCTACATATATTTCAGCTGACTCGAGCATTTTTACAGCAGCATTCAACTGCCTCAAAGTGTCACCAAGAACTGAAAAACACCAGACACAACCTCTTACCTGATGCAAGATGTGACTGTGTCATCACTACGAATGTTTAACACTGAGAAGATACATGAGTTAATAGCAAGTGGGTCTGATGAGCTTAGCTAACTGTGACATTCCAGTCCTGCAACACCCATCTGCAAGGGTGAGTGCAGAGATCTCCAAAGCAATGTTTTTCACATACAGCTCACTCACTTGAACTCACTGTGGACTTGTACTACTTTGATTGTATCAGGTATACTCCATCATCTCTGACTCCAGAGACAGGCCTTTCCCTAATAAAATATACAATAAAAATTCCAAGATAAAAAAAATAACATTCTACAAAATCCAAAGCAAATCTATACTTCAAAATTAATAGCACCCAGAAACATTTATGGCAGAGAAACTCAATCTATACTGTGAAACTGTTAGAGTAAGTTATATATAGCTATCACTCTCCCAAACAATTAGGAAGGCAAACACAGATCAAGCACTGTTTCCAAGATGTTCTTTGGATGTAGCAATCTGTTTAGGTTAATAAAAATATTAACAGTCAGGACATAGCCAGTACAGCAGAAGGCAGCAGCCCTGGGCATGTAAATAGTTACACTCTCTTAGAGAGTTCTCCATGAGCAGTTGTCCATTATAAAACAGCAAGAAACTCAGGAAAACATGAAGTACTTTTAAATTATTGTGCCTCATACAAAAGAAACATAACCACTTTCAAATGTAAGCTTTTAAAATTCTGTTCTTTACACAGCTTAAACCTTTTAAATATCATTAATTAAGCAGAGCAGCTACTCAGGCACTATGAGGTCTATTGTGTAAATACATATTAAAGAGTCCTGAGAGCTGTTTTCATCCACTGCAGTGACCTCTACCGAGTAGCCTTTTTTACAAAAATCAGTATTACACAAATGCTTCTGTTTATATCATACCTGTTGAAAATTCTGTTGTCCATATCTGTATAGTCTGAAATAGTGACTAGAAATGGCTGCAAGATACAAACAATCCTCCAGCAAAGTATGTGTAATTATTACTTTCTTAGCCATCAGGTCTTCAGCATTGCAGTTATTTTTCAACAGCACTGAGCAATGTATTGTCATTTATCTTTCAGGTAATGGATATGTAATTAAGTAAGTTCTGTCCATATTCCCATACCTGTTACTCCAGGTAACTCAAGGGTTTCAACCTCAAAAGACTGGGATCAATAATGACCTTGGTAGATGGGGAAAGTGACGGAGAAGTAAGAGCTCAGATCTGAGTATCACTCATAAGTGAAGGACACCAGTGCTCACTGACCAGCGGATCTGGTGAGCGCACGCAGGGGTTTTGGAGAACCTCAGTAAGTTAACTAATTGCCTCTGAGGAATTGGACTCTGCATCAGATGAGAATCAAGCCCACTCTGAGCACACAACTAATAAACCCAAAGTAAACAATAACCTGCATGCAGCATTGTAAATGTTGACAATAATAGCTATTTCTGATGGTCTTAAAGAGTAACTCATCTGGGATACGAGATACACCTCTTTCAAAACAATACACCGGTCTGGAACTGTCTGGAAACAGTTCTCCACTAAGGAGTGTCTACTGAAAGCTTTTTTTTGTATAAGAGGCTTCATAAGCATATAATAAAAATAACTTACTCCCTGTCATCAGCAGGGTAAACAACCCGGCCCCAATGGGAATAGGAGTTAGGCTAACAAAGAAACTGAATTCATAGTAAATAAATAATGTGATCAAGACCTTTGCATTTCACAGAAAAAAAAGGAAAAAAATAATTTACAAGTATATTATACCTTTGGTATAAAGCTCTCCCTCATTGTGTTGGGGTTTTTTGACACTAAAGTAAATACAGATGTAGATGTGTTCACAAACACATAAATTATCTTTTCTACAATGCTACTGTCGAAGAAGTTGACAGATTAATATAACCCAGCGTCAGTGCAAAAACCTTGCAATGTGCATTCTACTAGAGCATGAAGTTTATAAAACAGAAGTCTTGTTGCATGATTAGCAGGCTGTATATAGTTTTATATAGTCCATGCAAGACATGATTCTTCCCTGATCCATATCTATCATACTGGCATGTGTTTTTCAGTACTACACAGAGCTGTAACAAGTACAGATGCTATTTACTATCAGAGCATGTGCACAAGTATGTGCATCATCTACCACTGCTGCAGATGAAAAGTATTCCCAGCAAAGATCATACTGCATTGCCCTGGACATGGCTCCCAGCCAGGTAGAGATGATATTTTCCCTTCTAATGAGAGATCTGAAATAATGCCTGAAGCAAGAATCAAATCAGAAGTCAAAATTTTGAAATTCAAGCAAGTAACTCTCTGTCCAACCTGGCAGGCCTAGCTTTGTTTAAATCCACATCAAATTGACATCAACTCTGATGATCTCCATGGGTAGGCGACTGATGCCAGCTCTCTGAAGCTGCAGGGCTCTGGAAGTGCAGGAGGCTGCACCAGAGCTTGCAGGAGCCTGCAGAGGCACATAGGAGAAGAGAAAACATAAAGACACAGAAAGACATCAGCATCATGGATGGGAAAGTTTGGACCTCCTGCACTGGAACATCCTGTCTAGCTCAAGAGGAAAACGGGTTTGGATCAGTTATGGCGAAAGTCACCTGCACACTCACTGCAAGTAGCCTTTGAATGTTTTCTGCAAGGATGGAGAGGAGCGTTTCTTACCTTATATGTGTTAACTAGAAATCTGATTGTTAAAACTAATTAAAAATGTTTAAAAGCTGGTTTTGCCTCACTGTTCTGTAACACTAAGGGAAATTAGATCTATTTTAGTACTCTGAAAATGAGGGCAAAACAAATGCTACTCACAAACAAGAACTTCATTGCCAAGTCTGACTCCATGGTCTGGACCTCTCCTACCCTCAACACACTCACCTGTTACGTGGGAAACAACAGGAAAATTTGACTTCCCAGCACGAACTCCTCTAAGTCTATTCCTTATGACATTTTCTTGCAGTGCAAGCTCCTATTTTCACCCTTCCTGCTCCTTTTCTTTAGCATATAAATGCATTTCAGTACATTTCACTGCAAAGTAACTTGCTGTTCATCCCATGTCAATTTTACAGTAAATACGGAAGAAACAGGATGACATAAATCACTATATTAACCATTTTCTCTGTCTTCTTCCCAGTCTCCATGTTCCATGCAAACTGTCATCTCCAGGCTACAGTGCTGGGGGTCACCTTTCACCATCCCACAGACTTCAGCTCTTATTCCTTGCTCACTTCACACTAAACATCAGTGCTAGAAAACTCCCTTTTCATATGTGCATTTCAGTGTCATTCCTGTGCCAAAATGCACACAACCTCAACTTGTGTCTTCCACTGCCAAGCCTCACCTGTCATTACTACTTGTCTGAAAGCTCACTAACAGCACTAAGCTTGAATTCACTCAGTTTTTATTTTCTATAGTGTTGCCATCCTCACAAAGCACCAAGATAGTAAACTCGGAGCCTTGGGTTTATCTGTAAAGTCCTGTTCTCCTCTAATACCATAGTTTCCACTGAAAGATCAACACTTACCATGTCTTTCCACACACAGTGTTGTGGGGAACCTGATCCCTTTAATAGCCTACCGCCATGCTTTATGTTGCCTAAAAGTTATTCTGTCTAAGGGCTGGGGGTTTTTTAATCAATAGGGGTTTGATGAGCCCAGGGCTGTGAAGTTCAGCTCATATTGAAAGGATCAAACCCAAGAGAGGAAGGACAGAGCAGAGAGAAGGAAACCAAGCTGACGCTATTTGGGTGACCAGAATTGTTGTCTATGTGAATCCTGACTGAATTCCTTCTAAGTTTTTATCGTGTGCTGAAAAGAAAATCAAAGTTCTGAACAAGAAGGGGTGAGGAGCAAGCAACACCTGGCCCAATATAAAGCACTAATAGCAAAAGCATTCATTTTGAAACCATCTGCTTTGCAGCAAAATTTGTCTCCCGCAATACAACATGTGATTTAAAGCAGATTATGCCCACTGAAGAATATGAAATAAAACAAGTTATCCTAAACCAACCTTCCCATCAGACCACGACTGCTGCAAGCTCAGGAATGCCAAATAAAAATGCTGAACAGCATGCCAGGGCTCCACTCACTCCATCCGGCCTTACCTCAGGAAGAGGGACAGATGGTGCCAGTGACTCAGAAGAATGCCAAAAGGCTCTCATCTCACAGCAATAACCTATGTCCCAGCCTTGTGACAGTCTGTCATCCACACAAATGGTATCTTTCAAGGGCATAATTGTGAACTTGGTGCTGGTAGGAAAACAAGACAGAGTGCTCTCACAGACGACTTCTCTTTTTGTGACCTGAGCAAAGATAATTCTATTCTGCAGTTTCACCAGTGTGCTCTTCTGTCTGAGAAGGCAGGGCCTTGGGAAATAAAGCTTGACAACATAAGTTACAGCTTAGTGTACTTTTGACTAACTTAAAATTGTCAAAAACCTTTCCAGGAATAAAAAGCATCAGGGAAAGCATAAAAGATTTGTGAGGACTTCATAACTTTAAAGGAAATCAATCTCAACTTTAAAATCTGTAAAAAAAACCCCAACAAACCACATCCTCCAGATCCTGCTTTTCTGTTTTTTTCAATTAATGTATTTGCAAAATAGAACAAAGCAGTTTTAACTCTTTTCCCTACTGCCTTCTTTATTTTTTTTCCATTTACAAAGTGTAAAATTCTGGTTTCCCATTTCTACCCTCAGAAAAAAAAAAATTTCAGTTGTACTTCTTTTTCCCTAAAGCAGCCACTGAGTGAACATACAGGGGCCAGGACTGACTTAGGACAAAGAAAGAGGGGACAGAGCTTTGGATTGGTAGACCAAGATCTGGGCAGAAACAAACTGCTGAGAAGACTTGTACCAATAACAGCTACTATGACAATATTTTTAGAGATGCAATGCTGTAATGACATAAGCACATTAAGCTGTGTGGGGAAGCATTGTCTCTTATTAGACAAAGTAGTACAGAATGAGACAGCTACATATTGATCCAAACTGCTATTTTGAGGGGTTGTTCCACAATGAAAGCTTCTTTTTGTACCTTTATATCCCTTAGTAGTGACACAGATACTTTTCCAACCTCAACTCAGTACACCAAACGCCTGGGGGCTTGTCAATCACAGCCCAGGTTCTATTAGCCCTCCCAACTTGGAGCTGTTTCTGAGAAGACCAACCCTGCTTCACAAGGGGCCCCAAAATACTCTACCCTCTGGCCCATTCTTTTCTCCCCAAGTGTTGGCCAGAGAGTGAGTTCAAACATAATCTCTGTGCTGGTAGCTCACATGGAGTTTTCTCCTTTCTTTTGTGCCTTTCTGTACAAGAACCTAAAATCACAGCCTGTTGCTCTGAAAAATGTCCAGCTTAAAGCGCAATGTTGCTAGAAGAAGAGATGCTAAACTTGCCAACCTTGCCTCCATTCTCAGAACCAGCACATGACAGAGCTGAGTCATTCATCATTTTCAGGCCCTAGTCTTCTATTTGATTTCAGCTGCTCTCAAGCCCCACACATCTCACCTCTGTTTACATTCTGCAAATTCTTCTCTCATGGTGTTGCTTAGACATTATAAGTGGCTGACAATGTGTTCACCAATGCAGCAAATTATCTTTTTTTTATTATTACAAAAACACAGAGGCATGCTTTTTCTATTTTTCAGGGAAGACATCAGTGCAGCAGATGCACATTTTTTCATCTCAGTCCTCCTGTCTGCTTTCCTAGCCTGTGATTTAATGAAAGATTAAAGTCTAGCTTATGAAAGTTCACCACGGCAACTGCTGATGTCATTGGGAACTGGATTCCCAGTTGGGGCTTAAAGAAAGATGAAGACCATATTGATAATTGAAAATATTTCTGACATTATTCATCTAGCTAATTAAGCCACAACTCCATGCCACTACATATGCTCAAAACTGAATGAACAAAAAATGTAGCACCATTAATATTCTTAGCTATTGGTGTTACATAAATTTAGCCTACAAAAATTAACTGTTCATGGAAAGCGTAGATTATTTATTCCTTTCCCATTCAATGCAGAAAAACAGATTTATTCATGCATCTACTTCATGATGTCATGCCTTTAATTATTCTACTGAAAAAAAAAAAGTCCATTATTCCTCAAAAAGTGAACCCAAGTGCTGCATTCCATATGCCATAAAATGAAGCAAGATTTTTATTCATTTGTAAGCACATTTAAGCGTTGAAGGAAAGGACACACACATTACCACCTTGGAGAGCTTTGCCTGTAACCCTTGCTGTGTTTGCCACCCTTTTGAGAAGATATAAGTAAAACTTTTGTGTATGTACAAATACAAGAACAAAAAGCACATTCAAAGTCACCAAAGTGTGCCATTGTTCCCCTTTCGGCTTTTTCTGCGGCAAATTACTGTTAAAATGCCTTTATGGCACTTTTGCTTGCTTCATCTTTTTACAGCAACCCAAAAGCAGTGTACTGACAGGCAGTCAACCCATAGCATGGACATAGACCCGGTAAAGGAGAACATCTGCCACAAAACCATAATACTCAGAGCTAGAGCATCACAGATTGTTTAGGGCTTTAGCAGATTTCAGGAGGAAAAAATGCAATTGGAGGAGGAAGCAAAGGTCCCTTACACAGCTTTAAGAAACACTTGCAATGAGTACATATAGATAGGCTTTACGTATCTGCTGAGATTACAGGTACTTGGATGACAGGAATGAGATTGGAGGTAGATAGACCATCTTCTCCCTGCATTTAAATGAAAGCCGTGAGACTTGAACACACAGCCAAGACGCTCTGCAGTTCTGCTGCACAGTGTGGCTGCTATCCTTGGGGAGGGGCATCAGACATCATTACAAAAAAGCATACAGTCATCAAAAGGGAGCTCTTAAAAGAAGATGTTTACAGTCACCACATGAAAGTAAAATAATTCAACAAGAAGATTTAATAGGACAGAATAACCACAGGATGAAGAAGAAAATATATAGTAAGGCTCACCTTGCATGTATGATGCTGCTTTGTTTGATTTCATTCCTACAACTTAAAGCAAGAACAGATATGGTCCAAGATGTTCCCATGGATCTTCAAATGGATTCATTCTTAACTGGCTTTCATGCAGCTCTCTTTAAAGGCTTGTGTGCTTCTTTCATTTGATACTGCATTGATTTTCTCTGACGTTTCCTCCTATCGTGGCTACCCTGATCAATTAGTGTGCTATAAATAGAGCAGTCAGATTCCTTTCACTGGTCTCATTAAATTGCACTCCTGCTGAATTTCTATGGAGAACAGAACTGGATCATACTGATAGCAATAGTATGAAGATGTCCTCAGGTTTTTGACAGAAAATCAATTGCTTGACATTCCTAACAAAATGTTTTGAAAAGCATGACCCAATGGATCTCAGCTAACGCCCAAAACATATGTCAAACCTTGCTTGCAATTCTGCATCTCTAAAACTCCAAAAGATAAAGGATGAGAAAATAAGTGGTTAAGAGGCTCAGCCAGCTCTTCACTGATGCATAATCCCTCATCAATCATAACTATTTGACTGCATCCCCTCATAATGGAAACATGTTGCAGGAGGTAGGCAGCCAACCCATATAATTCCTCAGGAAAGTGAAGTAAGGATTCAAGGAAGAACACAGTTCCAAGGCTGTCAAAGTCACCACATAACTGTGGTATGCTCACTAACTAAAACTAAAGGGGAATGATAAAACCTGGTGCTATGTTATAGGTTCATTATTGCAGATGTGTGACAGCTATAATTTTTAAAATGTTAATCTTTATTTTCTAACGGTATGTCAGTATAGCTATTAAAATTTTGTTTTAGAAATGACATTTTACGAAATTAGATTGATAAGAGCCATAAAATAGAAATGGAATTGTCTACTTTGAAACATTTCGAATTCTAACGTGATGGGCAGCTTTTAGGTATTTCTTCTGCCCCACATCCTGCCCTATCCTATCGTAACTATCCTGTTGACTTCTAACATCATTTGTGTCCTTTTTTTCTCCTGTTAAGCAGTATCCTTCAAAATCTTTTCCATCTTCCTCCCAAAATGAAGCTACATTTTCACCACAGATTCTTCTGCAGGTTGAAAAACCCTATTACAAAGGCTGGGTTTATAACTACTGCACTTGAATTACTGAATGTATCCCATGTTTCTCCATTGACTCACTAGTGTCTGGAGAATAATCTGTGGGGTTTCCATATGAAGATCTGAAAGACCCATTGCAGACTTCATAGGACTCACTGTACCTTGCAAAGACTTTCTGAGAAGAGTATTGAAGGACTAACAGTACTTGGTGATTTGCCCTGACTTCTCTGTACTTTGCATGGTGGCTTTCAGCCAGAAGATGCAGTGCTCTAGATTATACTTTTAGTCAAATAGATTAGCATGAGATGTGGGCATGTCCCAACAAGCTCAGAAGCTTTTATAGGTAATGAGGTACATTCAGTGCAATATCAGGAAAGAATTAATGAACCCTACAGTTTAAATATACTTTTGGGGATGTCCTTTCCTGAATCACAGCAGAACCACTTTGTCCTTCCAGAAGATGTTTTCAGTAGTGGAAGCAGCAAATGGATGAAATCCAGTTCTTCTCAAAAGAAGCCCTGCCTCAAAAAATTCTAACAGCTATAGCAGATTCTTAAGAACCAACTAAAAAGAGCCAGAAAATAACTCCCACATTTGAAAACACAATCTTTAACCACTGATTAAAGATTGCATATTCCAATGCCACTGTGTGTTATTGGAGTCAGTCCTATAAAACAAGGGAGCTGAATACATATTTTATAGAAAGCCTAAACTGTGAGGCACAACACAAAAGGTAACCCACAAAAACAATCAAGCACCTCAATGTAACCAGAACGGTTCTGAGGGAGATGCTGACATAAGACTTACTCAGTGTCAGGTGCTGGAGTGATATTTGTTTGTTTTGATTGAATATAAACCCGATTTTTCATGAACAGGACAATATACTCAGCCAGGTCAGATTTCAGTCCATATCCATGTTTGGATATTCATTATGTGTAAACGAAGCATTAATGCTCAATCTTTTTTTTACAGAAAACACTGGGAAATATTACAAGCACTATTTTCATATTCCACGTAAGTAAGAAATGTTTTTTAAGAACTTACTGTGATCTTTGCTAAATAGGAAGGAAATGACTGCAGGAATGCTCTTTGAGGCGAGCCCTTTTTTGTTTTTTAAATGTTATCCACTCTGGAGTATGATCTTTTCTTTATTTGTTAGAAATCTAAACTTTCAGTTCCTGAACACCAGCCATGTAGCACTTATTTAAACAGTTATGCCTATTAAAACATAAAAAAATTGAACTGTCTTAATTGTTTTATGATTATGAAACATGAGACAAACCACCACCAGACATATAATTTCACATTTTTATGGCGCTTCCCCCTAGAGAAGTTTCCCATATTTGTTTTTAAACATTAGTAAAATATCACAGCAGTGGTCTTCCTGCACAGCAATCACTTATAACCAAAGTCAAAATTTTGCTTATAACCAAAGGCAAATTGCATTCATAATAATAGGTGTCATAGGAGGTGAACACTTGCTAAGGAATATAAACCCAAATCACAAAAAAGATTAAAATGTATTGTTTTGGGAAACCAGCACAAAAGGCTTAGCTGGTATCAAGGACACTGTGTGCACAAACAGTGTTCTGAAGACACCACTGTAAAGCGAACTGTGCACAGCCTAATAAGATCACAGAGGATTTATTAGCATAATGGAAAACAAAGGTTAGACTGGTTTCAGAAAATAATTCCAAAAATGATCCGGCATACCCTTACGAGGTAAACCTGAAAGATGTATTTGTAAAATGGATTGATAACACAGGCAATTTGGACACTATAAAGAAAAGGAAATTTAGGCTCTCCAAATAAAGACGATCCCACTGATTTTTCAGATCTCACCATCTCCAGCACCAAACAAGACAGGAAGAACATCTCCAGGTCCTAATTCCAAATCACTGCTGTTGCATATAGATACCCCACCAAAAAATTCCTTTCTAGGGGTTAATGAGCATCACACACAATTCCTGCTTTGGACCCAACAGCACATGGTGAAATAACAAAGGGTTTTATAGGATTGACATTTTGAAATAGAAAAATTAGGATTAATGCTGAGAGGAAATCAGAAGAGCAAGAAGCCGTAGAAAGGCTTCCAAAGAATGTGCCAGGCCTGCCTTCAAGCTTTTAAATTCAACTGTGTGAAACACCAGAAAATCCAACACATGGGATAATCTTGCCTTAGCAGGAAGGGGGACTATGGTCTTAAAACATGTCTTCTGTCTCTAGCATTACAATTTACAACAAATTAGCTTTATTTCTCAGTGACCTTACAAGGAAGACTACTATTTATTCCATTCATGACCTTAAGATACCAAAGCAAAAAGAAATATTTAGACCTCGACTGAGAAAAATCACTTGCAAAAATAAATAGATATTTTGAAGTAGAGGAATGGTTGCAACCAGGTGATCTTTGAACTGTGCCCTACCAGAGACAACAGGAAGTCAATCACAGTAACAAGAGTTAATTGCCTGTACAGAGTTTGTGCAACAAGCCCTTCTTTTCTCATTTTGGTGCCACTTTAGCATCAGATTAGTTTTTCAGTTTAATCAGAGCAATTTAGTCACTGTTTTTATTTAATACAGACAGATTCAGTTTTCTGATGAAAAGAAAAATGTCCAGTAAGAGCATTTCCATTTGTTTCTATACTAACCATGTCTACTTTGTTGTGTAGAAGAAGACTTCAGATTCAAAAAAACTCCTTTTCCAGATTAGGCCAGCTTATTCCACCATATCCTCAGAAGCTCACAATATATGCTGCCTGCCCCCATGAGCACCAAGTCATCTATACAAAGTAGATGAGCTTCAGTCTGATGAACTAAAAGGACAGTTTTCTTAGCAGCCTCATGGCTAGAGGACTCGGTGTGCAAACAGATCTGCACTCACTCTCCAGTGCTGCTTTCCTGAATGGTACAAAAAGTAATGGGAACACTTGTTAAAAGGAGATTTGAAGCTGATTATATGTCAGATGTGAAGAACAGTTGGCCCGTGAGACCACAAAAGGCGGAGATCTCTTTAGGAGTCTAAGATGAATTTAACATGCCATGCACTACATCTATGGTGACTGAGGTTTTAGAGAATGCCACCAGAACACAGAGACAAAAAAAGAAAAAAAGATATCAATGAAGACTAGTACAAAGTAAGGCAATGTCAGCAGAAGTGGGATGAGGAACTGGGGAAGCAGTAGGACTGTGGCAAAGGCTGCTAAGAGCAAAAAGGGCAGAAGGAACGAGCAGAAGAGTCTGTGACAGTTAGATCAAAGTTTATGAACAAAAGCCAAGCTCCCCACAACTAATCATGCCTTGCTTACAGCAAATGCCTGCAAAACACTGGCAAAGTGCCCTCTGTCTTTCTAGTGTGGGTTCACATGGAGGATGACAACCCACTGCAGGCAGATACTCTGCTAGCTCCAGTGGCAGTGTTCAGAGGGTGGATATTTAACTCCATTAAGCTTCCTTGCTGTTTTCAGTAAGATGCCACACAGCAGAGTTTCTGGGAGTGAGAGTTCAGTTTACTGCTTTTTATCATTTGTTTCATAGCTCTCAACTGGAAAAAAATATACACATAGAAAGGATGGTATCCTCTCATCTCAGAAGTGTGTTTATGAGAATAAATACATTAACATTCCAAAGGCATTCAACTTCTTTTTTTTACTTTTATGAGCATCATAAAAGAATCTAGCAGGGAAATTGATTATTCTGTCTTCAGGTAAGAGGTTAACAGCTGGGATCACACTGAATAATGATTATGTCTATGCAAACATTTCTGTTTGTAGCTGAATTTGAGCTACGGTCATCAGTCCTTTCTCACCCAGCAGGTTAAGGCCATCCAGACAGCACGTGAGGAGCTAGAAATAACAATCACTTTCAGTTCACCCTGGTTGTACTGTAAATTGCTGGTAAGCCTTTCTGATGGCCTTTTTACAAGTAGAGAAGACCAAATTTGTGCAAACTCTTGCAAAATAACAAGCTCTTAAGAAAAATATGCCATTCTGCTGTTATTGCAGCAGAACATGAGTTGAACTGGTATGAAATTGTGCTGTTTACAAGCACGTCCCTCCATTCTCTGGGAGATTGTGGGCCTAGGGTTCTCCAGCATTTATAGTTTAATTCTTTAATGAAAAAAACCCTGAATGAAAGCAGCTACATGATTTGCTAGACCTGAAAAAGAAGGTACTCCCATGAAAAGCTTGAGCCTGCTACTTTTTAATATTCTCCCAAGAACTACGGGAAGTGTCAGGACACTGTTCTCAAAAATTGATGGAAAACTCAAGCACTGAATTGAGTGGGTTTTATGGTTTCAAGTTTGGATGCAAAAACATTTCAAGATCCATTTGTGGTTTGCTGCTCACTGATGCTCACTGCTAGTACTAATTGTTCCTTAAGCCCATCATTAACAATCTTACCCACTGCACAGAGCATATGACCGTGTAATTATATGAAGTCAAAATACTGTTTTCAGAGGCATCCTTAGTTCTGGACATTCCTGTCTTAGGAATTCTTGACACTGCAACATGCTGGTTGCACAGATGTAGTCCAGAGCTAGTTGGCAAAATTTAAGCACTCTCTGTGCTTATTGAACCAGCATTGATGTTCAAGCAAGATTCCCTGTAAGATACTGATAGACCTTAAGCTTAGAGAAAATGGGAGTAGGAAGTCCTGTCACTGTACGTGGTCCAGTGTCTGGTACTTCCACCTGACAGTGCTGCAGCAAATCTCATTGGGGATATTGTTCCTACAACTCACACTAACAGCTGTGTGAAAGACTTTTTTGATAGTAATAGTAGCTGCAAGCATGCTGTCTTCATTTACTTTCTGGTTTGCTTTCATGCTTGCAGTAGTGAGTTTGTTTTAGCTTATGAAGCCTTCCTCTGTTACAAAACAAAAAGACAGTCACTTAAAAGACCTGCCTTGTCCCCCACAATACTGTCACTGTTTCTTCCTGTAAACACCCTCAACCCCGAAGAAAAAGTCTTCTGTCTTCTGCAACAATGCTGGCTGTCCACATATGTTCAGCTCCCAGTTCAAATGTGTATCATCTCTTTTTCACCAGCTTTTTAACTAGAGGGAAAGCATTCACATTCAGCCACCAATAACTACACACTTTTGCAAAGCATTTGGAGGTACAGCCTGTCTGAGTGACAACATGAAAAAAAAATCTGTCGTGCATGCAACTACTATAATGGGCTAAATAGAAATCAAGTATTTAAGGAATTAGTTGTCCAGGTTTTACAGTACCAAATATTAGCTAATCAAAGTGCCTCATGCATACCCACCGTTTTCCATTTTGCAAAACTCACTTATAATTGCCCCCAAAGCTGTCTCTCAGAGTCAATAATAACCCAAACTTTCAATATAATTTTTTAATTCTTTTCAGTCTGTGGAACTGTTTTTACCTGCTTTGTGAAAATAATGCTATCTTGAGACTTAAAACAAACAGGGAATAAAACAGATAGGGCTTATATATATTAAAAAGACTATCAGAAAGAAAAGTCATACCCACAGCCTTCTCCCTCCTTCTGCCCAAGTGTTCTCAGCTCAGTGTTTTGGCAGAAGGGGTCATGGATGTGCCAGGAGCAACAAAATGAAAGGAAGGCTTTTAAGAAGGAGGAAGGGGTGAAAGACATTCTTGATTTAATTATGTCACACTAAAAGTCTGCCTAGCCTCATATCCTGTCCTTAACAGAGGTCAAACATGAGAGCCTAGTGCAGCTACAACTTGGTCTCATATGTGATTACATCCACTCAACATTAACTTCAGCTATGTGATGACCAAGAAATTCTGAACTCTGATGTGGTTTTTACATATTTAGTAATACTCAGTTCATTTCTCTTTCACAAACTTATCCGTTTTCCCTAAACACAACTTAACTTTAAGCACCCAGAATTTCCCATGGCACAGAGTTCCACAAATTACAAATATTGTACAAAGAATGGTGATTCTCTTCCTAGTATCACCTGATGATGCCCATTTCTTAAAATAGAGATAACAAATAACATCTGCACTCCACTCTCTCCAGCCCCCCCATGATCTTGGCTGTATCCTGATCTAACCTGATCAGGAACCCTGCTTTAAACAGGAGGTTGGATCTGCCAGTCTCCTGAGGTCTTTTCCAACCTGAATTATCCTACGATTCTGTGGTTTTATACATTCCCGTACTTTCCCTCCACAGTCGTCTACTTCTGTGCGGATGAATCCCAGCTAACTTACTTGTTCCTTATACAGAAAGAAGCCCATACTTCTGGGGGGTTTTGCTATTCTCTAGTCCTAGAGTAGTCTTTCTAAGACATAAAAATAGAAGCCTCCCCCACATTCAAAATGGAAGTGATGGCAAAGATTTTTGTAGTGACTGCACCATGTTCCCTGGTCTCTATTCATTTCCTTATAATTCTTTGCATTTGATCTGCTTTTTCAAACAACATCACATATTGAGATGATATTTTCATACAGCTATTTATTAGACTGACCATAACATAGAGTTGTCAGTCTTGTATGATAAGAGCTCAGAGTTCATCACTGTCTATGAAAGTTAGGACTGGTTTTCTTCTGAGCTCTCAGGAGATCACTTTTTGTAGGAAAAGTACCTGAAGTGCACAGATTGCAACCTCTCGCTGGTGAAAGAGGCAAAATTTTGTAAAATTTTACAAAGGGGCTTAATTCAGTGCACTTGGGGACTGAAGCACACAATGCTGTAACACCCCCTACTTTCATGAACCCAGCTGCTGATTAACATGAGCTTCTTCACCAGCCCAAAATTAGAGTTTGGTTACAGAAACCAATGAATGGAGAGAAGTGGGCACCTAAAGACTGGCATTCACAACCAACCACACACAGCATGCTGGGGAGAGCCAATACAAAGCACTAAAGTCAAGGCATGGGTTTCAGTCTCAGCTCTCAAAAAATGTTTTCCTTCTTCTCAGGTTTCACAGCTCTATGGTCTTAGATACTTCTAGGCACCTAGTGCAGACAGATTGTTATCAGAATATAAAGAGTACTACATGTACCACCTGCTTCTTATTCTTCACTACAGAAGGTGTAGGGACTCTAAGTGCAAATCCTCCTTCTCACTGATGAGAAGCAACATAAACCCTGTAGCCACAAGCATCTCCAAGGAAGAACATCACTCCTTTTTTTTTCCAGAAGCACACCGCCAGTGTATGAGCTAGAACTGGAGCATCAAGAGTCCCAGCCAAGTGCCCCAACCTCCACATCAAGTTTTTATTTCTTGGATAGCGAAACCATTTGATCTAAAAATCAGCACTGCCCTACACTGCACCAATTATTTGGTACAGCACTGCTGTGATGGGTATGCTGGAAATTCACATCAGATTACAGATAATCACTGTCCTTTAACATGAAAAATTCCACAGACAAAAGTCTCTTTTCCTGAAAACATCTACTTAAGAAGAGTTTTTCTAATTTATACAAATAAGTTTGGGGTATGATTCTTTTCATACTTCCATTTAACATATATATATATGCACATAAAGTGCATATAGCAGAACTCATCTTTAGTAGAAAACTGTATATATTTACTTATCTTACTTTCAAAAGCAATTTCCTAACCAATAAGCCTTTGTGAAAAGCCAAAAAATGCCATAGCTTATAATGTCTTTGGTACATAATGTATTGAGTATTCTGCTCACCATGGAAGCTAAGCAAATATAATGCAAATTTAGTAGATTTCATTCAGGAGGCAAAAGGATTTGGTTAACATCAAATTCAGTGGTCACTAATCCCACTTCCACTATCCCTTTTCACCCAAGTAACACAAATATTTAAATCCTCCAAATGGTAAAGTTCAGCACCTTGAGCCCTGTTAAATCTTATAAACCAAAGTAAATTTCATTTCTCTGATTAAACAGAGTGTTTACAAAGATCATAAATAAATAGTGTGTGTGAGTTGTTCTTATTCGTTTTCATACTATCTGATTAAGCATTTTTTACTTTGACATCATTCAAAGAGTGATGTTTTCCGCTATGTATTTTTCTCCAAAAGAAAAGAAAAGGCAGTCCCTGTTATCTGAGATAAGGAAACTTGCAAGAATGTTCAAATAGACCTGTACCTTGCCCAGGGTCTCTCTGTTCCACCTTCCCACCAGGCTTTCCTCTTAATTCCTTTCTGACTGCAATTTTTTTGAAGTGAGGTTCTCCCTCCAAGATGCTCAGTACAATCGTCTTTAGTCCCTCCCACTGATTCTAATATATCTTTACATGGATAAATGTCTAAGAAAAGAAGAAAAAAAAAAAAGAATCTAAACAATCCCTCAAGCAGTATGGGAAAATATCACTAGAGAGTCAATCAGTTTTCACAGCATTAGAGGGTTATCCCTCATTTCTTCAGTAGTTCTCCACAGAAAATTGATCCCTGCATTATGAGAGCCCAATTATGATTGGGCAAAAAATGGTGCTGTGGGTGCTGGCCACCATCAGACTGGGGATATTTTAACATACAAAGCTGGGGGCATGGGTAAGTTAAGTAAGCCCATGGACTTCTCCACAGCTCAGGCATGAACCAAACAATGGCAGGAGAATGCAGACTCAGGGCCCACCTGAAGTTTGGTAGGTCATCCCTCATATTTTCATATGCAATTATGCAACTCTCCTCAAAGTAACCATCTCCAAACAACACTGAAGAAGAAACACCACCATTTGAAAACAAAGACTACTAAAGCATTTATTCACATCCTAAACAAAAAAAACTATGGTTAACTTTGAAAAATAAGCACAAAAAAGAAAACACCTTTGAAAGCAATAAAAGGAAATGCAGCAGTACTAGAGCACAGATCTCATTGCTGCCTTCTAATGTAGATGTCAAGATGATGGAATCATACTGTTGCATAAGAAAACACAACAAAATGAAAATTGAGATCTTTGTCTTATGACTGTCACTACCCTTCTGTGTGTAACAGCAGGATGAATAGTGGTTAAGCCACTGCATCAGTTAGATCAAAACTTCATACTACTGCTATGCAAGTTCAAAGATAAGGCTGTTATTTTGCTTTGTGAGTAATAAAAACATATAAATGATAGAAACACCACAGCAAAGGAATACATGTTCTTGTAAAAGCAAGGCACACTGCCACATGAGTGAATTACAGGTATTTTTAACATGGCAACTGAAGCTTGCACAGAAAACAACTACCTTAAGAATTTTAGTTTTTCATTTAAATAAGCATAGAATATCATAGGAGACAGATGAGAGGTATGTAGTACCCTTTTCACCAATGTGCCTGTGCCACGTAAAGTGCATTTGCAATGAGCTGAAAGAAGTTTAAATCATTGTATACTCAATCCCACAAGCTGCTGTTCAGATTAATCTTGACCCAGAAAAAGAGCCGAGCACATGATGAACTTTGAGTAAATAAATAGTCCCAGCTGTCTAATCACAGGGCCCCACACTTTTCTTGACAAATTATGTAGAGCCTGTCTCCATAGGAATCATCCAGAATAACCAAGCTGGTTCCAGCAGCAACCCTTATTTCATTAGCCCTGCGCCTAATTACAAGATAAACTGATTACTTCTAACTTGCTGCTGCAGAAGGTATTGTCTGAATTTATGGGAAGCCAGTCACTTTGGCATAAAGACCAAAAACTTACATCTTATTTATAGCAAAGAGCGATCATACACATTACGAGTTACTGCAGTTAGCTGACTGAGTTCACACTTTAGCTGACTGAGTTCACACTTTACCTTGTGCCACAGTAGCTTGCCTGTTCACCCATAAATTAAGGTGTTCATAGCCTTATTATCCAGAAGTTCTTGGATTTTGGGGGAGTTTTTAGTGGTTTTTTAGCTCCCTAGATTTGTAATGACCTGCAAAATGAAGGAGAATCAGGCAATGAAAGAAAATGTTACCTGAAGGCCCTCTATGGCTAATCTAAGCATGCTTGGTGTGAGCTTGGAGGCCTGTTTGAAGGTGAAGTTGCTCCAGTCTATGATCAAAACAAATCCATTCACTTGAAGCTCGGGGTCTTCTATCATGGCTTCTAAAGAAAGAAGTATGGCACGCAAAATATCCACCAGCGTGTACCTGAGAATGGGAAGGGGAGATTCGGTTAGGAAAGAAGCAACAACCACAGAGGTGCAAGAAGTTGTGACCATTCTCCCTCTGTCAAAAGTTTAAATCAAAGGAGAGCAAATGTATTCTCCAAAGTTATTGACACATAAAGCTGGGAAAGCCTCAAAAGCTCAATTAGCTGAGCTCATCTTCTGGAGCAGGGTTATGCACATCAGTCAGCCAGAACAAACTACAAGAATGTAACATATCAAAAGCAAATTTGAACTTTTCTGTAGTTTCCTAAGCTGCTTTAGTATCTTTACATTTTATTACGTCTGTACAAGCATTTCTATGCAAATTTTATTTTTCAAAAATTGTAATGATACCAAAAGATCAGTCTAATACCAGAAGCCTAGACCCAAAGATTCTTCCTATATTTTTCCAAGGGAATGAAATAACAGTTCTTACAAAGTTATCAAATAAAAAAAAGGGATTTCCACATTTTCCTCTTATCCCTCTCTCTGTGTAATGTTTTATCTTAAATTCACAATTACAAAAGGATGATTTCTCAAGGATCTTGAATGCAGCAGGTAACACACGAGGGCAAACTGTGTTTTATATGTAAAAATATTTCTTTTAAAATGAACATTTTTACAAGCGCACGGAGGGATAAAATAAGGGAGGATGGCTTTAGGTGGAAAGAGAGTAGGTTTAGATCAGATATCAGGAATAAATTCTTTACTGTGAAGGTGGTGCAGCACTGGCACAGGTTGCCCAGAGAAGCTGTGGATCTGGTCTGGTGGAAGGTGCCACTGGCCATGGCATGGGGGTAGGAACTTGATGATCTTTAAGGTCCTTTCAACCCAAACTATTCTATAATTCTAGGATTTTATAAATAGTTACTGAAACAGACGTAAATTTTCCAGTCCCACCACAGTATCAAATGAGGCTTAAGTTAAATCATAAAAATATCAGATAAACAAATATTCCAGAAACAAAAGAGTTAAATCTTCAATGTTTGTGCAGGTATTTTTTAATAAGGCCTTTTAAATGTCTCTCATGATGGTATCAAACAGAAGTTTTCAAAATTGTGAGTCCGTGGAGAATTCTTCATCCTACTGCATACTGTATATGTAGCAAAGAGCATATGTGCCTACTTAGAAATTACACTAAATTATACTGCATTCTACTTGCTTTAATGCAATGAGTATGCTGTTTCGTCGTGGGCATAACTGTATTTTGAAAGTATCTGCAAAAGGAAATAACACAAATTAAATTAATCTGTTGTAGCTGACTCCTTGCATCTTTCCATGTTTGTTTTTTTTAACCAACTAAAACTCAATGAACTTCCCAACCATGGATCCATAGGAAAGGGATTAAAAAAGGACTCTCCTAAAGTCAGGACAAGAGAAAGTGTGTTTTCCCAATGAAACATTAGGAGAAGCACTGTTTACAAAATTTTTGTCTTTATTTTGGAGACCCTTATTTTGTTTTGAATTTTGGTTAATTGACAGGGATAACATTTTTCATATTCACTCCTCTCCTTTGCACTTTTCTGAGATTTAACTATTTCTAACACTTCACTTTTCTGAGATCTAGGCTTTATTGGAAGCTTGGCATTCTCCCTCTCTTTTGTTCAGGTTTTTTTCAACTAAGGGAAGAAACAGAACAAGAAAAATTGTCTGTAATTTCCCTATAGAAATCATCAAAACATTAAAATTCCCTACTTCTTTTTGGCAGAGGAAAAAATAAAAATAAATCAAAAATAAAGACCATTTCTGTAAATGGAATTTCATTCACAGAGAAAAAAGGACATGCCTTAAAACCAGTCTCGAAGGAATCTTTAAAACTGCTAGTGCAATTCGATGATCAAAGAACTGTTGGGTCAGTTTTTGCAGTAAGCACAGTGCCATACACCTCGAGTACTCTGCCTGCCCTGAGCAAACCTGCATGTGGTCACAGGGGCTGGCACAGGAGGGCCAATAACTCAGGCACAGCATGGCCAATGTTCCCCATTTCCCCAGGCAGTGCAGCTCCCCCAAGCCCAGCTGCTGGGGAAAATGCCACGATCACTGCAAAGGCCTCCAAATAAGCCAACAAACACCCCCAGCAACACAGTGCGAAGAGCGACCTGAAATAATTCTTATCGACTCTTTCCCAAAGTAGTTTGCTGTTTGGCAGCATGAAAACTACAGATGGTTGTAGTGGCAGCACGTGCCTAGAGCATCTGCAGACCAGTCTACCTATCCAATACAACACTGGTGCATGGAGAGTGGAGGGCACCTAATCAGTGTGGGTACTAAAAACCCCTAAAACTAAAACTGCACTTTGTACAACTGCCAGCATCAGGATTAAAACACACAGCCTGAGGGAAGGAGGTTTAGAGGGTCACATTTGGGGTTGGGGCTGGGTTCAGAGTGTGGCTAATTGCCTTTAGAACCCTAGCTACTTCCACAAGGTTATGAAAGTCTCAGAAATAATTTTTTTTAATGCTTCATGAAATTAGATGGAGTTACACCCTGTAAGAGGCCTTTCCAGAGGAAATGCTGAATTGAGAAGGAAATTACATTGGGTGAGACAGTGAGAGAGCAGCTAACGCCTCAATTTGAGGAAGATCTTCAATCAGAACTCATACAAGAAACAGACATTAGAAAGCTTAAATCCTAAAATTAGCCTCAACCCTACTTGACGTTTATGCTGCTTCATTCAAAAGATCTCATTCTCCAGGAGAAGAGTTCTGCAAAACAGAAGGCTGCTACAGGATCTAGTCCAGAAAGAATGTTCCTAAGGTCCTGATGTACATTTCTAATGTCCTCCCTAAGGTTCAAGAAGAAATCACATACATTGGATTAACAGCTTCATAGTGGCATAAGGCTGCTAGAAATCTGGTGCATAGGACATGAAGAGTCTTTGTTTATGAGGCAAATCAGGTGTCTAAGACTGGCCATAAATATTTTAAGTATACCTAAGTTACAAATACATAGATGTACACATGTAAACACAAACACACCTAATTATGTCTTGAATTCATTCAAGTCAATGAGAAAACTGTCAGGCATCAATGGGACCAGGATTTCAGCCACCACAAAGAGCAAATGATAGTCACAAGGCTGGGTCTCCACAAATCTATGGCATATTCACCATCACTATTGCAGGTTTGTTTAGTGTAAGAAATACAGTCCACAACAGCAATGACAATATTTGTGTTTGCTCACTGAAAAAAGGCATTAGCTATGAAGAAAACAGGTCTAGCTAAAAGCAAACAGGAACACTGCCTGCCAGAGGGAGGTATCTGAAGCACTCTTAAAAGTCTAAAAAGCCACATCAGGAGTATACAGGGACATGTCACTAACAATCTATCTTTCTACCTCAAATACCCTTCAGGGGCATTAGTTGAAGATAGGAGCTATTCTTCATTCTGTACTGCATCTCTTGTCTTGGTTTCAATACCTTACTTAAGTACAGTACAGAACACCAGAAAGACAGACAAATCCATTAGGCGGTATTTAAAGCAGGTTTTACTCTGGACACTTGCTGAGGCAAGTCAGACATATAAACCTGATGTGATAGATGAAATCTTAGGTAGTGCAAATGGCAAGCTGAGGACTGAAAATATCAGCTGAACAACCCAAGCAAACAAAACATGATTACAGAAACTGCATGGAAGTTTTCACACAGCACAGCACAATTATTTGCATAAAGACACATCTTTAATCCACTCCATCCCCCTGTTGTCCAACATTTCACCCCACTGCTGCTACTGCTTGTGTCAGCACCATGATGCATAGACTCTCCCACAAATACACTCCACCCTTGGCTAGACTTTAGGGAATTTAAAATCCTATGTAAAGAAAAGTTGGGAAAAATTACTTTGGATCATGTTGCTGAAACTTTCAATCCACACTGAAATTGCTTTCAATATAGATACAGAAATGTGACCAGTCAAAAGTGAGAAAAACAGGATAAGTTAGTGAGTGTGAAATAAATTCGGTCCAAGACAGTTCTGCCTGCCTTTCTACTTTGAAGGAAAAAAAAAATCAACATATTAGCCTTTAATTTGAAGAAACTCTGGTGCACAGTCTGAGAGGAAGACGGTATTGTTTTATTCTCACCCAACTGCATTAAATAAGAACATGTATTTAGGGAACAGCAAGCCACTCATTTTACCCTGGCCCCAGTTTTACAAGGACTGCTCTAGTGCTGTCAGATGTATAGAGTGTGCTGGGCCTGACTGGCTGCAGTGTATGTTCTGTAGCAGTCTGAAGTTAGACAGTGAGGAAATAAATCCTTATTTATTTATGGCTAAATCCAGTTGCATTCACTAGTTTAAAGAGACTGTAGTTAGCAAGGTATTACTAACTACTTGGATAATCAGGAACTCATAGTTAATTTAAATATATTACATGCCCTCTATTTATAGAACCATGCTTAATTTGATGGACAACTTAGACATATGTCGTTTTTAGCCCAGTTATTAATGTGAATAACAAATACTGGAAATATCACATAAAAAATGAACTGTCAATGTTCCTTTTTTATGTGAGTCCCAGTTCAAGTTCAAGTGAAGTAGGGACTGGTGTGCAAGACACACTGCGTTACCTCTTCAAATTTTTCATTCAGGTTGACTTTAAAGAAATGGAGTCTGAGAAGGTTTGACAAGTTAATAGCCCCACTGACAGGGATTCTTCCAAATGCTTCAGGATGGCTACCATTTCCACCACAACAGTGACAGAGCTTTCTGAGGAAATGCCTCGCTGGGGTCTTTATTTGTCAAGAACAGAAGAGCTCAAACAATTAACTGAGCATCCCATTCTCTTGTAATTTAACAGTGGCAGAGATTTCCTCTTTACAGAAAATAAAAGTTATTTGAGAATTTTTTGTGGAACATGAACAGATTCAAAGTATTTTAAAGGATTTCTGGGAAAAACAGTCTGGCAGACACTGCTATCAACTCTTGGTAGTACTTCACTATGACCTTTCACCTTCACCTGTCACCTATGTGGTCTGTGCATCTTCTATGCATCCACTGTGGTCGCCACCAGGCCAACATAAAGAGAAGAGACAGGGAGAATGCGGGACATAGATGTCTCATGTCAAATTCAGCAGTGTCAGCTGTTTTCAATACTTTATGTTCTTGATGATGAGTGGCATTAACCATATCATCTGTTTTACCAGATTCTGGTTCCAGTCAATTCACTTTTGCACTGAGTAACAGATAATCTGATTTAGCAGAGTTGCCCTACTATCTCTTTTGATATTTGTCATCTTCTCCATGATAGAAGAAATTTTAAGGTATTTTGAAAATTAAAACTGAATGGCGTGAATCTGCCTCTCAGAATGTGAACTGTTAACTAGAAGAGATAAATAGTAAGTCTTTGCTTGAATTTGAGTCATGTGTCTCTTGAAGGTCCCAAACATGTAAAGAATATACATTCTGTATTTTAAGCTTATCACCATTTGGATAAGAAAAGGTTTCTGCCAAATGAACTCTTGTGCCACTGTGGTTTAAAAGAAAAAGCTGGTCAGATGTCTGAGCCATCCTCCCATTTCTAACCTGCTGCTTTGGCTTAATATTTTTAGAATTTCAGCAAAAAAAGAGCCCTCAAAGTAACAGAGGAGTACCTAGAAATCATGCCTCACATCTCCTCGGTTTGTCAGTCTTGATATATATTCAAATGCTGAAAACATGTGGGATCAAAACTTATCTTACAGCTATTCTGCTTAAATAGTGGCAGCATGACCTGGGAACCCTGATTTTAAAAACAAAATGCATAGAAAAATAGAAATTGCTTCAAATATTTTACCAGATTACCTTTTGGATTCAGCTTTAATACTATTCATTATGCCTTACGTTAGCCCAGTGTCTAACAGTTACAGCCACAGATTCAGCTGATCTAAATGTTAAGTTTGCATTGATCAAGAAGATCCCTAGCCAAAACACTTACAGTATAAATACCACTGATAATACACAGATACGGGTACCTGGAGGAAAACTAGGAAACAATAAGTTAGCAGAAGCAACTGTAGAAAAAATTACAGTGCTTGCACTAGGTAATAATTATCATTCGAAAGATATAACTTCCAAACAAAAACTGATTCTGCTAAACAAGTATTTTGCTACTGTTAATATGTTACTATTGTTAGCATTTATTCAGAGCTTGAAAAATACCTTGCCAACTCACTTGTGAGTTCACTATTGTGAACTGAGGAGCAGTCTGGTCTCCTAATAGCTACTGAATTTAAATTTTCATTTAACAGGAGGAAAATAAAAGTTTCTAGCACTTCTGCACATGAAAGCATAGTTTTCAAAGCAATCCAGTGGACTCCATGTTTGCCCTGCTGTAAATTGTCTGATGCAACAGCAGAGCCAATGGTAAGGAGTGCAGAGGATTTCCATATTCACTGAGGATGGTGTGAGCTGACTGGGTCACTGTGACACTGCTAGGAACTAGGTATCGTGGCACTCTTCTAATGCACTTTCTAGGAAAAATACTGGGATAATTCATACTGGAAAGATTTCAAATATATAGCATCAAAATGGACTGATTTTCCTGGGAAATGTGTGCACAGGTGTCACAAAACATATAGAAGACTATGCATGACAACAGATCCCTTCTAGCTGAGGCCTGAAAGTAGTTGCACCATTAACTCAAAAAAACTTCACCAGCTGGACACATTAAGAAAAGGGGAGTCTTCAAATGGACACAGATACCTACAAGCCAAATGTAGTTATGAATCAACAATCCGGAAGCTAACAGAGAAGGCTGATCCCTCCCCATGTGCTCTCCAGCTTCCTGGCAGGAATGCCACCCATCTTCATTTTCCCCATAGTACAGACAGGGTGGAGAGTTAGGCTGGGTCCCATTGCAAAGTTGCAGGGCTACTCAGCATGTTATCTGTCACCTTTCCTTTTTTTGTTTGTTTGTTTTAAATACTTGTCTGATTTGGTTGTTCAGATGGTAGACATCTGGTACAGTTTTCAGGCCCCGCTTTAATTTAATGATTTAACATCTAGTACACAGGCTTGTTTTACCATAGGAATACTTTGCCTCCCACACTTTTCTTTCTAATGGGAACTATGTAAATCCTAGGCTGCCAGTGCGATATAAATCATCTATAGCATGTCTGCTATTCAATTAAATAACAAATTGGAACTTTTTATTTCTAATTGTCACATCCTGACAATAATAAGCCACACACATATGACAAATGTGCCATGCCCTATTAACTTATGAAGCATACAAAGAGGGCCTAACAAGACAGGTTTCCGTAAGTAATCCTCCCATTGTTGCTGTAAGAGGAACACTGGGTCATGTATTGCAAGATCTCAAGTCAGTTAAGGCATAAGCTTGAGACGTTGTACAGCAGCCCTACTCTAGGTTCCACACAAAGTGCTCCCCAGCTTCAGCTGCGGAACATCAGATAATGGAAGACACTAAATTAAATAGAAAAGAAAATGACCTAGGTCCATTCCCAGATGTGTCACTGACTTGTCATGTGCCTTGGAGCAAGCCACTCCCCGCAGCTGGGCTTCAGCTCTCTCCTCTTTGTCTGAGTGGTCTGTCTGAAAATAAATCACTCACTCTGGAGGAGAGGCGTGCCGTGGGCATGCAGTGATGAAAAGCAATTGGCACCCAACTGCAAACACGGCCATTAACTAGTCTGGTGTACCCTAGCCACTTCACTGTCATAGCATAAATAATATTAATTGTACCAATGAGACTTCATGAAAAAAACACAATAAATTTATTGCTGTGTCAGCTGATCTCATGTACTTTAAATATCAGCGCATCCAATATCAAGAAGAAAATAAACCTATTCTTTTCACACAGCAATTATTATTTTAAATGCCACTTTATCTCTGCACTTGAATTCTTGGTGTTCTTTTGACTACAATCAAGTCAAGTGATGGCAAGTATCACATACTGGTTAAGGATATTTTTCATTAATAAGAAACAAGAGTATACAGTAGGCCACACTACTTTTAGCAAGGGAACTTCTTCATCATAGACATGTGACTTCATAAAAGTCCTAAACATCTGTTTCTTTACTAATTCTTTCTTCAGGAATTTTTCAGAGTTTGTGGAGTTGTTTTTAAAATTAAAAGTTGACCTGATCCTTACATGGGAAACAAGAAAGTTCCTTATGGGGGAAATGAAGCCCACTCAGCAAGGCCTTAGCCTCATCAGCACTGTTCCTCACTCAGCTTTTTTGCTCTATCTGCTAGAAAACCAAAGCAGAAAAAATTTGTTGGCCCCTGCTCTGTGTATGTTCATCCACATTTTCTAGTTGTTGGCCCGGTTGTGGGCAGTTTTGATTTGTGTTAAACAGCTTTCTCCTAGTCCCTGGACTTGATTCATGACTTAGCAAAGGCCAGGAAACTTCCCTTACAGGCAGTGTGGATGTGGCTGCCACCTTCGGAGCAGAGGAAAGCCAAGGTGGGCCAGCAGCCCCCTGAGCAGAGACCTGTCCCTAGCTGTAACACTGACTGGTGCAGGGAGCTGTGGGAATGCTCCCTGCGATGGCTATCCACACAGCAAGACAACTAAAAAAACACCTAAACAGCAAGGTTAAGCATACCTGCCCCCCAAATTCTGTTTCTTCTACCTACACTGCTAGTGTCCTCCCCATGTTTCAAAATAGCTGAGCGCTGAGCACTCAGCCCTGTGCATCTACTGTGCAAGCTCACTTTGGCTAAGAGAAGGCAGAAGGGTGTAAATGAGACAGCTTAGAAGAGTACCCGACCAATTTCTACTTCCCTTTCAAAATTCACACCCCGAAGGATGAGCTGGTTGAAAAGGCCCTAAGCCATAAAATACATTTCTTCTTTCTTCTCTCCCTCTGCCTTTCAGGCTGCTGCCCAGCCCCCTGTGGGCAGTGCCGGGTGTGTCCCCGCTGCCCATTCTCTCCCTCTGCTCCGGCACGGCTTCCCCACGCACTGCCCGGCAGGAGATGGGGGTAAGACGGGCGGGTGGCTCTCCTTTTACCTGCTCTGGTCCCAGTTGGCTGCAAAAAGGACGAGGATCTTCCTCCCGTAGTGGTCCAGGTTGGCCAGCCCCCCGGGGAAACCATCCTTCAGCGCCTGCTTGATGCCCGGGTCCGTGGCCTTGAAGCTCTTGAACATGTCCAGGTTCTGCTGGCGATATTCAAAGTACTGGGCCAGGAGGCGAAACGCCTCGAAGTGCTGAAACTTCCTGGCCCGCAGGAACCGCAGGATGAAGGCATCGTCGGTGCGGAGGAAGCCGATGTCGGGCCGAGTGATGACCATGTCCCGCACCTCCTGGATGTCCTGGTGCAGCGTGTCGGGGTTCTCGTTCAGCTCCAAACGGGCTTTCTCCAGAGTCTCCGGGGAGAGACCTGCCTGCAAATGAGTCATGGCGCTGCCCTCCTCCTCCTCCCCGGCTCTGCTGCCTGCTGAGCCCCTCAGCCTCCCGGGCTCCTGCCCCCCGGGGCCGGGCTGCCCCGGCACGGCCGGCCTCGCCCCGCCGCTCCCCGGCCCCGCCGCCGCTGCCAGTCCGGCGCTGGGATGGGAGCGGCCCCCGGGCAGCGGGCTCGGGGGGGCTGGCAGTGGGGGCTGGCACCGGCACTGCCCGCGGGTGCTGCTGCCGCCGGAGCCGCGTTATCTCTCGGACAGAGCGCCCTCCCCGCCGCGGGGTCCGGCGCGCCGCATCATCCCCGCAGCCGGCCCGCGGAGGCGCCCAAACTCGCCGGGGACGGAGCTGCGGGCTGCCGGCTGCTGGTGCTGCTGCTCTCCGCCCGCCCCCGGGGGGATCGCAGGCGGGGCTGCGAGCGCCGCTAGGCAGGGCGAGCGGCGCCCGGGATCGCTGCCCTGGCCCGGGGCTCGCAGCGGGGATGCCCTCCTCGGAGCAGCACCATTTACGTAAGATCAGCGCTCACCCCGCTTCAGCAGCACCTCCCTGCATTTGAGGAAGGGTTAAGGAGAAAAAAAGAAAAAAGCCACACCACACCACCACCACCACCAAACTAAAAAAAGCCAGCGAGGAGGAGGAGGCGAGCCGAGCCGATCCGCAGGTACTTCGCCGGTGCCGGTGCCGAAGCGCCTCCCTCCCGCTCTCCGGAGCGGAGCCCGGAGAGACAAACGCAGCCTCAGATCGGAAGAGCGC
>JAWWMP010000116.1:63377606-63409082 GCA_035047865.1 Dendrocincla tyrannina
GCAGCGACACCCGCCCCCGGCCCTGCGGAGCGGCGCGCACGGGAGGGAGCGCGCGGGGCGGGGGCTGGGGCGCGCTCCGCTCTGCCCCGCGCAGCGCCGCGGCCCGCGGCGGTGGGGCCACGCGTGAGAGCCCGCGGAGCATCCCGTGAGAGCCGGACCGAGCGGCCGCGTGGAGCTCGGTGCCGTGACAGTAGCGAGGTGGTGGTGTTCGTCAGGCCGTGGCTTTCTGGGCAATCCTCTCTTTGGATTGAATTTCCTAACGTGAAACGCTGTGAGCTTAAAAATCTGGGAATAAAATAAAGCAGTCCTCTTTTGTCGCCTCATATGGGAGGCAGCATGTCTTAAGTTGCATTGTATTTTGCTTCTGTGTATTGAATACGCCAGTGAGGGAAAATGTCTTCTTTTCATGCAGGAAAGTTTGATGCTGCAGTCTGCTTTCGGGAAGTTTCCATTGAAGAGCATTTGACCTTTGTCGGTGGAACTGGAGCTTCCCAATGCAAATACACCTGTGAAAAGGAAGCTTGCACAAAAGCTATGGCAAAGATGGGAAAGCCTGTAACATGTACCTCCACCTCCTTCCTCTGGCAAGTGCAGCTCTGTGGTACTGCATTGGGCTCCTTTCCCAAGATGACATAGCCAAAGCACACAGGCTGAATTATTGAAAAGGCACTGAGATCACTGATCCACATATGGAATATATATGGAGAATACACCAGCATGAAGCATAGTGTAGGTTCTCAGACAAATAATGGTACTCCTAGAAACAATTAAATGACATCCTCCATTTTCTGCAGGCCAGAGGAAACAGGTGACCTTGGCAGCAGGAGGGAGTCCACTGCAATAAGCAAGTTCTGAGCACAAGTCAGTGCAGTGAGCAGTAGTTAGGTGGTAGCAAAATCACTGTTCTTCTGGGGGCTAAAGAGAGTTTTCCGATTTTTACTGGGGTTTATAAGGGTTTGCAGATCTTCATCACATCCCTTCTTTGTGCAAGTTAAGGGTCAAGTTTTACCTGTTTCTTCATAGCTTCCTGATCTCAAAATATCTGTAGTGGGGTGGCTGGAATGGCAGAGAGAAACCCTAGCCCTTTCTGAGTTGGGACAAGACTTCCAGTTGCCTAGCTTAAGGTAGAAACTGTTGGAAGGACCAGTCTAAGAGTGGCCAGTCATCATGTCCCCGCTCTATTTCATCTGAATTTCACAATGTGGTTTGAGATGTCTCACAAGCAGGAAAGATGTGCCATCTGCCTAAATCCTGAATCACTTTCTAGAAGTGCTTATTTCTCTTTGTCTGATAAAATGCCTTTAAATTAGCCCCCTTATGTAGATTTGATTCACTTGGTGGATACCTCTTTCTTAGAGCAGTTATTGCTCCAGAAATAGTTTGTGCTATTGTTATTAATAATAATAATATTCTATTTTTCTGCAATCTTCATTTCCTTTAGCTCTTGCTGTCTTCCTCCACATTATTTCTATATTCCTCAGCAAAGACCCTTAGAGAATAGCTGTTTCCATCACTCCTATGGAACCAACAGCCAGACTATTTCTACCATCGTTTTCCACTTTTGATGCTAGTGCTCTGCCTTTTCCATTGCAACTAAGCTAATAAAAGAGTATGTCATGAGACAACTGCCTTAAATTCACCCGGTACAAGGCGAGCCGCAGGCATTCAGTGTCTTGCAAAATCAAGTCCATAATATATCCTGTCGATGACCCCTAGTAACACAATCCTTAATTTTATTTATTTTTCTTTTACAAATGGAAATATAACACATATATTAGACTTTCGCATTTATTCCAGCATAGGTGCACTGAACAGAGAAAAGAAATGAGATGGCCAAAATAAAAATGTTAACAGTTTTGACAAAAAAGGCTATTTCTAAAGATTCTTAATTAAAAAAAAAAAAAATTGACCTTATCTGAAAACTTTCACTATTGTTCCATTTTTTGGTTTTCCCCATTTTTGACCATATTTAAGCCATTCTTCTTACTCTTTTTAAAATAAATAAAAAAAAAAATCTGGAAGCCAAGTATATTAATTAACTTCATAAAAAATATTCCATTTCTATATACTTCCTTTTTAAAGCAAATTTCAGCCTTCATAAAATTTATTTAATAATTAAACAATTTCTTACCAGTACTTTGCTACATTAAAATGAGATTCACCTAATGTGAATAGCATTTCAAGAAAATCATTTCAGCAATGAGTTGTTGAGAGATAGGCCAAAATGCCCTTATGAAAGGTGGTATGGAGGTGGAAGGAGGTGGTTTACACAGTTCTTTCCTGAACTGAGTAGATTAAGAAGGTGGGCACTATGAAAAGTGCTCGTGACAAGGCAGCCTGAAGGCAGAGTGGGTGAAAGAATAAGATACTGGTCTTGTTCTACCTGAATCACAGATGGGTCTTATGGCAATAATATTTTTTTTCAATATTTTGAGATCCTGTGTGCAAACACATGAAAAATTTGGTTTAAATATAAATAACTTGGTAGGAGCAATAAAAAACTCTTTCTGTCATCTATAAGCAGATTTATCAAACCATTTAAAGAGTATAATGAAGAAATATGTGCTTTCCAATATGCTACCCCACCTAAGTCACGAGGGGAAAAATGGAGCCACTAATGCAGTTAGATGCAACATACTGATGGCACAGTGTGATTTATTTATTTATTGTGCACATGCACTTTTCCTTCTGTAAAACAGTAGGGGTGTCCGACTAAATCCATTATGTAAATCTCAGCGTCTTTTCACTTGCACTTAGAAACTATTATTTTTCTTTGATGCTTTTATAGTCACTTTTTACCTGAACTTGATACAATTAAAATCCAAGTGTCCTGCAATTCTGTGAGCACTACAATTAGACAGCTAAATAAAAATAAAAATAAAGCACAAATGAGGCACAAAGGTGTTTCTGTAAGTGTTTGATATCAGAAATCTTAAGTCACATTCAGAATTAAATTGTTTAAAATCAGCAATAGACTAGTGTATTCAGGAACAAAAAAAAAAAAAAAGAAATACAGAACACAAAATAGAATAAAAAATACTGGTGGATAAGAAAATAACTGTATTGGTACCTCACTTTCTCTGATGTGGTTTAAGACCCTAGACAGTTTTGCTGTTTCCTTTGACTCAGCATTGTCCTCATCATCCTGCTCTGGGTATTCCTTCAGGGCAGTTCTACTTCTAGGATCAAATTTCCAAGACAGTTTGTCTTTTGTAGCTGTGATATAGCTAAAGAGCTGAGAAATATGTTTGAAAGTACATGTAACTAGGAACATATATGCTTGCGTCCTTTCCTCTTCAGCACCGTTTTTGTGGGTCCATATACTTAAGTATGTCCTTAAAGCTTTAAAAAAGTGCTAAATGCAACTTTTTCAAAAGCACCCTGTGAGAGACGGATTTGTATCCCAGTGAACAGAACCTCCATTTTTGGTCTGGCTTTCTCTGCTGGAGCCTGCCAACATGTGACTCTTTGTGGTAACTATTTTTCTCTCCTTCTCTCTTTTTTTCTTTTTTCTTTTTTCTTTACTATTAGTCTCTTTTCTTATTTTACTCTTTTATTCCTCATGTGGGTAACTTAAAACCAATGAGTTGTGTTTTACTAAGCTAGTGTATGGATTGCTTTGTGGTGGGTGCTTTTGTAAACTGGGTCTTTGTGTGAAATACTAGTGAAATTTTAGTGAAATACTTCCACCGTGGTTGTATGTTATCCCTGTAAAACCTTTTGCCAAAAGGTCTTATTTTCTCACTAAATTAAAATAAATTGTCTTAGAGAAAGCATGGTAATGTTTTCTCCAGTCATAAATTCAAGATGATAACAAACTAAAGGCTTGCCAAAAGTTTGGTGAGCAAACTTAAAAGTCTTAAATATAAGTAACCACCTGGGCAGCATGTGGCTGGAAGCCCGGTGCATTACACACCTAAACAACAACTAAATCAAAATAAGGTAAATTCAAAGTCTAGCTTCCATTTTCAGAATCAATTTAGAAACTTCACTCAAACATTCTAAGAGCATGAGAACAACTATAGCTGGTCAGAATAATCACCTTTGTCAGTTCTTACTGTACCCCTGGAGTGGCTTAATGTGGAAGCCTAAGGAACAGTATCAGCTAGTGCTAGGCTTCATGAATCCTGAAATATATTCTTCAATATACGTTAATCTTTCAAGCAATTCACAGTGCTGTGAACTTCACAAGTTCCCATATGATAACTGAGACTTAGCAACTGATCATAGAAACACAGAGTGGTTTGGGTTGGAAGGGATCTTAAAGATCGTCTAGTTCCAACTCCTCTGCCACCCACTAGATCAGGCTGCTCAGGGCCCCATTATTGTTACTCTTGAACACTTCTAATAATGGGGCACCCACAGCTTCTCTTCTCCTGTTCCAGTGTCTCACCACCCTCACAAGAGAGAATTTCTTCCTAATATCTAATCTAAACCTACCCTCTTTCAGTGTAAAGCCATTACCCCTTATTCTATCACTTGCAAAAAGTGATCCTTAATTGTTGTATAAAGTCCCTCTCCAGTTCTCCTGTAGGCCCTCTTTAGGTACTGGAGGGCTGCAGGCTGCTATAAGCTCTCCTCAGAGCCTTAATGATCTTATGTATGATCTTGTCTCTCTGCAAGCAACTAATAAAACTTCTCAGTTTAAATCTCACATGAGGTTGATGGTTAGCCTCAGGTCTTGTTCTGTAACTAGGTGAGTTATAGGAATGCAGTCATATGTCTGAGCATGATGGGGAACTTTACTTAAGCATATTTGTAAAAAATGCCAGGATGCTTGACCTAGAAAGTCCCATTATATCTGAAACAAAGAAATGAGCTCTGTTGGAAATCTGTCTGTAACTTCAGATGCCAACTAGCTGAAAAATCAGCTTCTGATAACATACTAGGCATCTGTCTTTTATTCATCATCGTAGGTCTCTAAATAAATAGCTTTACAGCAGACAAGGCACAGCATCAGACCCTAATCAGAAAAATATTCCAGTATGACAAGCATACTCACAGAATCATTAAAAAAATAAATAAAACTGGATAGTATTTTAAGAGATTGACTAGTTTATCTATCCTCCATCCTGATAGATGTTTGTCTGAATGGTATTTAAAACCTCCAGCAGCAGATAACTCCACAGTTTCTCTAGACAGTCTGTCCCACAGCTTCACTATCCATTGAGTGCATTTTTCACAATGTCTGGCCTATCTATCACTTGGCAATTTAGCCCCCCCCTCCTTTTTTTTTTTTTTTTAATCTTATCTACTGTAGACTGACAGACTAATTTATTTCTTTATTTGGAGACTGGTATAAAATCTAAGGTAAAATCTCTGTTCTCCTTTTTTTAGCTGCACAGCCTCTCTTCTGGCATTTTAAACACTTCAGATGTACAGTGCAATGGGGATGGGTGTCAGCAGGGGGTTAACATCATGGGAACAACATTTTGATGAGCTTTCCTTTTCTATCTACATGAGGTCTTTACATACAATTCTTACTGTTGGAACAGATAGTCTCTCAGAGGTGAAATTATAAGTAGAAATAATTAATCCATGACTTAGAAAATCCAGCATGTCACAAACAGATGGTACACAAAAGTAGAAGTTTCACCTGGCATTATTGCCAATATAAATATCTTAACAGCTGTATTAATTTGGGGAAAAAAAATTAACTCAAACTTAGGCAACTGCAGGACTCTGTCAAGCAAGTTCAAACATTAATTTAGTGTTGTTAAAAAAGGTATCTGGAATTATAATGAACTTCATTGTTATATTAATATTGCATTAACTAGGAGCAAAGCAGTCAGACATATTTCACTGCTGTAGAAATTTGCATATCAGAGATAAGTAGAGAATAAAAGATAATGAATTCATAACTGAGCCAATAGTCTCAATAAGCTTAGTCAAATGATGAGATAGGACACTAAACATTCCATAGTTTCAGTACATAATTAATACAGAATGCTGAAGAATACTAAGCTTGGAATAACTGTTCATTTTATTAAAAATAGATGAATGCAGTCATGGAACAAAATCATTAAATCATTTTTAATGCAGTTCTGAGAATGACATATAAGCCTGAAAAGCTCTTAGTGATGAGCTGTGCCTTAGATTTCTTGAAGGCAATATCCAAACTTGCATACCAAAGTAGAAGGTGATCAGTTTTGTCCTTTAACACATACCAGCATGTGCATCAGTTGGATGAAACCCACATTTGGATGCAACATAGAATGACAAGTCTTATCCCTTTCATGGTGCTGGTATTACCTATGCCAGAATAACTGCAAACTTCGTGGCATTGGGAACCAGGTAAGGTTTAGTTTGGCTGCACAAAGTAAGGGTGCTTATGGTTTCCATAAGCCTCATTCAGTTTTCAGCTCAGGAAGCTAAGTTCCTTCCAAGCTAGTATCAACTATTCTCTTCAAATCCTGATGGAAATGATGCTGTTGGATTGATTCAGTCCTGCGAAGGTATTACAAAATGCCTTTGCCAAATCTGGGGACATGTTTTCATCATTTTAAGTGGGGTTATGGGAAACCTCCATATCTCCAGCTTTAAAATCTCTCAGTGGATTTGCTTTAAGAATAAGTTGCAGCCTTCATCTGACTGGAAAGACTGTATTACTTTGGTTCATAAAAATATTTGTTGCTGAAAATCCAGCCTTTGAGAAACCATTTCTGTAGTTTATTGCTCTCCCTGACATATCTTTCTCTATGTCTGTGTGTCTTTCTAAGTATTTATCTTGTTTAGAGCTCATTTTCTATCAAGCAAGCAAGCATTTCCCATTTGAACTATTATATCCTGTCTTCAAGCTCTCATTTCCTGATATTTTTTTATAATATTTTTTAATGCCTACTTTGTCCTCATGGTCAAGTGCCTCTATACTTCTTCACTGGAAGTCTGTTTTACTTGCTGTGTGACATGGATACCTGCTGGCACGCACCACATCACACAATTTATCTCTAGAGGTGGCACTTTGTATCACAACATATTTCTTGGTAAGACATACAGGATTTTTTTTTTCTCTTTAACACAGCATCTCCTAAGGGATACTTTTCCTATGACATGCAATTTCATGAACATTTGCATAGGTAAATTTTGGTACATTATTACTCTTTGTGTTCTCTGGGCAAGCTTAATTCAACTCATACGCACTGCAATAATGGTACATGTGACTCTGCCCATTGCAAGCTAGATGCATTATCTGACACTGATTCTACAATATTACCACACCATTTCTGGCAGCATTTGATCCCCACATCTAGATGCAATAACAAATCCGTCATTGGTAACTTGGTTACAGCCACTGATCAGATTATTTGGTACAACCTGCAGGTGAACTCTTATGAACATTCATGTCACCTTTCATACACAGCAGCCTTAAACCACCTGCTCTCTGTAGAAATCGATCATTTTCATCCACCATAACTATACAGTATGGACAGAAACATCCATTCTGATCTTAAAGGTCATAATTTATACCCTTTTGAATGACTGGGTTTGTGAATTTGGTTTGAATCTGTCAGTTGCTTTGAAATATCAGAAACCGCTTGAAAGCAAAGCAATTGAATAAAGCTGAAGTCAGCCTGTTCTCCTGTGGCAGCGTTTTCAGCTTGTTCAGCAAAATGTACTTGCACTCCATCACAGCACAAATACTTCAGTGGCAAGATAATATAACTACCATGGGCTCTCTTTAGTGATATAACTTCATTAGGATTTTCCAGGTTTTTTCCTTCTTTGAAAACTTGGCATATCATCCATACATATTGTGATTTTTTGATTTTGTTTTTGGAAAATATCATGAAGCATAAAGAAGCTTGCTGCCTGTTAGATTTGTCTCTAGACTTTTTTTGGTCAGTTAAAGAATTCAGGCTGTTTGAGAGCTTTGTCTATTTACCAAGTCGAAAAGAGATTGCACCCAAAAGCTATTGAGTAACAAAATTGCCTTATGCTGTAACTTGTTTTAAAATAAATGGAGCCGTTGAAAGTCATTAAGCTGTAATGGGCAGAAAGGTGGCCTTATTTTCTAAACTTACACATATGGAGAGCTTGTTGTCACAGCATTTTACAGACAGTAATGGTAGCAGGCAACAGAAATTCCATTTTCTTTGAAAACAATGATGGAAACAGCTCAGTGCTAACAAACGTAGACACATTTGGTTTTGGAAATTAAGTTCATTCTGCCACTGCTGCAGGTGATTTGATTTTAGTACCTTAAAAATGTCACTTTGGATTCAATTCAATTGCCAAAGCACAAGAATTTAGTCTTTCGAGATGCCGTCAGTAATGGCACCTGGTCTTCAGCTGCTGCTCTGGAAGGCATGGGTCACCCATAGTTCTTGCCCACTTGCCAGCCCTATGCAGGTGTCATCTGTCTCTCAGGGAATCTCACTTGGTGCTGAACACCTGCCTTTTGAAAAGCAAATTAAGCCCTATTAAAAAACAACAGTGTAGGATGACATACTTACTTTCAATCTATCTTGAACATTTAGCTATCTTTTGGCTGTTAGATTATGGAGCTATAGAATGGTAGGAGGTGAAAAGTACCCCTAGACCTGATCTGATAATTAGAGAAGCAAGCAACTGCTTTTAGTTTTGCCAGAGATTTAAGTCCCTTTGTCACTCAGAAATTCAAAGAAGGAAAAGTGCAAAATAAGATGGCTGTTGAAAACTTTTCATAAACGCATGAAGATTTTCCAGGCACTGTTTGGTTCACATGAGAGGCTGAACAACCATGGAAGACTCACAGGTTGCACAGGTAACATTTTTTCTCTTCAATGACAGGAGCAAAGAAGAACTGAGGCACACACTGATGCGTACAGACATGTTTTGTGCAGTAACAAAGGGAACCCTTTTTATTGAACTTAGACAACTCAAGGAGAAACCCCAACATCTTCTACAGTTGTTCTTGGTGACTGAGAGCCCACTGAGCACAAGATCTGTTCTTTAAAAAAACTGAGGTTATCAGGGCTCATTTAACTGAGCATGTTCTGGACTGAAGAGGAAAAATTGTGAGCTCATTTCTTTGTCACCAGGTTAGAAATGTAGGAAAATAAATGGCATCAAGAGATAACACCATGGTGTGGCCAAGGCTCAGCAGAGTTTGCTCTCACCAAGCCTTTTTGCACTAATAATACTGGAGGCAAGGTACCTTGCTATCTTGTCTTTCACTTTCACCAAGTTTACCAAAGGACCTAGAAAGAACCTGAACCTTAACCTGGTAGGTCCTGTAAATAAAAATAAAATTTGACCTGCAATTTACCGGTCCCTTGTATAGCCAAAAAACTGCCCCCAAACCCTTTTCCCCCTCTATAAGTTCTTTTGAACCCAAACATTCTTACCTTTAGCTCTCAGCTCCTTTTCATGAATTACCTCAGTGACATGATATCAACAAACCTGGAATTAATGCACGTGTTTTCACACATCAGTGCAAGGAAAATATCATGCAAGCATGAAGTCTTGATCCACAAAGTCAGAGAGACTTTTCGTAGTGCCCTTGAGAAGTAAGGGAATTCACTCAGCTGTCAAACATCTGTAGGAATACTTGCAACACAGGTAGTAAGATTAGGCTAACACAGCAGTCCCCCGGTCTTAAAAATATATGGTTCTATGAAGTATAATTTTCATGAAAAGGTTAATTGCCTTACTGTTAATAGTGAAATAAAAAGAATTAATTATATGTCACAGTGCTGATTAGGAAACCTACTGCCAAGGAATTGGTAAAATTCAGAGAAAAGCAGAACCTAAATCACCAGCTTAAATAAATGTGTTCCCAAAGTCTGAAGAATTTGTCAGAAGTTCATAGAAAATGCAACTGAATGAAGAGAAAATGCTACCGATAAAGCAATGGGTGTACTTCCACAGGTTCTTTGCCTTTCAAGAGAATGAGCATTGTATCTTGTAAAAAAGGCATATTGTTTATTGGACAAAAGGCATTTGATATTCCAACACCATAGAAGTGTTAAGTAAATTTTTTAACATATCAAGTCAGAATGACATCAGGTTTTAAACTATCAGCACTGCATGAAAGAAGTCTAGGATATGGCTGTGCCTGTTGTAAAAGAGCTTTCCAACATGAGTTCTGAAAGGACATTTGCCATTAGCAGCTTCTCTGACTCGCATCATACTCTTTCAGTCTGTGGCATAGAGGTAAATTTCAGTTTAGCAGAAAAGGAATCAGCTTCTTAATTGCCACAAATGTTAATGAGAATCTTTTGGCTAAACCTCTTCACGCAAATTGGAAAGTTTACATTTAAAGGTCAGAGGGTTTCCGTGGCATTTGAAGACAATGAAATGTATTCCCAGGGCACTATTTATTCCGCTGCAGAAAATCAAGTCATTGAGACTCAAAAGTTCTCCCAGTTGCATTTACAATGATTTATAAAGAATGGAAAACTAGCTGTTAAAATAGGAAGAATCCAGACAAATTCTCCTGCAATCTCCTCTGGAGATAACCACAAAAGCAAATAGACACTCTATAAAAAGTGATTCAGAAGTATTTCTAAGCTTCCAAGTTGGGTGAGATACATATGTGGTTTTGAATAAGTTTTTACCTGCCAAGTTTGTTTCTTCCATGAAGCAGTGGCAAAAACTACCCAAAAAAAGTCAAGAAATTCAAGCACTCTCTAATGCTGTTACATAAACAAAAAAATAAAGCTAATGTGGGCACCACCTAAGTGAATTTGACATTTTTGAGGGGGGTTTTGTGAAGAACATTCTTTTATCCTGCAAAACAGTGAGGTAGACTGTTGTAGAGAAAAGGGTGACACAGAGGTCTTTCTGCTCTCAGGAGCTGAATGTGTCCTGTGAAACTCTATGGCCATTTACCTGATTCTAAAGGACTTTAGACAATTGGCCTCAGAAGAGTTGTGAAAGCCATGCAATAGTTTCCTTTTCAAAGAAACAATTATTTTATGATAGGTAGCTCCCATTTGGTGTCAGTCAATTCACAGAAACCCTCCTAAGATGAGTTGTCTGGTCCAAAAGGATTGGAAAAGAAATGCAATATCATCTTTTCTATGACTTTTTCACAAAATTATTCCACAGAGTCTCTCCAGGCACAGATTTAATGCTGTTTTCTTCAGATAGCTGCAGGAGTAAATTGGTTCTGTCTTTCACAACTCTTATGAAAAAGAGTCACAAAAATATAATTCTCTTTAAGGAGCCCTTCCAACTTCTGTATTACATGGACACATGCTGTATTAAAAATTATAACACTTCCTGAAGAAGCAAGAAAGAAAAGTAGATAATTGGATTTTCTTCTGCTTGTCAGGAACATGCCACTCAACACTAGGCAGTGAGTGGAAGAGATACCATGGCTTAGTAAGTCATGGTAATTCAACAGCTGACCTAAAAGGCCATTTGACTGTGAACAATAGGTGTATGTTAAGGATTTATCACTGCTCCTGATCATAGAACCAAAGCCTTGCTTAGAAAAAGCCACAAACGCTTAAGACAAGCAAGCACTTCCTTCTGTTATCTGGATTTACATTCATGGAACTCCAATAACCTTCAAAGAATTATCTGTGATTTATAGTAGCAAGAGATAAGAATCAAGGCAAAGATTTCTTCTTTAAGTTAGATATTTGTCCCATCTATCATGGGGCTATTTCAAACTGAATGTAAGAAAACCCGGTATGTTCTGTTTGGGCTTAAATACAGATTAAAGACAAACCAGCACACGTTCTTATTGAAAACTGACAAAAGGGAAGATGATCTGCATTTACTGAAGGTCTATGGCTACTTAATGGAGAACGGTGCTGAAAATTATTCCTTCAGCAGCCAGACAAATCACAAGTGCAAGAAATCTTGCTCTATCCACTAGCATTCTTAAACAGATCCTTTTGTAAAATTCGAATACCAAAACAAACTTTGTCGATAAAAAGCAGAGTCAATTTTCCAAAAACTTTGTACTAATGATGAAGAACTTGAAAAAGAGGTATTTGTTTTATTCTTTGCATTCTGATCATGTAAAATTAGACAAATTTTATATTTCTTTGTAATAGTTTCTCTTGCCTTTTATTGAAGAGTGTTGATGTTGAAATGTGCTGCTTTCTTGTTTCATATTTTCTCTTATTATTTCCTATATTTTTATCCCATACTTCTTTCTTTTCTGTGTCCCTCTCACTCATTCATCCCTTTTCTATTTTGCTAATTAGACTGGTGGCTTGCACAGTATAAAAAGGAAGGAAGGTGAAGGAAAATTAAAAGAATGAGAAAAAGAAAATTGAAAACAAAGAGAAAGATAATGCATGAGTTAATATTATAGTAGAAGTTAAGTTAGGAGGAAAAATATCTTTTTAAATAAAATGCCTATTATCTTGAAAAGATTAGTCAGCTGTATTTTCTGTAGTCATTTAACTCCAGCTTCTTTGCCCTGTACATCACTATAATAAGTATCATAACTATCAACTCCAAGAGGCAGCAAGTGCTGGGTTAGGAAAACAGGGCAGACCTGTCATTCACTGCTGCTGGCTAGGCCACAGGCTCCATTCCCTTCTGGGCAGCACATCCCACACCGAACCCACTACACCATGTAAGAGGACTGCCAGCTTATGACAATTGTCATGACTGTGACAGCTATACTGAAGTCAGCAGCCACAAGGAAGTGGGTTGCACCATTTGCATTTGGATTTCACAAAAGCTGAGTGCTCCAAACCTCTCCTTTCCAAAGTGATTGGTTACTTAGTGAGACCCAGTGCCAAAATTTTTGCATGCAGTCTGACTCCCTACACTCTTGTCTCCCTTGTACCGTTCCCTGCACAAATGTTATAGAATATTAAATATTAAACTTCTGAATAACACTGAGCACAGAGCATTATTCCCACTGAAAATATGTGCCTGCTCTTTGGTACTTAGGAAAGCTCCCATTTAGGAATGCTGTGGCCACTCAAGCCAGCTGCTTCTGACTTCCAGGGTTTTAGCCCTTTTAACCAGTAGGGACTATGATTTCCCCAATTTTACTCAGAATTTATATCTTCAGTACTGTGAGTTATTTATATGACATGTTTGTTCAAGTGAATTTCATTTGCCGTTGAAGTGTTGAAAATAAACTTACAGATGTTTGGAAAATTAAAGGCCTTTCAAACCTGTAGAACGTCATCCTTCATACTACCACTCCTTGACATGTAAGGTCCAGCTACTGATGATGTGTAAGCAGAGATAACATCAACTAATTTAACACAATGCTCACAGAAACATTTAGTTTCTTTGTTGACATCTAGTATTATTTCAGGCTTTTTCTCTGTGACATATCTGCATAGGCAGCTGACATATCCACATCAGTATTTGTGACAAATGGCAGTGAAGGTAAGTAGCCATGATAGCAACATCAAATGGAGTAGACACAGATGCAGAATGTCAGCTTTCCTGTTCTGAAGTGGACAGTCTCTGTTTTAAAATAAAAATCACGCAGAATGACAAAAATTCAAAGGGATATATTAAGTAAATACCTGTATTTGATTTAGTTTGTATCACAGTCAGTGGTTTATCTTTGCATAGTTACCCTTTTTCAAAGTATTCTTATCTATATTTCCTTTGAGCATTACTGCTTGGACTTAATTGGCAATATAACTGAATGATCAGGGTTAGTGGTGCCTGGCAAACATTTTGTTCAGAACAGCAACCTAAAGCCCTTGTATGATTGCAACATCAATAACTGCGAAAAAAGCTGCTTTTATTGTTTTATAAGAGCACATATTTGAGCTCTCATGCTTCTAACCAGCTCTACTGATCTTATTTCTAATGCAAAACTTCAGAATCCTTGTTGCCTCTGTTTTTACATGCTAGTGGAACGAGGGGGTTTATATCGATCCTTTAAAAATGCACCTCAGGAGGTTGGTTTTATACAGAACTCTTGTGATGGAAACCCATCAACCTTTAGCCCACTGAAGTCAGTATAAAGACACTAATTGATTTCAGTGGACACTGTATTGTATCCTAAACACACATATCTCTCCAGCTCAGCTATGAAAACACTTGGAAAACAATTAAACCTACCAAGGCTTAAGGACTTAACAGGCCATTTTCCCACAATTTCTATTTTCAGTCTATATAGTAGTGGGAGGTCAAGGGATAGATTTGAAACTTGGCGTTTTCTTCTCTTCCCTGTCTTTGCAGAATTATGCCTGACACCCTCAGGCTGTCGCTGAGGTGTCTGCAGAGGCAAAGCAGAAGAAATGCACACAGGGAAAATGAAAGGTGATTCCGGCAGAAAACAGACTCCTGTTAGGCTGTCAAAAGAATTTGTGCTTTAGGTATTTTTGCCACCATTCTTGTCAGCTTCAGGTTGGCATCTTGGGAGTTTGCAGAAGTCCTTGTCAGAATAATACAAGCAGAACTAGAGAAAGAAAAATGAAGGAGACAATGCAAAAAGAGAGACTTACGTTTAATTGTGAAACTGCAGGTTTCCATTCCGCTGTTTTTTCTACTAGCTGGTCTCAAGCTGACACTTGACTCTTCTAGGTGTCCTTTAGCACAGATAGATTACAGAAGTAGATGGAAAACTACGGGAGGAGAATTTCTTGGGCACAACGAGGAGTTAGGCTCTTTCTCTGTGCAGAGAAATTAACTTTCCTTGGAAAATCCTCTCCCAAAGAATACAGACTAGTTAGGAGGGGAATTTTTAGTACTTCTGGACTTCTAGATTATCTATCTGGCTCATGTTCCATAATATGTTTGAAATATTTCTCTCTTTTAGAATTGGTGCAGGTAATTACTTTAAAAGTCCCAGTAGGCAAACTGTGTAGGTTATCCAAAGCTCCAGAACATTTGGCAGGAAGCAACTGTGACACCCTTCATTTGTATAGGATTCTTGGGATTTTCTCAGCATGCACTACTTTAAAGGCAGTACATTTTGGAAGGGCAAGGGGCTGACACAGTCCATAATCAAGATTCTTAACTCTGTGCTCAAGGTAAATGGGACACAGTAAGTTCTCATATCACCAGAGGAGGGTAGATGCACAATGTAGAAGTTATTGTTAGTAATATTTTCTCATGTTTTTCCAAAGCTTTTGCCTCAAACTAGCCAATGAAGCTTTAAATTGGGTTTACTTCAATCTTTTGCAGGCAATATTTGGAACATATTCTATGATTTTGATTAATCTAGAACATGTTTATCCATTTGTGGTTGTAATACTTGAAGATACGTACCATAATATGTAACATTTTGTATGCTCAAAGTGACTCAAGGATACCACACTAGACTGCAGTGCAGTGCAAGAACATCAAAAGAGTAAGTTGCACACGTGGAGACATAGTTTGTGTGGGTTTTTTAATCAGGACATATTATAATTTTATCTGGAATCAAGACCTTCTAGTGGCAGAGTCTTGAGGTCTGCTTTCACTTACTTCTTGTTGATAAGGGTTAGTTTGCCAACATCAGGATACTTATATCTCTGAAATACCACTTTAGGACAAGAAGAAGGAAGTATACTGAAATTCTGCTTACTAGAAATGAATCCGTAAATAATGCGTCTGTCTACATTTCCATTTCAAATGCCTGTGACTTGTTCGGAAGGTAGATGTACACAGGAAGAGAGGTGTACACAGGCCATTGGCTGTCTCTTCCTCCAGAAAGGACAGGAGGGGTTCATTACAGCATATTACACTGCAAATAACTTTATATTAAAACACTTGCCATTTCTAGAAAACAAGAACTTCCATTTGGGAGAGTTGTACTGCATTTGCCAGAACAGGGGTCTGGCAGACATTAAGAGGGCTGCTACCAAGGTGCCTTACGATCTGTGAAAAGAAGTGGAACAGTATATTTCACGTATGCATTATGGAAATAAAAGGTAATATAGTCAGGAAGGATAAAGTGGAATGCGTAAGTGTATAAAACAGATCTGACAAAGATAATTCTGAAAGTTTTTGCAAGAGGGATTAAGGTTTCTTTTTTCTTTCAATAGTATAGTACAGTAGTATAGCCAACAGTGGTACTCAATGAGACAGAGCATAATTCACCAAAATATCTTCAGTAATATGAATAAACTTACATGACTAGCATGAGTAGTAGCAACTACTCAATAAATTTGTTTATATTGGTCCAGGAAGTCACCACATGGCATCGAACAATTAGTTCAAGTTTATTAGTTCTCCTCAGATGTCTAAGAAATTAGATGCTTCATCATCCTGTCATTTAAGCAGTTGCCTCTAGCTGAGACCATGACCTTATTTTTCTCAAACTAGGCTTACTTTATTGATCATTTCCTTTATCAAAAATATAGTTATGTACCTAACTAGTATGTTATTAACCTACTTTTAAAATTTGTGGGGAAGATGCTAGGTTATTTTTCCTGTTTTCAGTATTTTTCTTTTTTTTTTTTCTTTAATCAGTCTAGTCTACATGGGTTAAGACAAATATGGATGTAATCTGTAATCCATGCCAGCCTACAGGCTGAAGATCTGGGTTAGAAAGGGCTAATATGCACATTATTGAAATAAGAGTTATTAATGTGCAAGCAAAGCAGTTTTTCTAATACAGCTGAACAGTGCTAGAATTTATGCTATCTTGTTCCTGAGGTTAAAGGATGAGCCAAAGCACCTAGGTCGGTCTGTGCTAGCCATGTAGACATATCTCAAAGATTATGAGGAGGAAATCAATAGAACTGGATGTCTCTCCGTCAGTAATGCCACTAATGTACAGAACATGCAGAACAGAGAGAATCAGAAATCCATGTTCAGTTGCATGTCTACAGTCTTTTCAGAGTCACAGAGACATGGTGGGATAGCTGAAATGACTGACTCTTTAGGAAGGACAGGCTTAGAAGGCAAAGAGTGAGAGTCACCCTTTACATGAAAGAAGAGCAGGAATGCATGGAGCTCTGCCTAGGGATGGATGATAAGCCAGGAACGGTTGATAGGTCAGAATTAGTGGAAAAACCAACATGGCTAAGATTGTGATAAATAGGATGCAGACCTGTATCAGTAAGCCTAATTAGGGAAAAGGTAGATGAGGCCTTCTTCAGACAACTGGAAGAAGCCTCACCTTTGCAGGGTACAGTTTTCATGGGGGGATTTTAACCATCCTGATGCCTGCTGGAAGAAAAGCACAGAAGGGCAAAAGCAAAACAGGAGGTTTCTGAAGTGCATTGACAATGACTTCCTCACACAGGCAATTGAGATGATGAGGGGAAACCACTCTGCTAGACCTCATATCTACAAAAAGGAAGAAATGGACAAGGATGTGAAAGTCAGGGACAGCCCTGGCTGCAGTGACCATGAGATGGTGGACTTTAGGATCCTGAGAGAAGGAAAGAATGGAAAAATCAGGATCACAATCTAGGAGCTTAGAAAAGCAGACTGTCCTGTTCAGGTCCCTGCCTAGGAGAATCCCATGGGATGTGACCCTGCTGAAAAGAGGGATCCATGAGAGCTGATTGACTTTAAAGTTTGCTTCCTCCAAGCTCAAGACTGGTCCATCCCAAAAAGCAGAAAAAAATCAAGCAAATGCAGCAGGAGGTATGCATCAATGAGCAAGAAGTTCCTGATAAAAAGCAAACATGAAAGGGAAACACAGAAGAGGTGCAAGCTCTATCAAGTGAGCCATAGAAATATGGAGGCAGTGTCTGTGCAGGCAGGAATGAGAGTGAGAAAGCCAAAGTCCACATGGAATTGAACCTGTAGAAGGACATGAAAGGTAAAAAGAAGGGATTCTACAGGATTCTATCATTAGTAAGAGTAGGGAAAATACGGGCCCACTGTTGAATAGTGCAGGAAATAGGGGGATAAATGTTGTTAAAAAGGTGGAGGTTGCCAAGATCTTCTTTGCCTTGATCTTTACAAGGAAAACTAGCCCTCAGGAATTCCAGGTTCATGAGAGCAGTGGGAAAGCCTAGAGCAAGGCAGAATTGCCCTTGATAGAAGAGGACTGGGTTAGGGAAGGTTTGAACAAACTGAACATACACAACATACACATACATCCATGAACATACATCCATGGGACTGGTGCTCTCACGAGCACTAAGGGAGCTGGCAGTTGTCACGAAGAAGCCAACTGAAACTCATAGCAATTGAGAGAGGCTTCCTGAGAAGTGGAAGAAAGCAAATTTCGGTTCTGTGTTCAAGTAGAGCAAGAAGGAGGATTATGAGAACTAAAGGCTTTTCAACATCACCTCGACCCCTGGGAAGGTGCTGGAACAACTAATCTTGAAACCTTTTCCTAATATATTGCAGACAAGAAGGTGACTAGGCATAGTGTATTTATGAGGGGTCCCTGAGCAATGTGGTCTAGCTGGCCTTGTTCTGAGCCAAGAGGCGATAGTAGATGATATGAAGAGGTCCCTTCCAATCTCAGTTATTCTGTGATTCTGTGATCTTTGCCCTAGGATGATATTAATTCTCACAAGTTCTCCTTCCTAAAGAGAAACATAACATTTACTGTTTCAGTCTTGCCTTGAAAATTGAAGGGATAATCCTCAGGTGTTATTTCACCTGAGTAAACTTAAGCTGAATTTTTCAAAGTATATCTCATAGCTTTGTCAAAAGAGATGTAGTCAAATATATTGTTTTAACAACTTCAATACAGAACATTGAAAAAAACAAATATGAACAGGGAAGAAAATCAGATAGTGATCAGCAATTCCACAGAATTCAAGGAAATAAAAATATCCCCTAAGACAGTCCAAAATCTCATTATGTCAGGGAACCTCAGAAGATTGTCAAATGTCATTAAGAGTGAAACAGCTTGCTGAAATCTACAGATCATGTTCTCTCAGACACAATTTTTATTCTTCTTCATGTGATTCTAGGAGGGAAGTGTAATTTCTACCTATGATTATTCACACATTGCCCAGAGATATTATTTTAGTGAGCACAATATTGGAGACATTCTTTACATACTACTGAGAGAGCAAACTTTCATTAATGCAATCTTATTTCCCTCTAGGTTGCCCTTGGTCTGCATCCATCTCTACACCCAGTGAGATTTAATACTCCAGCTTTTGCAACAATGTATAGAATTAAATGGTGATGACCCCACACTCTTACAGTTACCTGGTTCATTCCATTCTATCTTCTCCTGCTCCTCTGAATTGATATTTGTCTCTAGAGGAAATGAAACTTGAACATTATTTTTCTGAAGGCAAGTGTTTTCTTTATAATTTTTTAAACTGATCACAACAGGGTTTTTATTGCTTAAACATTCCAAGAATGTAATCACTATTCCCCTTTGAGAGTCATAGCTACTGTTTCAAAGAGAAATCAAATATTTGCAGAGGCACCACTGCTGACCCTTCTCTCCCCAGTCTTCCTGCTATCAAGTAAAAGATATAGGCAGGTACTCCAGGCAGTTCAAAGTCAGTGGAACATGGATTCTTGAATGTGTTTGGATGCTTATAAAAAGTCACATCTGAGAGAGCTCACAAGACTGGAGAACAATAGTGTAGGGTGGCCATAGCCCTCAACCTGGAAGCTCAGAAGTCCAGGACTATGTAGTTTTCTATGAAGCACCCGATTCAGGTGTAGCTTCTACCTCATTCCTTCCCTTTTCAAATCTTTAACATGCCTATGACACTACTGAAGTCATCAGAGGTGCCCCTTGATGTATCAATCACTGGATTAAGCTACTGATCTATAAAATATTTTATCAACTGTATGATGTGATGTGATAGGGTTCAGCACCAATTCTAGGCCTCTTACCTCACTGCTGTCAAGACATGCAGATACACAGGTGTCCCAGGACACCACTGCTTAGTGGACCAACCAGAGTGCCTGCCTGTGGGCTCTCAGGACAGGTACTTCCCCTGCAGCCTCTGGGAGTGGGAACCCCAGCCAAATGCCAGTACCAGCTTCTTGGAGTCCAGCTGTAGCTTGTTCACTCCCCAAATATCCACTCCATGGAAGACTGCCTGCTTAGACCTGAACTCTTTAGAAGGCATAAACCCCACAAAAGTTTAATCAGGCCTTGCACAGGCTCCCTTAGTCTTTAGTTTTTATTGTTTCTTTATTCATTTGCCTTGCCAATTGCTGGTGATCATTCACAAGCATGACCCCACCAATGTAACATCTTTATGGTACACCTTCTTCTCTCCCACTGCCTAATCCAGATATGCATCACTTGCCAGTTTACCTGACTCTGTCTGCCAGCACATGACAATGGAAAGTAAATTTGATTTCACAAGGTTATTTCCTACATTGGGCTGCCTGCTACAAGGCACTCTTTATCTAGAATTGTGTCCTATTGTAGTTAATGGCAAAGTCCACTCTGAGTACAACATAGTCAGCCTAAGGGAAGATCACACCTTTTTAAAAAAGAAACACATGACCTTTGTTGAGAAAAGGGAAAAAAAAATTGGACTACTATTGCTGTAATGCTTTGTATCCTTTGTATTGCTTGCAAAATGCCTGAAGGCTTCCAGAGATCTTGCAATTATTAGAGTAGATGACAGGATATATTTATGTGTTGCTTAGAAAGAGCAATGTTATCTTTACTTTTATAAATAAATCTTCTGTATCTTTTGACACCTGCAAGCCTAATTTGCTGGGTTCCACACATCACAATATTTTTTCCTTCCTGTTAAGCTTTTATCTGCGTGAAAACACACTACATAATCCAGCTAAGAAGATAAAAAAAAGTTGACAATCAATACTAATATTTTATTCCCTATCATTTTAATTTAAAAACCTGACAAAGTCCAAGAATAGTTTTTAAATATCGTATAAACAATAATAGAACCAAAATCATAGAATCATAGAATCGTTTATGTTTGAAAATACCTCTAAGATCTTCAAGTCTGACCATTAACACAGCCCTGCCAAAGCCACCACTAAACCGTGTCCCTAAGCATCACATCTGTGAATCTTCTAAGTGCCCCTGGTGCTGGTAACTTAACCACTTCCCTGGGAAGGCTGTTCCAATGATTGACAACCCTTTCTGTGAAGAAAAGTTTCCTAATATCCAAGGTAAGCCTTCCCTAGCAGAACTTGAGACTATTTTCTTTCATCCCATCGTTTGTTACTGGGGTTCTGAGACTGGCCACAGCCTTGCTACAGCTTCCTTTCAAGTAGTTGTAGAGAACAAATGGTATAAATGCATGGTACAATAAATTATTCTGCATGCATAACTAGAAAACACAGCAAAATATATACAGCTATTTCGTCAAATAGCATGGTATCCAGTTTACTTAACTTTAGCCAATCAGAAATTAAGCATCTTGCCTAGAATAGCAGTCTAATCATTGGGGGAAAAAAGAGGCATCTCCGGGCAACTTACCCACTCCATCCTGAGACCAGTGTCTGAAGTGTGTAGGATAGGCCAGCTTTTGGAGAAGGTCCTCTGTAGCTTCCTTTCCTGCTGATAAGGAGGAGACAAGGCCATGATCTTAGATGAGATATTGATCTTCTAGATTAGCTAGCATTAGGTGAAATTAATCTGCCCTACACAAAGTCTCATCTTTCCCATAGTTTTCACACTGTTCCATGTGGCAGTCATTGTGCATGTAAACACAATATGAAGTCCAAATGTTAACAGGTTTTTACATGGGATTCCTCCCAGACACTGCCTGGGATTTCCATCAAAGTCATTGGAAAAGAGGCCACTGGCTCTGAAACCACACTCATTCTATTCATTATTCAGCTCCCCTAAGAGCAGTAGCCTCAGGTTCTGAACCTTATCACTGTGTAATCCCAGTTCACTTTTTGTCCTTGGTTGTCCACGACTACCAAAATAGCTGTCAGGATTTTTCACTCCAGGTTATAAACATTGCATGCTGCTTCAACAACAGCCACATAAAAATATTCAAAATCCAAATCCTTATTGATGCTTTTAGATACTGTGAACACTAGTGAAAAGAAGCTTCAGAAAAAAATATGGTGCACGTACATATGGACAAGTAAGTTCCCTTTACTTGAGGAAAGCTGCTTTGCTTCTCTGTGTCTCTGAAAAACGGAGCTGAATGAGATGCTTTCATGGCAGAAAAACTAATTACTGTTCCCTGACCCAAAGTGGGTCTGCCTGGCCTGCATGGGGTAAAGCTGGACACTGAAAACAGTGTTCAGTCTTTAAGTGCTTGTCTTTAAGTGTGAGAAGATCCTGGAATGAACAAACCTCTTTATTAGAGACACATGGGTTTTTTTGCCCCACCTACTCTTTCTAGTCCTGTAAGTTATTGAAATGAGACCCTGAGAGTTCAAGGGTGGTTTGGCTCAGCCAGCCCACCGGACAGTATGCCAGCAGCATGTTCTCCTTTGAATTCCCCAGATTTCACTGAAAACATATCCAACAATTTGGCTTTAAAAGCAGTGCTCCAAGGTGCTACCCCTTGTCAGTAAATTTAACATACAAGTTAATGGAGGCTGTAACTGTGGGGTTAACAAAAGCAGTTTTTTATATTGTCAGTGCAAATATAAATGACAGATAGGTTGCACTTTTAAGTGACTGGTTGTATGTAAACTTGATGCACAAGAAAAGAAGTAGTACAGCACATGATTTTGTTTAGAGCAAAAATTGAATACACTAAATACTGCGGTAATATGGTGGAGAATGGATTCCTTCAACCTCATGTATTGGCTGATAATTTGTCATACAGAAAAAAATTTGCAAGATCATTTTAAAAACCAGAAAGGATAAAAAGGTAAGCCAGTCTTGGATATGGCATACACAAATCTATCCCAATATCACTTGTATTTCAGCATTTCTTGTAGTTTCAGTAACATGAAAGACATTCATTAGAAGGCAGCTTCATTGTTCTTGCTTCTGAAGCATTGCATAAAAGTACAAGTGATTTTAAAATGGAAGTTACAAATTAATATTTAGCTTTTTGTTTTCTTGGTCATGAAGTCCACAAGTCCTGAAAATGAGAAGGGCCTCAGGAAACATACTGCAGAGGAAAGCATTTGCATTCAGTATTTGAACCCTTTTTTTTGCAATGCTGTATATGAACCAGAAGAGCTTAGAATTGGTCTCATAAAGCAAAACAGAAAAATAGCTCATGTATCCTTTCTTTAACCCAAAAAGGGTTTCATGCTCATCAGAGTCTTAATTCAGCATTCCAAATCGAAATCATAATAGTAAACATATCCAGGTCTGTAGGGATAAACTTCCTTTTAAAATAAAGAATAAATCTGCAAGCAGTGTTATTCTTCTCTTTTTCCTTGCTAGGCTAGGTAGTGGAAGAAAGCAAAAATATTAAGAGCATACATGCCAAATTACAGTGGCTCTCTCTGAGTACGATGACATATTATGAAAAAAACATGATGTCCATCTGTAATTTGATTACAGGAATACAGAGACTTAGAGAAAGCAGTTTGTCATAAGTGACAGCTGATACACTGCAACTAAATGCTTTGTCGGTTGATTTTTGGGTTTTTAGGTTACAAATGTCTGTTTTACATGGGGTGGTTTGTCATTAAAAAATGGATGCCAAAATGTTTAGATAAAATCCGTATTCATAATGCATTTCAAGGTGCACTTCTCTTAGGTTTTACAAAATTAAAAACTAAAAAACCAGAGTTGCTTGTCAGTGATTTTGAAACACAATGTCCACCATAGTACTATCAATGTAAGTGCATTATTTTGAATGTGCAAGTGTTTATATTCATCATGATTTTGTTGAAAATCACAATTTATAATTAAGATTTCATCTGAAATGCACTTTTCACAAACAGTTTTACACACTATTACACTAGGTAGGGTTTTGTTTTTACTTAGGGAAACCTTTTTCACCCAGATATGGCTTTCCAGCTCACAGTGATAACAAAGGGAGATATTATTTTACATACATATCAAAATACAGGTATTTGCGTTTGTTGTTTTTTTTTTTCTGGAAAGCCTCTGCAATATTATAAAGTGAAATGAGTACTGTGACATATTCAAGTTGAATTCCCTTTTTGCATTTCCTAAAGAACAGTGAGTGCTTGACATTTTCTTATCTTTATTGTGTCTCACCCATAAAACTTCAGTTAAATTATAGTGTGAGATGTTAGCATTAATATGTTAATTGCTTGAACATCAGTTTTTACGTATAGCATGACAGCTACCAAGTAGCACAAGCTGTGTATATATACTAATGTGCTTTTTCTCAGATTCCTGTATTCTTCTAATCTTGTGAATATCTTTGCAAAGAAAATATTTTTAGCAAGAACGTGTTCTTCTACAGGTTCTGCTTGTTTAAGAAGGTACTGATGTAAATGGAACTTGGAGTCCTTTCAGTTTCAAAGAAGTTTTATCAGAGAGATTTAGGAAATCCTATGATACTCAGTAGTTATTACAAAATAAAGGTTTGTGCACTTATGGACGAAACTTGCAAACTCAGGCAACTTGTACATGGGTGTAACTGAATTTTGCTTTTATATCTGTGCTGAATAACTTCTAACCCTATCAATGTTCTGTGTATCCTACACAGTCTAAAATAACTCCTGGGGTATTTTACCAAAAGCATTGCTGCAGTGAACTGAGTTGCCTTTTATCTGTTGTCATCGTCCTCTGTGTAAATCTACTCCTTCTCTACCTCTTTTCCACCCGTACAAATGCTCCACTCTTCATCTTTCTCACATTATAACTGCTCCTGAATCCAACAAGGTGTTGCACAGAGAGAAGGAACATTGAAAATAAGAATCCTTGACTGTCCAGTAATCCCATGGCTCTGGCTCTTGGACCGACACAAGAATTACCCTTTAGAAACCCACCATCTCCATGTAAGCTTAACTTTGGAGGAGGAAAAAAAAAATCTTTTTCCTTGTACTTGGTGACAGAGAAGTAAAAGAGTTATCTTTGCCTGCTGCATATCTACAAATATTAGACTGGGATAGAAAATAACCCATTTTCAACATCCAGTGCTTCAGAGTAAGACACTTGGGGCATAACAACCACACTGACACAAACATGATATGATTTATTACCACCATGTAGAAAAGAGATGCTGGGTCACATTATAGCACTGTAAATGTCATCCCTGCTCAGCAGCAGTCAAAAAATCTACAAAATTATCACAGTTTTTGACAGTCTCATATCTTGAGTATTGGGTGCAACCAGGGTTTATTATATAATATCATGAAAATACATAGTTGATTTGAAAAAAAAAAAAAAAAGGCATCAAAAAAACATCAGCAAAGGTAATGAGAAATGTCGAATAGCTCTTTAGGGGAAGAATTTAAGAGAAGAGATCACACAGACCAGGACCACAGAAAAGATGCAAATGAAATAAAGCCTAAAACCAAGGAAAAGACAACTATTGTATCTTTCGACAGAGCAGCCAAAAACACACAATCTACTGATTAGACAACAATTGCACTCTACGCATAACTAAACTGAGAAAATTGCTCCCAATGTCAAAATTAATAAGGGGCTTAAAAGTAAATAAATAATGGAGGGCTGGCTTAACTTGCAGTTGTTACATGTAACAGTCTTAAAACCTCAAGAAAACCCTATGCCACAAACTGCTGGGAACTGGATGAAGATGGAGGAAAGGAACACTGCGCATTTGCTCAGCTTCAGAGCAACTGGAGTTGCAGGAGGCAGGATTTGCAGCTGGTTGGATCTTTGATGTAAAGGAGCAGGACAAGTATTGCACTCTTGTGATAACCCATAACTGACTAAGTGCTTCTGCTGAGACTTGTTTAAATTCAAAACAGTATGTAAAGCAGCCACCTGCTTCCCTTTTCACCATAATGGTTCTGGGGACAATTGGAAGACTCAAAATGAGCCAGATTATGTTTTATGCGTTTCCCCAGAGGCCCTTCCTTCTCAGTGCAACAGTACTCTGCAGCCTGTTATGATGTCCCCATCTGTCTTAGTCATCGTGCAGCCAAGCTACTTGTATTTAGCTCCTTAACCCTTCCTTGTGAATCAATTTCTCTAACTCAGTAACCAACACTGTCTGACAGAGAATGAAAGTAAATCTTGGATTTAGAAATAGAGCTTCAGACAGGAACTCCTACAGCAAGAGATGCAGTAATTCTCTAGGCCCCTTGTACCATTTCTGTTTGGATAAATTTGAATACTTATTGGGGAAATAATGAAGCAAAAAGGATTGACCGTGTTTGGAAAAGAATTGGGCACTGGATAGGAAAGACCATTGAAAAGAGCAAAAGGCAGGATTATATGTTTTATTCTTTCATGGCAGTTTATGAAAAAGCATCCATCCATCCAGCCAGCCATCCATCCAGCCATCCAGCCAGCCATCCAGCCAGCCATCCATCCATCCTTCCATTCTTGTTCCTAACATCCTGTTATTAACTTTGATTTTCACTTTGATCAAACCAAAGGTGTAGTTGGTATATTCAATGTCCATTTAGTGATCATGTACAGTTTAGTCAGTTATAAGGGTTACAGTCTCTTGTTTATCACTGTGCTGCCAAAAAACATGAATGGCAGATTTCAAGAAAATTTTGGAATCAAGTTGAAAGCCAAAGACATGCAAATATACTGGCAAGTATCTGTCACTGCCCAGTAGTGCAACTAGTCATTTTTTAAGCATTAATGTAGCTCATTTGCTGTTACAGTTGCTTCTGACTTTCCCAAGCTTTACTATTCCACATTTATGTTCTTAGCAGTTGCTTGAGGACTGCTTTTATAAAACTTAAGTAAAAAAATTCACCCTATGAAGTTCTAAACTGAATTAAGGAAATGGCATAAAATTGCTCTGAAGAAATTCCTTGTGTTTGAAGCAACACCTTCTCATGTTTGCCTTTCCATGGACTGTTTGCCTAGGTTATGTTTATGGTTGTGTCAACAGTTAATGTAAGAAGACTCAGGATGAGACCTTATGAAAGGAGAAGTGACAGGCCATCACAGATGGCACTTGCTCGTCTTCTCAAGTTGAAACACTCACAAGAAGCAAGAGGCATGTATCCAAGCTGTCTGTTTAGGATATCTTGTGTGCAACCCAGGAAGCAAGGAGCAAGAGCTACTGTGAGTCCTCACTATGTCCTTTGGCTTCCTCTTGCATGTCAATGACAGGTTGGTGTTTGTGCACATCTTTTAAGACTCCCTTTATGAGCCAACCAATTATTACTCTGGGGTCTTTCATCTCATAGCATTACTTATTCTCCATAAATCTTAGACAAAATTGCCAGGCACTGCCTTTGGTTGCTTCTTCTGCACATCTTTTTTGCTACCATCTGTCTTTTGGTTTGGAAGAGGAGAGCACATGCAATGTGACATACAGCCTGGGTATAAAACACATTCACTGAACAAGTTCAGCTGAAAAATTGTTATGCAAACATCTTGTCAGAATGAGGAATAAAGAGCACAAGCTTATGTGGAGGGTCTTCTCAGCTTCTATGAATTGATCATCACATTACTAGGACTGAGAGACTCTAAAGAAAAACTTACAAGGTGTCACTCTACGTTCATTACCCCCAAATGGAACAGGAATGTAAGAGACTTCATAACATGTTTTACTGTCTCTCATATGCCCTCACTGAGAAACCGATGACATTAAAAAAAAAAAATATATAAAATAAAAAAGTTTAGCCCTACAAGAATCCATCCTTATTTATGGACTCTCTCACCTTCCTTAGAATAGAAATAAGGATTTGATGCCACCTCACACAGATTTCTCATCCTTTTGGAATACGCAAAATTTCTGGCATTCTGAAATGAAATAAAATTTTATTCTTAAACCTTTGATTCTCCAAGGAAATCAAAAGTGTGTCTTGAATGACCAAGACATAAAATCTATTTCAATGATAAAACTGACTGGGTTTGGGGATGTGTAAACTAGCTTTCTTCACAACTTGCTATCCTGAAGAGAAAGTTGGTATCTGCACATAAATCAGTGCTGCTACCACTGCTGGTCTTTACTGCCTCCCTGTCTTCTAACAGCATGATCACTGCCATTATCTTGGCAACTTTACCTGGCATAATTAGCTCTTCTCTAAGGCACGGGATGAATTTGAAAATTAGTATCTACTAGCAGGAAGCATACTGTGGACAGCGGTGATTTAGTTCAGTGCAGCTTTCCTGAGCATTTTCTAGTCATTCCATGTGACATAAACAGCTCAATAGCTGAAAATCTGTTTATTTCAATATTAGGAAATTTTCCCATTAATGAGTGAGTCTGATAAGAAGAAAAGGTAATTAGATGAAGGCCAAAAAGGAAATAAAGTAATAATTTCTTGATGATAAAACCAAAATTTAAATAGTAATAAACTTTGATGACATTTTGTGCATAACAAAGGAGGAGAAAAATGTGTATTATAGCCCAATACACCAGGGGGTGGAGGGAATTTTAATAAATATGGCTTTATAAAATAACAGTTTATTAAATCAACTTGTGACAAATTATAGCTTTTAAAATCTCCAATATTCTGCCTCACTTGCATTATTTGAACTTTCATTTGCCACTGAGCAAACAATAATGTACTAATGGACACATATATCTTTTTTTCAGAGTTATTTCAAGACACAAGGATTAGAAAAATCATTAAATATTTGATGACAGTTGCAATATCTGCCTGATTTAGAACCATATCTATTCCCAGGAAAATACAGAGAGAATGATAAAAAGAAGATCAATAAAACTCTTCTTATAGGTATCATGTGAAGGAAATAAAATTATGGTAACCTAGATTCAATGGATTCATAAATGAAAATACAGATGGAATATAATGGTTTTTTCCCTCACTTTTTTTTTAATTGAAAGAACAAAATAAAACAGATTTAATTAAAAACATTCTAAAGTAAAAATTTTACGCCACTAAATTCTAAGGGCATTTTATCACTACCTTCATCACATATTCTTAGCTCTTGCTATAATTGGATTTTTATCTTTGTGGATGCAAAAAAATTGTTGACACGATACAATTCACCCACATATCTCTCAACAGTTTTCAATCATTTAGCCCATGTTCAGAATACAAAGTATTGTATCATACTTCACCTACTTTGCAGTGGCATAGCTGCAGACAATGAATGTTGCACTATGGGTCAGATGAAGACATATCTGTTGTTTCATCTCACTCCACTGATGCAGCTAGATGAGATTAAAATTATTTTAGTCAGAAGAGCATGTGTTTCAATTCTGTTAACATTAAGCCCTTCACTTTATTTATTCCAGTTATACTAGTAGTAAAACCTGAGGTAGGAAAGCGGTGTGCCACAAAGCAAATCAGAGTTGGGTAGGAATCAGAAGTTGGTTTCCTCATCTACCATAAATCGAAACGATACAGCTCTTTCATACACCAGTGCCACAAGATACCATTTTCAGAATGCTGCTGATTTGTTGTTTTGGGGTTTGGTTGTTTTTTGGGGTTTTTTTGCATAAGCAAACATGCTTGTAGCACATGACTTGAAATGCAGCACAATGATTGGCCTATGAAAATTTTCACTTGCACGTTTTCTTCCTTTCTGCTTCCATTTCTTTTTATTTAACTGACCCTTCTTCCACATAATATCTGAGCATCTTCTTATGAATAACCCAAGCCACAAAATAAATTTGTTTCTTACCTCTTAAAAATAGCAAGATTATCTTCTTTCTTGAGCATACAAGCACTTTAATTTCTTTTTCAAGTTCAGGGCAATTTCGTTTGGCTGCTTTGGTTCTCAGATAATTCATAATTGACTTGGAAAAAAGTCAAATTCAGCTTGGATCTAATCCATAGCACAAGAAGCAAAATCACAGCTGACACTCTTGTTAGCACAGTCAGCAGAGAAACCCAGAGCCTGCTCCTATAAACATTATTCAAGCAGAACTCCTGTTCTGCGAAATTATTGTTAAGAATTTTGCTAGCATGAGGATACTAGAAATTGAGACATGGCTCCTTTGAATGAGACCCTGTCTGTTCCCGAAATTACACCAATCTAACAAAAATAAGTGCTTCTTTAAGCAATTTTTGTTCAGTGCTTACGTAGGAGTTGAGGGGATTTTGCACTTGAAGTGTGATTTCTTTAATTAGAAATAAACAGAAATGAAATGCTTTCCATCTGAGTAACAATGTTCGCAGTGGTTCTTGTACTGACTTCAGTTGTAAATAAAAGCAACCCACTTAGGTAAGCTAAGACAGCTACGCCACTTCCTTGGTAGAAAGTTTAAATCTGCCAGGAAAAGGATGATGTTTGGCCTTGTATCTAATCAAGGCATCAATAAGTTCTCATTAGTTTTACTTAACCTGTAGGAGAAACTGAAAACCCAGAGTTTGTGGTGTGCCCCGCTGATAAAGTGACTGCTTTCCTTTCCCTGCCTGGTGTCTGTGTCTGCTGTTCAGTTACACAAGCTTGGCTACATCAGATGACACAGGAGCGTATGTGCAGCACCAGTTGCTGCTAATGCAACGGACTTAAGCTCCTTATCTCCCTTCAATCCCTAACCTTAAATCCATGCTGGATTTTTTATCATTCGTGTTTATTCCTTTGGAAAAGTAGAATAAAAAGTGTCTTTTTTCAGTAATATTTCTTCTCTCCTTCCCTCTGCTGGTTTTAGTACTGTGTCCTTTAATTGCTGTCTTTCATTGAATGTTTACAGGCTTCATCATGCCAGTAAATAAATTATTTTAACTTATAGCTCCAAATAGTCTGTTCATAGCTGTCAATAGCTAATATATTCATTTGACTCATGAAAGGGCCCCAGACCAAAACCTAAGCAATATTTACTAAGCAGCAGAAAATTGTATTGAAGAGGCATTACTCTCTTGACCATATAATGTACACTTGTTCATTTTGCCTTTCCTGTTTCTCTGTCCTTTACCCATATTTTAATGGATTTGTCATAACTCCCTTCTCTTTAGACATGGCAAGTACAGATCCCTATTCCCCTCTAGATGCCACTGAGCAGGCATTCTCCTGAGAGCAGTGAGTATCCTAGTGGCATGGGAAAGCTTCCCACACGTCTCAAAGCTCATTGTGAGCAGACTTGTAGAGCCACGGCCCAAGCTACATTCCTGCACTGCTCCTCCTGGTCCTACAGTCTTATGTTTGCGGGTATATTTAGTACATCAAAATTAGTAGTAAAAATTATGGTCTAATACAGTAAAAGAGGAAACCATTCTCTGGTGGTTCAGACCATTTAAAACTATGTCAATTCCATTCTGGGGGGCATCCCTCTCACTCTACTGAAAAAGGCATTTTTTTCCACCCTTGCAATGGACAGTAAATAACTTTCTCCTAAGCACCACAGAGATACAGGTGAAGTGAACTGCATCCCATGGTGTAAATGCATCCATCACAAATCAACATGCCTTCTACCATTCAGCTGAGACCTTCCCCACCTGCACAGTTTCTCTGTTTGGACCCTGGCAACTGGAAACTTGCAACGGTTGAGTGGGGTTCGCTCCCCCCTTTCCCGTCCCCTCCTCGGGGCCATGTGGTCAGGCCACACAGTCCTCCAAGGTCCCAGTAAGGAGACACACACGCGTGGGGAACAGGAAGCAGAAAGAGAGCTTTATTCGCCTGGCCAGGTCTTTTATAGGCTTCACAGCAGGTAGGATTCAGGGGGAGGGATACAGAGACCGATCAGGGAGGGTTTCACACAGCCTGGCCGGGGCTTGCATACTAATTAGGAAGGTAAGGGGTTTCTTTCCAGGGGCGTGGGAAAAAGCAACTTTCAGTTTACAATA
>JAWWMP010000116.1:63409182-63422829 GCA_035047865.1 Dendrocincla tyrannina
GACGCTCTTCCGATCTGGCCAGGTCTTTTATAGGCTTCACAGCAGGTAGGGTTCAGGGGGAGGGATACAAAGACCGATCAGGGAGGGTTTCACACAGCCTGGCTGGGGCTTGCATACTAATTAGGAAGGTAAGGGGTTTCTTTCCAGGGGCGTGGGATAAAGCAACTTTCAGTTTACAATACAGTAAAAATACTCAGGTTTACAAGACACTTTGATTGATTTCTTCATCTTCAGAGGCCCATCTCTTACATGATCTGTTCCGCTCCTGATATTGTGAGTGTATTCCCCCATCAACTCATCTGTCCATGCTCCCATCTCCCTAAATTTAATCCTAATAGGACAAATTCCGTAAGCATTCAATCTAGGAACAATGCAGCCGAGTCTTCAACAATTTGGCACTAATTTGATACCAAGTCTCCATGTTGGAGGGGCCTGGATTTTCTGTTGTGAGAAAAACTTTCCCAGACTGAACTTTGTTCTCCTGCCAGGTTTTCTGTTTGTATTTCATTTTTGAGAGTCGCTTACCCAGAAGAATTGATATGTATATACAACCACTTTACTCTTTCACAGCCACAATTTGTCCACATGTGTGTGAGAAAATTCAGCGATCTCTATTCAGTGTCCACCAGCAAAACTACCTTGGCTGAACATTGTTGAGGCAGAGCCTAAAGGAGGACCCGCTCACTGTCCAGGGAGACCTTAGTGCAGCCTTCCACTACCTAAGGGATCCACAAGAGAGATGGAGAGGGACTTTTTACAAGGGCATGTAGTGACAAGACAAGGGTGAATGGCCTCAAACTGAAAGAGGGTGGGTTTAGGTTAGATAGTAGGAAGAAATTCTTTACTGTGAAGGTGGTGAGACACTGGAACAGATTGCCCAGAGAAGCTGTGGATGCCCCATCCCTGGAAGTGTTCAAGGCCAGGAGGCATGGAACTTTGAACAATCTGATCTAGTGAGAGGTGTTACTGCCCATGGCAGGGGGGGTTGGAACCAGATGATTGCTAATGTCCCTTCCAAGCCAAACAATTCTGTGATTCTATGAAATTAAGCCCTTTCTGTGAGTTTCAAAGCTGAAATTGGTATGCGCAAGAGAGTGCAAACATTTTTACTGAAGCAAGTTAATGCCTTGGTCCATTGGAATAAGATAATTACGATATATTTTTAATACTGGCAAAATAACCTATATTAACAAAAGAATTTATTATTTTAAGCATTTAAACAGATCATCATCTTGCCTTGCTTAAGCTAAAAGGGCACAACCCATATGACAGCAAACAACAGCTGAAAAGTTCTTTCTTGCTTTTCAGTGAGATTGATCATAAATCTGTGAAGTTCAGCTCTACTTCAGGTCTTATGAACCTTGGACCTACTGTCCCTGTGGCACAATTATTATTTTTTATTTACATATTAAAAAAAAGTTTAATAAAATTGCTTGCAGCTGAATTTTGTCATTCAAAGGTCTAATCCCAGAGTGATTCTCTTTGTAAATGTTTAGAAACTAACTACTTCATTATTTTTGAGATGCAAGAATAAAGAAAAAGCTACTATTTTTTTAACCTAAAATATTTTGTCAGAATTTTTTTTCTAAAATAATATTGCAACAAATGTTACAGGCAGGCTTTTTTATTACTGATTTTACTACTGTAATGTTGTGAAAGCGTTCTGTTCAAACAGATAACTTATAGAAAAGAAATGTATTTCCCATGCTGCATCTAAATAACTTATAGCCACCTCAGGCCTGAATCATCAGTCGAAATGCAACAGTGCAGGCAATCAGATGTACCCCATCTCAGTGGGACTGTGGTAACAGGTGTTATTTAGGTTTATGTTGTAAATTGCTGGTTTAATTTGTAAGCTTGAACACATTTCCCTTAATAACACCTATGTATAGCAAGAGCAGATAGGCACCCTCTCATAGAAACACGAAACCCCAATACCCTAGAAACAAAAGCTCAGAATGAAGCATTGTGAAGTAATAGCAAAATTATTTTAAGTTAATTATTTTTAAGTGGATGTTTACAGTAACAGTGTACATATTTTCTTGAAGACTTAAATTGCAATAGCATACAAGTAGTGAAAATTGTATCAAATGGATTCCAGGAAGGAGTAGAAGGTATGGAGGTAGAAGGGAATAAGGCACTTGGGAAAACTCTGGACAAGCTGGTTAAAATTGGGATTCATTTTTACTTTAAGGTACTAACCAAACTGGTTGTCTAGAATCCCTGTATATGAGAAGAATACCTAGAGGGCAATTCATCTCAATTAACTTAGGTATTTATCTTAGAATGAAATGAAATAAATGTGCTCGGAAGGTATCCTTTCTCTCCACTAACTATAGGGGAACTGAAACATTTGGTTTAAACCAAACATATAGCTCTTCGACAGCAAAGTTAGGTGAGATGCATGGCTTGCAAAGTAGAAATGGGAGCCACATCAACAGCTGAGAAATAAAAGTAAACTGCAAAGGGCTTTTGGGGTAACAGGAGAGAATATGGAAGATGGGAAATAACATTATTAGGTAATCAAGTGGGGTCACACAAAAGGGCTGGAAGACCAGGACAAAACTATTTTACAGCAACCAGGTAAATCTGACTGGGCTATCATATAGTATAGAAGAAAATAGAGAAAGTGGCTAGGGGAAAGGTTTGCAAATATCAGTGCAAAAGTTGCTCAGTGCATGGAGTCTCCTGTATGGATGCAAAAGAATTGCCACTCTTTGGGACATTGTGAAAATACAAAACGCATTCAACTGCAGTATCTTCAAAAGATGAGGACAGCACTGAAGGTGAAGAGAGGTTGTATTTTTACTGTAGCAGAGATGAATGATATGATATGATATGATATGATATGATATGATATGATATGCAAAATGCAGTGAGAAATTTTTTTTTTCTTTGAACTGGATCTAGACCTCACAGTGAGAAATAGTTTCTTGCATGTTAGTATGGATTTTTTTTCTGGTTGCCTATTGTGGCAGAAGTGCTGACTGAAATAGTAGAGATACTAGAAACATTTACATGGGAAATCTTTATTTGTATACTATCCAAGGCAATCTATTTTATTGAAAGAATAAATAAAATATAAATAATTAAATAAACTGCTGCCTGGTTATGCATTATACCACCTAGTCTTAAAAATTTGACTACACATTTAATAGTCTCAGTCTGTAATATAACAATAAATATTACATAGTCCAGAATAAGGAAGAGTAGATTATCTGATTTAACCATAAATCAGAATTACGAATTGATAAATTTTGAGTGACTGCAAAATGGCTTCCAAGGCTGGCTTGTTTGGATGTTTTTGGAAATTGTGCTATGGTACTATAAAAGCCTGGTGTGATCATCAATAACCTGTGTTCTTTGAAATCAATCCCAGGGTAATTGAAGGCACTATTAAAGCAAATCACTGCTTTGTGACCCTTATTTAACTAAAATATTTTTATATTTTTCTTTCCCATCTTCCCAGCTCAAAATATGTGCTGTATTTCTCTGTGTTTTTCTAGGAATTCATCTAGGATTCCTATTGTTCTCTGTGATGTTTTTACTGTATTTTAAGCATAAATATCATGAATCCTTTCCTGTCAACTTTTGATTTACCAAACATTTGGCCAAGTCAATGAACACATTAAGCTCACTGCATCATACCAGATGGCTTCATGGGCTTGTGTCCTCTCCTGGGCAAGTCCTGCTGTCATCTGTGAGCATCTGCAGGGAGCCACAAGGGATATGTGCACTTTTCATTCATTCAGCTGGGTCACTCATCATTAATATTCGGAGAAGGAAAGGAGGTGTCAGACAATAGAATTGGTTCTGGCTTCTATTACACATTGACATGTCAATCATTCACTCTAGAGGCTGCCAGGCCCAATTTAGAAAAAAAGTAACTGCTGGGCTGAGCGCATCACAAAAGGAGTGAGATTTCTTTGTGTTAACCAGTCCCTTCACAGGGTAGAAATGTAATAAGCTTCTTCCTCACGACCAGTAACACATGAAACCCAGCCATTAGAGGGGCATACTTTGAGATAAGATCTCTGACCTCAATCACATTATCAATGATTCCGCTGCAATCGTGTATTTAAAGCACCTCTCTTAGGAAAGCCGTCCGACCCAGCGCAGTGATAACTTGAATATATTAAGTTCCCTGCAATTTCTTACGTGGCAGCTTTGATCATTCATAAAAGGTACTGTTGTTTTCCAGATTAATATAGTCAACTTTAAAAGAAAAAGCAGCAGAAACAAATTAATCCTCAAGCCGTTTGATCTCAGTGCAATTCCCCAGCAGCTGCATGTGCAGTAGCCTCCTAGTGCTCCCTACTGGAGTCCCTCCAGAATGCCTCCTGCCTCCACGGGCAGCTTTAAGGGAAAAAGCTTGGTATGGTGGCAAAACGCACATGGGATGAGCTGCTCAGACTAGGAAACAGGAATTCCTGTTCCATAAACGCTTCAGCCTTGTCCTGCAGTATTTTAATCTTTTTTTTGAATCTTGAGATAATCAAAACAAAAGTATTAGCAATAGGAGCATTTGGTATCACAGTTCATACCTGTCTACCATCAAGGGGCAAAAAGTTTCATTTTGCTCTGGTAGGCAGCTTCCCTATAAGCAGATGAGCTAAGATAGAAGAGCTTTCAATAGCAGATTCAAAAGCCTCAGACACCAGGATCTGAATGTTAAAGCTAGCTTCTTCTGTGGCATAAGCTGAACCAACATCCAGGCTGTAAATATTCTGAGAAAGGTTAAATATTTATTGTATTGATCAGCTCCATCTCTCTGTATAAAATCTCCTACCACCCAGTGATAGTCAAAGAAACATTTTCTCAGGACAAGACACATGTAAAACATTAAATCTCTATTAGAATCAACAGACAGATACCTTTCCCTACCAGCTGAAGAACTGGTTTATTTAGTTTTTATATAAGGTTGTCAAATACATGTTTTCTTCCATTATGCTTGCAGCCATCTGCTGTTTACTACATGTGACAAAAGCAATCCACCCTGAACTTCTGTCTGGATTGGAACGTGGGAAACCTTTCACCCCCAGCATTTCTTGTAACAGATAGTCACTGTTTCATATACTTATTTCCTCAGGAAAAAAAAAAAAAAAAAAGAAAAAAAAAGGAAGAAAAAAATATTAGTGTCTTTAATTCATTTATCTCCTTTAGCCCCGCTGTTTGTATCTGACTACATCATAAAAGGTATATTCTAACCATGGCCCAGTTTTGCAGTGAAATTTTATAGCCAGCTAAATTTTTTTCAAATTATGAATCCCACATCTCTATTTCAGATTCTGTAGAACAAACATATAAGATCATCAGCCAAAAGCTGTAGCTAAACTGTAGGAGTAGCAAACAATGACAGCTCTCGTAGCCATATATTAACTATATATTAGTAATATATAGCTATATATTACTAATGCTGTTTAGTGATAAATATGGCTGCAACTCACAGACTGGTGAGAAGAAAGCCTTATCTCCCTGGTCACGTACCTAACCTGGGTACAAGGAATGAAATATCACAAAATGTTTGGCTTTGGGTCTTACATGTACTGCTATTTTATCTGTACAGTTATTTTGTTATTCAAGTACCTACAGATTGATTGTACGGCTGACTACACCAATTGTTCCGCATCTCAAAAGTCTGGCACCATGCCCACAGAGAGGAAGGCTACAAAAACAGAGGTTTGATGACCTTTTAAGGTTGCATTTCTATCATTAGCATAAGACCATTTCCCTTTTATAGTCTAAGAGACTAAATAGGCAATACAGCGGCACTTTTGCAAGTCTTAATAAATGCTATTATTATGTAAATTATATTATTCCTACTGATAATATCACCTTCAAATAACATGTTCTTGCTTATTTTATGTAGTGTTGTAGTTTACTGACAGGATACACAATGCACGCAAAGTCTGGCAAAAATATCTGTCAACGTTAGAGAGGCATATGTCATGACAAAAGGAAGAGATGCAGAGGTGATTTTGTGCTCTCTCATCAACGGCCAAAAGTCACTGTGTGTCAGTCCAGCATCCCTTCTGAAGCTATGTCCTCTAAGTGATGTGAGGGGCCAAAAGGCTAATGTTCATTTCTTCAGTAAAATGCTGATCCTTCAATATCTCAGACAAAAAAAAATATTGTGCAGAGAAAATACGTATATCTTAAATCATCCTTAAGCCAAATTTCCCCACCACCTGTCACAACATGAAGAAATGGAGGCTAAGCAGAGTAGAGTTCGAATAAGCACCATCACTGATGATGTAATGTTTTTTTGTATGGTAGGTAAGTCCAAGTGCAGTTATGTCAATATATGTCAAAACTATGTTACAAATATCTATGTTTAGATAGTGTATCAGAGAGGAAGAGCACACCACTGATAGCCTGTCAGAAAAGTTCAATTGTTTGCTCACAGATTTGCCATGTTCTCATTTGTCCTCTTCCGGTCCTCATCTCTAAAATTGTGTTGAGTGTATTTTTTTTTACACATTTACACAGTCCTTAGAAACAATAGCAATAACACTGGTACAAAAATCTGTGGCAGATTGATCTTTTGGGGGTGTTTTAACTGAAATTGGTTTTCCACAAGGAGTACTGTTCTTTTAGGATAAAGAGGTTCCAATTTCCAACATGCTGACAGCATTTTGATTAGTAGCATTGTACTTTCTTGCCCTTGTTTCTGGCAGCAGGATTTTTACATGACACAACTGGTCCTTCTATAATTCATCTCCATACACAGCATTTCTAACATAATTTTATTAATTCAGATAAATAGTTTGAGAAGCCTGTTCACTCACCATACTAGGGAGTTATTTTCACATTTAAAGAAACTGCATGTGCAAAGGAACTGTATCAGAGTACTGAAATAATCAAGATTCCTGAGTCAAATTTTAAATAAATTAAACTCATACCAAAGCTTCCAAGAAAGCATACAATATTTATTTAATGTTGAAGATAATTTCAAGAACATGTCCAATGGAGAGTTTTCAGCCACCAAACAGAGCTTACATTGAGAAAGCAAGAAAATAAAATTAATAAATTGAGGAAAATTTATACAATACATTGATTTTCAGAGGACTAAAAACTGACTAAAACCCCAGTATTACAACAATATGGAAAATAAAGTGTTTCCTATTATTAAAATCAGTTAAAAGTCACCTATGGGACTAAAGAGAACAGTTTATTTCAGTGGGGGTTTAAGGGATGACTGTCTTTGAGAAGGCTATATCTCTTGATCTTTGATTAAAGACAGTCACAGCAATCTACATCTTCATAACATTCAGGGTGGATTAATACTCCTCATTGTACTGCTTAATGCACATGCTGAGATTAAAAAGAGCTTCAGCTGATGTAAATCCCAGCAATCTCTTTTAATGGTACTAGCCATGAAAAACATGACCCCCTAGCACTTTGCTCCATAGCCCGACTCCAAAGCAAACAAAGAAGCCAATTAGCCTTCTATGCTACAGTGCTGAGCTCTGTGGTGAGCTTTCTCAGCAGATGGTCCAAGAGCTCCTTGTTGGAAGCATTGTTCACCACATTGGCAGAATTACAGGTTATATTCACGAAGGGATTTAAGATTAGAAAGTCCTCTTCAAGTCCTTAAGTTACTGGACTGAAGCACCACCAGCATTGACAGCTGTGGCTGAGCCCACAAAAGGCCACAAACCATTCTCATGTAACACTGTGGATAGACTCCTTGGATTGTTTGGTGTTAAACAAACCTCACCTTAACTGATATTTCTAGAAGATTTGTGCCATATTAACATTGTCCTTCGTCCCAACTATGCTTAGTATAGGATGGTCCCTACTAGCCTAAATAACATTTTCTTCAATCTCACACTTTTGTTTTTAAAAAGGGAAGGCAGGAGATGGGCTACAGCATTAGTAAAACATTGTAGAGCTTACAGCAGTGGGCCAGTGAAATGTTAACCTGTGGCATAAGCCATTTGGGGGATCCAGTCCTGTCATTCCACAGTCAGGAGCATCCCATGGCACTGAGGGCCAGCTCAGGCAGTATCTGCCTACTTAAAAGACAAGGCAGAGGGCAGAGTGTGGTGCTCACTTGTGTCTACTACTATAAGGGCTGCAACACTCCTCTGCCACGGGAATCTTCCCACTTTCCTGACTATGCCCTTGGTTCTGGGTGAGACTTTTGTGGTCCTTCCCATGCAGAGTGCAGCTACAGGCCTCCAGGGCTTGGGGTACAGGGAGAAGGCAGGATAAGAAACTAAAATCCTGAGTGGAGAAGCAAAGATGGTAACTGCTAACAAAAAGGCCAGAGCACAAAAGGAAGGGCACAAGGAGTCCAGCCAGGGAGTGACCTTCTGGAGCCAGGCTGAAAGTAATGGCCTTACAAGAGATGAGATGGCAAAGATTGACTTCTGGAGAAAGAAACCAAGCACAAGACAAAACTTGAAAGATCAAAGCTCTAAGGTGAGTAGAGGAAAATTTTTCATGAAAAACATCTGGGAAAGAAGAAGATCATGGAGAAGGATACTGAAAACTTGAAGCATAATCTGCTCAGAGGCAAGGTTTCAAGGGCTTTTGGGAAAAGGTCTTTGAAAGAAACTGAAGGGAAGAAGAAAAGACAAGAGCTGATCCAGCACAAAGAGACAAGTCACAGGCACCTGAAGTGAGTTAATCACCTGGTCAAAGCTGATGAGCTTTAGCAAAAGACTTGCTGTGGAACAAAAGCTTCAAAGATCTCAAGAAATTCTGGATCAACTGATGGAGAAAAGTATTAGGGAATCAAAAGAAAAAGCTCTAAAGGAAGAAGAATGAAATTTCATGACCGAATTTAGAGCAAAAGAGAATGAGGATGAGAAGACAAAGAAGTATGTTGCTAAATATAGCTGACAGGAAAACTCAGCAAGCCCCAGAAATTCTGGCCAAAACTATCCAAGAGAAAGTAAAACACAGCAAGGAAATTGTTTGAAAGAAACCACTGCTCTCAAAGACAAAACTTGATGGTGTTGAAAAATGTCAACTACAGGAAATAGAAGAAACAATCAGGAGAAGAGATCAGAGAAGTAAATTAGTGTTAAGAGATTTGGAATCTCTCAGAGAAAAAGTTAGAAAAAACACCCAGAGCATCAAATGGCCTGAGTCAAAAAGAGAAAAAAACTAGTGAACAGCCAAGTAAATGTCTAGATGGGTTCAAATGCCTCTTACAGTCCAGACAGTCCTAAGACTTAAGGAAAGATTATGGCTATTTTTGTGTCCAAAAGACAGCTTTTAATTTATTCTTTTTGAGATTTGGCAAGAGCTCTGGGTTGTACTGAACTAAAACAGTTTCATTTTAACCTTCTTGCACCCAATGAATATACCAATCACCAGTCCTGGCAGCCTGGACTGTCTTCTTGTTGGTCTGTCCTTCAGTGGCACAAAGCTTGAAATATATGTGATATACATATATAATTAAAATAAATTTCAAATACATTTAATTAAATTTTACTAGATAAGCTGATTTATGTATATAGTAAACAGAGATCTCTTCACAGGAATTTCTTACACTTCATTAACTTTTTCAGCTTTGAGGAGGATGAATTGCTTATATCTGTCATACAGGTGTTTTTGCCTCAGTAATGCAACATGTAATACAGAAATATGCTCAGGTTAATTCTCAAACTAGAAGAATTAGTGGTCCTAAAACAAGAACACACAATTACATTTAATCTAACATGTAACTATCTTATACACGGTCTGAAGTGAAATTCACTTTTTTATTAACTGTCACATCAGTAAATTAGATAATTAATTGCATAAGCATTTTCTTATTGCATGATTTATATTGAATGCCAGTCAATTATTTTTTTATTTTGTGGAATTTTAATTTTGAAAAGCTGAATTACTGTATCATTCACAGCATGCTAGGTATAAAAGCAGGCTTTTAGTTTTTAAGAGAAAAGCAATCACATGGTACAGTACTCTAAATAATTAATAATAAATACTGTGGATAGAGAAAATTCTGTTAATTTCACTGAGTAATACATACCCCATTTCAAAGGCTCCAATGTAGACCTGTTTGCCTGCAATCTTTTTTTTAATTTGTGTTTATGTTATTGAATATACGATTAGTCAATAACCTAGGATAAGCAACAGTGTCATCTGAAAAAGTGAAGAGCTTTCTTCCCTAGAAAAGGAAGGGTGAAACAAAGTGGCATTAGGCTCTACGTCTTTGTGAGGAACAGGAGCTTAGCATCCCAAAGAGCTGGCAGTTTCAGTTGATGGTAACGATGCAAATAATAAGTGATGAATGGGAAATAGACCAAATTTGAGGACAAGCCTTGATCTGGGTGTCATCAAAGACCTTCAGGAGCTGCTGTCTCATGAAATCAAGATTGGGTTCTCCCAAACACATGGTTCAAAAATAATGTCTCTCTTCTAGAAAAACAAAATTGTGAGCAAAGCAGAGAAATTTAGTAATTGATAGAGTCCAACCCTTTCACAACCACTGCTGGAACATCTTTATATTAGTTGAAATACAAAATAGGATGTTGCATTTTTCCATTATAAATCAACTACAATTTGAAAACTTGTTCCTGCTAAAAATTCAAAGAGATTGTAGAAGCAAGTTAACCTATCTAAGAACCACGCAGTTGGAAATATGCCTGGTCCCGGTAGAGTTGAGGAATCTAATTTTTAAATCATAACAGAAAGATATTTGCACACTTAGAAATCTACAGTACTTTCTACACTGCTTTGAAATGCATTGTAGTCGCCTGCTGAGAGATTCTGGTTAGCCTTTCCCACTTTCAGCTGGAACTGGAAATGATAATAGCCGTGATTCTGATTTCTGTGTGCTGAGTCTCTAGTAAGGCACAGGCAATGGATTGGTTTGCTGATTGCCATGCACTTATTCTGTGGTATAGAAACTCACTCCAGCTTGGTAAGGAACACCCTAATAGTACACAATTCATATTATTTCATGATAAATGTAGCATTGTAAGTACAGAAGAGATGAAGTTTCCTCTTTCTGGCCTGAGCAAAGAGCCAAGAATCTGGGGCCTTGTGAGTCACTTCAAATAGAGGAGAAACTGGCCAAGTCCAGCATATCTTAGATACAAATTAGTTTATTACAAAAGGTGTTCAAAGTCACCTTTCCTGACTTCAAGAGAAAATAAAAAGGGCAGGTTTCTCAACACACAGGTAAATGTCTCTTTTGAACAACACTTAGACCAAAAATTTTCTATTTTGACCCATGCCTGTTTGTAATCATCCTTTGTAGGCTTTTGTCACAGCTATTTCTGTCATTCTGCATCCCACAGATTTGAAAAAACTATCATATTGCAAAATCTTTTCACGCTGTGTCTTTATTTTAGATGGAAACTGTTTTCATTTCAGCTCTCTGAATACCTACAGAAGCATAGTCATTTCTTACCTTTATCCCTCACAAAGACCTATTGTTAAACCTACAAGTCTCTAATGACATTTAGCCAACTATAACAACATCCTAGTTTTGAACGCTTAGCAACAGCTACAAAATTTCTCATTGCTGTGAACAGCAGCCATATACAGCCCTGTGTCCCAACATCTATCTTCAGCAAAAGACAGATAAAGGTAAATTATCCTGGTCTTTGGAGATAAAGAAGTGGCAACATAATAGTTCTCATATGTTTCAGTGCTTCAGTTTCACAGTGGTGCAGTGACAGAAAAGGAAGCAACTCCAAATGGCTGCAGACAGACAGCGCAGTGGGACAAGCCAGGGGCTGGAGGAGGGAGAGCTCACAGTAGTGTGCTACCTTTGGAAATCCTGTCAGTGGGTAAATGCTGTGGAATACGCAACACATAATAGTATGGCTTCGTGTGTAGCAAAGCCTCGAAACGTGATCATGTCTTTCATACTGCATTTCTAGAATACTGTTGTTCTTTGTTCTGTAATTTAAAAAACAAACAAACACACAAACAAACAACACCCTTTTTTCTTAGTTAGCCTTATCTGAGAAGGGAACCCACTCTTCCTTCTGTTTCAAACCTCTGTGGGCAGATGCCTATCTAGATGTCTATAAGTGTGTCTGCAGTGTATGTGAAGGTCTCAAAGCCTTGATCCTAAGGTGAACTTTACACTACTAACAAACAAGCTTTTTGTTGGGTTTCTTTTTTAACCAAGACATGTAATATTTACAAAAATATTTACAAAAATATTTTTAAATATAAAATATAATCCATGAGGGATTTCAAAGCAATATTTGTAATTGATTTGGATAAGCTCAGCTTTTAGGATTACTTTCTGCTACTTTCTAAAATAACTGGATTAGCTTAAGGATGAAGAAATCTTTGACCTATATATTCTAGTTACTGTCTCTTTCATTTACTTGGTTTTAAAGCATATTAAGACAAGCTAACCCATATAATTGTCTTGTGGGACATAAGATCCAATTTTAGTCATGCAAAAAGTACCTGTATACCAAAGAAAGACAGATGGACAGATTCTTATTTTAGCACACATTGCATAGCACAGAAGGAAACCAGTTGAAAACAGGATTTAAATTTTTCTCTACCCCATAAAATTATAATGTAATAGCAAAAAAAAAACCCACCACAAAAGAAAAAAACCACCAATCTCCATGCTGCTTGCATTGCTACTTCTCTTTTCAGTGTTGGTTACAATGCTCATCAAAGCTACAAAGATAACACATCATAAAGAGAAAGGACAGACCAGAGTGTGGCAGATTAATTTATCAGTGAATTCCAGTTCCTGTAGGGAGGATGTGACAGAAAAAAGAGAGGGTGGCACATGGGGAAATTTTTCTTTACTAGGAAGGAAATGAAAGAGACATTGTGTAAGGAAATATTATTGAAGCACTGGTCCAAGGACGTGAAGCAATAATCCTTTTGCAAGCAGGGACTATTTGAGATAACAGCTCCCAAAAGTCTAAGGAAATCTGAGCCTCTTGACTGCACATCAAAACTTCTTGATCTTGCATGGGACTGGCATGCTGTGGCATGCAGTGAGGCTGCAAGGATGTGGTCCCAGGGCAGACAGGCACTGGAGATGCTGCCCTGGCTATCAACAGTGCCAGTAAAGACATGTTAAAATATGGGTGAGGTGAGTCTCCTGCATCTACAAATACAATAAACATCTTACTTCATTCTTCTATATATTCACAGAATCACAGAATATGCCAAGTTGGAAGGGACCCACAAGTATCATCAAGTCCAACCCTTAGCCCTGCACAGGACCATCCCTAAGAGAGCCCCATGTGCCCAAGTTTCATCCACATGCTTCTTGAACTTTGTGAATCTTGGTGCTGTGACTACTTCCCTGGGGAGCCTGTTCCAGCACCCAACCACTCTCTGAGTGAAGAACTTCTTTCTAATATCCAACCTAAATATCCCTAACAAAACTTCAAGCCCTTCCCTCAGTCACTGGTCATCAAAAAGAAGAGATCCGTGGCTGCCCCTCCTCTTCCCCTCATGAGGAAGTTGTAACTGCAATAAGGTTTCCGCTCAGTCTCCTCTTCTCCAGGCAGAACACACCAAGTGACCTCAGCTGCTCCTCATACAGCTTCCCCTCAAGGTCCTTCACCATCTTCATTGCCCTCCTTTGGACACTCTTTAAGAGCTTAGTGCCTTTCTGTGGTGGTTTGACCCTGGATAAATGCCTGGTGTCCAGCAAAACCCCTTCAAGGCCTTTCCTCCCCCCTTCACCTT
>JAWWMP010000116.1:63422929-63497123 GCA_035047865.1 Dendrocincla tyrannina
CAGGGGCGTAACTTAATGGTTCAAAAGCAGGAAGTTTTCCTCGGAGCTGGCCTTCATTGGCCCTGCTCTATAGGATGAAGGGAAACTTCCAGAGGCTTCCAACAGAAGCCAATTTTCCTCTTATATATCTAAAAAAAAACCTACCCAGATAAACCCACGACACTTTCTTATATTGCAGTGCCCAAAACTGCACACAGTATTCCAGGTGAGGCCATCCCAGTGCAGAGCGGGACAATCCCCTCCCTCGACCAGGTGTTGATGCTTTGCCTGATGCCCCCCAGGACAGGGTTGGCCCTCCTGGCTGCCAGGGCACTGCTGACTCATATTCAAGGTGCCCCAGGACCCCCACGTCCCTTTCCATGGCACTGCTTTCCAGCACCTCATTTCCCAGTCTGTACAAACATCGAGGGTTGCCCCACCCCAGGTGCAGAATCCGATGCTTTCTGTTGTTGAACTTTATATGGTTGGTGACTCCCCAGTCCTCTCATTTGTCAAGATCTCTCTGCAGGGCCTGCTTCCCTGCCTTCAAGGGAGTCAACAGCTCCTCCCAGTTTTGTGTCATCTGCAAACTTGCTTAGTATCCCTTTCAGCCTCCACCACCCTTTCGTTCCTTCTCTCTTTGACTACTGTGTTGATTTGGATATCACACATAGCACACCAGCACACCTGTCCTCTCTCTCATGCAGGAGAAATGCACACCATGTTCAATGCTAAATTACCCAGATGAAGTAATATCTGACTGACCTGGAGAGTGGTGAGTTTTAACTGTTAATTTTTTTTTTCCACTTGCCTCTCTGACATACTTCACTGATAAGTCAGTATCATTATGACCCCTGGAAAACAATATCCAAAACACAAAGATGCCACACATACGCTCCTTTGGTGCTCTTTGATTTCTTTTTCTCTAAATAAATGAAATGCCCCCTTCCCCACTTTTAAGACAGATTGATTCTGGAGAGAAAACAGGCAACAGTAATATTTAATTTTAGTAATAAAGTTACAATATTATTTTCATAACCATAGTTAAAGTTTCCTTATCAGACATAGGCAATTCCAAACTGGGACAGGGGAGGGCACTAAAGAGTTACACATGGATCTGAAAGCTGAAGCAATGCTTTGTCCAACATGTAAATTTGCCTTTCAATTATTTCAGGCTCAGTTATGTACACTTCTTCAATGAAAAAAAGCTTTGATACACCGTACTTTAAGTTGCTTGAACCACGTCCTTAATGTTTTGGAAAAGCTGCTGAAGCCAAACCTTGCTTTTGTGCTTAATCATCTTTCAGCCAAGTAAGGAAATATACATCCTAGTTAATAGATTTCTAAAAACATGTTGGTCTCTGAGAGAAGAAGACATGGTGTGAACCAGACTAGTATGTTTAGGCATTAGCTTTATTTGTCTCTAGTCAGTCAAGTCAAATTTTAGAATAAAAATATATGGTCATACGGTCCTTGCTCTAACTGATCTAATACCACTAAAGAACTGAGATGTTAGGACAATGGACTGTAACCTTCATTGCACTTCCAAGAAATCTCCTGCAAGATTATTTGAAAATTTACTACACTTGTTCAGAATTTGGCTCCTATGGGAAGCAATGATTCATGTTCATGTGCAAAGTGAGTGTGTTTTGTTGACAGAAATGAACAACATACATCTATTTACATAATTAATTACCATCAGACTCACAGCAGCGTATGAAGCTGAGACAATTCTTCCCATTTTCTGCCTGTCAGAGTGCACTATACCAACTGAGATCATGAACTGAGGTCCTTCTTTGTAAAAGCACATCTGAATGAAGACTCTTTTAATTATAGAAACTTTTTTTTAATTAATGGATAATGCTGTAACCAGTGGTAACATTTGTAATGGTGCAAGGCTATAATCAGATCTCATGCATTAGAGCACAAATGTATCACTGCAGAGTGCAGGACGGCCTTATGAGCCTTTAGTAGTTCAACAGAGGTAAAAGTTCAGTGTTTTTCTAGAGACCTTTTATACTATCTTTTATACCACGCGACATATAGTAAAGCAGGAGTAAACCTGGATGTGTTGGTCAATCATAGGACAGTTATGAGGCAACAGTATGCAGCATTTATGAGAAAACAAAATTCTAACAGATATGGAGAGGTATGGATGCCACTTTACAGGTCACTGATACAGTTCTGGTCCACTGTTTTGGTCAACCCTGATCAAAAAGATGAGATAAAAAATGGAGTAGATCAGAGGAAGACTGTCAAGGAGCCCTGAAACATTTGAGCTGCTGAATATCTTGTATGCAATGAACACATATACAACACATTCTGGGGCTTGATCTTGATATACCTCCAACCCTACATCACAGTTTTCTCTAAAAGGAAACCCATACACATAGGCTAGACAAGAATCACATTACATGTTGCTTTATTTTGGATGTCTCCAAGAGAAGTCTGGGAAGGAATGATTGCCTTCTATATATAAAATAGGAAGTTACACATAGGAAAAATGTCAGACTACCTTAACTTAGGTTAACTAAGTAACTTGGGCTACTTAACTTAGTAAAAATATATTGTAGAAGACTGATTATAATGGTTGCAAATCAGAAGGCAACTTCCAATAATTGTCAGAGGTGTGCAGCATGAGATCTCAATTCCCAAACAAATGTTTACAATGCCACTGTCACTAGCACAACTGCTTAACAGCAACAACAGATGCTCTAGGGTAGATGGGATTCCAGCCACCCAGATGATATCCTGCTTCTTGACATTTTAGAAGGAATATCATATGCAGCAGAAATGGAACTAGGGAGCAAAGTATGGCATGGAGGACAATGCCTGCCTGGGGAGTCCTAGAAGATCCTGGCCCATGCAGAGATGTGATGGAAGAGTGCAACAACAGAAGTCCTCCAAGAGCTCACTGCCCCATGGGCAAACTCTTCTGCGGTTTCCAGAGGAGTACAAGCTTTCTGCTTGCCCTCATGCTACAGAAATACAAGTCCCCTAATAGCTCACAGAAATTGTTTTTTCTCTCCATGATTGTAGTTTCCCATGACAACCGTGTTTCTCCATGGGGACACTGTGCCTGGCTTCCGAGAGATGGATTTTTGTGAGAAACAGAAACTTCACAGGATCTGGACCTATCCCCAGCAGATGGAAATTGCTCGGATGCTTATGGTGTCCAAAGTACACACAAAGACAATCCATTTTTCCACCTTTGAAAGAAGCAGCGAAAAAACACATTGCAAACAGAAAAATTGAACTCCTTTTGAATTTCAAAACAGGACAACAAAGGAATCACTTTCTCTTAAGATAATATCAGGAGCTTGCAAAAACAAGGACAAGCTGTGCATATGTACCCATCTTGACTTTGTGGGTGTAACAGAAAACTGGAATCACAAATGCACACCATGTGTTACAATATTTTTCATTTTTTTTTAAGAGATCTGGCTGCTGTGCTACCATATTAACACAGACTCTCCAAATCAATTGTAAGGACACTGCCATGAAAAACAGGATCAAGAGAAGTGCTTGGCCTTCCCAGGAGCCGCAGCAGGCTCTGTGCTGGGGGTTACTGTGGGTTATTTCCTCCCCACACTGTGCTGCCCTTGCCCAATCCTTCCGATTACACACCCCGCTTTTGTGTGTCCCAGCTTGCCAGGAGGAGAGAGCTCTGTGTGTTTGTGGTTTTGTTCCCCTCATTACCATGCAGACAATATTCGGCTGTTCTCAAGGAAGGTCTGGGATCCCTGCTCTTTTCCCAGGCTTTCTTCTTGTCCATGAAAAGAGGTAAAACAACGAGGAGCCTGTTTGGCTCCGTCTCGCCAAGCCATGGGCTGATGGTGATGTAACAGCAGGCCCGGCAGTGAGTGGCTGTGGCCAAACTGGTCATGCTCTGTCCAGGCATGGCGTGGCCATCCGCTGGCAGCCGCCTCGCACCTCGGCCCCGCCACCGCACAAAGGCTCCGAGGGGAGAGCGTTCAACCGCAAACAAAGTGCCAGCCAAGCATGAAGTTGAAGGGGATCTCCCCCTCCGCACTGAGATGGCTCCCAGCCCTAACCTGAATGCCTGACCGGAGCTTGCACGCTTCCTGGCTCATGCCTGGGGCTGCGGATATGATGATGGCCGTGGTTATTATTAGCTGGTGGAACGGGACTTTGTGAAACTGGGGCTGGCTGGAGAAGTAAGCAAAGAAGGAAGAAAACCAAATTTGTTTTTGTTTCACAGACCTCAACTGATGTAAATCAGCATAGACTCATTGCCTCCAGCAGCAGACATATTCAAAAACACATCAGCACAGAAGTTGGCCCATGATTTCAGATAGCCAAAGGCAGTTTATCTCTACAACTGTTGCACAGTTCCTTGTCAGACAATTAGTACATTAAACACCTACTAACATACGTTGAAGCAGAAGCATTAGGACAGTGGGTTTAAAACCAGTTTGTGATTTTTGTCATCCTACAAAATTTCATTTTGTCTAAAAAACATTCATTAGTCTAATGGAAAAAAAAAATCCTTAGTCAATCCTTTGGTGATTGCTTATCAACTTTCCGGTTTTAATTTTGAAAATGAGTTACATTCTTATAAGTAGGTACAGATTACCACAAAATGATAATGAATAATTCTCATGATTGTTGTGTGATCTTGCCAGATACCTGACATAGAAAGGTTCTATTAAATATTTAGGGTTTCTTCACAGTAGAAAGTAGTAAATACAGGATTTATGCTTGCTAACTTGTTAACAAGTCTTACTTTTTCAGTCTTCACTCTGCCCATCAAAGACTGACTCCTGGGGTGACACATTCAAACGTTTTGTGTCTCACAATACTTACAGCCTACTGACAGATCCAGGGGAGTGAAAAGCGGTGGAAGTTTGCAGCTTGTTTTCAGAGGCAGGAGACTGAAAGCACATAGGCAGATTTTTCTGAAAAAATATTAGACTTAAGTGAGAGGAGGATGAGTGGGAGAGATTAAGCACTCCATGTTGCCTGAAACATCTCTCACCTTAAAATTGGATCAACTTCCAAAGTACCAATCAATTTGCTTTTCAGATGAAACTTCCCAAGGCATTGTGGTATCATTTAAACTTGCATGAGGTGTCTGACAGCATGCAGTTTCATCCTTTTAAATGCCTTTCAGACTCTTGAGTTTGAAATTTGCTGTATTTAAATTCAGTTTAATTAAAGGTTGTAAAGTAATTCTGTAGTTCTTAATTATAGTGAAAATGAGTGTCCAGATACCCGATTTGCATGCCTTTATACTTGCTAAAGCACAGTCAAAGCACAAATAAACCGTGCTTATCACCCAGCAACACAAATACTCATTAAAAAACGCCCTCCCCTCAAGTTTGTGCTCAGCCTTTTTAAGAGCTTCACAAAACATTTGCAAATCTTCTTTCTACTACAGTCCATTTCTCAAGAGTATGTAGGCACTGCCTATTTCTGCAGCTCAATGACATACAGTTCATGCACATAAAGTGTAATGAACTTTTCCATTCAGGAGATCAGAAGTTGTCTCACGGGCAGTTCAGTCTCTAGTCTCTCATTTCCAGGTACTGGCATTTGGAGATTGACATTTAAAAATGATGGAGCCAAAACTGACATATTACAGCAAACCCATACACCCACTAGGTCATTCAGGATCTGTCTCTCTTTACCTTGCTGTATCTCATACATGCACACGTACACATGTTTAGGACAGCAGGAAATGTATGCAGTAGATGGGCTACAATTACACTAGTAAAATCAGAAGTGCTTGGAAACTGGAATGGATTTATGTATGAAAAAGTAAAATTAAAAATAGACAGTGAATTCCCTGAGCCTGCCACTTTATGCTTTTAGAGAAAACAGAGTTGGGGAGAAGAATGTGTGGGGATGGTTTGTTACCGAGAGAAAAATAAAACCAAAATTGAAAGTGTTCCCCCAGGCAATTTTCTTTGCTAATTCATTTGTCTTTGTCATTAGGCTTTTTTCTTTTCTTATAATAACAAGCTATGTTACATGATCGCTCTCTTTTTCTTCTTGGTACTTTTAATGTCGGTGTTCTACTTTTCACTGCTTCTGGCTAGCAAAGACTACAATTCATACAAGGTGTTACTTGCAGTCCTGTGCTTTGGATTCTCATTATGACTTGGCAATTCACAGTTCAACCTGATTTCACCTTACTGCCAGTACTCCTTGCCAAAGTCACCTTTCAACCATGAAATCAAAAAAATTAACAACAGTGAATTCTTAAAGGCTGGAATCTCTAGTCCTGTTCTCAGGGTTATCCGAAGCAATGGCATCTTGCTCAGAGAAGTTGTGGATGCCCCATCCCTGGAAGTGTTCAAAACCAGGTGGGATGAGGCTTTGAGCAACCTGGTCTAGTGGAAGGTGTCCCAGCCCATGGCAAGAGAATAGAACTAGATGATCTTTAATGTTCCTTCCAACCCAAACCATTCTGTGATTCTATGATCTCTTGCATGCCTTCAGCTGCTCCCAGTTTTTCACTGGGTCCCCTATGCAAAGTCAAGAATTGCTTGAGCTATAATTTTTGACAGCTAACCATTTCAAACAACATATAGAAAATGTGTCCAGAGAGAAGAAGATGAGGCCTGTGACATGGCTTTCTTTTTATCTACTTTGCTACTGTGCTTACAATTGCCTTCTGTATTGTAACAGTATTTCCTAGGCAAAACTACACAGTTTTGATACTGATAGTGATTGAACAGCAGCAGAACAAACAGAAGGTCATGGAACATTCAAACAAACCACAAAAGATAAATAGGGTACTATGCCACTTGTGAATACTGGATTGCTCTGGTAAAATTTGTAAACTATGATTGGAAAAAAAAAAAAAAAAAGGAAAAAAAGAGAAGTAAAACCTACATGGGCCTCCAGAGAAAAAAAAGAAGGATCTATCTGTACTTATATGATATGTTTGGTTGTTTTTGACAACAGTGAATTCTTTTGTGGGGAACAAACATTTCCAGTTCCAGAGGGGAAACCTTCACACTTCAGAAAGGCAGGAAGAAGAGGCTTTTCATTCTGCTGTGCGATTCTAGGTTTTGTACTTGTTTTGTGTATAGGGACCCAAGCTTTCATGCTGATGGTGAAGTAAAATAGTTCTTTATGGAGCATTTTATAAAGGACTATCAATCATTCCAGCATGAGTCTGAAGCAGAAGAGAAGCAAAGGAGAGGTCATGCACAAAAATGGTTGTGTTTCAAGCCATGCAACGAAAGGAGATTTGACTGTGGGAAAGCAGATTCACATTCATGCAGACCCTGAACTTGCCCTTACAGAGCAGATAAGTGTTGCTTGCACCCACAGTATCCTCTAGCTGAGGTCTACCACCCATAAAATAAATCCTGGAATGAAAGCATATCACCTCATAATGCAGTCCTGGAAGGGGCTAATTCATCTAATATCTCTTGCTTACAAATGTACCATGGGGTTACCATAGTTCAGGCAGCCTCATTAAAAGCAGTGCAAAACACACAGAGCCTGAATGGAGATGAAATAAAAGCCCTATAGATGGCTGTTACACATAATCCATTTGTTACTATGCTTCGGGCAAACAAAGGAGCACATTGTTTACAGAGCTGCTTTCTGCCAGCAGCAGGACAAATTCTTATATGATTCTAGTGAATATTTTACAACATTCAACAAAACGAAGAGTGTGCCTCCTTCATAATGCTAGTAATTCATAACTGGGAAAGGGGTGAAGGCAGAATAGAGAGAGTGAGAGTAAAATATTGACATCAGGTCATTTGTTACAGCTGTACAGGGAAACTGAAATTATTACTGATTCTGAGCACCCGGAGACCTGTACTGGAAAAGAGAAGGAATTTTTCATGATTTTAAATGTGTTGCATATAATATATATAAAGTTTAGAATTTGTTCCCTAACTAAAGTCAATGGTTTATGGGTTTGCGTACCAGTGGGTGAAAAAGTCTCACTAAATTTGGAAAGGCAAAAATAAAAGGATACTCTTGAAATAAAAGTTGGCCAGACACTAAAAACCACAATTGAAGGCACTGAATGAAGGGATGAATTTAAGAGCGATAGGACATGTCTAGTTACACAACAGGAAAGTTTAAAATATACTTTCTATTTCTAATTCTACATTTGGCATGTATGTTGAAGGCTTTTTTTCAGCTAACAAATTAATGGAAAACATGGTTTGCAGGCTAAATATTATTAGCTTTCTCATATCCTGGGTTAAACGATGTAGATGATGTAGATGTAAATTTCATTCTGACCTCACTGGATTTGCATCCGATTCTAAGCATGCCAACCTAGGTGGCATCTTAACCAATTAGCACTGGTTAACTTTTTCACCACATCTTACTTTCTTTTCCAGGAACTACGTCTTCAAGACAACATTCTCATTGTTCATATATGTGAGCAAACCAAAATTCCCAACATTGGCTTTCTGAAAAGAGACTAAACACTCCTTACACTGGCATAAACGGAGAGGCGAGCCTTATACCTAGGCAAAGGAAGTGTGTGGAGATTATTCTTCAAGCTGAGCATGCAATACACTACACAGAACTAAACCTTTTGCAATTTAAGCATAGGACACTGGTCTGTCACATCACCCACACAGAAAGTGTTAAGAAATATTTCTCACCTGAAAACAAACCTAAGAAACAGGTATCAGAGACAGAGCCAAAAAAAACCTATTGTGAGGTTTTGTCGAACAGCAGTATAATAAGAGTTGTGCAACTGCAGCTGAAGAAAGAGATTTTCATCTCCCCTTGTCATGATATGACTTACCCCAGCTCAGAGGCAAAGGGGCAGGTCTCTCTAAAATGGCCTTAGCTCTCCTGGGGAGGGAAAGCAAAGCAAAGAGACCCTGAATGCAGCTAGGGGCCTCAAAAGGGAATCAACATATCTGAAAGGAAATGGCACACCATGAGGCCCTGACTGTTAATACTATCTTTGTCCCATGAAGAGAAGTGGTGGCAAAACACAGCCTGGTGAAAAGATGTGAAGACAGAACTAAGGCAGATATGCAAATTTCTGTGGGAAAACATCCCCTCAGAGACATTGAGAAGCACTGACATGTTTTCACATAAATCATTAGGCAAGACAGGATCCTATTTTCCATCCAAAATCACTCCAGAAGATAGGGGGAGCTGAGGGCCACCCCTTTTCCCTGCACAACCACTTTTGCCTCCATCCAGCTGCTCACACAGCAAATGTGTTTCTGTATAATTGTATGAAAGTAGCAAATATGATTAAGGTTGTAAGGGTGTTTGTGTGTGAGGGATAAATACAGACAACTGGGATACAGGAAGAGCCACATTCAGACTTCCCAGTTACTGATTTTCTGAAGTTCCCAAAGTCATTTGAGGCACTGTGACACTGTTTGTGTTGGTGCACCTAATATATTCAAGAATACAAACTCCAGTGGGATGGATTTCTGCTGTAGCCAGAAGATATTAGAGATTAAGAAAGCAAGTAAGTGCAGTGAGCAAGTGGGAATTTTTTAACTGTTTTAATGCGTCAAACCTTAATTGCAGCCATATTCTGAAGGACAGACTCCACTGAAAACTTAAATTGATATTATGCAAAAAGCTAACAATAATATCTGACATTTAGCAATTAAATAAGAGAGGAAATATAATAGGGTGACAGAGACGATTGCCCACAGAAGCAGTTTCTGGCATTGCTCAAGGCCAGCTTGGATGGGACTTCAAGCAACCTGATCTAGTTAAAGGTGTCCCTGCCCATGGCAGAGGGCTTGGATCTAAGTGATCTTTAAGGTCCCTTCCAGCTAAACCATTCTATGATTCTATGACAGTGAAATGCATGGGATCTTAGATGGGTGACATGAAAATCCTGAATAGAAAGAGGGGCTGATGAGAGGGGCAGTGGCTGCCCCACTGGCTGTGCTGCCATGAGCAGGGGCACCTGCTGAGCAGCCAGCAGACCTCCAGCTCCAGCACTTGCACCCACCTGTAAGAAGTATGTGCATGATTGGTGCCAGCAGGGAAACAAATGGTATTATTGCACCCTCATAAAACAATAAAACCAACTGTTGTAAGGTCATCAGTTTCCCTGAACCTCTATCAAGGGATACCTAAATTATGATAAGGAATATGTCAAAACAAATCCTAAAACTCCCCCATCACTCCTTTATCAAGACACTAAATTGTACATGACCCCCCAAGCTCCCCTGTCACCTCTTTATCAAGGAATACCTGAATTATGGTGGGAAGTTATCAAGATAGTAAATTGTAATGTAGTAATTAACCAGTTGCAAAAATAATGACTTAACTGTAGCCACATAAAGAGCAGGATGTAAAAATTCATGCGTATACCATGTAATGAATATGTATAAAAGTAGCTAGATAAAAGCCACACACACATTGTACCTGATGCACGAGTTGGTGGAGCGAAGACTCCCCCCTCGTGTCCAGGCCTGCATTGCTCTTACCATACAATAAACCTTTTTTTAATAAAAAGTAAATTCATTTGGTTGATCCTCTGTTTCTCACACGCCCGATTGAGAACTGCCCGACATAAGCCCTGAGGAGCCCACTGAATGTTTCTGCTCTCCTCCCGCTCCCCGGCAAACTCCCTGCTCCTGCCCCTCCTTCCCCTGCCCTGCATGAAGAGAAAACTCCTGTCTCCTACCAACAGGAATCCCTCCATCTGTCCCTAAAGCCTCACACGCTACGAGTAACACACTCCGCTTCCTCCCGTGGGTCACTCTGAGGGGAGCGCTTCACCCATACAAATATTTAGCAACCATTTTCAGCCGAAAATTCCCAGCATCTCACTGGGTGAGACTGTGGGCTGGGGGCGATGTAAGTGATTCATGGGTCCTCTGCAGAACAAAACCTCCTCAGCTCTGTCACAAGATAGTTGCTATGGTTTTTTGACACCGCTTAGCAGAAATTTACTTTGGCTCGGGGATTGGAGGAGGGGAGAAATACAAAAAAAATGCTATAGAAAAGTCCTCCATTGTACACTGGCAATTATTCTGAGCAATATCCTGTGCCTGTCTAGAATTTCAAGCTTTATATAAATACTTTCTATTAGATTTAAAAAAATTAAAAAGACACCAAAACCACAACAAATGAGGAGACTTTATTAAGAACAGACAGCTTGAAACACGTCTTGTTAGCTATCAACAAATTCTGTTAGAAATGCTGAAAGGTTACAGCTAGGTTGATGTAAAAACGACATCAAATATCCCCTCCTGTGAGAGACTAAGTTAAATGTTCTTTGCGGTGACTCAGTTAAGGCTAGGTAACAATGCACACTTCATTGCAATCACCTACAACAACCTTAGAATCTTTCGGCATGATATTTTACCTGCAATCATCTACAACAACCTTAGAATCTTTCAGCATGATATTTTACCAAAGTCTCAAGTTTCAGCTGGCTTAAAAATGCTCTGTGGCAGATGGCAGTTTTCATAGGTGTAAAATGTTCTAATATATCAGACAAGTTCTGCCTGAAACATCCAACAAAATAGGAATGACAAGTTGGCCAGGGAAGGTTTTTCAATGTGTCTAAAAATGGATGCTTCCCATTTTATATAGCGTAAAAAGGCCAGAGCAGCATGCAAGAGTTTTAAGGCACTCTACCCATCTGGAAGAACAGCCTTTCTGCATGTATTTTGATTGACACAACCAGAGGCTTTTATCACCACCCCCACTTGAAGGAAGATACCGACAGACTGGAGATTTGTTCTTCAATGCTTATACAAGATCGCAGAGAAACTGCTATTCTTTAGCAGCCTCAGGCATGCCTAAATTGTCTTGTAAACTCCAACATCTGTAAGATGCAGAATGCTCCACCTCCTTGGAAATACAGTATAGAGAGTTCCCACTCATAGTCAACAAACATCGAACCAGAACACCTGGGAGCACAATTCACTTTGGTTTCTATGCTTAAGTCTGTTGGCATGTCTTTACATGTCATAAATCAACGTTATACAGGCAAACATCCAGGGTAACTTGAAAGGGAAAGCAGGATAGCTGTGTTATCACGTCACTCTGGCTTACAGGAACAATTATTCCAGGAAAAGCAGTATACTGATACAGATCCTCTGCTACTGCTACATGAGGCTGCTTGTTCATTTCCAGGCAGGACAGCAGTATGTCACACAGAAATACTTCTCAGGTATATCTGAAAGCCCATTCCTGAATCTCAACTAGGAATATTCATTACTTTATGAATACATCATTTCACTAATTTCAGTGCTCCAAAGTCAGTTTTTACCACCAGATCATCTGGTCCACACAAACCATCAAAAATCTTAAGGCTATATAGGACTAAAAAAGCTGCTGCAGTGTATCCATTGGCATGTACTGTGTTGGACAGGCAAAGTGTCCAACTAAATAGCATGCAGGAGAAGTTTTGAGAATTGCTTAACAGTTTCAGTGGAAAATGCTGTGTCACTATCAGATTTTTTTAATATAAAAATTTTACAATGAAAATTTTAATTTAGAAAGTTGTCCAGTTCCAGGTTAGAAGGAGAGAGGACAGTCAGCACCGCAACAGATGCGTGGCAAATGCTTGAGGGGGAAGGTGACGGTCTCAGGTGCAAATCCTCACTGTGTGTATTTCCCTGCCTAAAACCTCAGCAAGATCATGATTTTATTCCAGTGGCGAATACTGAAATCTCAGAATGGGAAAAACTTTTTCTGCCCAGCTCCATATTTGCAATTTCTCCAGCTCAATTATTCTCTATGTCTGAGTGATTGCTTTAAAATGCAACAAAGAGTTTATAGGGTATGAGAACAGTGTACAATTTTCTTACCCAGTGCTAGCTGGAAGGCATGATGGGGGAGTATTTCAGTAATTATCTATAACATATTTGACAGGTAGATTCAGATAAATGTAGATAAAATTCAGATAAAATGTTTTAAAATGCAAATAATAGAAGAAGATATTTTCTAGACAGTCCTTAAATACAGCTTTACTTCTGAAGGCAATGTAAGTTGCACGTGAAAAGCTACAATTTGGAAACATCTGTAAGCACATCAGTGTTCTTTTCACTGCTTCACTAAATCCTTGAGTCTGGGGTTTGCCACACTTCTAGTAGTTTTGCTTTCAATATTTTTTTAAGTGATTCCCTTATATTTTCAGTCATCCACCTACTGCATGTTCCATTCTACATGCTACCACTCTCCTGATACCTACTTTGGCAGGAATTGACATATGGTGATCAGCAGCATATTAGCAATCTTTGGTACAGTGCCTCTACTGTTCCCACAACCATTAGACACTAATTAAGCATACATAGGTTGGTTAACATTTTTGGTTATTTTTTTCTCTGTGGGTTTTGAGTTCCTACAGTTGTGATATTCCATACACAGTATGAAAGCAACACTCATTTTACACTAGAGTTCTTTGCAAACCAGGAAATAACAAAACTGGTAGAATTCCTAGTTAGGACATTCGTCCAGCAGAACACAAAAGCAAGGGCTGACAGATGACAAGTGAATTACCTAAAGCAGTGTTTTGTTGTTGAAAGCTGTTGTGGTAAGCAGATAGAAGCTAGTCTTCAGCTTTTGGAAACTAAGGAAGGAAAGCAATTAATCTTGTTTAGACAGTTACAGTTACTTTCTTCATTGACACATTCATAGTTCCTCTTGACTGGGCACGCGAGGAACTTCCAAGAGGTTTGTTTTATTCTTAGACTGATGTGACAACTCACCTTCTTGAGATTGCCGTTTCCACAGAAGGAACTTAGATACAGTGTTAAACTAGATACTTATCCTTGGAGATGCTATGTGCTCATCAATTGTCCATTTCACCCCAAGGGAATACATGTACTTAGTTACCTCTTTCTGGTTTTAGACTACTTAAGCTCATCAGTTTTACTAACAATATGTTACTCACTGCCAATCTCCTCCAGTCACTCCAATTTCTTCAGACTGGCAAGTGAAAAACAATAGAAATTAAGAGATCACATCCAGATACTAATGAGTGCCCCAGTATAAAGCAATTAACGTGTGCCTCTGGTGAACGTTCAGTTCGGTTTGGATCTGAAGCACACTTTTGAACAGTTTACTGATCATGCCCACTATGCTTTTATTCAGGTTGCAGAGTGCTCTTGGAGAGTGTTCTTTCAGATGTAACTGCAGTTGGCAGCTGCATTTCCAAGGTACATCTAACTCCTTCAGCTGCTACTGAAACATGCAGCAGTCACATCAGCTCCTCAGTACTTACTCTCCTGTTAAAGAACGCACTCCTATTATGCTGCAGGACTTGTTAATGTAGACTTAAGCTCAGACAGTTAACTCCAGCAGATGATTAAAGCACAGAAACTAACTGGAAGGAGACACCAGCCTGCTTGGGGATGTATCTTTGGTTTCTGTCGTATCCCTGGACTCTGAGGATATCTTCCACAGCATTCAGTTCTACCCTGGATATGGGCTGAGACCTGTACCTACCGCAGGGTTCCGGATCCATCAAGTGACATGGAAACCAGCAATGACTTAATATCCACAGAAAGTGTGCAATGTGGCAGTAACCGCTTCAAAGAAGTAGCAGTACTTCCTTCAAAAACTACTTACCTTCAAAAGCTAGAAGTGAAATCCCATGATATTTGAAAAATTTCTCTCCTTATTGTAAGCCTCTAGTTCAACTGTAGATAAATTAAAAGCTTTTCACTCCACTAGGTGGTGTAATTTGTCCTTCTGTAAAACGTGGCTTTACAAATATTCCCCCTAATACTTCATCCAGGTGGGGCCATAAGATATCACCTGAAAAGGGAAATGGGAATGTGGACTACAGGAGTCAGCAACTTTATCAGGTCGTGCCTCTTTGGCATTTCCTATGATTCCTTTAAAAAGCTTCTGTAAGGACAGGAAAACTTTTCTGTAGAACATTCCTATATCCTTGAAGGAATAAAGTAGGAACCCAAAACAAAAGCATCATGGTCTCCTTCTATTTCTCCGTGTACTGATGCATAGTGCCTTGTTATCTAAACTGTTCATGTAATCTAGCTTATGTATTTTAAAGTGTAACATTTCTAGAAGCTCTCTCCTTGTTTTATATCTGAGTTAAAATATAATGCAGTCAAACATACTCTTGGATCTTTCTTGGCCAGTTATGCTTGCACTTGCATAGCTATAGTTACATACAGAGAAAGCAGAGAATGCTAGCCTGCATAACAGGATGTATCTTGGAGGATATACCCTGGCTAAATGTAACCCTGGTGGATATATCCCTCTGGCTAAAAACAATAAAACACCTTGGCTGGTGCCAGCCATCTCTTGGCTTCAATTGAAGTCTAGTTTTAAAAAAAAAGAAGTGTTCCTGGATCGTAGCTTGATGCCCAACATGCCATCAGCAGCACAGAATTCTGTAGCTACTAAAACGCCACACAGTCCAGCTCTCCCTAAAGTTTAGCAATAAAGATGTCTGTAATGGAAAAATGCAATTTGCTAATTTTTATAGTGTTTCCACGATGTCTTGTAGGTATTAAGTTTAAACAGAAGCCACAGAACTCAGAGAAACAAACGAGTATGAGAAAAGAGACAGTTGGTTTAAAGCTCAAGACTGAACAAAACCCATCTGGCAAATTGGAGGAAGCTCAGCTATCTTATCAGCTCCAAATGCCCTTATGCTATCCGCCCACAACTCTTCTTGATTGCCCTTGGAAAACTGGTACTGGTAACAGGGTTTTTTTGAAATAAACACACCCATGAGAAACGCAACCAAGGAACACATCCAACACAGAAGGAATCATCAGCTTTCAGTGCTGAAACTTTGTGGCACTTCCTCATAGTCATAGTGTGTACAGTACCCACGTTAACTCAGGTTATTTACATATCCAGATATATTTGAGAGCAGCCAGAACAGAGAGCTCGGAAGAGTTTACATGCTTACCATACCTTCTCCAAGCACTGAATTTAAAATACAGGACTGCCTACTGTGCATTATTAATGGCATTTCTTACATTAGTGACACTGGAGGATTTGTTTCTGAATGCAAATTCAACAAACCAACCATTTCCTCAGTGAATGATTGATGTGTGACAAATCTGAGGTATCTGCTCTTGAGATGACAGAAAGATGGGTAAAGGTTCTTCTTGGTTATACACACACCAGATAAAGGGTCATCTTAATAACATCATCTTGTGCACATATTTAACCACAAGAAGAGGAAGAAGCGGTCTCTAAAACTGTAAATTCGCACATGTGATAATCTTCATATTAAGTACTAGACTATTCTGTGAAGAAAGAAACCTAAGAAACACCATATAAGTGCATGTATATGCTATGTTCAATTACTGATGTTGATCAATTAAACCTGATTTACGGTCTGCTGTAAAATCTCATACCAGGAGACTCCTTGATAGCAGTATCAATGTACATAGCTCTATCATAAGAAAAAAAGCACTTTGTGCTGGACAAACACACACATTCTGAAAAGATTAGATTAAGCATTTACAGGATGGAGATTTGTATTCCATTAAGTCACTTTTATGCCATCGTTTGAAAATGCCCCTAAGCAGAGGCGAGTTTGAGGGATTAAGAAGAAAAACTTGGCACAAGGAGATAATACTGGCATCGCATCAACACCGTAACTGCACTCAAGTCTCAGCATCTGTGGGTTTTCCTGACTTCAGTTTGCAAATCGTGACAGCAGATGGTTGAAACCTGCCCCCATAAAAATCCCATGCCTGAAATGGCATTGCCTATGTTTACACACCCTGAGAAATAAGACTTGGATTTACAAAAAAACGAGTAACTTCAATTCCCACATACTGGGATAAGTGTTACAGAGGGTACAGGACACTTGAAACAACAGCAAAGTATTTGGCCACTACTGCTTTGTCAATCAGCTTTTATTTAGATGATCAAGGAAAACATATTTGCAAGAAGAAAGATCTAGGGAGATTTATTGCTCCCCTGAAATTTAGAGAAGTCCCACAAGCTCCCTGTCAGCATGTCAGTGCTTGAGCGAAAGAACAAGCACGTTCTTTAAATCACAAGCGAAAGTCACTATCTGCATTAACTGCACAGAGATTTCATCTCCTCATTGCCTCCCGCTGGATACAATCTGTGTATGACGAGTAATCTAAATACTGGATTGCACATATTTGGCAGGTCTTGCACCCCTCTTCACAGACAATGGTTTCGTCATAACTCACAATGAAGTTACTGTAATACTGCTTAAACAGTGTGCTGTGTGGCATAGACAACCGTTTGGCCATTTCATATAGGCTTTCTGGCTTCAAGTCTTCAATACCGTAAGTTTTAGTCAGAATATATTCTAATTTCCAGTTTGATTCGTTTTTCTTGTTGGCTTCTCTAAGGTCCAAGTAAAACTGCCAAAGATCCTACAGTTTTTTAAAAAAAAAAAAAAAGAGGGAAAAAGTAGTCACGGCTGTATTGCTTTCTTCCCTGCTTCATTAAGTCTCTGGAGTGATATATTGATTAGGAAGCTGTCACTCCTCATTATTCACAAGTGAATAGAAGGTCATGTCCCACCCCAAGAGCTGGGCTTACACCCAAAGCTGGTACTGGCAGTGCAGTAATGGTGGGGGGATGGGGAGGGGAAGCAAAAGGAGCCACAAAAGGTAGCAGTGGCTGTGTTAGAAGTCTTTCCTGTCCAAACTCCCCTACGGTCATGTCTGCCTTAGGAGTGGGACAAAAGGGTGAGAACCAAAAGTCTCATTTCTGCAGGCAGAACAGAGAGAAAAAGAATGGCCCTGGGAGAATTGAATGGAAAGGAAGAGATGCTGATGCAGGAGTGAAATCTGCACAAGAAAGGAGCCTGTATTAGCACAGGTCTCCAGAGAGAAACCCCAATCCCTGTCAAGCTGCAAGGTGCATTGTTACTGAACTCAGTGGAGTCAAGATTTTATCCTGAATGAGAGAAAGTCCAAGTCATTCAGAGCCAAAATAATTATACAGGATTCACCTCATCTCCAAAAACCATGAGACTACAGACTATTTTACTTTTCTCCTTCTAAATTTATCATTTCCTATAAAGAGTATAAACTCTATATAGGAAGATGCATGATTGCAAAAGACATCATATGGTTAAAAGTGCTTTTCTTCATCAGCCCATCTACACCCTTTAGAAGTATTTCATGGACTGCATCCCAAAGCTCAGGCTATCTCCAGCAAACAAGCCCAGGATTTGGGGTGAAACTCTTTCACGCTTGCAGTGGTCCCTGCAAGTAGTTTTAGGATTTTGCCTAGAAAAAGGCAAAATTGTCTTTGATTCTATGTCATAAGAATATTCCATAGAGAACAGAAGGTACTGGGTAGTTCATCAGACACAGAACCAAAGTTCCACCAATAGCTATGATACTACAAAGGCTGATATCTCACTCTAATTTTTAATGACACTATATTTAAAGTCTTGAACAATGCCTTAAAATATTTACTTACCAGCAAGCTATAATCAAGAATATCATACTGATATAATCTGACACCAGGGTTATTGGACTCCATTTGCCATACATTCTTCACTGGGGTTACAGCAGGTGCCACAAATAAGGAATTGACTGGCTTTTCTGCAGAAAAAGGGAACGTGAGGAGACAGTTTCCTTTCCATCACTTACTTTTCAAACAAATGTCTTTGTAGAAAACCAACACAGCAAGAACAAGAGTGACTGGCTTAAGGACATTTGCATTTTTCCCCACGGATAAGCTGTATCCCTGTGAACTCCTTCTATACTTCCAACAGATGGACCAAAACCTGTGTGAGATACCACAGTACCCACTCCAGTGTGTACCACTTGTCTATAGTAGAGGCTTCCCGACCAATTCAACTACCTGTGCAAAATGGTCTTGCCTATTGCACATTTCTACTGAAGACATATTCAAAACTTTTAGTTGCTGTTTCCATACTTTACATATCGCTCTATATGTTTATGATGTTACTAGAAACACTAGTGTCATCACCTAACCCTGACTTGACTCAGCTAGACTATCAGCACCTAGTATGTGAACACCGATCTTTACAGCAACTGAAATGTGAGGATGCATGTGGGTTTTAATGAGACAGAATACACAGGTAAGTACATTGAGAGGTTCTCCATGGAAGAAGAAAGAAACCCTAAGTACTCCCTTCTCTGACAATGTCACAGCAGTAAAATCACAAGGTCATGCTCCACATAAGAGCAGAAGTTTGGAAAGCTTGGGAATCAGTAAATTCTTCTGGAGAAGATAGAACTGAGCTCTATCTCATTACACTAACATTGGCTGCAATATTGCATTTATCTTGAATTCTTTGGAATTTTGTCAAGAGGAAAATGTCATGAACAGAAGACAGTCTAAAACTGTACAGATAAACACAATATGTATGCAACTGCATGCAAAATTCCTTTTAAATTTTGTCAAAAGATGCAAGATTATTAAAATAATTTGGAAACAGTTGCACATGTGAACTGTAGTAACAAGCACCAAGATCAGTCTGTCCTCAACGAAGTTTACAGTCGAGATGATGATTTAATGCACAAATGGGACAAGGTACAAAAAAAATTAGGTATAGGACTGCCTTAAATAGCATTTAAAAAAAAAATATGAAAAGCCAGTTCCTTCATCAGTCTGGATTCCTTTTTCCTGGAGATTAAAACCACATAAAAAAGTAAAAGATATGGGACAGTGTTACCCCAGTCAGCATTTCAGGCATTGCTCTGAAGAGTTTATGTAAAACATGTAAATGAACAGCAAATTAACATTTGGGTGTTTTACATAAAGCAAAGCAATGGACCTCTCACTGTTCTATGCTACAGACACAACTTGGTAGAGATATTCTGTTAGAGATGTTAGAGTGCTCCATATGGCCATGCCCATGCTTCAAAACTAAGGGATTTCAAAGCAATAAACAAAAATTTCAACGTGGGTGATTTTCTTGAAGGGAAATTAGCTGATCTAAGAGATTCAACAGGCAGAGACTTTCTTTCCCCTGCCTCCTGCTTACCCTTATCTTAATTAACTTTGAAGCAGCAGGGAACTCAGCAGAGAGGAACAGTAATGATGCAGGAAACACAAGAACATAGAGCATGTCTAGCTGGCCTGAGAACATTCTCTTTGACACATTACACAATAGCAACTGGCTACTATAATTTGCCCATGTCACTGAGAGAGTGGAGAGGAAAGACTAGAAATTCTTGTCTAGGCATAAGCATTCATTAAAAAAAATAAATTAGGAAGCTTGAGGAGACTCTTCTGACTTCAATAAAAAAGACAATCTGCCTTGCAAAGTTCTCTTTGAAAAAAATGGGAGTGCATGAGACTTGAGCTCTTTCAGATAAATAGCAGTATTTCCCAATTTCCGTTTTCAGTTATTTGTAACAGAGGCTGACTAATAAAAACATGCAAGAAAGTATTAATTTGCTTTTAATTAGGAAGAAAAATACTTAGGAGTCAGCAAGCATCATTACCTTCTTCATCCAGGAGGACCATGATACTATCTCTATGTGTATGTCCAAAAAACTGGCCTGCAATGACACTACTGTATTTGCGAAAAATCTTTACCAGTCTCTCATTGTAATACTCCCTTATAGCTGTAGTATTCCTTGCATATGGCAAATATCCTATGGGTACATGACCTATTATATATACCTAAGGAATTAAATACAAAAAGGACAATTAGCACCTTCATTTGAAACTTACACTTTTAGCTGTAAACTAGAAATGGTTACCACAGTTTCATAATAATGTTATCTCAGAAACGGCATTCCGAAAAATATAAATCATGGCAGGCTTTTTTTACATAAAATACAGTAAGAATGTTTAAATTCATAATATCAATTCATTACATTATTGGAAGAAAAAAGTTCCAGTAAATCTACGTGTGATTTTAGGCCAAAGGAAAATGTTATCAATTACTTCAAATGAAAGAAATTAGTTAATACGGCAAGACTTATATTTGGCATCTCAAGGGGATAGAAGGAAAAACTTATGTTCAAGTATTAAAGAGCCTGCATGGTCAGAGAGTCATCAGAAACATAGAAAAACTGGCTGAAACCCTTCTGACTGAGGTAGAGACCTAGTGCCAACTGCACACACCTGCAGAATTTCATGAGGAAGGGAAATAAATTTCTCCTTGCTGTATTATGTTTTTCAAATTACAACACTGTAGCAAAATGCAAACATGTTGCAAATTAAACATATCTTCTGCTTGGATGATGATACAATCCCTGCACCGATCAATCAATCTATCAGGAGCCAACAATTTATGACCTCACTTCAAAATCTGAGTATTATAAGACAATTTATTATAACACTCAAATCATAGCAATTCCTGCAGCTTGGCTAAGTTTTGTGATTGACAAACGCCTTTGTAATTTCTATTTTTGATACTTTTAATTATATTAAAATGTAAATGAAATATGTGAGCTTTTGTCTTAGGATGCGTGTATATTTTGAACTTAAAGGCTATGGGTAAAAAAGATCAGAAACTGGCTTCTGCAGTATTTTACACAGTAAGAAAAAAAGTATTTGAGAAACTTCAACTATTTTATTAAATTTTGCAGTATAATGTGCATATTCAAAGAAGAATTATTAAAAAAATAAATTTTGATATTGTAGTATCTTTGGCAGCACTAATATTCTTCTAGAAGCATCTTTATGTTTTCATTGTCTCTATTTCTTAATTCTTTTTCTTTTCAAAGTTGAAACAAAAGATGATGGATTCTGTTCATGGCCCCTACCTTCTCCTTCTTTTGTGAAGAGGTTTCAAGTATTCCCTCCAGCCAGGCAAACTGGTCGGCTGGGTCAGTGATATTCACAGTTACACTGTTGGGGCTGTAATATAAATTTGTGTTCAGACTGATTATCCTGAGTGGTTGAGAGCTATCACCAGATTCAAACAGCTGTGTGTAGAAGCCACCTGTGAAAACAGGAACGACATCCTATGACAAACGAAAGGTTTCAAGGTGTAACTTTACAATCAAAGTACACCACTGACAAAATACCCAGCTTTGCTCTTTCTAGTAGACTATGCATGCTTATTCAAGCCACAGATCACCTTAGCACAACAAAACACCTTAACAATGTTTTCAGCCACATTTTAGTAGAAATTGACACTGAATTATTTATGAATTCTTCCCTGTAATTGCGTTTATTTTACAGTATTCAGATGCAATTATCCAACTGACATGCAAGAAGTGCCCTGCACACTGAGATAAAACAGTTGTTAAGAGGTCCACATTTTTTTTGAAATACTGCAAACACACAGGCTCCTCCAGGAAGAACTATTTGAGTTCAGCAGCCTCGTGCTTTGAAAGTAATTTAACTTCAGATTGGTAATATGATGAAAAGTAAAGATCACATTTTTCAGTGTTAGCTCCCAAAACTCTCCATGGCATGCTTCTTCAATGGGTGTAACTTCACAGTTCAGTGGAGCCACATCAACAGAAATACATCAGTATACTTTTATTGTCTGCCCTTTTGAGTTTTATTATTATTCTTAAAGTTTCTACTTCCATTCTTATGCAGAGCTTGTTCTCATTCGGGACAAAACCCCACAAATTAAATTTCCAAATCCCTAATGTTTGAGTGGGTTGGAAATTGGGTTGAACTTTTCAATCCTTTGCTAAAAATAAAAATCCTAATGAGGATATCAGTATTCTCCCAGTTAGTAAGTTGGATACAAATATTAACAGTATAATCACCACGATTACAATGTATCATAACCTGAAAAAGAACGTATGTATTCAACATGCTCTGAAATACATATAGCATTAAAACAGAAACAACATTGTAACAGGTTTTTACAACCAAAGTTTTCTTGTGCATCCATATGTCTTCATCTAAAAAGTATGAAGAGGTGTAAAGGCAGAAAGGTACTCCACATGCATTGGTACAAAGTCAATAACACTGTATATATGTACAAGAAGTGAAAATTACTGCATCAGAAAGGAGTAAATGCACTCTGAATACAGGCATTGCTATTCAAAAAGATAAGTAACTTCTTCCAGGAGAAGCATTACGGATAATCCATTGTTCTGATTCATGTTATGAGACTTAGCTAACCAAACAGGACAAATCCATAGAAGCATTAATTCCCTAAGCCCTAGCTTCACAATGCATTACCGCCATACTTTACCTTTTCTGAAGGTATTGATTGCTTCATCGTTTAGCCAAGGTTTCCAGAAATCTGCTACAGCATTGTAAACTTCACTGGTAGTTACAGGAAGCTGATCCTGTAAGAGAGGAGAACGTACCTAAGTCTTAGCATTCAGACACACTGGAACAAAAAAAAAAGCCCCCAAAAACCCACTAAATTATCCTACCTGGCCTCTTGCATAACATGTAAGTGTATCCAGTCACCACCAGGAGGAATTCAAGAAAGGAAAAAAAAACAACTTTTGAACATTCAGTATTGCTGATCAGCTTCAAATGCCTAAACTTAGTCAGAACTGACTTCGTGGCCTTGTTAATGCATGGATTAACTAATGCCAGAAATATGTCAAACCTTAGGAATATAGCAGAATGGAAAATCATACAATCTGCAAAATTAATAAACACATCAACTGACAAGTCAAAGTCTAAAAATAAAGTATCTTGGATGAAAAGCTTGAATGTAAGCTTCTTTTAAAGAAGGTGACTTTTTTCCAAGCAACTTGTGGTTCATAGCAGCTCCCCAAAACTGCACTATGACCCTCAGAAACGTTCAGGTGAAATTGGCAAATGCTGCCGTGATGTCCTGTAGTTCTAGTAACAAAGCATTTAAAATGCAAAAGAAAAAGTTGTGTGTTTTCTCCCACTGTCTCTAATTAGGACTGTGTCACTCTTCCGCTTGAGCCACAGCCTGTTAAAAGCCATGCTCTGATCTAACCCTGACATGAAGATACCAACCTGTCCTAACAGGGGTCAAAAAATAGGTACAGCATTGCAGTGCATGTTTTCCTAAACATAAAATTTGACCTTTCCAAGATCTTTGAAACTAAACCCACGTTGTTAGAGGCTTAGGCAGTAAGTCTCTGTCTAGGAGCAGTGCAATCAGACATCTGTTGAGACGTTTGTTGCTCGCAGAGCACAGACACCAGTTATTAGGACAGCTTTGAGCCAGGGCTAACAGTCACTAACAGACACAGCAAAATCTGATCTCAGATAAGAGGCTGTGTCAGGTACTGAAGGTGGTTTGGACCCAGGCAAGACAGTGTTCTGTGAACTGCTAGACAGTAGTTTGGTAATTTGTTTTAAGCAGGGGCAAGGGTGTGAAACAAATAAGACTATCCAGAAAGACTAAGGTCACAATATACAATCTGAAAGGTATCCCAATGCTTGATTAACCTGAGTAGTGTTTTTAACATGTTCTGAAAGAAAAATCATCCAAGACTGTTCAATTGTTAAGACAGACAGGTCAGAACATCATCGAGAGCAATAAAATTCTTCAGCACATGGTGCGCATTCAGCTTTCACACTTGCTTTGGAACAGCCTACACTGTGTGGCTTGCTCCACATCACTTCCAGCCTACAGGACATTTGCTGTCATGTTCATGTGAAAACCAGAAATATCATAAACTGCAAAAACCAAACATTAAAAAAAAAAATGAAACAAGTTAAAATTACCCCATAGTGGGGATATTCTGATCCCATGGTCTCTTTCAAGCAGTAACTGAAAGACATGCCAGTTCTGCACATCGGTGAGGCATGCCACTTCAAAGCAAAGTATCACACAAACACTCCTGTGTGGCTTCATGCAGAGAAAACTACAACAATCACCAGTTATTCCAATCACCAGCCTGCTTCAAAGTCCTATTTGCTGCCCATCTGCCCCTCCTGAGAACCCTTTTTTCTATCTTCAGATTTAACTTCACAAACAAAATTCACACTTGCTGAAAAAGTCCCTACATTCTTTGCCTACGAGGTTATCATATCTGATTTTTCTTCTCTATCAAAGGAGACTGCTGAATGGCAACTATTCTCTGTTTAGATATTTTTAAAACAAAACAAAATGAAAACAAAACACAGAGTTGACACCTCAGTTAAGGTGACTTTACTAGAGGTTTCTAGTGAACCAACCTGTCCCCATCAGTGCACATGACAAGCCAACACTATACTACCACAGTAAGAACACAAGAGACTGAAGTCCCAGTTTGGTTTGTATGCTCACATTTCCAGTATATGTCTAGCTCTTATTTTTCTCTCTCACATTTCCTTTTCACCCTCTCTCAGTACCTCTGTTACTACTCAGTTTGGAAACCACTGCCTCCAGCAATGACACAGGCAATGATATAATTACCTGCTACCCCAACCCTGACATATACCCTGACAGGCCTAATGAATAACATAGAAGGCTGGAATAAAAGCCTTTGGGGTGTGAAGGGGTGTTACTGAATTCCCATGAGACATTTCAAACAAAATATTTTAGTTGACCTGCCTCATATCCCTTCCGATCCCCTCAGATCCAATGACAGCATTTGCCTCTGAGTTCTGTGTGCTGCCAGATCAACCCACAACACACTTTAAAGGACATATGAAGCAACTGTTTACTTTTGAGCTATGCCAAGAATAATATTCACAGTACACTCAAAGTGAAAAAGCACTGTCCTCAGCTGCACATAGAAATACTCGTATTGACGATCCACTGGCTAAGTGTCCAATAAGGAAAGACAGAATGGACATATTTTTAATAATAGTGGCAAAACCATAGGAACATTAGTTTTCCGATAGGACTTTCACCCCGGAACTTACCACAGGCTCACAGATCCTTTAAGGATCTCATTTCTACTAGATTAAGTTCTTGTATACACATGCATGATGTATATAAGTGTGTATTAACTATTTTGACACATGATGGTTCTGAGCCAGGAGGAATGATTAGCAGTAAATTCACATGACCTCAGGCCATGTACAAATTTTACCTGGCATCAACCTTTCCTTAGGTAAGAGCACACAGAAAGAGATGTAGTTTCTGTTCTACAGTGGAACCATTTATAATTTTAAATTCTAACTGAAGAACTGTAGGTTTCTGCTTCCAGAATAATTTCTGAGGGGTTAGGAACACACTCAATATGAGGTATGAATTGCTAACTTGTCTTACCTGTGGCCAGTAGTCATGATTGCCCAAGGCTGGGAAAACCTGAAGATCTGGAAAGAAATGACGAATTGTAGAACTCATATTGCCAATGATGCTAATGACCAACTTTGTGGAGAGCTCTTTTACAGGGACATGAGGAGGGCTATCTCTGAAAAAGTAAAAGGCTTTATTAACAAAGATTTGTTAACAACATAAGGCAAGGCAAAAAATTCTGCAAACACATCTACATTCTAGCATGTAACACTACTATACTTTTTAATTAAAACCATAAAACTAGTTGAAAGATGCTCTGCAAAGGCTTTTTTTTAAAAAAAACCCCAAAACTCAAAGAAGTAGACTAGTTTACCCTATGACTCATATAATAACAAAGATTTCTTAGAAATTTAAATAACTTAATGCCATAATTTTGTGCTACTGTGCAGTTTGGGTTATATATTTTTCATCACCGGCACAACATTGCAAGTCTCCTTTTTCCCTTTTAACAACATCCCGTTGAAAATTAAGTACAATAAGCTAAGTGAAATAAATTCATCACTTATCTTCATATATTAGTATTTTTAACACCCCTCCTCAGCAACATTTGACACAATATAAACAAACTTGTTCTCACAAACACTCAAAAATACTAATCATTGATGTATACCATAAAAAATTATGTGATGGTAGAATTGAGAGTTTTGCTGTGGCAGAAGGGTGTATCAATGCTATCTTTTATGCATACCTAGAAAGTAACAGGCATAGTACTACCAAGCTATTCATATGCCTCCCTTTCACACTTCTCTCTCCACTCTCACCACTAAGGCACACAAAGCCCCATAGGCTACACCTCTGTGAGAGTATTATTAAGCCCACATTCTAATATGGAAGATTGGAACAGGAAACGTAAATGTTTTTACTAAACAGAGGCCTGCAATGAGGTACACTTTCTTGAGAAGTATATGCAACAGTACTGAAGAGAGAGGCAGCATCTACAATACTGTTACCCTCCCCCTGCGAGCTGCTGATCTAGAATCCATACAGGCACCAAACCAGAATGGTAACTTTATATATTTTTTTAAAAAATGCATAAACTATAGTATTGCTTAATTCTAATTACCTCTTATCTTACAGAACCAAATACAATGTAATTACAGGGTATCTTCTAAGAAAGGATGCACGTGAGATTTAGATTAGACTCCAGAGGTAGACCTGAAGATCTACAAAATCAACTACTTCCTGTAATAATTCCTTTTAGTCAGTTACTGCCCTGACCTTTCTTTTTGCTTTTTCCCGCATTCTATCCTCCCTGCACCATTTCTAATAACTTGCACTGATACAGCCATGTGGTAAATATCACAACGGATAAATATTTCAACAATTATTACAGAGATTGACGTCTGTTCCTGAGGCCTTATACTCTCAGTCTTTCACTTAGTACCCATTTGGACAACTAAAGGGACAACTGACATTTGTGAGGTACTGAACTCGAATCCGCTGGTGCAAATATAAGCTTGTGAATTATCGAACTATCTGGCTATCCAGCTTTAACTGCTGGGTGATTTGAACACTTACCCTGTCCAAATCATGAATGAAACCTGCTCTTTTGAATCCTTCATGAATGCAAATGCTGACAAAATAAGTTGATAAGGAGAATCACATAAAAAGTCTCCAAAAGGGCCTGGGTTGGAGGCATTGGCTCCTTTGGAAGAAGAACAAACTTTGGTGCGATCAGGGGTAATGTGATAAGTCGGATCTAAATGTAGATCAGATACATGCCAGAACTGCCCTGTTTTCAGAAAGAAAGATTAAAGAAAATGCATTATTTGCATCTGAGCTGGATATACAGAGTAATGCCAAGTTTGCTCCAGTTTGTCTACTGCTATTCTTCTTTAAAGTCTTGAAAAGGAGAATAAATTTAACAAATTGTTGATTAGCCTGTCTGATAAGTGTGGGTAAGTTCTGCATTCCTGACAAGAGTCTTTCACGTAGTCTGTTTAGAAAAACTGAAAACAGAAGCAGAGGCATGGGTTTACACTGTTCATCAGAAATAAAAAGGAGATTGGAAGGAACTGAAAAATTAGGTGGTTTTCATTAATTGCAATCTGGAAACTGCACAGTAGAGGAGGCACCAGAAGGACTTCTCCACTTCACCTGAAAAGAGAGGGAGTTGCAATTTAATTATTTTTCCAGATCTTCCCAGGCTGGAAGCTACTATAAAAGATGAGAGTCTAGAAAGGAAGACAAGAAACAGCATGCAAAAATTTCAAAGCTCTCCCCCTCAGCAGCCACAGTAGCAGAGACTGGGCTTCTCTGACACCATAGAGCCGTGTGTCAGCCTTACCCAATTCACTACTTTCCGGGCTGACGTGTTCTCAAGCCATGGCTACACAGCACTGCATGGATAAAGGAGCTGAAAAGTACAGCAACATGCTGAATAAGATGAATGAAACCTGTATTAGTCTACAAGCTTTCAAGTTTCATGTAAAATTGGAGTAATTTATTTCTGTCAGTTTCAAAGTACTTGGCAAAGGCTTTGATACACATGTATGTGGGGCAGTGGTTGTGAAACAGGGCCGGATATAAATTGATTTTTCCCAAGGTCACATGCCCACACGCAGCTCTGCCCCGCAGAGTTTTATTTTAGGAAGCAAAGACCAGCAGGGTTACCCAAACCCAGTAAAACTGTGGCTCCTACCAAGAGGAGTCAGAGAAACGCCGGGATACTGCTGGTGTGTTCGCTCCGAGCCGGGCGTGAGCGGCGCGGAGCGAGAACTCCGTGGGGAACTATTTCGGGGCGCTCACCCGCCTGCACCACCGTGCCGGGACCCCTCCGTGTGTGTGTGTGTGTTTATCTGTGTGTGTGTGCAGTGCCTGCCTCGGGACACCGCGCCGCGGGCAGGGCCGGCCTCGCCTCACCTCGCCTCACCCTCCGGATAACCGGGAATAAGCCCGGCTGAACCCCCCGCACCTGGACGGCGCCGTGTTTACCGCCCCGGCAGCCACGGGCACAGGGAATACCGCGGCAGCGCCGGCGGACGGAGGGAGGGAAGGAGGGGAAAGGGTCCCCCCGGCCGGGCCGGCAGTGCCCCCTCCCGGGCCGCCCCCGCCCGCCCCGGGCCCATCGCCGCTGCCCCCGCCGACTCACCCGCGGCGGAGCGGGGCTCAGGGCCGGCCGGCGCCGCCTCCAGCGCGGTGCCCAGCAGAGCCAGCCCCATAGCCAGCCCCAGCGCCGCCCGCAGCTCCATGCCGGCCCCGCCGCGCCGCCGGCCGCTCTGCCCGGGAAAGGGCCGAGCCCGAGCGGCTTGTGCAACCCCCGGCCCGCCGCGGCCTCCCCGGGGCCGCCGGAAAGCGCCGCGCCCCGCCCGCTGCCGGCCGCGTGTATGTGTGTATGACTATATATATGTGTAAGTGTGTGAGTGTGTGGCCTCGGCCGGCCGTGCCCGCGGTGACCTTCAGGAGCCGAGCCGGGCCCGCAGGGTGGTGGTGACCGGAGGGCCGCGCTCAAGGCGCCCCACGGCACTGTCAGACATCCCTTGGAAGGAAGGTTTCTCACGGGTTATACACGTAAAAACGGATCCCGGTTACTTAACATGCTTTAAAATAATAATAATAAAACATGTTAGGTACACCTTTAATACAGCTTAAGGGAGTGATGAGGTGTATTGCAAACACGAGCCTCAGCTGACAAGGCTTTAGGGTAGCAGAGCTGCCATTCATTGCTGAAGTCACAGTAGTTTCGCCCAGAGGAAGAGTACTTGGTGTCAGTTTTAGGAGCAAATCACAACAGTGGTGTCACGGATCCTGTGGCTGCTGTCCCAAAGCTCACTATGCTGTTCTGTTCAGATCTGCTTTCCAGACCTCTGCAAAGGTGTTTCCTGGTTTATTAGCAGCAGCTGAAATCCCACGTGTCACTTTTCCACTCCTCTGAGCAATGGCACCAGCACTTGACAGGCATGACTTCTCTACTTTTCTCTCCCTTACTTAATTTAACATTAAAATATTATTTATCTTTAGAAGAGCAACAGACTATACCTATAAGCTTCATGGTTTCATATTGTATATAGAACCAACGCTACCAGGGAAAAGTGGCCTTTGTTTAAAAGCAACTGTAATGTAAAATATTTAGTGTTCAGGGTTTATTTGTAAACCAAGTCTTAATAAATCTCTGCATTCCTTTCCCCATATTTAATTAAAAACCTTTTTCTTCAAAAAAAAAAATAAAATTCATGAACCCACAAATCACTTGTGAAGATAAATGCCAATATTGGGGAGGCAAGTCTGGTTTTTCCCAGTGAAAAGAAAAAGCAGCTGCTCCCTGCTTTCTGAGAAGGCGGGACTGGGAAGGACAGTCATGTGGCAAATGCACCCGCAAGCAATGGAGGGAAGGCAGATGAAAGCTGCATCAGGTACTGAAGCTGAGGATTAATTGAGCTAATAAAACTGAAGGGCAGAAGATGCTGCTTAAACATAACTTGCACTGTAAGCGCAAGCAGCCCAAAACAGAGACTGCAGCTCCCCATACCACTAGAACAAGTACAACTTTCCATTTCTCTGATGAAAACTGTTTGCTCCTAGATTTTAAAAACTCAATAGCTACCAAAAAAACATATTTATCATGGTTCACAATTAAGGACTCTCTTCAAGACATTTAGTGCTCCCCACAAGAAAAAAAACCAGACTAGAATGTTCCTTTCAGACAGCTTCTTTGTGAAAAAATAAAGCTAATAGAATTGAATTTCTTATTTGTGTGGGTTTACTGTGCCAGTTACATCTGAACTTTTATCAGATGGGTGAGATGATCTTCCCATGTTATCCTAGCTATCCAGGTAAGCAAGCAGCTTCTTCCCATGCTATTACACAGCAGATTCTGAAGGATTCTGCAGGATTAGGCCTGGGAGTTGGGCTGTGTCTTTGTTTGCTAGGATATACAAGGCTCTAGGTACCTACACCTTCATGTGGTTCACTAACTTAATGTACAGAAAACATGGATTCTCTGAACAATCTCCTCCCTGCTGCCAACATTCCATGCCAGCTTTCCTAATAATCTGAAGCATAAGGCAGTTTTTCTCACCTTCGTCTTTTAGGGAAATATTGTTCAGGCATAAGGTTTTAATTTAGCTCTTTTAAGCAGCATTTTATTTTTAATCTGCTCACAGTACAAACTTATCTCTCCTGTACATATTTGCTACAAAATAACAGCTCAGGGAAGGGAATTTTAGTAGCTTTGTCTTGCATTGTTTTCCTACCATCCCTGTGGAGACGGATGAAAGAGTTTATCATGTTGAGCCTTTCCACTGACCTGGTGAAAGACTTCAATATTTGCATATTAGCAAAAAAAAAACCCAAATAAAAAAACCCAACCCCCCCAAACCAACAAACAAACCTACGAAAACAAATTAAAAATTCTCTTAACTACTAACCCCAAAACTCTATGATGACCCCCACATCCAAGTCTTCCTGTCTACTGACCTTAGCCTGCACCAGGAAACAAATTCCCAGTGAAGAGGGGAGCTGAAACTGGCTTGAGCATCTCACTTCTCTGTCTACATCAAGACAGGGACTTTAGATTTCTCCAACAAAATGAAGTCACTGATGCAAGCCAATTTTTCATTTCCCAAAGTACTCTACACCACATAAAAAGGCTGCTGCATCTTTGTGTGCCACAAGAACTTTTCTGTTCTTAAACTCAGAAAAAGGAACTTTGAACACCCCCCTCCAGGACACTGGAATATTAGCTGATTAAATGCCAAAGCAGCACAGGTTTAAAAAACGTTTTAATTTTTTTGATTTGCATTCCAAAACAATTTGAATATTTTCCATTTACTGTAAAAAAAGGCAAGTATTTCATAAATTTAATGCCAAGTTTAGCCTGTTTCACTGTAGAGCACAAGCATGCCAATTTGATGGCATGAAGTTTTTGTTTTTTGTTTTTTTATAAAAAACACCCCCCCCAAAACTCTTTATTGACCTTTCACATCGTAAATGTGTGCATTTTAGCCACGTTCGATTGAGGACAGGACATAAATCCATCCAGCAGAAGTAACATCTGGACAGAGGTCACATAAACTCTACGCTTTCTCATAGTGGCGAACAGCAACCACATCACCAAAGGTGAGAGTCTGCAAGTCCAAGGAAAAGATAGACATGTTAGATGCTGGACCATGTTCTGTAATAACACATTATCAAAGTCATGCTAAAGCAAAGTTGGTTTACATTATGTAATTTATAAAAACCCAAATTGGTCTAGACTGACAAATTAAAAAGAAGCAAAGTCTTAGCAATAGCTCCCGTATGAAATGAAACTTTCTCCTTGCTACTTTCACACCCAATAAGTACATAATGCACATTTACAAGACAGCTCAAGTGAGGCTAGAATTTACTTTTTTAATACAGCATTGTTTTAATACAGATTTAATATTTGTTGTCTCAAAGTTGATCACATGAAGATGTACAATCTAAAATTCAACTCCTCTATACTGTTATGCATAGGTACATACTTAAGGAGAACATCGCATTAAAAAAGAAAATGCATTCTGAGTCCTATGTATCTAGAACCACCAAATACTTAATTGCTGCAGCTGTATAGAACACCAACATACAGCGTGCATTCTGGAGCTATTTCCTCAAGTACCTCACTGTGTTCAAATTCCAAAGGAAAAGGTTTTCTGTATATGTGCAGCTGTTTCAGAAAGCAAAGCACGTGTTTTCCCTTGAATCCCTTGCCATATGATGTAGAATTGACTGTATGGTTTAAAGTTCACATTATTTACAAGTCTTCATCCATGCAGATACTCTGAAGGATTTAGGAAACAAACTGGTTTTCTCCAACAACCAAGTATAGATTAGTATAGGTAAAAACATTTTTTTGAAAGCTATATCTGTGCCAAAAATAAGTACGAGAAGTGCTACCCTGAACTTCAGCAATAGGAATTTACAGCATTTTTTCACCCAATACTCCTGTTTCTGAAAAGTCAGGAAAATAATGTGAATTTAAACTGAGACTTTTCTCCACACAATTGCTGTTTATCAGTTTACAACAAGATAGGAGGACTAAACCCTTTATCATTAAATATGAGAATGCCATTACCTCCTGCAATATTGTAATTTCATTTTCACATGAAAGTACTTGTTTTGTGTAAATAAATATAACTTATGTGTGTACACACAAAAGAAAATAAATCTAAATCACCGCTGGTAACAGATAATTTCCTATATAATCAAAAACTTTGTATTGTTACCAGGACTTGTTTTTCTTGGGTATTTACATAAAAGTCTAGAAAGAACATATACACTCAAAAAAACCCCCAGGCTGGCCTGTCTAAAAATCACTAGTAATTTTTTAGTTGTTCCAAAAACAAGACAAACCAAAAGAACTACTTGAAAAATCTCTGCTAGCCTTCTCCACCAATTAGATTAAGGGTTTGTGTCTAAATCACACTACCTGTTCACAAAGCTTGATATCAGGGTGAGGAGTGCTAGCGACGCATTTGAATGCTCAGTGAGTTTTATACTTACCATTACCATTTTGCCATCCTTTATTTCTCTCACAAAGTTTGTCTCTTTGCCGTCCCATTTCTGTACATGCACTAGCTTGTCTCCATCCAGGGTCACAACTGACTGTGAGATACCAAGGAATACAAAGACATTCATTTATTGGGGGTATTTGGGATTCTGCTCACACATTCAGCATTCTATTGAATTCTCTTCAATGGATGGATGTGGATCTAGAATGATAAAGTAGTCCCAGCCATTTTCAAGCCAAGACTATGAATCATCCTAGTTTTAAGCGCGAACTCTACACAATTCTTGTTTGTGTCAAAGGATGAAAAAGTTGTTTCCAGTCTTATAAAAATGCACTTCAGATATGATTTGGTGTAACTTTTCACGTTAAGCCCCCAAAGGTGCAGGGAAAAAGAAAAAAGAAATTTGACTACTTTGACTGGAAAAAGTTATGCCAAATAGTATTTGGACTGAGAGAAAAGCGGGCAGCTGACACAATTTGTCGACACAATTCTGGAAGGCAGGCTGGGGCTGGCGACACAACACACTGATTCAGAGAGGACATCGCGTAACCAGGACGGGGGCAAGCAAGATGCAACCTTGCCTTTTTTTTTTCCCCTGTCGTTCGCAGTGGTACAACTAGTAGTAGCAGAAGTTACATTTTTTTCCCTTTGACCCTACCAAAGGCAGAGCGTCGGGGGCGGTGAGGGGAGAAAAAAGAGAGAGAGGCCACTGCAGCCCCCGAGTTCACTTACTTTGCAGTTTCTGTCATCGGGGGTAGTTTCATCAAATTCCTCTCCAAGTTTAAAGCTGATTTCTGTGTTTTTGAAAGTGCTTTGAGTCCTGATCACTACTTTGTCCCCCTCGCTGCTGATAATCACAGTGGGTTTAGTCACATTCCCCACCTGCCGTGTTGCAAACCCCACTCCTAGAGCGTTGAAGGAAAAGGAGAAATCCATCAGACTTTCGAGTCCTTACATATTTTTTTAATTTTTACCGCAAATCGAAGTACAGAAACCTCTTCCCCCGCTCTACAGCTGTAACTTATCCCTGTGAAACACCGCTTTTTGCTTCGCTTGTGCCCTGGTACCGAGGGTACTATCCATCGGTACCATCCCCGCACCCCGCCCGCGGTCACCCGCACGGACACAATCGCTTCTGCCGCTCAGAGCTCCGGCTCCTTATCACTGCACCAGAATGACTCCTTTTGTGTTCGTTTGTTTCCAGCTTATCCGCAAAGCGGCACGTGTCCGTCTTTCACACGCTTCCCCCGGCCCGGGCGCATCTCCCGGAGCCTCCAGCCCCGCAAACACTCCCGGCCGCCCCCCGGCTCCATGACCCGCAGCGGAGCAGCGCCGTGGGTACAAACACAGCCGTCTCAACGCCCCCTCGCCCCCCATCATCACCACCACTGATGCAAATGCCTCGCTACAGCTCTGCCAACGGGGGGGGGGGGGGCTTTTAGATTGTATTTATATTTTTTTTTTATAGTATGGTGCAAAATTCTAAAGGTGCCGCCGCCCGGCCGTACCTACCCAGCGCCTTCATGTACTCGTCGAAGTTGTGGCTGTCCACCAGCTTCCAGGTGGCGCAGAAAGCCTCGACCATGGCGGCCGGCTGCGTGTTCCGAGCGCAGTGCCAGGGGGTAGCAAGAGCGCCGGTCCCGCCGCGCCGCCCCCTATTTAAAGCGGGCGCCCGGCGGGGGCCGGGGGCGGGGGAGCCTGCGGTCCGCCCCACACGGCCCCGCGGAGCCGCCCCGCACCTCCCGCACCCCGCCCCGCACAGCCCTGCACCGCCCCGCACCCCGACCCGCACCTGAGCCTCCCCTGGGGGGAGCCCCGTCGGCCCGCGCTGCTGTCCCTAAAAGTAACGCGCTGGGAAGAACAGAAGCGGGCACCCAACGTGAAAGACTCTACTGAGTGAAAATACAGGATCACAACGCTGAGTTTTCCCAAACCCAGTCGGCTGTTGGCCAAGTGCAGATCCCTTTACCCATCATGGCATCTATATGGATGCTGTCTGAACTTCGCATTTGCTGTTGCTGACTGGAAACAGCACCTTGGCTCCACAACTGGCAGCATTTGGAGACCAGGAATGAAGAAAGAAGGAAAAGAGTTTTAAACTGTATCTTCTATTCCTCCACCCGTCCCACGACCCCCCCACGACCACCCCTAATTGTTCTTTGAAATTTGTTGAAGGCGGCAGGCGGTCATCTTGTGTCTCAAATGTTTTCCAGAAAACAGCCTGTCTCTGTGGGACACACCAGTGTCAGCTTTTCCAGACCTATGACTTCAATGGATTCCAGAATATTGAATCAAGTGCTTCAGTTCTCATAACAAAACTCAGGGAATAAGTGAAAGAGAATTTATGTGATTTAGGAACAAAACCTCAACAATTTTTGCCTGGTTCAGCCATACAAAATATAAGTAATTATGAATATTTTCCTAATATTTTTAAATTAGTTTTTGACCATCATTTGCAATTTTTTCAGACTCTTGTACTATGGCACATTCTTTGGGTGTAGGGCAAGTGTTGATTTCTGAGGGGGCTTTAATTAATTTGCCACTTTCTCACTTTTCCTCATAGAGAATCTGACCCTCTCTGAATTAACTGCAGGACTATAATCCCAATTCTTTTTACTGCACAACAGAATTTTTATTAGTCTGCATAATCTAATGGTGTGAACTAGTGCATCGATTTCTCTATAACCTTCTGTCCACTTACTTTGAAGCACAAAGTGCCCTCCTGCAGCTGCTCAGTGTATGTCTGACTGCCTCTTCTGACCAGCACTTCTGAGGCTTTTTAGGCAGGACTCAGAAAGCCAAGGAGACTAGAGCATCACTTGAAATAACAAACCGTCAGTTGTTGTTCGTGAGACTGAGAGGAATCCAGTCTTCTTGTTTTGGTCAAAGCTGAATAATGCTGTGCCTCCAAAGTTTGCACTGAATACCAGCAATGGTGCATCTCATAGAGGTGTTCACTAACCTCATGTCTGTAAGTCAGTTAAACCCACTGTAATGAATGAGGAATACACTTTGTGATTGCCACTGTCATGGCACGGGGCACATGGGTTTGGTATTGTGCATGGGTGTTATGGATGGCTCCAGTTCAGTTTGGGAATTGTGTTTCCTCAAGAGAGTAACAGTATCAGGTAAATAATGCCCACCAGTCATAGCCAAACCCTGCAGCGGTGGTCTCACAGAGCCTTATTGCTGGCATCCAGGCAGCTGACACACAAGTACATGCAAACTGACCTCACCACTTGTCTACTTCATCTGAGATGCATCAATACCTCAAGGGGATTACAAGAAACCTCGAAAAGGATTTTTTCCATGGGCATGTAGTGATACAAACAGTAAATGGCTTTAAACTGGAAGAGAATATGTTTATATTAAACATTAGCAAGAAATTCTTCTAGTGCACAGGAAGAGGGTCACTTATTGCCTTTAGAGTAGATTAAATTTAACACCTGTCAACTTCAACAGCATCTGGTTTAGTTTTCTTCCTCTGCACTGGCAGGGAATAAATTTGAAGCTGCTGAGGTGTCATTTCTACACGTCATGCTTTGATTTATTCCCTTCCTTTAGAACAACAGGCCTGTTCCCTTCCTGGGGACAATAATTTTTCAGCCAAACACATGATGGTGAGGCACTGGAACAGGTTGCCCACAGGAACTGTGGGTGCCTCATCCCTGGAATTGTTCAAGACCAGGTGGGATGGTGCTTTGAGCTACCTGGTTTAGTGGAAGGTGTCCCTGACTTTTGGCAGGGGGGAGGGGGAAGGGATGATGGAACTAGATGACCCCTTCCAACTCAAATCATTCTATGATACTAAATTCTAAATTCTAAATGATTTTACCAATACACTCATGAACTGGCAGTGCCTCCTCTCCCAGTACCGACAAGATAAAGTTATCTACTCATATAGATTCTGCTTGCAGAAGTCCTGGAATCCACACTGATTCTTCTGATGCAGATGTGTACACAGAGCCCTGGGAGAGCTCCGTGCTCTCTTGTGCTCACTGGGGCTTGTTGTGTACAACCAGTCTCATAGACTTTGTGTGACATAAAACTGAAAATGATTCAGTGCCACTGCAAGTAGCTGGACTCCTCAAGGACACTTCTGCCTTGCACCTTGCTCTGGACAGTGCTGCAGCCTGACCCTTGGGAAGCAGCCACTTCAGGATGCTTCCTAATTTAAGCAATCATACATATACTGATGTCTCAGTTCTGTCAGGATTTCTTAATGTATTTAACTAAGATAAGTACCTGGTGTGATGACCCACCCTCCAGGGGAAGGAAACACCTAAGAATTTATTAAGAAAAATACATTATTTCTTAAGAAAAATGCATTATTTAACATTTTGCACCATGCTACAAATGTAAAACAGGGCCTGCTAAAATGTTCACATTCCTTCTCCTGCTTAGATAGATTTCCAAATTGTCACTCCAGGTTTTATGATGGTGAGATCCCACCTGTTAGTGGTGATTTGGGATCAGGGTAAATTAACAGCAGGAATGTGACATTATTGACTACTTGTGTGGGGGACAAACCACAGCTCAAAATGTTTTCCATGGCATCTTATGCCCTGTATTTTCTTGTGGATCTTTATGTGAGAGTTATATTAACGTCAACAACTAGTACAAGTCACCTTGATCTGTATAAATGCTTTGCCGTGGCTGGAGTGGAGTTTGCAGTGTGAAATACACTGACCTGGTGTGCATTTTCAGTTGCTGCGCAAGAGACCAGCTTGAAGTTTCGTTTGTGCTGTCAGCAGTTTGATGATTTTAACAGACTCTGTACTCCAGTGTAAAATGCCTGTGTGACGAAAACTATCTCTGGAGATTCCTCTCCGAACACCCAGGGATTCATTCTCCTTTACACTAAACTCTTTACACCACCTGAGCAATGTACGCGGGCATGTTTGCATTCTGTGTGCAAGGCCTGCTTGAAAAATGAAAATGCTGTGGCAAAATATCCCTGTGTAATGAGTAATCCTTGCTTCCAAAGGCCATTCAGGGTGAATGTGAGGCTGCTCTAACCTTCAGCCTTCAAATATAGAACACAAAACCTGCTGTTGGCTACCTTTCCCCCCTGTTATATCCCTCCTTCATATGCCCTCAGATTTGCAGAGACTGAGGGTGTCAGCCTCAGTCAGCCTTCATTCTGTATTTGAAAGGAAAAAATTCACTTGCTCATGAAAAAGGAAAAGAGGGGAGAGGGAGGAGGGGGGCAACACAGGATGGCCACCAGGCTCCTGGGGTAGACAAGTCTGACCGTGAGGTTCTGTCATGTGTGGATTCCTCATAATCAATGTCAGGAACTGCTGAGCATCTAATCACTACAGCCAGACACTAAAGACTTAGTGTCTGGCTGTAAAAATATAATTAAATCGGTGCAGCTAGTGTTTGAAGTCAGGTTTATCTACCCTTCTGCCCTGTCTCTCAGTGGATCTAATGCAGGTGGTGCACTCTTGCTACACCAATTCAGTTAAATCTCTGCCCTTTCACCATCTTTACAGTACAACAGCCAGGAATAGCATATTACTCTGTGAAGTTTAATCAGTAGTTAAGGTGATACTATGTTATAAGACCTTCAGATAATGTACTGATGACTCCATTAGTCAAACATTTCTGTGTTTGATGCAGTGAAGACCCTGGAACTGCAGCATGAAGCAAAGGGCAGCTGTGATAGAGGGCCTGACTCCCCTGGTACAAAAGCCGACGTAGGCATTCAGAGGCCTTTTAGGTATTGAATCCCATTGAAAACCAACATGATTCAGGGTCCTAATTCACTTAGGCATTTCTTTAAACTCAGCTTTGTGAAACATATAGGGAACTACTTTTGAATTAAGGAAATTGATAATAGTGTGCAGCTGAAAGAAGTTTCCTCCATTTATGGACAGCCATCTAGGATATTCTCAGCATGTTTTAAGCTTTTTTGAAGCCCTGCTGTGAATCTCTGTGTAGTTCTGATCTCAGTGTAACACAGAAATGACCAGATTTTAGTAGCTATTTTGTCAGATGGGATGTTGTTACTTCAGGGCTGAGTGTGATTTGATTTTTGGTGCTGCAGAAAACCCTATTGTCAAACAGGGCAGTAGAATGTCCTTAACTAAAACTATATCATGTGTCCTCTAGCTGTCTAAGAGATTTGCTGATCACCCTAATAAAAATAAACCATCTCACAGTGCTGTTGGTGAGTCACAGAAAATATCTAAGTTTATTTACTCTATTGATGGGTAGCTCTTTAGAAATCCCAGTTTCAACAAAAGAGCTAAATGCCTTATGGAGAAGAAGACACCCATTTATTCAGCTGCACAAGGAAGCAGTCACAGAATGGCCCCAGGTACAAAGCATCTGTATGAATCCAGTCTCATGCTGCATAAATCCCATGAGAAAGGCTTTGCTGGAGCTGCAGACCAGACGATAGGCAGGGTGCAAGGTAACGCAGGCAGGAGCAGGGTAGGCATGTTTATACCATATCCCTTCTAAGAGCATAGCATACTGTAGGCAAAACTTAGGAGCATGTTCAGCAGGCTTCCTGCCATTGCAAAAGCTCAACAAAAATAATGCCAGGACAGTCTAACATTAGACAAAAGCTACATTAAGGTCTAATTCTGGTGTCAATTGCTAATTGGTGAAAACGAAGTGGTCTGTGAGCATGCATTTTATTCTTGTAGACTCTTATGTTACAAATTGGTGTGACATGAGATTAGGAGAGTCCTGGAAAGTAAATACCCACTAATACCTCATTATGAACTATTAGACATATATTCGGATTGGTTTAAGCTGAGAGGACAGCTGGTAGACAATGGTTTAAAGAAGTAAGCAAATGCTACAAATATCTCCAGGGTCTTCTCTGCATCTAACAGGCATTCAGGGGGTTGTTATCTGTTGTCTAATATTACTGTATCAACTCATTTAGAAGACTCAAGTCAGAGGTTCTCCTCAAAGAATTAGCCTGCACTAAAGCCAGTCCCCTTCCTGCTCCCACTTCAATTTATTGAAGATGCAGTGACTTTAATTTTGTCCCATTAGGCCTTTGTTATTTTAATATTTGTCTATGTTAAGAGTAGAAAAGCTATTTATAATACTCCAAAATGTAACAGAAATGTCTGATACAGGGTGTCACTTACAATAGCTATCTAGTTATTGTAAGATCAATACAAGAAATCAGCTTTCCAGACTTACAATCTCAGCATGGGAAAATGAAAGATTGTACACTGAGGAAGAAATACAGTCTCACAGATAAGCAACTGACTATTTCAGGGGTAATAATGACTCAGAGAAATTTAGAAGACATATGAATAAGATGAACATACTAAATTAAAATAATCCTTATGTGGAGAAATGGAAAAATAGCACATAGATATAAGGAGATTAGATGACTTACATTTGACTTGTTGCAACTGATTCTGAGAGTCACGTGTAGATCTGGTGTTCAGAGCAGACCAGTGAAGCAGAAACACACTCTGTATTAAGGTTCAAGAATTTTGTATTATAGCAAAGGAGGGAATGATTTTTATCATCCATATAAATTTTACAGTGTTAAAGGTACAAGTTTAAATTGTCATATGTCATAAATATCATATTCTCTTTCTGTAGTCCTGGTATACACCATGGATGCTGTCAAATACTTAATAAGTGTGACTACTTGAAATTCAGTGTAATCGATCTCAAGCTAAATCCTTTCAGCATAACAAAAGACAACTGTGCCGTCTGCAGGACTGGATTTAAGAAATTTTTTTAATAGCTCAATGCAACTTCCTTCTGTTTATGTGCTGTCTGGAATACTGAGGCATTCCATTTTTGCATTATCCTGAAATCATTCTCAATACCAGCCGAGATTTAGACAAAAAGTGTAATCAGGTTATTTGACTAAATTTCAAAAAAACAGCTACGGAATTTAAAAAACAGATGCAAAGTTAAAACTCCACTGATTAACTACCTGCATTTGGATATTCCTAAGGTCCTTCTCTGTTCTGCTCAGCTATGGACTTAAAGGACACAGTCACAGCCTGCTGGAGCTAGATGTGATCCCCCAGATGCAGCTAGAGCCACACTCCTCTGGGTTTGTGTCCTCTAAATCAGAATCTCTCACCTGGAACAAGCCATTTCCTCTGAAATTCTAAAGTGCAGTGGTAATGTGCCCTGGAGAAATGTCTGAATTCCACAGTCTTGATAAATAATTTAATTAGGTTATCAATTTATGGGCTGGTCATGGATGAACAAATGCCTGACACAGATCAGGCATTTGAAATGAAACCTCATGCTGGGTGACCTAGCTGGAATTACACACCTAACTTGATTCATTCAGGAGTGCAACTATATCCCTGCATTACATACTGGTTTGTGACCAAGCGCTGAGTCATTTCTGAGTTTCCATGAATCTAAATACATAAACTTCCAGGAACACAAAATTCAAAAGCATCTTGAACCATTGTAGAGTTAAGATAGCTCATTACTCGCTTTAAATAGGGACTAGCACCAAGACAAACTTCAGGAAAATTTAGGTCATCCTGGCTGTTTGGAGACAATCCCAGAGAAACTGTGATCTCTTCAGTCTTGTATACAAAACTCCAGTCACTAGAAGTTGAGCCTACAGAAATTTTTATTAAAAATAAAGTGTATATTAGCTGCCAGGAGACTTAGCCCTTTGACCAACTTTCAAACTGCCTTACAAGACTTTTCATCCCTGAAAATTGTAAACTATGCTAACAACCACAGCTACTGGACATGATACAGGAAGTAATTCAGAGAAATTATATACCCTGGATTATGCAAGAAATCACGAGATGGTCACAATAAGCAAGTCTATACCAAGAAACTTAAAAACACAGCCCACTTGCTAAGTGTGGGCTTGCACTTTGCCAAATCCAGAGTCTACTATGGGAGAAGATACAGATATACACAGAAAAGAAAACAGGCATGTAGTCCCTGCCTGGCTAATCATGGCACTCATTTTCTGGACTGTACTGCAGCAAGTGCCAGTGGGGAAGTATAGTTACAGTTGCTACTCTACAGATTTGTGTGTTTCAAAACATGTTTTAAAATATTTCCCCCTCCCTGTGGCAGTAGTAAACATAGACCACCCTCTGTGGTCAAAATTATTAACTAATCTTGTAACATTTAAACAAGGCTTCTAATAGCATTGTCCTCTAGACCTTTGAAACTTTCTTGAGTGGCGGATCATCCTGGGAGCCAGAGCTCAAAACATCCAGAGTCCAGAGGCAGTGGAGGGTGCAGGAGCAGGTTGACTTGCTTGCACCATGACTGGCTCATCTGTTCTAATAAAAGAAGGGCTATGGAGAGGAAATACGGCATTTAAGTCCATCTCATTGTCCTTTGTCTCCCCGGCCCTTAAATATACTCCTTCTTACATTTCAACATTTAATTTTATCCTTTATAAATTTACCTAGAAGTTTTGACTCATTAAAAAAAAAAAAAAGGGCACAGATTTCAAAGGCTGTCTGAAAGAAGATGCCTGAAAGACACTTATTTCAGCACTTTCTTATATTGCAACACCATCTCTGCACAATCACATGCTATTTGTTTTCTACAGCAGCTTTTTGTCCATGTTCAAGACAAGGGCTGTTCAGGGACTAGCTCAAGGGTCTCTAATAAGTCTGTCTGATATTCTGATTTACCCAGAACTTGCTGGGAGGAACAGCAGTGAGTTGACCTTCTACCATCTCATTTTAGGGAACACAGAGGAAATTCAAGATATTAGTTTCTTGTATTGGGTGTTGAAAGCACTAACAATTGATGTTGAGCATACAGAAGGCATGAGTGAAGTGAGGGGTAAGCACTGAAGAAAAGGGATTAGATGGATCTGAGCTTTGAATGGAGCTCAGATGAGAAATTAAGAGTGAAGGAAGGATTGTGATGGGATTGTTGAGCAATTAAAACAGAAGACGGGTGCAAAATCGGTGAGAGGAACACGCGGGTTCAAAGCCTGTGGTTCTCTTATGAATACATTAATGGAAGTTTTTCTGTTTGCCACTTAAAGGGCGCTTCTCCTCCGTGGTGCCCTGTCTGCTGGAAGCCGGGGCTTGCCCGGGGGGAATCCCGGCTCCCCAGCAGCTCTGTGCGGGTGGCTCCTGGGCCGTGGAGGGGTGCTGGGGACGGCGGGCCGTGCGGGACCACGGCCCTGCTGGGCAGCCACAAGCCCTGATGCAGTGACTAAACCGCTGTCATTTTGGCTGCGCAGTGGGGCGCCTCCCGCTGCCCTCCGCCCGCAGGAGCTCCAAAGGAGGCACGTTCCCAGCCCGTCCCCGCCGGCTCTGGGAGCGCCGGGAATTGCGGCCGCAGTGCGGGATGAGCGGGGCCGGGCGGCCGGGGCGCTGGCACAGCCCCCCCGATCCCGTCAGGATCATCCCCAAGGAGAGCCGGAGCCCGCCGTGTCCGAGGCGCTCGGAGCCGGGGCGAGGACAGGAGAGGGCTGGGGAAGGCGAGGGCTCGGCCGCCACCTTGTGCCCGCTGGGAAAAGCTGCTCCTGCAACCCCAGGGAAGGGCGTGCATTGTTAGGAAACTACCTCTGGAATACTGCTGAGGGTTAACAGCAGTGTTCTTTTAGCCTTCCTTTTGTGTTTACCCTGCTGATATATCGTTTGCAAATATGCCTAAGGGACCTGGAGGAAAAAAACCTAAACTAAATACACAGTAAGGTTAAACCAGCCACAGATTCGTGCATATTGTATGATAAGCACTGGATTTACACTCCCAATCGCAGCACAGCAGAGTCCCAGGTATAAAGCAGTGCTAGAGATTGTCCAAATCCTCACATCAGGACCCTTTACATTGCAGACAATTGTTGAAGACATGTTTAACACGGAAAAACCCAGAGCACCCAGGGGAAAAGAAAAAGAAAAAAATCCATCAAATGTAAGTCTTACAGTAAAATCCAGAGGTCTGGCATTAGGATATGGCATAGGACAAGGCGAAGCAACAGCCTTCAGGCGTCCTATTGCTCTCAGCCATCTTGGGAGATGAACTGGCCCCACTGGGCTGAAGAGGGAAATAAACCAAAATAGTAAAGTAAAAGCTCTCAGCAATTATTGCTAATTACTAGCCAAAATAGAACAGCTTCAGCTTGGGAAGATGGAACTGAATTCTCTCTAACAATAGGTCAAAACCAGTCAGCTATGGCGGGATTGACACCCTATCCCAAATTGCAGAACGGGCACTTAAGGCTGGGTTCAGGCACCTGTTTTACAGCAGAATTTATGGGTTGAAATACGAGATGCCTCCTGTTTGCCATCACCCAGATTTCTGAATACACAGTGACACCAAGGTTCTGAGCCCTTAGCAAAACCCCTGAAGTGAATGTCTCAGACTAGCTGGAGACAGTCAGCCTCTCACCAGGCCAGTTTCCAGCCGGGTTTGAGGTCTCTTAGACTGTCTCCCTCTACTTCCTTGCACAACCTACCTGGCAGGCTGAGGATCCCACTAGATGGCAGGACAGTTTAAGCCTTGGCTAGTTCTACTTCAGAGCAAGCGCCCTGGAACGCCAGTGGGCTCAGCCTCATTGGTCTGTGATGTCTGGACCCTGGGGAACCCACACTCACCACGATCTGACGCTTATGCTCTCACTGGACACAGCAAATACAAGCTGTGCCAAACTGGTGGAGAAATCCTTGCAGAAATCTCTGTTCAGTTCTGTTTCATGGGCTTTATCACACAGAGAGCACCGTCAGACAGAAGAGAAGAATACAAACTAATTCTAATTTGCGAAATCTTTAAGTATTCCTCTTTGTGTGTGTTTTACATAAAGGATATTTGGCCTTTTAGTGGTAAAGTGTAGTTTAAACCTCTTCTAGCCATTGCTCTGTTGTTATTTTTAAGTAATGCAAGTGCAGTTATAATTTTGTATGATCACCATTGTATAAAAGCTGCAAAACAGAGAAGTGGCCACTGTGGGTCAGATCATAGCTCCATATAACAATGTCTTGGATAGTGCAAACATACATGATGTACACTGACTAGCTTCCTTGCCTCCAAGCATTTGTGTTCATGGACTTTCTGAGTTGGGAGGTATTTTCTGTACGATTAGTAACTCATGATTTAAAACTAAAGCTAGATATAGACACTGAAGCCGATTTTTGTCTTCAGTGATAACTAGATTTGGCCTGTATACGGCTGTACTATCACTGATTTGGAAATTTCTTGTAAAATACACCACCTTGTGAACGGCTTTGCTACTCACTTCATCCATCCAAGTTCAGTCTATGCAGTATTACACCAGAAAGATGGTATATAGCACAGCTGTATGAGGAATCATAGCAACCAGACTTCCATTTTAAATTAACATTCTATTAATCAGTCCCCTTCCTTGAACCTGTTTAGTCCTTTATTACCTTTCAGATAACAAATTGAACTCTCCTGTTTTATATTAACAAAAGATGTGCCTCAGCATATATATTCACCCACCTCTTACATGCAGCTTTTGAGGAAGGGCTGACTCAAAGAAAATTACCTTCTTAATGACATCTGGGATATATTATGGCCAATTTTCTGTAAATCAGAAATACCTAAATTGTTTTATGTATGCACAGTAAAATTACAAGGGTATTTCTTGGTTGGTTGGTTGGTTGGTTTGGGTTTTTTGTTGGTTGGGTTGTTGTTTGTTTGTTTGTTTATTTTGTTTTAAACATGCAAAGTGTGTAACAATGGATAATTGCTTCACTAAATTCTAAAATTAGGAGACAATGAAGTTAACTTTTTTCTTGGTATGAAAATGAAATTCTTTATAAAAGCTCAGAATAGTGCTGTAAGATTATGAAAAAGTTGCTATTACCTGTGCCACACTTGCTGCAATGGAAATTGGGATTAATGCATTATAATACCAGATTAGCCTGAATAGGACCTTGCTGCAGTCATTTATCAAGGTAATTAAGTATGGACCTAATTTTAGGCACCTAAGTAGTTCTGTTGACTCCTGTGAGACTAGCCTGCATTTAAAGTTAAGCATGTTTTAAAATACCCTGCTGATTCAGGGCCACAACTTTGTGGCCACGTGAATTAAGAGAATGCACTGCTCTCAATTACCCATGAGTTGAACTAATGGGAGGGTGGTACAGGCTGGGTAATGGTTGAAACTGTATAAACTGGTTCATTGACAAATAGATTCAGAAGCACTTCATTTGCTCTTTACAGGCTTAGCCAAAGTTTAGTAGGACTATTATTTGTCTTCAAGAAAATGAACCAGTTTCTCCACTTTAGCTGTGCTTAAGACAGTAACCCTGCCCAAACCCCAGATTCCTGGACAGCATGGAATAGAGCCCCGCTCAGATAGCTCTAAAGGAACTGTCTACTGGCTGCCTGAGTTAAGTGTAATGCATAACTAATAAACTCTGCTCCTGACAAGAGTTTATATGGCACAATGTCTCCCACACCAACCAGTTTGTGGTTCAGTTTATACTGGTCAGAAATATGCATCTGGCCTTGAACTGGAAAGATTTGACAAAATCCAGGCATTACTTATATTCCTCTTCTATATCTGAACTAACTACAAAGGAGCTGTTTCATGCAGTCTAGACTAATAACTGATTAGACACAAACTGTATGTGCATGTGGCCAAAGAAGCATTTCTGCATCTACGGCTTGGTTAATATGCAACTAGGTAATACACATGTAACACCGTGTAACATGCTATAGATATTTTAAAAATGTTAATCCTGCTTTTAATTGAGTTGAATTTTAAATCCCAGTCTTTACTACTTCTGCGTTTTTTCAAATTTGCTGTTAAAATTCTTCTTTCTACACAATGTATTTTCAATGACAGGTTCATGCTTACTCAAGTACAAAGTAAGCACCAGAGTGCTTACAGTAATTCTTCAGCGTGTTGAGGACTCTTTACTAGTTCTAATTTATATATTTGTGAATGGTTAACTCCATTTATGTATACAGCTGTGAAATGATTTTTATATAGAATTTAGCACATGAATAATTTGTTAAATTCAGCTGGTTTGTAATTGGCGTTTTAACAGTAAAAAACTTCAAATCATCTTATGCTAACAAAGCACTTAAGTATCTACTCCTGTAACCCAAATTTCAATGTCTGTATTCTATCAGAGACAAATGTAAATATATTCAGTGCTGCAACTGTGGAAGTGCAGAATTCTATATAGGCTATGACCCAGAAAAGCACTTTAATATACGCTCCACCTAAAGCATATAAAGAATTCTGTTTTAGTAATACCTGGCCACTTCATTTCCATGCGATCATTATAGCTTCTTATAATTCGCCAATGTTATGTATGGTGACGTTAGGAGGCTGCTATATGAGAATGGGGCTGCAACCCAGAACAAGAGTGTGTACCACAAATATAGTTACCTTCAAGTTCTGATCCACTGTGGTTTTCAAATCTAGTCCTCCAGGGTCAGCTACTTCAGTCGCTCAGACTTTCTTAAGTAACTTGCTTTTCTCCGGTGGAGTAAGTTACCTTTCCAAACCTGAAAAAATCCTGGGAAGTCGCACTTGTTACGTGAATAAAGCTTAAAGAGGAGAGAACTAAGTGTCAGTTCACTTGAATGACTCTGGATCTTTTACTGAATGGTCCCCAAAAGGCATGGTGTGAGTAAAGGCACAGTAGGAATGGAAGTTGCGCAGAGAGGCCTCTTACAAGCTCTCTGCCAGCTGTAGAATACACAAATGTTCTACAGACAGAATACCAGTCAAATGTGGAATCTACTCATCAGAGATGCTTCCTCTGTCTGGCTACAACCCAACAGTGGGCAAATAAAAGCATTCACTTGCTGGTGGTGATTAGATTTCAAGATGTAGGTAATGGTTTCAAGATGCTGCTGCCCCAAGCTATAGTGAAGGTGCATGGCTGTACCTGAATCTTAGGTCTCCTACAAAAGGCAGTGAATGCCAAGTATTTTCAGGAGCATGACTTTGGTAACAAAACAATTCCTTTCAACAGACTAAAACGTTTACTTAAAATCTTTGTAAAAATCACAATGATTGAAACATTTTCATTATCAGCAAACAATAAAGTAAAATCCAGATGAAATAAAAGTATGTCTTGTGGGGTTTTGCCATACAGCAGAAACATTAAGGAATCAAGCCAAGACAGAAAATATTATAGATATTTAATTTGCACAGTGACATTAGACAATATTCATCATATACAAACATGGCTAGTTTATTTCAGATACACATGAACAGCTACAATATTCAGCCTGAAAACAAATGACAGAAGTGACAAGACTGCTAAAACAGTCAGAGAACTGAGATGATCTGCCATAATAAAATAGAGCTAAAGAGAGTTTGAAAACAAACATTGGTGTTTAAGTAGTTTACAAAACCTTCTGGAGACAGGGAGAGAGAAAAAAATTGGTTTCCGTTTTTTAATTTTTTTTTATTTCTCACATCCATCTACATATGTCAAATGAGAACAAAAATCTCAGGAGATAAATTACAGATATTGTCTGTAATCTAATATATACTTAATATCATGGTGGGGAGAGTAAATACACCTCTGCTTCAGAGAGAAGGAAGCTGTTTTGGAAAATTAAACAGGATTTTTATTTTGAAACAATCATTAATTCCTGGTACATCTGATAGGTATATTAATTTGAACTGTCAAAGAGGATTAGTTAGAATGAATACTATAACCACACAAAAACTCCAAACAAGAGATACATTCTTTAGTTCTCTTCCTATTTGGATGTGTAGAATACTGGTTTTGAAGGATGACAGTAGAAAAAAACGTATGTCATCCACCTTAATGTCATCTAGGTACAGTGTTGCAAAACCATGTCTATGCTGCTAAAGTTGCTACCACACTTCAGAAAGGGTGACGCAGGGAAGCTGGAAAGTCTGTTGACAGATTTCAATTAACCCAGCAGTCCTTAGGTGTTAGGAATCATTGCTTTTCCCTTCTGCCTCTTGACTTTCCAGCAAGGCTTTGGATGATGGCACTTCTCCACCCTCTGCTCCTGCATCTAAAAATAGACAGAATTAAATATTTATACCACACACAATTCTCATAGCTTTTTTAATGCAGCCAAATATTTGAGTTCACTGATCATCTCTGTTTGGACTGGCTCTTTATTGCCACAGTCATGGATGCTTCAGAAAGAGATTAACTTGAAAGATAAAGAACTTGGAGAGGCATCTTCCAAAAGCAGTTGCCTATTGGTGTCGATTTGCCCACTCCTTGCACATACTGATCAACGTGCATTTGGCTTTAAGAAACAGATTTGATATAACTTTGTATTACTGTTATTTTTTTTTCTGGGTATTTCCATAGTCCACTCAGAATATTGCATTCCTTTGAGCCCTGCTTGGTTTCAGGTAGGTAACATTACAGCTTATGAACAGGCCAGTTATCTGTCTGACCTTCTTTGCAAGAAAGACGTATATGAATTCACTCTGTCTTCACAAGATGAGGGATTTTTTGTTACTCTCACTTGGAAGTTTGCTCTTCCATGGATTAGAGTTAAATGCTTCCATGACTAATATAAGTAAAAGCTCCCCAGTATGCTTGGTCATTATATGAAGAGTTCCATTCTGTTTCTTTTGATGCTCAAGTTTACTCATTGAGAAACAGGAACTCCTCCTCCTTCGATTTCCTTGCAAACCATGATAATTTCCACATTACCTTTAAGTCCCTGTACTACGGGTAACAGAATACTCAAATCTATGGCAGGACATTGCTTTCAGGACAAGGAGATGTCTGCTCAGCACATCTGACTGTACCAGCTTCCACTTTAAGTCATAATCTAAGGAATACATTTTCAGCTATTTTCCCTGTAGACTTGCTATAAAATATCACAAACACCCAAAAGAGTTACATATCTTGGTCTCTACATGTCACAGCAAATACATAGTGCTGTACACAATTCATCACCTAAAGCTCTCGGCAGAAACCAATTGTTTTAAGTCTGCTCAGAGGTTCAGAGGTCCATACTGGTAAATAAAGAATGGAGTTATTTTATACCCTTCAGTGTTATGTATCACGGCACTGCTGTAGAAAAGGAGAAAGAGCAATCTCCTCTACTGACTGTTTCTGTGCAGTGTTGGATGTCTAATAGTAGTGGAGTCTTTCAGACAGGGTAGAGAAAAATAGCTTGTTAGAGGAAATCTAATCTCATAGTTGGTAGCACTTAGGAGTGCAAACAGGTGTTAAACTGCTGAGTGTATTCAGATAGTTACACATGGTCACCTAGAAAAATATCAGCAAACAATAAAGGTTATTGGCAGAATGGTGCCCTAATGTAGATTACCAAATGTGGGAGATGATTATAGCTCCTCTGCTCTCAAACTTCTTGACACATCCTCCTTAACCTTTGGATCACCAGTGACACCAATCAGCTATTTAATCTGCTTCCAGTACAACCTCCCATCAGACCACCTGCGTAAAGTCAGCCCTCCAAAACTTATGCAACATCAGAGGATGATCAGACAGGGTACAGATGGCCTTCATTTCAGAGTTGGGATCCAAGTTAAACAGCTGGTGCCAGAATCTCTCCTGTTCATCTCATGATAACATGAATTTGGTGTGGCTTGCAGTGTACATGGACATTTGTATCACACAGCTACAATCCCTGCATAATATACATAATAAAGCAAAGTCTTTTCTCATCTAAGTCAGACAGAAAGTATTAGCACATCCCATTCCTGACTTTTCATTATGACAGGAGCTGACAGCATTTTAGAAAGAGGAAATGTATGATCCAATGAGCATTAGCTAAATTTGAAACAAGATGGAGAGAGTCCTCCTCACCATTTCCCATAATCTTCACTGAACCTGAATTTCAGAGTAGATACAAAATAGGGCATACTTTATATAGCCACATATTCCATCTTCTCCACTTCTCTCATTTATCTAACTTCTTTCTTCTGACCTGGAAATTACTTTCATTTTTTAACAACTTATAGTTATAGCTTGAAACAGGCAAAAAGAGATGCCTGTTAGAGCCTCAAATATTTTGCAAACTATTTCCCTGTCACAGCCTTTGAACTTGAAACTGTCTTTCCATTTACATGAATTCACCTCAATTTGCTTGTTGCCTCATCAGAAGTTTAACTTAGAATGCAATGAGGCTGTAATTCCCATCTGATGCTTGTGGAATTGCCATCCCCAAAAAGCACCCACACACTCAGTGGACCTAACTACATCTTGTATTCGTTTCCTATTATCACTGCTGTAAACTGCTGATAACAGAATCTGTTCCCTTCCAGCACACTCTGGCACAGTTATAGGTCAATGACAAAAGCAAAGGGCAATTTCATGATCTTAATTGTTCTTCAAATTCCAGCAGTGCTGGTCCTTCTATTTGTAAGAAAGCAGCACTATATTTTGATAAAACTAACATAGCTGTATTTCATTTCTTCTTAATGCATTGGATGGGGACCAGGAGAGGAGTACTGTTCTGTCTGGAGGGCTAAATACTTGTTTTATGCTATGCTGTAACATTTCTTATAACAAGACTTTCACTCTTTCCTGTTTATTTTTCAGGGAGGGAAAAAAAAAGAATGAAGAGAGAATATTTTTATGCTTTAAAAAATATGTTCTTTCAAACTACTAAACTTGCCAGGGGCCAAAGTGAAAAAAACATAAGAAACTTATCTACAGTTGTTGTATTCTTCTGTGCTTTAACATGGTGCACCTCCCTCAAGGTTCACTAAAGAATACAAAGGTTAGTTACACATAATATAGCAATGAATATTTCAGTGGGTTGGACTGGTCACTTCACTTCCACACCTCCTGGCACTGATAACAATATAAATTCCCATCTGGGTTGCCCTTTGGAATGGAAACAATTCTCTCCTGCTGAGGCCGGACTGTGCCAGGCAGAAGAGGAATTTGGAACAAAAAAACCCCATGTTATTTGAAAATCAAAACATTAAAAGTGACTGTTTGTACTTTGGAATGGATTTCCAGTGCTTCAGTTGCACACACCAGAAGGAGAAAATCTGTAGGGACATAATTTTTATATTCATAGGGGAAAATTCTCTCCTTGAGACAAAGGAGTTTTAACTGCACTCACAGGGCCCCCACCTGCTCTTCCAGGTTCTCCCAGTTCCCTTCACTACTACCCTGCAGCCTGAGGGTATCTGACCTTGCTGTCCTTCCCGTTTTTTCCTTTATGTCCACCCTTTTTTCTTCATAAATCTTTGCACTTTCCTTTTTCAAAAGTAATGCCTTCTTCCACTACACATTCAGATTGTTATTTTCCACTCTTTTCCCGGTTCACGTCAGGATAAGGTCATTCAGTCCCTCCTTACTCCTCCTGGAAATGTTCTTTCTACCTGCCCAGAAGGTAGAAAACCCAAGTTTGGTTTAGATACAGAATCCCAAATACATGAATATAAATTAAATCACCAAAGCAACAACAATGTGTAATCAAATAAATCCTCCCCTACTCCACCACCATCCCAGAGTCTTTATGATGCTTTAGGAGGCTGTAAGCTCAACATCTTGTAATTGTTTCAGGCAATGTAAAGTGAGGACATGCATCCTTGGAGACCAGGATCCCTCCTATAATCTACTACAGTTCAGATTCATGGACCCTCTACACCTCAGTGCAGACTCACTTTCCCCTGTGCTGCATCCACACCATCACTGCTCCTGGATGTGGGACCATCAGTTCTGGTGGCATTTGTCATGGCAGTACAATGATGAGCAAGACAAGAAAAAGTTTTCTCAAAAGATTTCTGATTCGGATTAAAAAAGTAGGGGCAAACCATGCTTAGGGCCAACCTATAATTTTCACTACACAGGCATTACAAACTAGATTTTTCTGAATCTGAAAATCCCTGTGAAGCCACTGTGAAAGTAAAAAACTCACATGTAAAGCTGTGATTAGATCTGTGCTAAATCAACACATCATCTTATCAAATTAAAGGACATGGCAAAATAGGGCACTGGTCTCAGAGAGCAAAGCTGAAAGCCTACTAGCAGGAGTAAAACACTATAAACTCTACTATTAATGTACATGCCTGAGTTAGGTTAGCTGTCACTGAATTAACAGCACAGCTTGCTGTCTTGTGCTAAGTTCTCTCAGTGCAGGAGTACACTTGAATTTATAGCTGAAGTGACGGGTTTTCCAAGTTGCCCATCAATGCAACTGAGTCTACATTTCCTCAGGACAACTGGAATTCAGTTCCCAGCACTGAAGTGTTTCCACAGGCTGCTGCACACTGAATCTGTGGGTGGACATGGCAAATGTAGTGTAGGTTAATATTAATTTGTCTTATTGGGAGGTACAAGAGATAACTGCTTCGAAAGGTTGAATTTGTTTATAAATTAAGAAAGAAATATTAGTATTGACATCAAAACTGCATGGTGGCAGTTGTCTTAAGGAGACAGCAAAGGACAACTGCATAAAAATGTTCCTGTCTGCATGTGCAGCCATTACCTTCTGAAACTGAGAGCTCAGCCAGTTTATGTGGCAGGTCTGAAGTCCCAGCACCAGCAGGAGAACCCAGGATATCTGGTAAGGCGTTCCGGCGCCCTGCCCGTCCTGATGCTGCAAAATCTGTGACCACAGGCTCCACATCAGTCATTGCTGACTCCTTTCCTCATAGCAACGTCTGCACATGGAACAAACAGAAGAAGCAAACAGCTGTAATCCGATGGATGCTAATCACCTGCTCAACAATACAAAAGCCATAGGCTTGGCCTAATGGTTCTTTGGTTATTAAAAGCCATACATTTCAACACTGAGTCCTTAGGCTTTATTTCTGCCCCAGAAGAAAAGAATGTCTGTGCATTTCCTTATGGTGCCATTTGCATGTCAGACTAGCACAATGAACAACTCTGTACCTACAAGAAACCTGGGAATAGGGTCAGCAGCCTTTCTGGCAGCATCTGTATGTCTTTTTGTCACCTGTTCCTTCTTGTTAAGTGGTTTTGTCATACAACTGTTGTCACATACTGTGTATGAAGTAAAGCATATTTTCTTTATTGTGAATCTTGTTCAGATTCTTATTTAGAATCTTGTTAGAACAAACTCGTTTCACAGAGGAGCAAATTATACCAAGACCTCTCAAAAACAAACTGAAATTCTTCATAAAATTTCTTTATCCAGCAGATACCAAACCACTTGTTTTCCTCTGCTCCTTGTTAGCCTGGTTGAACCTCAACTTGTGTGTGTGACTTTTATCTAGTAATTGAATCCTCAAAATAACAGAACCAACTGTGCTCCGCTCCCTTGATCCCTGTCTCAAAAGCCTATTGAATTAAATGGGAAAACTGCTGACCAAAATGGTCTTTGGATCAGTCAAGGAGGTGTTTGCAGGATCACACCCCAAGGCAACAGATTAAGTGAGAATACCCAGAGCAGAAGGTGATACTTGGCTGCAAGTGATGCACGGGGATAGTGTGTGAAAACTGCCATAAGCAGTCACAAAAGACGATCATACCAGAATTTACACAATAATTTTTGGTAATTAACAGAGTACTTTCTAATAATTAGTCATCTGTTACTCAAAAACAATAGTTACTTGCTCTATACAAATGCAGTTCTGTCCGAAATGTGGAAACAGGAATTTTGTCTCTCTGAGTAAATACTGTCAGTGCTTTCAGTGGGAAGGAATACGGATGAGACTGGGGACCAATGTGATTGAAGGCTGTCAGCTTTCGGTTGACAGCTGGCTGTATTTAGGATAAGAATTGGATAAGGAAAGTCACAATCATGTTAATGTTGTTCATACAGGAAACAAAACAGCTTAGTCCCATTTCTAAAATTCTGTTGTGGTTGGGAAATACAGTGCTTCAATTTCATGGACAGGAAAAAAAAAGTAAGATCAAACACGACTTGCACTGATGTGCAGGAAGGAGGGACAGAAATTTGGTTACTGATGCTGACCTGGCATTTCCACCACAAACATTTTCTTTTTCTCCTTCAAAGTGTCTTTCAGCTGTGTCACTCCAAAAACAAGAATAAATATTCTTAAATCTTCTTTGTATCTCTATATACTTTGTAATAAAAGAAATTAATCCTTTTCAGCAAGAAATGAAGGCACAAGTAAAATCTCCAAGTCGGAAAGATGATCTGAACATGCAAATAACCCACTTTCTTTAACCAAAGTCAGGAACTGACAGTTCTGGCCTGGAGATTTAGCAGAAGGTTCCTGTCCTGCATGAAAAAGGTCAGGACCAAATGAATCTTTTCTGTAAGTGACAAAAATATAAAAACATGGATATTCAAGAATGCAACTTTTGAGAAAATACATAAAGTACGTGCACAGACATTGTCAGGTACAGCATTATACGATGTATTAGGTAAAATGGGTGAGATCAGCACTTGACATGTAACAAAAAATAAGAAGAATCCATGTTTACAGAGTCTCATTTTTTTTGTGGGTGTTCATATTTACTTAACTGTAGGTGTTCTAAATGTTTTTCCTCACATACTCACCAGAGCAAGTAAAAACACTGTAAATTACACTTTGGATCAGAAAATACTTTGGAGCTTCTTTTCTTTAGTGAAACTGTCAACATTTGTTCCCAGTGCCAAAATACCAGTATTGCTGCAGTTCCTGCCCATTTAATTTCAGCCATTTACACAGTGAAGACAATAATACTGTTGAGAGTTGACTGCTGTTCACATGAAGATCTACAGGATGACGTTAGCATCAAAACACACCAAAGACTATCTCAAGTCTGCCTGGTGGAGTTTTTTCCCCTCTTTTCTCTTCTGCATGGATGTTTTGGTCCCTAAGTGGTTACTTTTTAAATGGAGAAAGTCTGTTGTACAACTCATGCTATATTAAACTACTCTCTTCTGCAGTGCAGTTTCACCTTACCCACCTTTTGTACTTGTTTCAAATCCACCTCTTTCCTCTCCAGCACATCCCTTTCTCCTTGGATGTAATTTCCCTTCATTGCACAATACTAGGCAACACAGGAAACTGATGAACAGTCTGACATGCCTTTGTGTACATGAATTTTGATTTATGCACTTGATTACAAAAGTGTTCAGAAACAAATTTAGAACATCTGTCAGACAGAAAATCAGCTGATCATTATCCATATGTCTGGTGGCCATAACTCAAATGTAGCTATCTAAAAATCATAAAAGTATACCAACCTTTATATACATAGCAGTTATTATGTTTTCACCTTTGTTTTTCCTATGCTACACTGTGCTAGCACAGGATGTTTTCTAAATGTATTTGAAAGACAAGGGACTACCCCAGCAGGCTTAGAACTGACATTAAAATAATTTAGTCCATATAGGTCCATATAAATAAAAACTTAAAATTCACTTCCAAACATATGACAGAAATTATTCAAAATAGCTTGCTGCTGTACTTGAGAAAAATGACATTTTGTTTTTTTGAATGTTCTAAGGAATGTTTTCAACTTAACTCTGATGCTCTCTTGTCATAGTCTTTTCTAAGGCCTACATCCAAGTAACGATGTAGAGTTTCTCCTGTTCATCTGTTTTTACCTTTAATGTTTTTAACACATCCATCAGGAAATATCTGCCTTTCTGGCATCTTCCTGCATCAGTTAAGTGCAGTATTATTCATTCTTCCTCATAGAGTAAAACAATAATTACAATGTGCACAGCATCTATTTTCTCAATTCCACTCCTCCTCCTGCTGGCAACATCTCCGTCAGCTTCACAGCACCCATTTTGCTCGAGCCTTATCCAAGATAAAGATGCTTATATCTTGCCAACGCCTGCATGCAGTTGCTTCTCCCAGTTTCTAAATTACTGTTACCATTTTTCTCCCATGTCACTGCTAACCAGATTAATGGAGCACAGCTCTAAAAGAATAATGCCAGATTTCCAAAACAGAAGGTTCTGTACTTCCCCAGCTCCTTTTTTTTTCCATAGCAGAAGCCCGGGCCACCCAAAAATATAAGGGGACTGTGTGGAAATGAAGAGTTAGATAGGGATGCCAGCTGTGTGTAGAGGGTCAATAGCAGGAAGTCAGGTGGATGTCCTAAAGGAAGAGACCAAAGGCTTTGACAGGCATCCCAGCTAGCACTCCATCAGTACTCCACAGCATCAGGCTAACTTTGGAGCTCATTCCTGGGCCAGGTTTTTCAAACTACTAGGTTAATCCTCTCGTATGTGCCTCTGAAATCCCTGCAGGACCACCCAGAACACACAACATAACACTCAGGTGTGCAAAGGGGGAGGAAAGGCTCTGCTTGTGAAAACTGGCTACAACGAAAAGCAAAACTCAATTACTGATCTACCAGACATTCAAGTAAGCATCCTCAGACAAAACAATGGCAGGTAAACTTCCAGTGGCATTTTTTTCCGAGAGACAGCTAGTTTGTTAATATCTGAATCTCCTTTTGTTGGCAGCACAGCCAGCCCTTTGGGGGAAAATGAGTCACAGAAGCTAGAGAGAATTTATTTAGATAAATGACAACAGAAAAGAACAAATAAATCTCCCAAAACAATTTGTGTGGAGGAGCAAGGGAAATAATGCTTCAAGGTGCTCAGTTGTAGCAGGTGCCACAGCCCACACGAAATGTCACCGCTGTCTCTTCCTCCCTCTTATCTGTTAGAAAGTAGATAAATCACACCTTAAGTATTTGTGAAAGCTGCTTTTTTCTTCTAGTCTTTCTACTGTCTAACACAGACAAAATACTGGTTTTGCTCTGCTTGGAGGGACAAACTGTTCCTCAGTAAATGTCAAAAGGTTCCTGACATTGGTATTGTGGCAACTCCACTTCAGGCAGGAGACTGAAGGATGAAACACGTCACTGTTTGCCACCCAGGCATTCTGTCAGAAACTTTTCTCTTAGGTCTTACAAGCAGTTTCTGCCTGTAGCAGAGATAGATACACTTCCCAAACACTGTTCCCTTTCAATGCCTCTTAGTAGAAACAAACAGGAAAGCGTGAACTCCTCTCATAAACAGATGAAAAATACAATACTCAAGAAGTACTTTCAGAGTCAGACTGCCTGTGTCTGTATCTTGAGAGTCTCTTACTGTAAGATGCATTTCAGCATCTCAGTATATTCATAAAGATCTTTAGTCCTTGTGGTGTTGATTAGTTTGTTTTTATTTACTTTTAAGTAATGAGTGTTCTCCAAGCACCTGTGGGTTCAAAGCTTTTTAAGTAAGGAGAACAGAAAACTTATTGAATGAAGTGCTTCTGACTGTGCAACTGAGATGAAGACCACATCTCCTTGCTATGCTATTGCCACGTTTCACATCCACTTCTGCTGCAGCTGCATCCTGATGGCTTTGCCTCCTCTTACCAAAGGTCCCAGAATAGAAACATTCTCATTATATATGCTCACGTAATCTTTATTCTTTATCCTGAGGCATTTCTGGACCACAGTAAAGGAAAGAAAAACAGGAACATCCATGCCTTTAAGGAAGACAGCCCAGAGATTTTGACAATGACTAACAGTAACCTGGGCACTTGCATAGCAAATTTTGTGGAAAACATAAAAATTATGTTATGTGTTTTTTCGCATCAGCGACATTTGTAACACACTGGTAACCCTAGTGCTGGGAAGCACACATAAAGATAAGCTGATGGTCTTTACCACATGTATATCCAAACACAGGGGTCTTGAGTTTGTCTGCAGCTTAAGACAAGAGACAACACATTTCTTAACATACAGAAGCAATATAGCTAACTATATGAATGTTAGAAGTGATTCACTAAGGAAAAAGAAGTAAATTTGTTGGCTGTTTTTTGAATATATCACTAAACTGGAAATGAGTTCCTTTTATTATTTCACATTAGAAAGATGGTTTGGGTCTCCTGTACCAAAAGAGTTGGCCTCTCTAGTCCATGTTCTCTGAAAAATTGTTGTTTTCCCCCACAGGAAAACTAAATTATTTCCTGTTGTTTTCCCCTACAGAAAAACTAAATTATATCTCATCTCAGTAAATCTACAGTGCAGAAGCATGTCTGAGTCCTTCTACATTGTGTCAGTTTGGATGTTACAGCCCATGATATTTCTGGGCTGGTGTTTGAAAGTTTGGTATATTGTATAACAGGTTTTCACTTTTGGTTGTTTGCAGTGTACACAGCTGGACAGCCATTTAACACAAAGGTCTTGTGTGTTCCTCCTCCTCTGGATTCCTGCCTGACCTGCCCTACATTCTTGCACCAGAAGCAACATCCTTACTGATAAGGTGCAAAAATGGCTTCCATACAGGTTTTTCCTAATACCAAACTGGTCAGCCTGGGATATCATGATTACACCATTCCTCCATTTCCTGCCTTGGTGCTCTCAGAAGCACTGAATGAAAGTCCAAGATCTTGATTCTGTTGTTCAGATGCCTCATCATTTTAGGGCACAGACTATGAAAACCTTGGCCAAACCTGTAGGAAAGAATTTTTTCTTCCTCAGAATGGTACTTCAAAACTTTCCATTGAACTTTCTGATCATTTCCACAAAACCAGTATTATACTCATGGGAAAGACAAGAGAAAAGAAAAAAAAAAAGCCACCTAAGTTATTAATCCTGCTGCCTTTATGCTTCTGGAGAATGCAGAGATACCAATGGTGCAGTTCACCCTCTACAAACCTGAACAGAGTAGAAAGCTTTACTGCGAACTGTGTTTGAGCCCTGAGTACACACAGTGCTCTGATGCACAGGAGAACACAGTACAAAACTAATAGCAGTTCCAAGTAATAGCACAATTTTCCCTTTGTGAAAGAAAATAAGGGAGAGAGGAGAAGGGGTCATGATACTGACAAGAGAATCAGAAGTTATCTGCAGTAAGTAATAAATGAAGTGACATTAGCTGAAGGCAGTCAATACCAGGCAAGCAAGCATGTCACTTTCCAAATGTCTGTGAGTGACCAAGAGCAATGACAGACATAAATGTTTGTCGACTTCATGGGAAACACAAATCAATTCAAACTCATCAGCTATGCTGGAAAGAAAACAAACACATTCCCTGCTATGGAATAAGAGATGAAGTTTAGTGGTAAGAAATCAGCTGACCAACCTAATTTCTCCTCTTACATATTCTGGCCATTCATGCTCACAGTTTTCATTTCCTGTTGCAAAAATGTATAAATATCACCTGTCCCACATACCCTCAAACCATTTTCTGAGTTCAGCCGCATAATTCCAACCTTCTAAATCCTCTCTGAGGATCTGCATCTGGCTTGAAATCCAAGAGAATTTTGCACACTTACAGCAATATACATGAGGAGTAATTTGGGAATTAGGAATAATTTTTAAGGCTAATCTTGCAGAGGCCCTGCAACTAACAACATTGCAGTTCACTTGTATTTATGACTTTCTGCACTGCCTAAGGTACACAAGGAAATGAGTATCCTCCAAATTCTCAAATCCTCTTGTTTCTCGGTCTTTCAACTGATAATTCTTCAGGGAAGAATCAAAGATCTTTTTCCCTCTACTTTGATATTTGCTGTCCCAGTATCCCACAAACACTTGCTGTTAACAGACAAGTTAACAACTACATAAGCCAGCATATGTATGCCAGTACTGTATTCTTCATTAGAAGCAGAAAGGGATTTGGTTTTTTACTTGCCAACTATGTGGAAAAAAACTACTCTGACAAAATGAGTGGGAAAAGCTGAGCCAGCAAACAGCTTAAGGCTTAGTGGAGTCCACTTACACAATGCACTCCAGTAAAGCTATTGGCATGTGCAATCTCAATTACAACTGAGAGAAGATGAATTTACAGTTTAGCAGATATATGACAATGGAACAGTCCTATGCATGTAACCAACATGGTTGTGTACCCAAAGTCTCTTACTGGATAAGGCCCAAGTCCCCTTGAGATCTTACTGATATGAATGAGGAATGTGTGTATCTGGTTCAAAGTGATTTCGAGGGTACCAGTATGTACAGGATGTTCCCAGGAGTGGAAATCCTTGTGGAAGTGCTTACAGAAGAGAAGGAGTTGCAGAGCAAGAGGGGTTGCCTGGTACCAACATGTGGGCACAAAGGGTTGAAAGACAGGAGCAAAAGGATGACAGAGAAGGGGCTTGGGGAGCCCCTAACTGTGCCTGTATGTAAAGAGGAGAGATTAACTGAGGGTCTACATGGGATAAAGAAATGACATGGCAAGCTAAAGGGGCACAGGAAGAAAGGAGAGCTCTGGAACCTTACTGAGGAAGAAGAATGGAATCAATAATGAGGAGTTTCTTTGGAAGGCTAAGCAAGATTGAGACAGAGAGGAAGAGAGGCCTCTTCAAGTTTGGGGAACATTTCAGGAGACCAGAGCTGATGCCGCGATGAGCAGAGAGATGGGCACAGCAGAGAACCTCTGGATTAGCAGTAAACTAGCTAGGTAGCTAACAAATTAGTTGCATTTCATTTGTATGATTCTTCCTTCTTCAAACCTACAAGCTGTACTTTTTATAGCCAGGAGACTATTTCATCCTCTCCATGGACTTCTTCCCTGGTCAGCTCAGTTTTATCTTACTGATGTGGAAATACATGGGTTTAGCCAGATTTGTAGTCACACGCCTTAACATTTCTTCACCTGAAGATAGCATAGAATACTCTCTGTCTTTTAATGATAAGGTTTATGTCTGATGAACACTCTGGAAAAGTTAAAGTCTAACCAAACCCAAGCACCATTCTTTAAGTTGGAGCAAAACTTTCCTATTTTAATTTTTCATTTCTGCATTCTGGTATCATAGTGCTGAGCACACACAAGGAGAAGTCACCGTTTCCAGACCAAAAATTACTCATAGAAGTCTGTTGTAATATTAAAAAAAACCCCAAAAAACTAACAGAAGCCAAACCAACAAAAAATGAAGTGAAACTTAGTATTAAATTGCTACTTACACACAGAAGTCTGGATACAGCATTTAAAGCAAAATCAGCTTAACTCTCCAATTCTTTATTGAGCAGTTAAAGTGCTAGCATAGTAATAAAGGCTAATTTTATTTTCTTTACCACAGCAAGCTGCAACAAAGCCTGCTTGTCTTTGTCATGAGTGAGTCTATGAATCTAACACTCCAAGTTTTTATTATTCTGTATCTTCCTTAAGCACCAGCCTGACAGGCAAAGCAGTTGACAACTTCAGCTATTTCAGTACTGCTTATAGTTGATGCCTCTACCACCACTCCACAAAGCGCAAATATCAGTCTGAGAGCACACTAAGATATCTTGCAGACATCACCCCAGCACTTCATTCAAATACAGTTCTCAGGGTCTCAGTGTTCTTTGCTTTCATCATGAAGCTCTGCATAACTATTTCCCCTGTAGTTATTCATATGTTTCTCACTTCAGTTGCTTCTTCTACTCCACAAGTGATCTGGGTTTCCCGAACTATTCTTCCGGCTCATCCATGAATGCTTCTGGAAATCCAATCCAAAATACTTCATTTGACATTCATCACTGGATAGGATGTTGGAAAAAAAATCATGTTTGCTCAACACAGTAAATTTTAATTAGTTAATAAAATTTAATTTTATTAAGTCAGTTCAAGAGTTGTAAGAACTCTTTAATTTCTCAAATATACATGAATTATTGTAGGATAATTCTATAAAGCCATCTTTGCTGATCTACTCAAAGGTTTTTCCAATTACATTTTTCTAAATATCTAAAGATATTTTCTTTCCCTAAAAACTTTTTCTTGACCATGTCCTTAGGCTACCAGTGGTGCTGGAAAGGTCTACAAAATCACTGTGGTTCAGTTTGCCCTCAAGGGAAGGTGAACCAACAGAGAAGAGAACACTGTGCTTTTCACAGTAATCTGGTGACATTTAAAGTGTGCCTGGGCAGAAAGCAGCCATTTGGCCAGTAAAGTCTAATACAAACAGAATGGAGCTAAGCCCCAACTGCAAGTCAACCTGGTGCACTGAAGAAGCCTTCAATGAGCTGCTGAACTTTCCTACTGCTGTGCTCAACATGTCCGTGACTTTAACATTCACAAAGAATAAAAATCAATAGGACATACAGCTACATTTTGAGAAGTTATATGACTTTGCTGCACTGTCTTAGAGAATTGCATTTGAAATCTGGACCCTCAGTACCCTGCTCTGTATGTTCAATTTATATTTTATTTATGCTTTAGCATAAATTTTTGCCTTAGCAACAGTATTTTTTCAATATTAAATGAATAATTTTTCATTTTCATTTAATTCCCCAGCATACAGCATGCTTACTCTAATACAATTCTACTAGGTCATATCCTCTAGAGCTTACCTGTTCAATCTTGGCAGTAGTCCTATTTATTGATTTTAATGATATTACAGGTAGAAAGATCTATCCCCTCCCATAGTGACTCACCAAGAAAACAGACTGAGATTTGAGAAATCTGTCTTCCTTTAGGCTTATAAATTAAATAATGACCTTGATTCACAAGACTTTCTCAATTATATTTACAATAGACTTTAACTTGCAAGTGAAAAAGCCAAATTCAATCAATTACAATTCACCGAAACATATCCTGGTAGTACAGCTTTACAGTTTGACCCTGCATGTACTTCATCTAATTGCAAAGCTTCTGTTGCTTCCACTGAAATTTGATAATACACATAGGAGACAGTCCTAGGAATGAGCTCTTTGACATTCAACAGCAGATCCCTGAGTTAGATTTGTCCCACTCAAATTTGGTGATAAGAGTTGTCTCCAGAGGATCAGACCCATGATGATACAGTGCCTGGTTACCTGTGCACCAGAAAATCTGTGACTGCACAGATAAAGGTCAGAGACTGCAGTGTATTTACACCCACAGGCACAAAGGATCTGAACAATGCAAACCTCAGATTTACTCATCTGCTGGAAAATTCTGAGGCTGGGGGGAAAAACTTTTTCCAAAGAATAAGGAATACAGGGGCACAAAGATTTGAGAGCACCTTGTTCTTACATTTTCTGGGAATGAGCTAGCTACATGCTGCTCCACTGAATATCACTAATGAATGAAAGGAAATAAATCAAAAATCAACAACCCACAACCTCTTGAGGACTAATGATGGAAACAGGTAGGCTACATGATTATCCATAATACACATTCAGAATTTTTTTCTTACAACTTCTTTTGGATTAATTTTATACTTCAGGTGTATCTGCAGTGCTCCTGCCTTCCTATTTTTAGATTATTCCATTTGTTTCCTCCATGTCTCTGCTGAAAGGATATCATTGATCACAGCAATTTATAAAACTCCCTGACTTTCATGCTATTTTAAGAGTGTCTCCTTCCCTATGAGAATATGTCTAATAGGTAAAATTCATACTAGTTAGAAGCCTAAACAAGTCAGTAGAATTACATCTGGGATTCATTTGGTTTAATTTCTTTAACCTTTCAATATACTTCTATTTTATTAAAGTATGAATCATCTCTATTACCCTCCAATGCCCTTAGCCTAGAACATTAAAACAGCCTTCTTATCTTAGGGCTTCAAAGTTATAGACTAGTTTGGTAAAAAAAAAAAATAAAAACATGTATTTCAATCAAGATTCTAGTAAAATAAAGTAAGGAAATTATTTTATGGTCTCACTGAGCTTATTTGGCAATTGAGGAAAATTATTATCTCTCAGAAAAAGTAGTAAGCCCTAAAAGCAAATCCCTAGCTCCAAATATGATAGCCTATCTGTTGTCCAAGAACAAGGACTATACAGACCTTCCCAAGGCATATATGAAGCCGGCAGTCAGGTAATTTCCGCACAGTTGAATTAATATATTTTAAATTAATTCGGTTATCTCAAATTCAGGCAGATGGCTTTAAAAGAACCTTTTCCATTTTGGTAAATGATGCTTCAGTAAAGATGTCCTGCTACTGAAACACCTGGATAATATGCTTCAAATAGGGACCAAAAAAGGTGTATTTATTTACAATTTAGTCTGCTATGTTCTGAGTGCGAGGTGAGTTTAATTTTGACATGTTAGAGCAGAACCAGTCTTCCACAAGTAGCAAAAACAAAATTAAGATCAGTCTGAGCAAATATTGCTTCATTTCGGAGCAGAATTGGACTAGATTTTCACTACAGAGGAATCTGGACTTCCACTGCACAGGGGTCTGTTGGAACCATGCCATTCCTAAGTCACATCAATTTTAATGAAACTTTTTTACTAGGTTCATCTAAGAAAGAGACTGCTGACTGCTCCTGAAGAGCTGCTTCCCAGTAGTCAGGGGCTGGCACAGAGTGGGAGGACAGTCAGCTTGAGTTGCTACGGATATGGCAAGTGCTTTAATTGCCATTAGAGACAGGCATTTCGCTGTCTCTGAAATTTGCACTTGCTGCTTTCACCCCTACAAAGCATACAAACATGACCTTCCTAGGGTTTCTTGCTCGGCAAACAGCCTGTATACAGTCCCAGTGATACAGGACATTTCCTAAAAGGTTAGGAGGTGAGGAAAGCCCAGTCTCTGCTTGGCTTCCTCACAAGAAGGTGATTCCTTTGTGCTCTCATCCAGCACTGAGACCAAGATGGTCAAATCCTGACTTACCACACAGGTCATGCAGAAGATGGGACATCCTCCACCTGAACTCCTCCCTCCTTAACCCTCAAAGCTGCAGCACCAGCTCTGTCTCTCTTCTTCCTGCTGTCCCATGGCAGAAAATGCCTTCCCTCCTCTCTCTGTCCTTCTACAGCAGCACATCCATGCCCTCCCAGACATGCTTGCTCCACACAGAAAGTGCCAGCGCCCCTTCCCCACCCAGCTCCTCCCATCCTGCTCCACAGGAGGACCACAGCAAGAGCCTCCTCCATCCCCACTGAGGCCCTTCTGCAGGCAGCACCAAACAAGAACCGCCTCACAGAAAGACAGAAGAATGAGCAACTTGGCATTTGGTCAGACTGTATATATACCTGTGTAACGTGTGAGTTCAGGGGCTGCTGAATGCTCAGAAACAAATTTTTCCCGACTGCTAAGCTGATGACCTCTTCTAAAATATCTATAAGCTCCGAACAGTTCCTTTTTTAGCTTTGACAGCATAATCATATTACAGCCTGACACTCAGAAGTGTAAATTAATCTCTCCTCTTTTTTTTTTTTTAATATTTCATTCAAATGCCTCAGAATTCTTTTTTTTTTTCCTGTTTTTCCCCATTTTGTCTTATTAAACACAGAAAGAGAGAAAAATAGACAAACAGATAGGCATTACTACGGAGTGAAACTTTCTGCAAACTAATACTTCTGTTTCTGGATAGATGGAAACCAACACCAAGACCATTTTGGAGGACACATTCTACAAAGATGCATCTTTCCCAGAAACACACTCACCTTATTGCATTGCTAAATTGGAAACTCCAGGAGTTTTTTAGGTGTTTTTTTGAGGAAATATGAGTTGAGCATTTCAAAACAAAACCTGGAAGTGATACTGACTGACAAGTGCAAATCCTTGAGAGATTATGCTGATGTTGTAGTACTCAAAACATTTACTCCTTGTTTTACGTGCTGGCATTTACTTCTGTATTAAGACCTATATATTCGAAAGGTCAGAATAAGAAGGTTGCTTGTCATGGTCTTCTGATGGGTGCATATCCTTAGAGATGGTGGATTCTCTTTTTCTAAACACCACTGAGCACTGGGGATGAGTAAAGCCTACACCTCCTCCCTAGACTCCTGCAGGAATCTGGGTGAGATGGTGAGATTTCAGGGGAGTTTTCTGCAGATGACCTCTTGTTCTTGAAGAGCTACTAAAGACTCCAGGCACAATAGGAAACATTTTTCTCTGGTCTTCTCTGCTACATTTTTTATGTCTCACTTTAAAATGAGCAGCTGAAACATTTGGTTTATTTATAACTTGTGTTTTTTCTTTGAAAAAAGGCAGGAATAATTCTGCATTTTCTTGATTACAGATGAGCAGGCATGACCTTTCACTGAACAGACCCTGTATGTTATTCTCATTTTAAAACCATGGGTCACATTCTGTTCCTTAGAGCATCAACCAAACCACTACAGATTTGTTCAATGACATGGAGGTTTAGGAAAGCACTAATAGAAAATAAATCTTTGCACATACCCCTCCAAAAGCCCTGCTCATTTATGATGATAGAGGGGAAGAAAAGTAAGAGGAAGGTTTGTTCCTGTCTGAGAAGTTTCTGCCTAAACTGTAGAGTCCCTCTAATTTGTGGTGACTGTGTGAAGGCCGGGTCCAAGCAAATGCAGCTATTCCTGCATATTTCAGAGCTGTTTGTGTCCAGTTCTCCATCTCAGACTCCTCATGGTCACAGAGGGCTCCTGAAACCTGGCCGTGATACTGATGTCTTACAGGACTGACCTGACAATCTGCATCTTAAGGGCCATATAAATGGTTTCGCCTGATGAATCCCTCTTCCCCTCTGAAGACGGAAAAGATGCACCCAACAGAGAAACTGACCCCATTTCTGTACTTCTCAGCAGGGAACTCCCTAAAGTACTGACAGTCTCAGCCAAAGAACAAATTTTTAACATATAATCTAGAGCCTTTCTGGCTTTTAATCTAACTGCATTTATACTAAACAAGAGGTTTGCTCTAGCATTTCAAAGGAGAGCCTGGAAAGACAAAGATGACTTCCACAGCATGTAAAGCCCAGCGAACAGAACACTGGCAAGGCTACAAACATTTAAATAAAGGGGAATTTCTCTGTTTGCTTAGTCTGTTTAAGGCAGTAAGGAAACAAACACAGCTCTAACTAAAGTTCTTTAGGAATGGTAGATGCTTATGAAACCTTGTTAAAATATTTTAAAACCAGCTTAAAAGAGGTAGAGAACACAATATGGCAAATGAGAGCATAAGAAAAACAGCTACTTACAGGACAAAGAGGCTCATGAATATCAGGGACACCCAGAAACAACTGGAATGTGATCTCAGTGTCTGGCATTTCAACAGACTACAGCAAAACACCAAGGGAAAGCTGAACTGTCGCCAAGAGGGAAGATAAACTTGCATACATTTAAAATAAATGAAGAGAATACCAATTCACATACAGGAGCACATGCCTTACAGGTGGACTTCTGGACTCCAGCCTTTCTATTCAGGGCATTTCTGGTACAAAATAAGTCCTTAACAACCATATCATTAAAGGAATTCTACATCCTCCCATAATAGAGGACAACAGCAATGCTGTTGTAGTCACCCCAAAGGTACACCAGTGTAAGCAAGCAAGCTATGGCTGGTCTGTGCCATTCTGCTCTCCAATGGCATTCTTCTAGCCAAAGACAAAACAAATAACCGTGGCATAAAAACTATTTTCACATTCTTGTAAGATAAATAATGCTTTCCCAATGCATTTTCACCAAAGGTCTACAACAGTTAGCATTTCAGCTTGTACACACAGATTTCACAGTAGACAAGCTGACTGGAAATAACCATACTGCTTAATTTTGTATTAGCTGTTGGTTGATGGAGAACCAACCAGCACTGGGTCCTCAAAAATAACTTACCATTCCATAACTACCACAGAAGCAAATTGCCACTGCAGAATCCTCTCCGCTTTTAAAAATCAGAAAGGTTGAAACAATTTGAAGCCATACAAATAAAAAACCCCTTCTTTTGTGCTAAGTACGTCAGCAGAGCAAAAAGAGGAAAGGAACACTGAAGAAAAATTAACTTCTCGGTTGAGGAAATGACTCAGTGTTATTTACCAAGTCAAGACAAGTCTCCACCTGATATTTTTCAAGGGTCAGTCACCCACAGGTGGGGAACTGGGGGGAAGGTGAGGTTTTATCATTGAATACGTTTCTTCAACACAGGGGACCAGTGTGAGTAAAACTCAACTGCTGTAAATCTTGAGCAATCCCACAGGAGTTAGGTTCCTCTGGATGTACACGGTGGCAACTGAGATAGAGGTCTTACCACAAGCTGTTCACATCAACCAATTACTTAGACACTAAAGTGAAAATGGGACATTTCAATAGATGTCAGTGGAAACATAAAGTCAGGTAGCAGAAAGAGAAAATAATTTGTCTAGATATGTATTTCTTTTCTTTACAGTGTCATGTCTATTTCAAGTATTTAACCTAGACATGAAAAGGAGATAAAAAAGGAAACAATTTTGCTTAAATGGTTATATTAAGCTAACATTCACAAAATTTATGTATTAATTTGGGCACAATATGAAACCACACGAAAGTCTACACCAATCTATTCAGCAATTCAGCACTTGCCAGGTATAACCTTTTCTTCCCCATATTCTATCTTGGATGAACAGCAAGCTCATATTGAGAGACAATACTTCATGAAACCCAGTACAACTTTGTGAAGGACTCAGAGAAGCCCTGCCTGTTTCACAGGTACTAGTTATAAAAATGCTGCTCCAGAACGTGATTAGAATAATAATATGAAGACCAGCATTGCAAGGTAGATACAATTTCATCATAGAGAGATACTGGATTTCAAAATACTCCAGAATAAACTAACTTTCTCAGCTTTCACCTCAACATTTCTGGAACAGTATCTGATACAATGAAGAGCACATAAATTTACAGGAAAACCACAATCTTCCCTGAAGCTTTTAGCACTCTGTAAAATTAGTTTTCTTCTTTTGCATATTGATTATGCCCATTTTATTGGTTTTGCTTTATTAAACTACCCAAAAGAAACTTCAACTACATAACTGTCTTTCGTCATTAGTTACAAGATATGCTTCATTTATTTTAGTATAGTTGGCAGGGCAAAGTAAGAATAGGTTTTTAATTAAGAGCCAGGATCTGAAGAGACTAGTGTGAATACAGAGACAGAAAATGTTACCAATTTCTACCTATTCTACAGTAGCAGAAAGGAAATATGTGCTTGCCACCATGCTGACAGTCAGACGACCCAGCTAGAGTAATGCAAATGTCTACAGCACCATTTGCCCCCTTTCCAACCTCTTTTTTTCCCTTCTGTTCCCCTTCCCTTCAATAAATCATGCCTGGTATCAGCAGGGGAGCATAAAATTCTGAATGTTATCTCAAGTTAAAATGCCATCTTATTCCAAATCTGTTGCTCACCTGAAGATCAAAACTCGTGCTTTTATTTCAGCTGATACATCACTGAACGAAATGCTAGTACAGTCATTGCTTTGAATCACTTCCTTAGCCCAAAATGCTTTCTTTGCACACATGCCCTTTCACACCTGACATTTTGTGTGTTGATTTTAGCTGCTTTATAGTTAGCTAAGTGCTGAGGAGAGGAAGAGAACAACATGCACATACAAAAGGTCTGTTGATGGTTCCCACTTTTCTATTTTGAAGTTCAAAAGTATATATATTATAAATCTTTGCAGCTCTCCAGGGTTTCTACCAGCTAAAGGATAGATTTTTCTGAGCCCTTACTGCAACTTCCAAAACTCAGAAACCAAACTTTCACACTCAGAAGTTTGGCAATTGACTTGGTGTCAGATAAACTAATGGTCTAAGAATTTCCTAATACATAGCAGGATGCTTCAATGAAAGTTTGCCTATTACATATGCAAGGACAGATTATTTGCTGTAAACTCGGATAAATTTTGTTGGTCTTGCAGCACTGAGAGCATTCAGAGTCTCACAAACAACATAATGTTTGGGTTGTGTAAAGTCCATTCAGAAATGTCATCATTTATTAAACCACTTTTGCATTTTAGGAAATTTATTTTCCAGACAATAATACCAACAGTCTTACTTGCTGACTTTTTCTACCATAAGAAGTTCTATTTATTAATTTTTTTAACACATGAACAAAGTATTCTGAACTTGAATTTAGTGCATTTGAGAAGCTCAGTTAAGTCTATTTATAGAGCGGCCAAGGTATCTTGTATGAAGTTTATAAAGAAATCAAAATTAGACTATGAGATATATTATTGATGTTCAGAATGTTCTTGTGTTTATAAGATGCATATAAATGCATTTCAGGTTATTTATAATGTGCATTTGTTTTGTATTATTAGGTATGGACATCACATTGAGGAGATATGTCATCCAGTTTCTTTTCTCTCTGAATGCTCTTGGCATAGCCATTAAGGTGAGATGACTAGGAATGAAAAGAAGGTCTCTGAATTTCACTGGATATGAAACTACTTGGGATCACCTTACAACTGATAAACCCACACTTTTCTCTGAAGTGAATAAAGGTGGAGTTAAGCCCAGTGCAAGCAGCCATTTGTACACTGTTCCTGGAACTCATCTTGCCTATTTTCTTGTTCCACACACCACAGTTTTCATAGCATTTGGGAGTGGATTTTCTTCATTCTTCATCCAAGAGCCTGTATAGGTATGACAGATGCCACACCACCTTTTCTTGACGTAGCAGACCTGCAAAGTATAGAGAAGCCAAACTGCAGAGCTAGATGCCAAAGTTTCCTCTCACAAGCTGGATGCTTCAGAAAACTGCTTCAATCTACAAATTTCATATATGAAAGGAGAGCCACTCGGAACTAACCAACAGGTAACACTGGGAGAAGGGCATGCCTAGGGATCCCACCCATCACAGACTTTGCCTTATTCTGGGTTGTCAGGCAGCATCCATATCTACTGTTATCTTCAGCTGACAAAGAAATCATCACCTCTGCAATGACACCTTCAAATTACCAGGAACAGTTCATTCCTCCTTTTGAAAACATGCCCAGAGGAATTACCTTGTGATCTGAAGAAAAATTGCACTGAGTTGCTGTCTGCCACGTGAATGCTTTGATCCCCAGGGAAGAAATGAAGTTGAGCAATAGCCCTTTCCAATATGCAGAAGTATTGTAACTGAAATTCTGCTCTTTTGATGTCAACTTGAGTTTTGCCCTATTCTTTACACTTTAACCTTTAATGCAATGCTTTTGTTGAGGGGGGGAAAAGTATGTCACAGAAGCTGGGGGTCAGCAGTGGCATTAGTCAAGCCCCAACTTGAAACACAGAGGGAAAATATTATGCTTGACACCTAAACAAATCTCCTTTTGTAATTGATGCAGTGACAGTTTTTTACAGAAGAAAGAGGCCTTGGAGTCACAACTTCCACATTTGCAGATGAGTACTGTAATGACTGTGCTTGTTTTGTCCCCACAAACCAAGAATTCTTACCTGTCCTTTTCTCTAATTAGCTCACGACTAGCTGGATAAAAACTGTCGGCAGCACTGAACTGTTAGAAAGGGTTAAACCAAACATGAGCAAACCCAAAACAAAATGAGATCAAAGCACCATATGTTTATTTAAAACTTGACACAAAAAACTTTGACTATGCTGCATGCAACATGCTGAGTGTTTCTCTGAAGTAGTATTTTCCTTGCACTGCCAATATAGTATTACCAAAATACGGATAACGAAAGCACTAAGAGGACCCCAAAGAGACACTGTTCTCTTGGGGACAACAATTGCAAAACACCTTAGGATATTTAGATGCTTCTTTCAAAGGAAAATGAATGAGCTCAATCACAACACAGACCTGCTGATCTGATGACAGGGCAGTTGTAATTGCCTCCGTTGCTACATGATATATTGACTCACCACAACTAATAGTTTGATTTTTCTTATTTCCCTGGTGGAATGGTTAACAGAATTTACCCCTGTCAGTGAGGAGTTGCTACACTACAAAGAAAGGAACAGGATTAAAAGAAAGTTTGAGTCAGTTTTCAATTGTATGTATTATTTGCATGTACCAAACTCAAATGGTGATTATTGACTCTGGAAAGAGTTTTTAGACAGTTTTAATGCAACTACACTCAAGGGAAAAAACCCCATGCCTCTTGCCAGCCTTTGGTGGTGTTTGAAAGCATGGCATACATTAGTTTGTGAGCAATACTGGAGTTAGAGTTCTGAAAGAGTAAAGAAGGTTAGTGTAAGCTGTTAAGACACACACAGTACTAAACAAACCACTAACGTTCAAAATAAGCAGAAGCTATTCATGTCATTATTTTGGATACTCTGGACATCAGTTTTTGTGTTTATCATTTCTACATCACCTGTGTCTCCTATTGCCACCTCAGTCCTTGAACACTGACAAGTTGCACTGAGTTCAAGAGCTGGATCATCACATAATGAAGCCTGAACTGATGCCAACACTTTGTCTTATATCTGTACTTCATCATACATCAGAAGATGCCTTGTTTCGTTCCCTTCACCAAATAGAAAGCTGATTTACCCAGGTTCTGAAATGTCTTGTTCACATTGCTCTTTTGGAGAGAAGTTCTCAGGCACATCCCAAGTTAATCACTGAATCTGAAGTTAGTGAACTCTTAGCAACAGCTAAGAAAACAGTGATGATCAGTTCTCAAGGCAGCATAACTGGATTAAATGAAGTGACTTTTTATAGACAAATTGACCATCCTACCTCTGTCAACCCATGGCCCTGTGTTTTCTGTGAGAGACTCCTTGCTCTCCTTATTGTAAGCCAGTCTAGCAAATTTTCTCTCCAAAGTAACATTTTTAGGGAAAAAAAGTAATACCAAACTTTCAGCAGTGGCCTAAGAGCAAAAAAGAAGTGTTCTTGTTATTTACTTTAACACATTAGAAACTGAGTCCCTTTAATTTTAGGAAAGAAAATAAATTCTGCATTTTTCCTAACTCCATTTCACGTTTTATTATTATTTCAGACTACTCATAGGCAAATTTAAGATGATGTCATTGTATCTGCCCATTCTGTATGGATTCTGACTGCTGACAAAGAAAAGCACGAGTTTTCTGAGTTTTTCTCAATGTCAACTGAGGAGGGTAAAAGAACAAGTAATGTAATTAGTAAGAGTACAAACTAGTTCTATTTTATGCTGTTTAGTCTGTACATGAAAATGAATTAGGGTTACGGTTTCTGGGACAGCTACAAAAACTATTTCACTCAAAGCACAGAATCCTACTTGACTTTGCCGAATACTTTCTGAACAGATGGGATGCATGAGACATGAAGAAAGGTCTGTGAGGAAGCAGACTGTGGTGGCTTCTCAGAGGCCACACCGCAGTCCGCTGATGCTTCAGAATATCAACACAGATAAATTTAGAGACAGACTAAAATGTCTGTCTCCTGAA
>JAWWMP010000116.1:63497223-63524154 GCA_035047865.1 Dendrocincla tyrannina
GCTCTTCCGATCTATGTCTGTCTCCTGAAAAAAAAAGAACAGTCATCTCTTTCACAGTGAAAACAAGTTAAAAAAAAAAAAAGTTGTTCTGTTCAGATGGGAGTAAATGGAGTAAATGGATAAAGCAGTCAGGAAGAAATCAGTAACTTACACTTTCAGCACTGGTCCAAACCATCTTCTTCACCAAGCAGATTTACAAGGCCATGGGGACAGACTCGCACGTTTGAACTCTGGTACAGAATCAGTCAAGGTGATGACTGGGTGTGAAATATGTTTTACACTTCCCTGGTGCAACAAATCAGTCTCTTGCCAATGACTCTTGGGGTAATTTGGTTTATTTTTTTTTTCCCATTGGTCTTTTTGCCTAAATGAGCACATATCCAGTGCCTTTGGCTCATTTCCTGCTCCTGTTCCCAGAAATTGCTCCACTTTACTTTGGACCCTGAATACAAGCTCTTTGAACTTGAGGCTGGAACACTAAACAGTATTATTTCTTCATTTTCTGAAACAGAATGAAAAGTTCAGTTTTGTGATACTAAACCACCTCAGCTAAGTGTTTGTTGGAATTCCATTCTGCCTTCCAGCTAATTAGTGCTATGGCTTCTTGCCAGCCATCATTTGGAAAAGTCAAATACTGGCTTCCAGATGAGCATCAATGTGAAAGACAACAAAGAATCATTCTAAATAAAATATATGGCAGTATGAAAGGAAAGCAAACATTTTCCTGCTGGGACAAGTCCTGGCTGAGCAACTCTCTTAGGAAGACAAGTTAGGGTTTTGTCAAAATGGGAGTTTGTCCACACCTCAAAACTAACACACTTTTCATCATATCATGGGTTCATGAGGTGGAAAACAGCAGTATTATTGTGCATTCCTTGTAGGTCTCTGAGGGTGGGACAGGAGAGATGTCTGGGACAGAGGTAGAAGTACAGGACAAAGCAAGGCTGAAAACCCTGTGATATAAAATCACAGAGTAATTCAGGCTGGAAGTGATCTCAGGAGGTCATCTACTCCAACCTCCTACTCCATACAGAATCAACAATTAATTCAGATCACACTCCTCAGGGATTTGTCTTTTCAGCTATTGAATATTTTCAGGGATGGAAACTCCACAATCTCTTTGTGCCAGGGTTTGACTGTCATCACGAAGAAAAGACTTTCCCTTACCTCACTTCTGTTCTAGCTCATGACCACAGTCTCTTGTTCTTCTGCTGTGAAACTCTGTAAAGAGCCTGGCTACATCTCAGTAACACGTTATAGGTACGGAAAGCTGGACAATAGGTTCCCCCAAGTCTTTTCCAAGCTCAACAAGTCCCAGTCCCCTCATACTCTCCTCTCCCCTGATCAGCTTGGTGGTCTCCTGCTCCAGTTATCAACACTCTTTTGGTAAACCAGGAGCAAAACTGGAGACTCTTCCATACATGGTCTAATGAGTGCTGCCCAGGATGTTGTTACACCTTCCTTGGTGAGTAAAGTTTAGCTTGCAATACACAAAGCAGAGTAAGATGGTTACTGTTACCAAGAGTTTTCAGGTAAAGCAGCTCACTCCGACAGGTGTGCAAGAGATGGGAAACTAACCACTGATCCTGCAGGACTTTGTATTCCAAGAGTCTCCATCTTTTGGGAACTGGGCATGGTGACAGATTTCCAGTTTGGCTGTGAGACATATAGAGCAGAGCATGTGGTACTCCAAATCAGGCATCAAAAATCGGCTTTTTTATTCTGAATAGGACTGGCACCGAGTCTGGTTTCCAGATGGTTTTCTGTTGTGTGTTTCTGTTGCAAGCTTCTGTTGCTTAGAGGAACACAGAAGAATCAGAAGGGGAAGCCCTTCCTCACAAAGAAGGAAGGAATCAGGGAAGCAGAAGTAAACCCCTGCAGAATAAGGCAATAATTAGAATGTTATGTCACTTTCCATGCCAGTTTTCTCCAGTAAGGACCCAGCTGTGGAAGCTCTCACTTTTATGCCAAACAATTCACTGTTTGACTCTTCTGTCTGCAGTAGTTTGGCTGGCATTTTCCAGTCTTATTTATACACTTAGATGCAAAGCAATCCATTAAAATGCTTGTTATTTCTTTATTAATAAACGTGGTCTTTGAAAGGACAGCTCTTGTTTACAATCCCCTCAGATTTCAGTCAATCTTCATATCAGTGTTTGTGCACTCTACTACACAAAGTCTGATTTCTTTTGTTCTTTGTCTGCTTTTGATATTTAATTTGTCAAACTGTTCGATAACTGTATTAGAGTCTGGTTCATTTGTTTCCATATTTGGAAGTTTTCCTTACAGTGGCTCATTGATCCCACATTCATTCATGAATCTCATTAGAAGTCAGTGGGAAATTTCAGTTTAAGAAATTGACCCCTGGTGCAGCTCTGGCTTCCAAAAGACACTCAGCACAGCTGAAGGGCACATACTTACTACAGTAGGGACATGACAAAGTTGACTTAAAGGACTCCTAACTACACTCACCTTTAATGAGTTGTCAGTTTTCCATTTATTTTTTGTATTAGAGCCCATTTATTACTTAGCAAAAGACAATTCAAATACAAGGCAGGATAACGTAAAATCAATAAACTGAAACACAATATACAATCAAACACCACTTTAACTCCAGGTTGTAGCACCACACATCATTGTAGTACATAGCTCCAGTATGTAGGAGCCGTTGATTGCATGTCCAGTTTTCACAGCTGCATCCTTAAAAACAAATATTTAAGCACTCTGTACAACGAGGGTCATAAAAGCTTGTTTTATCTTATTTTCTAATTTCTTCTTTCAAAATAGCAATTGCAGGCTTAAGGGAGACTACCAAGACACAAAAGGTCCAAATGTTCAACTTCCTCTTCTTAACTCTGCAGAGTATTGAGTATTGCTGACTTCTACAGGTACTGGGGACAGCTAAAGTTATTTAGGTACTTAAATGATTGAGCCCTATTAAACTACAGCAATGTGCAAGACTTCCTCAGAAATGTTTCTTTCACTGGTGAAATTTTCTTTTATAACAGTAGATTTCCCCTGACACTCAATCTCCTGTAACAGGATCTTATTCTTGTAGATCTTTTGTGCTGCTTTGGCCTTGCACCCAGGCCTCTGAGCAGACCTAGAGAGCAAAGATACCGCAAGGTATAAAAAACAGGATTCCTTCTGGTGCTCATACCATCGTGCCTAAGGGCATCCATAGGAAGCTGAGCATGGTGCTCCTTGCTGCTGCGGAGGAGCAGCCTGTGTTAGAGGAATCAGGGCAGGAAGCACATTACTCTCTAATTATACTGTTCTTTCAGCCTTTGCCTCTTGACCTTCAATTCATCTTATAGTTTCCTCATTCCTTACCAATTTTTCTCTTCATCTTCCATCTTACCGATACAGAATTCAAGGTAATAAGCTTTGTGAGCTTATTACTTTCTCATGTCAACTACAATTTACTTGTCTTGAAGCAAAAATCCAGGAATCTACAGACTGCGGTAGCTAAAATGTCAAACTATCTTTGCATAGACATAAGCAGTGTACGGATGGAGGACAGATTAACCTGTGCCCCATATCCATCAGAAGCTAAGGAACAAGTGTAGCATTACTACCACTAGCACTGTAAAGAGGCAAATATGTGGTTACAGCATTAGGACCAATGAAATACAAAGGGTGAGCAAGCAGCCTTTTGAAGGGTAATTTAATTTTAATCCCTGATCAGAGATTTGCCAAAGGCAAAGAAGGCATTTCAGGCTTGCCACTGTCCACAGTACAGCCATGCAGACACCAGTATGTCAGTAAAACAGCTTTTTTCACATGTCCTAGCACAAGGTGGACACAAGCAGACACACATAGAGATCCGCAGAGTTACAACCAGCTCTATTATCTGCTGACCTGAAACCCAGAAAGAGCCATAGACTCAAAAGGGTCTGGGGGAAGGAGAATGGTCAAAAGAATTTAGTCTTTCCTCTTATATTATAGAGCCCATCATTCCTGTTTGTCATACGGAAAGGGAGAGGGGAAAGAAATCTCCCCCAAACATCAATATGTAATCCACCAAAGATTGCAGTCACAAATCAGCAAATTCACCCAGACAAGCCTAGGTCTGAGTGAAGCTACAGCTTATTTCTGTGCAGGTTATCATACTGTGCACAGGTTTTTTAAAGCACAATTCCAGTTTCTGGCTTCCTATCTAAATGAGTGGAGTGGTCACCATAGTAACACCTGCATCACATGGCACTGAACACCTGATACCAATCAATCTTGAAAACATCTTTTTAAAGAAACAGCCTCCTGGAAAACTGCAGATGAATGTTTCTTACTAAGACTAAAAAGATTTTACCTTATGAAAATTTTACCTTATTGTCATCTCATCTGACTCTTCCTTCATAAAATTTCATTCTCTATCAGCTTATAAAGGTAATAGAAAATAAAAAAGGGCAATGTTTCTGTGCTAAGAAGTATGACAAACAACAAAGTACAGCTGGCACATAAATGATACCTTGCATTTTTCCCCAGAGCATGAAGTGTGGCATCTGAGAATACAGCCATGCTCTGGTTGCTGAAACCAAATATAAACATGCCCACTGCAGTGCCACTCCATCTTCCCAGGACACCAGATTTCCCTCAAATGTAAAAAAATCCCAGAAATTTAATCAGTTTCTTTCTCCCTTTTTGCTTTTCAAGTCTACAATTCAATTTTATTGATTGGAGTTGTGTTCCTCTGTGTAGGTGTTAAGAAGAGTATGTTTAAGGGTTGTGATGTTTGCACTTAGCTTTTTACTGTGGCTTTCTGAAGTGCGTTCTGTCACCAGCCCCCCAGTCACATTCAGCAGCCGAAGAGCAGATGAAGTTGCTGATGTCTCTAGGGTTTCTGGTGGGTTGCCTTTTTTTTACAGCTCATTTCCACCCTAACAGCCTTTGGGCTATCTGTGCTATGACTGCTCCTCTGCCTGTTTCAACAGCCTGCAGCCTCTTATTATCCCAGCAAGACCATTGCTACAGGTTGATGAAAATAATTGCAGCAAATAACTCATGCACAAAGTTCAACCAGCCTCAGCAATATTTCCAACATAGTCTTGCTATTTCCTATTTTATTCTATCCCAAATTATTGCTGCTATCATTATTTCAAAGTCTTCTGCTTCTTAGTTTTCCTTTGAAAAAGACAATTTCTGTTCAGATGGTTTCCGTCTTTGTCATTTTCCATTCTATCTATATTTTCCTTTTCAAATAAGTCACAGCTATAATCATCTCTTCTGACAGTGACTCTCCTTTATTTGATATGATTTCAGAACAGAAGAGCCACTGAATCTGTAAATGCCATTGACTCACAAAAGTTGGATATGCAACTGCCATAAAGCTAGTAACAAATCTGCATAGAAATTCTTTCAGTATCCAGGAGATGTGTGTAAAAACAACAGCAGTAGACAGTGTATGAGTCTAAGGAGGGAGTGAGACATCCTTTCAGAAGCTTACTAAATACACTAGAACTTGTTCCCACTTGTCTTTGCTGATCCACCAGAATAGATTATGCACACATGAACTGCTACCACAGGTTGTTTGAGCTCATCTGTGTGACTGTACACTGAAACTCATTAGGAAAATGCTTCCACAACTCATTTCCAGAGACAAGGTCATAACCAGAACTAACTACTTAAATCATCAGATGGCCACTTAGAAAAAAAGATGTCACTACTGCTGTTCATGAAGAGTTCTATCAAGATTTTTGTAAGAAAGTGCAAGTAACTGTGTGGTTATCGTACATATAAGTCACTTTGCATGTATCACAACTGAAATGTCAAATTCTACTTGTTTTGCCTAGGTAGGAAAAAAATTCAGTTGTCTCCAACTTTAATATAATATTGGCCTCTACCTAGAGGTGTGTTTCAGGACAAAAGCAAGGAGAAGAGATAGAACTAAGATGCATGTTGCTCTGAAGCTAGAAAAATAAAGGGAATTGATGATATGTAAACATTTGTGGCAGTTGTTATCTGCCCTGAGTATGTTGTCATGCAAATAACTCTGAGCAGCTGTACCAGGTATTTTTACTGTCTGTGACGTTCTACAAGCCAGTGCTTTCCACAAGTCAGCACTAGCAGTTCTGCAGTCCTGGCACATATTAGGAAGTCCAGCTTTAAACGTGCTTTCATAGGGTGGAAGTTACATTTACTCAGCTGTGGTTCTGATGCATGTCTCACAGTATATGGCATTACCATTCAGCATGGCAACAGACTCCAAGAGAAATATGCTCCAAAATCAAAATGAAGACTCAGTAACAGTTTATTGGGTTTTAAGCTGTGCCAGAGCCCAATTACAGTTTTCAAACTGCAGAAGAATCAATGGCAGAAGAGATCTATTGATTCCACTGATTTTGGCCAGGATCAGAGACCATATTTCAACTGTGTCCAATATCTTTTGCAAAGATAAGTGGCAAGGGAGTATCAGGAAAGTCCAAGTGAGTTGTTACAGCAATTGAGAAAGCTGCCTGGGGCTTCCTGTGATTTATCAGCCTGTAAGAAAGTACTGCCCTTCCCAAATCCTTAAAGACAACAACTGTAATCCATGCAGTGAAACACAAAACCACTCTACCCTCACTCTGAAAGAGCATTGTCGTAAATAACTAATTAATCACGCAGTTCAGCCTGGAAGCTGAACATTATAATTGCCACCAGAAAATGATGATTCCTTTGTTTTCCACATCCATTTATAAATGAAGGGTCATCATAAAAAAATAAAAGTGAGGGTCAAAACATTCACACATATTTTCATTACCTTGTCTAGCAGGTCTTCATATGCCTTTGCTGACAGGAAGGTCACAAATCTTTCACCTCTATGCACCTGATTCATCAGTGCTCTAGAAGCTGTCAGCACTGCGAATTTTGAAATGTATGCTAAACTCATGCTTTCTGTTAACACACTACCCCTTATGTGTACAAACTTCAAATACCAAATACCAGACTGTGAATGTGGCACAGGCCTTTTAGACTGGGGTTCATTTTTTGTGCTCCCTTAAGTAATACAATCTTTATGTAAGCGCATCTACACTGTGACTCTTTTTTATCCCCTGATGCTATGCAGTAGAAATAACTAATAAACAGCTTGCTAAAGCGCTATTTATACAAGTACAAACACAAACCTACTAGATTTGGTAATATATTTTTCTTTTGTACTAGTGTAAAATAGTAGTGAAAAAAAATCAGCTTGATAAAAATTTGATCCATAGAGAGAAAACAGGATCAGAACAACAGAACTCTCAAGCAAAACAAGACAGAAAGTCTGCCCTCTGAGTTCTCTTTTCAGATTCAGACTTCCATCCTTGGCACCTAGGCCAACATTTTTTTGCCCTAGTCCAGTTATAATTTCTGAGTCTCAGTACTATCACCTAGACACATCTGACATCTTTTTTTCTCCTCCTCTTTCTGTGTCTCAAAGAAGAGCAAAAGGCAAGGATAAAGGCTAGATTCTCTGACAGGGTTTATCTTCACACTGTGATTAATGAGGCTGATGCTGTACTGAATTTCAACTTGAAAACATCCAAAACAACAACATCCTTCAAAGCAGTGTGGAAGAAAGGTACCGATTCATTCTATTGCTGCTGGCCTCAAATTGCTTAGAAAGACTCAAAAACACTTGAAGATAGAGGGTCGCCCCTACTCATTGAATTTCCCTATGAAATCCTTTGGACATAACCCATTGACCAAGCCTGGATCTAAACTTGGGCTCAGCTGCACCTGGGCTCCCATAGGAGTTTAGAAAGCAAGGGTGTCCTCCTAGAACCTCCTGACTCAAAGGAATCTCCCTTACCTTTTACACCCTTACTCTTCTGAAGTCCTAGTCTCCATGCAAATAATTTATAATTAATTCTAATCTGATTTTGCTTTGTCTACTTTATCTGTGTAGAAAGTGATAGAATGAACCTTGTCATCAAACTTTGGTAAGATGCACCTGCAGAAATGTAGATTAAACCTGCCTTTGCTAATACCTTTGACAGTGATTCTTTAAGTGACTCAAACTACACATTTGCAAGTCTCCTAAGAGATGATTCATGGTAACAATTTTTACCCCTCCTTCTGCTTTCAGGTGAGTTTGCATCTGTGTTAGGGGCAGCCTCCTAAGTGCTGATCTCTACTAAGAGGCATTTTATGCCAGCTGTTGAGACGCACAGGACTACCGTCTGAGTACAGCTCCACTAAAGGGGAGGGACCAAACTTCAGCCTACAGACAAACCATTCTCCGTATGCTTCCTAATCCCATGCAATTACAGCATGGTATTGGCTGTAAGAGGCAAACTTGCTCTTTCTTCTCAAATATGCAAATATGGCATCAATTTAGACTGTGCAGTGCTTTTACAGGACATCTTTAATGCACATGTGGAGCAGCTTTAGAGACTCCCCTGTCCTTTTTGTGCGAGATATAGACAGGGTCTCTCCAAAGAAAAAAATCCTTTACTGCAATTCCTCCTGGGTCCAGTATAACTGTATTGATCTGGAGGACTGTTTCCCCACTTCAGTGTGGTGCAGTCTCTGAAGGTTTTGAAGCAAAAAAGGCGTCTAAATTAAAAAAAAAAGATGTGATGTTAATGTGGATTGAATACTTGATCCAATTTGTGCTGAATTCAGGAGGAGCATTTCCAGAATCTCAAATGCAGGACATGGCTCAAAGATAGTGATTTTGTATAGGTTTGGACTAGCAGCAAGGGAACTCTGCCTTCTGTGAAGCATCTTTGAACCCTAAGAGGACGCACAATGACTTATCTTCCTCACACAGCCTGTGCTGAACATGAAGGATATTGGCAGGCATGATTTCCACATTGTAAACTCGTATTTGAGGAGGTTATCTTTCAAAAATGAATTAAGCTTATCAATTTGCTCATTTTTACCATTCCCAGACACAGAGATATGTGGGCTCTACATCTGAACAGATAATGAAGGTCAACTCAATTTCTGAACCTATGTTGCAGCTACCGAGCTAAACAACTTGTGTCATAAGCACCATCTGCAGTGAAATATGTAAAAAAATGACATTTCATGAGTTCTTTTATCAAGGTTAAAAATGTGTCTATAGCTGCTTGGTAGGTTATCTCATGTTTAAGCCACATCTGCTTACAGTTGTAGTTCTTTCCTCTACCAGTGACTTGGATAAGGGCATTCTACTACTTTCAAAAGAAATTTCACAGATTCAGAGAGAAAAAAACCCCACATTTCCATACCCAGTGTTTTTAATACTATTGACTTATTTAAAACTCTAAATCTGCACTAAACATTTAGGAATAAATAATGAAGGAAGCTTGTTTTCAGCATCAGAAACCAGGTTTTCAAAACCAAATCTGTCTGTATTAATGAGGCCTAATTAAGCAACTTTCCCTTAAGAGTTGTGGCTGCGAGTGTATACTGAATAACTTACTCATTTGCAGAACTGCTGAGTATATGCACTTCTCATGTAGAATCTCTAAGAATTTAAGTAAAATGATTGAGTGCAAAAATAATCTACTGAAATTAGGCTTTAGTTTTGATTACACAAGTTCAGATGATTTGTTAACATATATTTTCTTCAGATCTTCAAATACAGCACTAAGGAATTCTGCCTTCCATCTCAACGGGGGAACAGAGTTCCTATTTCATTCTCTTCTTCTGGGACATCTCAGTGTATACCTTTCATAAAATCAAAAGCTAGATCATCTGAGGGGTGTTCACTACACAAACACATACCCTTTCTCACCTCTGTGTTTCTGGGTGTCCTGAGAGGCACAAGAGCAATGCTTTTCCCTTTCAAGCTGCTTAGCCTTAGCAAGGCAATGGCAACAACCCTATATACCTGAAGTGGACAAGAAAGCAATGGCTACAGCTGAGGTAGGGGACAAGGAGCAAATCATACCAGGTGGCAGAGGTTGATGAGCAGGTAGCAGTTACATCCAAAAAAGAGGTTAAATATGGCAGCAGAGAGGCTTGGCTTCGAGAAAATTGAGGCTGTCATTCCAGATGTCCAGTCCCTTGCCAAGACCTCTGTTAGAAACCTACACACTGCAAATTCACACACCTCCACAGATTCATGGTTTGCATTCCATTACACATGATCTTAGCATTTCAAATGCCCGCAGAATTAACAGGCAACAAATTTCAATTGTTTCCAAGACAGAACTTGCTTGATGTCATGCACGTGGCTTCAGGGAGCAACTTCTGGATGTCTGTGGCAAATTGAGCCTCAATTTGAAAACCATGTTCAATCTGCATGAATGATTGAGAGGTCAAGGAGGTAATTGATAATGTTGAGAAGGTAATAAAAAAACTGAAGAAAGGAATAATCTATTAACAGCTCTTAAACACAAAAATACTGTGCCTGGCTCCAGCAACCAGTGAGCTGATGAGCACTGGACACATGGAAAATATACAAAATATACAAAAACACATGTACCTTCATGCGTTCATAGTGTTTTTCCTTATTTTTAACCTCTCTCAGCAATAAGACACTGTACACTAGAGAGCCATTTGATAAGAACCAGCTCAACTGTTCTCAACTGCTCTAGAGGAAAATATGAAAATAAACTCCCCTCCAAATGAAATCCTTGTTATGTCAGTTCTCCCTTTCCTTACCAAAGAGCAGTCCAAGTCATTTAGTCAACAGTGACTTATGAAAACCCATTCCTTTCTGTGACAAGGTAGAACATCAAGTTTCTAACAAAGACTACAAAAAACTATTTTCCGTTTTGATTTCAACCTCCAGAAGCTGGTGTGAGAGATCACCTTCAACAAGGCTCACAGCAATCCGCTGCAGAGGGGCAGGACTAGTCCCTCCTACAGCAAGGAGAAGTCACAAGTCTCTGCTGCTTTTGGAAAGGTAGAAAGCAGAAGCTGAAAGTGGAAAATTAAAAGGGTATTTTTTGCTAATGAGAGATCAGCTTTCTGATGAAAATGGGAAAGATCCAATTAACTGCTCATTCAGTTTAGTTTTTTTTTATTTCAAAGAAGAACTAGACAATGAAAGAGCACTCTAAAGATTGAAAGAACTCAGTCAGAAAAAAACATTATCAATTTTGTCCTTCTATTGAAACTGTTACCCCTTCACTTGTGCTAAACTGCTTGAATGGTAAAATGGCAAGTTTCACAACGCACAAAGAAATGAACACATAGGTTTTTCCATACTGATCACCCCTGAAGCCCAGCAACCCTTTGCTGGCAGCTGCAGAGGCAGCCCTGCAGCGTGCCCTTCTGAAAGGACAACAGAAGCAACTAACTCCCAAAACAATGCTTTTTGAAGAAAGGTGATGATGAGAAAATTTAAAAGTCAAATGCCCCAAAGAATCAATACCTGTTGTTCTGTCTACTGAGACATCTCTGACATTGGGCAGTCAGGAGATGACAATTTATGTTCTGTCACTGCCATAAATAAAGCCATCAGCATAGATGTGAGACCTGAAGTCAGCAGTTCCAAAACTAAATCCCTCTTTAAAACCTATGATGAGAAGGAAAAGGGGTCAAAAGCCCAGACAGACTCCAGCTGCAGGTTGTAGTCACTTGCCAATATCCAGCTAAAGCAATCTGCTCTCACACCAGAGCTCTCCAAAGGCTGAATGGCATTTGGAGGTGAGGGGAAAGCGCTCCCAGGGAAGACAATGAATCACATCTGATCCCTAAAGACATACAGAGGGACCGTAAAAGGAGAAAAGGGCGTTTTTCAGTCTTTGTTCTTGCACTGTGCAGGCCAGACAAAGCTGCAGCCCAAAGGATTCCCTGAGGGTTAGGACTGCACATCTTAGCTCTCCCTGGAACAACAGCATCTCTGCAAAGAGCAGGAGAGGGAAAGCAGGAGTCATTAAACCCCAGCCCTAATGTCTGCATACTCCTTTATAGGTTCCTTCACCAAACGGGGTTTTTACAAGTGCTTTGCAATCCCCCTTGCAAGACTCCTTGCTGCTATCAGTAGAGGAATGCAATTTTGCATATCATGAAAACACAGTACTTATATCTGCGTGTAGCAAATAATAACAAGAAAATGCATAACTGATATTAATGGCAGAATGATGATAAGCCTGAAGCTTTGATGATTAGCCTAAAGAGAAGCATCTTAGAAGACTACTGCCTTATGTTCAAATTCACTGCTGAATCCATCATTTGTTTTCCCCTCCCTAATTACATGTCATATTATCATTGGGCCTCCTCCTCCCTTGCCCCCACACAAACTGTCCTCCAAAAGAAGCCTCACGTCTGTTAGCACAAGGTTATCCATCACGCAGGCTTCTATAACTGCATTTGCTAACATTTCTTTTGACCTAATAGGCTGTGACTGACCACGTGTTATTCTGTGTCTGGTATCACTGAGATCAAACCTGAAATAAAACAACGGAAGGAAGCCTTGGCACACTGAGTATCACACTGATGAGAACTGAAGGTGACCTCTGGACTCAGTGTGCTGTGACACCACACCTCAGGCAATCTGGTGGTAGTCTTGGTCTTCTCTCTGCTATGCATACCATTGAAATTGTGGGATACTACTTGTGCAGCTTGCAGCAACCTGCGAGTGAACATAATTCTGATGTTAATTCATCAGGTATTATTCTTGGTCCATCTCTCTCTCAGGTATGCACAAGAACAGCATTCTCCCGTTCATTCCAGATATTACATCTTTTCTTTACCTATATTGAAAAGAAGGACAAAATGCACTTACATTTTTTCTGACCACAGTTCCCAAGTCAGTGCTCTACGCAAGGATACGGTCAGGCCACACATCAATCCACCACGCGGCTTTATAGTGACAAGCAGGCAGATCTATAGATTTTTTATTGCCCTTGGTATGGAGGACATCTCCCCAAAAAAAGCAGAGCCAGTGTACCACTGTACACTGAAATGCCCATTGTCAAAAGAAATGCATCTGTGAGGCTAATGCAGCCACGCAGGATTTGTAACAAATACTCTGATATATATCAAAAGCCAAATTCACTCTCATTTACCCCTAACTTCCACAGGGCAGAGAGGCACCAACACAAGACTCTTCCAAGTCCTGGGTGGTCCATTCCTCAAGTCTTGATGAGTAGTGGGTCTATGCTTGCTAAAAGTACCCCTTGAGGCAGGAAACTGTTCTGGAAAGAGCTGCTAAGAAGGTCTCCTAAGGATGCACTGCTTCCCAACAAATGTAAAAAACCCCAATTGAAATAGAAATATGCTGGATGCATCTCACAAAAATGAAGAGACACATGGTATATACAGGGCTCAAGATTCCCTGTATTCAGCCAAGTTCCTTTCAGAATTTTATTCAACATCATAAAAATATTTATGCATAGCAATCCAAGCATGCCCATTCCCACTGAAGGATGTTCAAGCTCTACAGCCAACTTCTCATACAATACTGAGTTTTTTCTATTTGTCCTCAGTAATTTTTTGCTTCTCCAGAGAATCCTCAGGGCAGCATGAAGGAGAGGAGAGAGCAGGTATTTAGCAGATCTGTCATGTCTGTTAAAAGCGTAAAAACTACCCTGCTCCAAATACCATCAGTTAGGGATTTGTGCCTAATGCTCTTCCTATCACATGTTCTTAGAATGCATCAGTCAGCCGGTCCTACATGGTCTTCTCAGTTTTCATGGTCACTGAGTTTCATGAGCTAATACTTGATTTTTCAAAGATGTGTGTTTTGAAGACATCTGGGAGCTGACTGCCAAAATACTCAAGATACATACATACATACATACATACATACATACATACCTATATGTATATGAAAATCATACCTACATGAAGAAAAAAGGAGCCACATCTACAAAAAAACTACTCTCCTGGAATTTCAATCTTTCAGCTACAGAAAAGGGGTACCAGATATCAAAAACCGATGCAGACAAAATAACCTAGTCAAAGGAGAATGAGCTGCAAGCTCACACTAAGTCCTTTACCAGTGAAAGTGGCAATTTTATCTGAAACTGTGAACAACTATAAAAAGAAAAATCAAAGTCGGGATATACTAATAGCCTTTCTAAGATTTCATGCAGCAAGAAAATATGCTGAAACTACATATCCAGGAAAGCTGCATGTAGTAAAGTGTGGTTTCAGTCTGCTTACAAAGTGAGCTGAAATAGCTGAATGGACCTGGAGTAGATCAATGGCTGTAGAGAAAAACAAATTCAGTGAAAAAACAGTGCCCAGTCCGTGTGATGGCACAACACTTGCCTTGTGCAGCATGTTTTACATACAGGTCAACAAATGTTTCTGGGATCATAAACTTTTCACAAACAATGAATTTTTATTATCACTCGCTAGGCAAAACTGAATCCAGGGTATGTCACTCATTTGCCTCACTAGAGGACATAAACTCCTCAGTCTTCCTAGAAGCTTCCCTGGTGACACAGTTGTCTATTCTGTGCTTTCAAGGCTTCATCTCACAACTCAGAAGGTAGTGTTATCCCATTTTAGCAAGGACAAGAAAACCCACCCCTACCTCACAGATCCCCATCTGAAGGGTGGCCTTCAGCCACAGAGAAACACTTCCAATGCAGGATACTCCATAACCATCCATGTCACCAAACCACAAGGTGGAGGGATCTTTTGGGTGCCACAATCCAGACCCTGGCAAGAATCAACTCTGACAGCCAGATATGGCTCATCATCATGATGGAAAAAAGGCTGAAGATTTGTGCAGGAATTGGGGCCACAAATGGCCATGAAACCACCAAGCCAAGCGGGAGGTGTGAGCCCAAAGCAAATGATGTGAATGCTCAATAGGTGTAATACAATAAACAGCAGAAAAACAGGTGCAGATCTTACTCTCCCCTTCCCCATGTCCCACACTCTTGGATGTGAAGAGGCATGTAATTGCTGTATTTCTGGGAGGTACTGTGATGCTGAACAACATCTGGGCTTTGTTGAAGCTCATTCTGGATTAATTGGATAGCCACCCTCACTACTTGGTCCCAGAGGGAAAAAAAAACCCAGACAAAGATCAGGGTTACATGGTAAAAATGCTTTTTGACAATCAAGTTGTGAAAGAAGAATGGTTTAAATGATTTTCTGAATTAGAAGTGATCAGTTTGGTGGTGTAACAGAAAAGCTGTTTTGATGTGTTTGGGGTTTTGTTTCTTGGCTGTTTTTTTTTTTAATCTGAACCATCCATCACTCTAAAGCTCTGTACAATTCCTGCATTATCTCAGTAGGCACTGGTGATTCAAAGCAAGGATTAGTAACAAATCTGTGCCACCACAAAGCTATTAAAACAGCAAGACAGTGGATGGGAAAAGGGCATATGCATCCAATAACTAAGATGACCTTTCCTACAGATATTTATGTTTGATTACTGATATCTTTTCTGGCTATACAGATCCACTTGTATACACCATAACATTAAAGCTCTTCCTGAATTGTGGAGACAAAAATAAGATAGTCTTTACAATCTAAACAGTGCTACATATGTAGTACAAAATAGTGCTAAACTACCAGAATTTTATTCTTCTGAGCAGTGAAGATACTTTAATAAACCCTATTAAACCCAAGCATCAGTACCAGCCCCAGTGTTAAATTGCTGGAGACAGAGAAGTCTATCTATGGGAAATTTATGACCGAAGGAAATGTTCTAACCATAGTATTTTTAAAGCATCCATTAATTTTTTAATGGGGGGGGGGGGGACTATCCAATTTTTAAAATGGTATTCAAAGTGTCCTCTACCTTCAAGAAGAAAAATAACCTACATCTGAACACCCTGCCACAGATCTCGAAACATGAGATGACACCTGGGTACAATTGCTGTCGTCAAAGTCAGCCAGTTCTCAATAAGCAACCTGCCCATTTTGGTTACAAAACAAAACCATCCTGACCTTTTTTTCTCACTCCACTGCCCAGTACCACTGATGCCCATTGTCAAAGCCTCGGTGCTTTGCAAGGCCAAACAACGGGGTCCTCAAGCCCTTTCCACATTCCACAGACCGTGTTCCTCAAGCTGCCCCACTGCTCTTGTCACCTCAGCTCTGCCCCCTCCCACTGGCAGCTGCCCTTCCCAAGGCGTTCAAGAGAACATCCTGCAAATTCAGCAACCCAAACAAGAAGCACATACATAGTTAATGAGCTATTTTCCAGTGATTTATTACCAAGTGCAGCATGACCTCGGAAAAAAAATAATTAACTGTTATTTTTGGTCCTCTAATTTAGAAAAAGAAGGCACAGTTTCCTCCAGAAAGCAGATGCCACAGAATAAGTGGCGAGTTTTTCTTGGTATTTTGTTCACAGTTTAAACATTCAAATTAGACTTGCAGTAAGTGTTTGATAAATGTTTAGCACAGTTAACTTTTTTAATTAGAGCAGTATCATTTCAGATGTCAGAGTTCACCAACAAATGCTGAGCACCACCTTTGTACAGAGTAGCATTTCCCATAGGACCTACAACTCCAAAGCTGTTAGTGGAAATGCCTTTTTCTCCTGAGTGGCAGCTTTTCCACTGAAACATAATTAACAATATAACACATCAATGCAGCTACTCTTCATCTTCCATTTGCAAACAAACTGGTGCTAAGACATAACATATTACAGCTCTCTTCTCAGCTTTCTTTCCTCCTCATCCTCCCTCCCTAAATTCAGGGACACAAATCTACAGAAAAATGTGCTAAGACACTTTATAAAGAGATGCAAGAAGGAGAACAGTCTGCTGTGTTCCTCACCCAAAATAAGCCTATGTGCCTTTTATACAGTCCATATGATTATTTTCTTAACAATTTTTGAAACTCCCATACTAATACCAGACATGAACATGCCACAATATTCCTTCCTTAGCTTCAGGGTCTTTTTCCTGATGAGGATTCACTCCTCTGACTGAACATTCCCAGAACATCTCCAGCCGCTCCCAAGTTCAGTACTGGCTGTGCTGGCACTGTGCAAACACAGTTCCCAACACCACTGAGCTGTTTTTAGCTTCCATGCTGCCTGAGGCTGAGATCTTCCCCCTCATCACATCCCATTTAGTGGTGAGCCATCTATCCTCATGCATTTGAATGCTGCACTTTCTCTTAGGAGACCAAGCCTTAGAAAGACATGCTCTTCATCAAAAGTGCATGTCTCTATGTATTCTGCTGTCAAGGCCTTTGCCCCAAAATATCAGAAAAGTCAACACAGACACTAGAAAACAAAAATTAGGTCTTATCCTGCCCCTATTTTGTTAGGCTGTATATATAGACTGGCCTGCTGTCTTGCTGGAGCAGTTCAGACCTGCACAGGAGGAGTGGAGCCAGATCTCTCTGCCAGCTCCTGGTAAGACATCTGAACAAATATCCCCATTTGAGAAAAGCTTGATTTCAAATGGTAATTTTGTCTCACCTTTGATGGGCTCCTGATTTTCTAAGCCTGAACACTGGACCGCCTCGCTCGTCACAGACACAACCATCAGATCCACTGCCACCTATACATCAAATGTGATTCCCCTCAGATGGCAGCTCAGGCTGTCAGCCTTGCTTCTCTTCCTATATGAAATACTGATGTTGGAAAGTCTTAACAAGGAAACCAGGATCACGGGAGACATCCTTTGCTCCAGAGATGGCACTGCCGGCTGTTATCTCTGTTCTCCAGTTCTCAACCAGGAATAGTGCAGTAACAAATACATTCAATCCTACCCTGAAAGGTAGCCATACAGAAAGGTCTGGGCCAGAAATCCCAGCTTTTTAGTGGCTTTAATCAAATGGAGCAGCACTGGGAGGAGAGAGGACTGTCTTGGTGGCGAGGTGCTGAGCCATTCAAATTTAAATTGACCTTTTTTTAATTTGCTTTGACTCACCTCTAATCTTACAGTTTTTCCTAAATTCTGAAAAGGAACAGAAATGAGCCAAGATACAGATTAAAAAAAATATATAAATTATCATTTCCTTTCAAAATATATGCCTAGAAAAATTGCACAGTTGACATATTTATAGTAAGGGCTAATCAAAAAAATAAGTATAATTAAAAAGTTTCCTTTTAAAAGAAGGTGCATCTCTGAATCTCATCTTTCAGTTCTTCCAGAGTATAAATTATTATTTAATTGTAAGCAACAGAACTTCAGTTTCTAGGTTTTGCAGATATCTGAAGAACAAACAAATTTTAAGATCGTTAAGATGTGAAGTTTTAATTGACTTTTTTTGTTGTCAGAATCATCAGACAGGCATCACACCATGACGATGTGCAAAACAGATCAGCTGGATAAATTTGTTCAGCTTTCTCCTATGCTCTGTAGACCACCAACTGCTACTTCTTTCTAAAGAGGTCACCAAATTTTGTTTGTTCTCCCTTTACGTGACAAAATTTAACCCTCTACAAAGGCCGGATTGTTAACCAGTCAATTAATACAGTGAAGATACAGTTGAATGTCTTATTACATCCCCTGGAGACAGCTAAGTTTCTGTAACAACATTCAATTTCCATGGTAAGGTGCATGAATCATTTAGTTGACTCAAAACAAGAAACCGTCTCTCCTTAAATGTGATTACAGCAAGTAGGTTTCCATTTGGAATTATTTTAATATCCAGTACAGGGTAAATGAATTAGTATCATGACAATATTTATTTCTTTTAGTTTCAAAACTTGCTAGAACAGAAGCAACACACTGAATCTCTTGGGAAATTTTTTTGAGAAACACACCATCCCATTTATTCTGTCTCACTTTGAAGTGTTTCTTCCAGCTACCTGTAAGTAATGAGAATCTGGAAGGAGAGAAGGCACATAAAAGTGAGTTACTCATTAATAAAAGGAACTGTGTGGACAGCACGTACGCTCTCTTCAAACTGCCAGTAATAAAACTACCAATTCAGAACAGAAAAAGCTAGCACTGCCTTTTCAGTGGGCCTTTTTCCTAAAGGCAACATGCTATATACATTCCATGTTCAACTGGAGAGCTTCCAACCACACCAATAATAGGTTGTTTCCATTAGGAATTGGCTGAGACTTATTTTTATTCAATTCAATTCCTTCTACAATTCTAGCTTTTCCAGCAAACAAATGCAAGTTCAAGGGGAAAGAAAACAAATAATCTTTCCAACCCTCCCACACTCATCTTCTTAAGCTTTTTTAAGCTCTCTGAGGTAAACAGCAAGCACTTTTAGTGACAGTTTCTGAATAATGATGGGGAAGAGCGAGGAAGTGGTTGAAAGCACCACTGGTTTCTTAATGTGAACTCTTTTATGTTACTCAGGGAACACATGTTCAATCCCTGCTTATGAAACAGCTTTGACAACATGGAGAGGAACCTTTTGCTTGATGTTTGTTTAAATGAGGCTATTGTAAAAGCAATTGCTTTTATTTCCTTTTTTTTTTTTACTATTTTTTTTCATCAAATGGAAGGAACACACAGTCTTAATAACATATTAGTGAGTGGCTGTCTTCTCTGGAGACTTTGTTATCAAGAGGTTTCACTGCACTCCAGCTCTTCTGAGAAGACATTTTGAGAAAATATCAGAAGGGTAGTATTGAATTTCTAATACCTAACCTTTCCAAGAAGGAAAACAAGTAATACACATTGGAAGAACCTCATCCCTATTTAGGGACCTTTCTTTCAAACATCAAAATCACAGCACCACACATGATGTGTATTTCCAAGAAAGCAGTTGGCTCACTGTTTCATTTTTGAGCACAGAACATAACTATCATGTTAAGGCTTTAGCAAAACATGTTGACAGAAATCCCTGCATTTTTATTGTACTCTATTGTGCCTTGGAGAAAGCTTTTCTTAAGTGAACAAAAGCAGCAGCAGACTGAATTAGACTTGAAGGCTGAAAGAGATCACGTGCAGCACAGTTAGAAATTGTTTTACAACATTCAATTTAACCATATCTATGGCAGACTACATTAGCAAGCTATTTTAAGGCAGGGACTGCAAACTGCTATGCCGTTGTTAGCATCTATTTGTTATTTCTTACTAAAGGTACTGTCATTGACCTTCTTTTGGTCTGGTAAATAAGGTTCCTCTTCCCTGTTATATTTTTCCTGCACAGATGGTTAACAACGACTTCACGGTAACTTTTCAGAGGCTCAGCTTTGAACTTGGAATTATAGGGTCACAGGATAGCCCAGGCTGGATGGGAGCTCAGGATGTTCCTGGATCAGCTCAGTGTCAAGGTAAGATGGGGCTGATCAGGGCTGTGCCCCCTTGGGGCTGGAACCCCCAAGAATGGACTGGCACAGCCACCCTGGGGCAGCCCACACCTCTGCTCCCCTGGCCCCTTCTCTTTGTGTACCATCAGAACCTCTCTGGCTTGGTCCAGCTGATGGCCTTTGTGTCTCTGGCTCTCTCTTTTTGACCACCTCCTCACTGTACCAGAGGCTGCTGTCAGTGCCTCCAGAGCCACTGCCCCTCAGGCTGAGCCAGCCCGTCCCTCAGTCTCTCCTCACAGGGCAACTTCATTACCATAATGCTTCTGATACTCTAGAAAATGGTGCCTTCCCTGGAGGATTGTAAAATGCATCCCATTTTACAAGAAAATAGGTAAGGTGAATGGCACTGACAGCCCTGGCCTACTCCACAGCATCATCTGACTTCCTCTGTCAGGGGTGGAAGGGCATGCCTGTGTCTGAGCCTGGCTCTGCTACAGCTGCAGTGTTACAGCTAAACCAGTGTCTCACCTTCCCATTACAAGTTGTCTCTGTAAGAGCATCCCATCCATGCCCTGAAAGAAGTGGCAACAGAATTGCAGAGCTCTGCCCTGCTCCTCAGTTCCAGGGTGGGTTTCTTTTTTTTTTTTTCAGAACAGCTTAGAAAGCCAATCCTCAAAATTTTAATTCATACAAACAGTAGAAAAACGCCAGCACTCCCACTGGACCATACATGTCATGTATGTTGTACATGATTGTAACATACAATCCATGTAGGATTTAATTTAACTGCCATGTGATTGCTTAACACATTGTTGTGTGATCTCCCAAAACCAACAATGCTATTCATAACTGGCTAAAACCTGAGAAACATGTATTCAGGTATTAGGCAAACCATACCCTTGTACTTGGTACCACAGGGGAAATTGGTTATATTTCAAATACTACTTTCAGAACTGCTTGTCCACTCAGACAGCATCTCTAGATGTCATCTCCTGTCTTCTGCTTCCTTTAGTCCTCCTATCCAACCAAACCTTATCCAAAACAGACAGAAGAGACATACAAAGGTCTCCACAAAAATATTTAGAGACAAATCTTACCAGTGCTATTTAATGAAAACTTCCTTAATTAAGGACTGGAAAATTCACCTTTGTAGATACAAATCTTTTATGAACAACGCATACCACATATTGTCCAGGAATTAAAGCTATTTTTGATGAGGCAGAGGGAGGGCATATACTTATCTCAATGACAATTTATTGGGCATCACTCAGTGATACCACAGAGCATTTTCTTTAGTTAGTGAGAAATAATTAACAGCTGCCAATACTTCTGCATCTGTCTAAGCAGATGTTGTTTCCTCTTCTTTTATGGCCTACCATAGAGGTACTGCTAACTGTTTTAATTCATAACTTACTCAAAGTACAATGAAGAGTACCCTAGCGACACTACCCTTCAACAAGTCAACCTGCTCCATCAGGGAGAAAGATCAAAGCCAGGGATGTGAAGGCATCTGAATTTGTCTTCTAAAAACAGCTTGTGTACTCCAGTGAGGACCACTGTAATACCTGTTTGAATGGATCCACTAGCTTCTCTTTACACAGAGTTGCAGAATATTGATCCAATCCAATGCTGACTATGAGGGAGGGGTTTTCATTGCAGAGGAGGAAGCTGTACCTACTGCCCAAGAAGCATTGTATGCTGCACGCTTTCCAAGGGCATTTCAACAACTCTGAAGCTGCATTACTAGTCACAGTTCTAGTTCACTCAGGAACCTACAAACAAACTTCTGGGTTTCCCACAGAATTTGTAAACTGGTTGCAAAGATAATTGAAAAAGGCTAAAATAAAAGACTGCCCATTTGCCCATGAGGGCTGGAAAGCAGCATAAATCTTTCCCTCTGTTCTGCATCAGCAGGTGTTCAGATCTGCAGGCATGAACAGTACTGCATACTACAAACCCTCTTCACCTTCCTCTGTTGGACGGAATATGTGGACAGGATGGGGAAACCCAGTAAAGATAGCTTTGGTATCATTATGTATGCAGAAAATACTGCTTAATCTGTAGATTAAAAGAAGAAGTAAAAAGAAAAAACCAAGACGTGCTCCCTGATCTGCAATTTTTTCTCTTGGATCTTCCTAATGACACAGAAATTGGAAGGTTTTTAAATAAGAGCTGCGACCTTGCAGCACAGCCTAGCACAGACCTGCTCCCACTCTGGGGTCAGTACAGGAAGATGTGTGCCACATACAAAAGCAAGCATATGCAGAAAGAAAAGCTTCAGCTGTGTATATTTAGCCCCTACTGTGCTCTGGGAAGCCAGCTGAACACCTCCAGTCCAAATGCCTCAGCCTGGGTGCACCTGGCATAGATCCACACTCAAAGGCAGCTCAAGGTACACGTCTTCCTATATGCAGTGCAAACCTGACCCAGCTGGTAAAATCATCACCTCCCTTTGCTGACAGTGGTTTTTTAGGCTGTAGTCAGACATGCTGCCTCAGCCACAGTGGGCCCATGTGAAGGGCTCCTGCTCTCAGCCCTGCTGATGTCTTGCTCAGCCCAGCTCACACTGCTGGCCTCTGGGCAGAGGCCACTCCATCTCTGCAGTACGTCATTGCCCTTCTCTGACCTGCCAAGGGCATGGGGTTTGCACGCCCTACCCAATCTTTCACCACATCACAAGTCAAACACTTCCACTGGCAGAGTTTTAAAATCCGATTCCTTGGATGTATTTGAACCAAAACAGACTGGGTAGCACCTACGTATGCTGTTCCATCCCACGTTTCTGGGAGCGACGCAACTGCTGGTGAAGGGTAGGGGGTGAGAAACCACTGTGGGAGTTGTTTCTTACACCAGCTGGGAGGCACCAGGCCCAGGGTACAGGGTGGCAGCTACCCAGAACACAGGGAGAGCCGTGTGGGGCTGCCAGGAGGCCAGGTCCTTGCGCCAGAGAAGGATGTTTGGTGCCACTGAAGTGCAAGAAGATGAGGAAGGGCAAGATGCTACATGAGCATGTGTGCTTTTCACAGAGAAAAAGACATCACTGTGCACCTCAGTATTCCTCTTGCTAAGAGAAACCAAGAGAATGAAGTCAAATGTAATTGCTATACAAGCAGAGTGCTCTGTCCTTAGTGGGAAATGAAGGCTTTAATAATATATAAACAATTATAAAAGATGTAGAAGAGAGCTTAGTGCAACTTGAATGCAGATGAGTATTTTAAAAGAAATCAACATTATTCACTGAGCACTTTCATAAGTTGATTTCATTGATATACGTACATTCATGCCCAGAGAGCAAGGCCACCTTATGTGATTTCTACTATATGAAAAAAACCCAGCAAATCAACTTAATATACTATTAAAGCTCTCTAAAGAACCAAAATGATAAAAGAAAAACCACCAAACCCACCACCCCCCAAAAAAAGGCCTACTCACAGCAGTTTTGGAAGGAGATTATGAAAGATAAGACAGACAAGTATTGTGATGATATAAATGTTGGCAAGATAAGGAAAGAGAAAATGGGCAATTACTCATAAACATAGTTCTTAACTTTAGTTATGTAACAGAACAAATAATCAGAACAATAACCACCACTTAAAAGTCAATAAAAGCAACAAGTATTTATAAAGGTCTTGCTAGATAAACTCACAATACCTTTTCATATTTCTCCTCCATTATCCTTCTCCTGTCATGACCCAGGGAAAGTGTTACAGCATCCCGCTGTGCAGAGAAAGCAGAAGAGGACGTTCGGATGCAGACATAAGGAGAAGAAACAGCAGTGGCAGTAGGAAGCAAATTAAAGTCTAATCAAAAACTTGTAAGCAATTCAGAGAAACTGATTGTGGAAGAAACGGGGTTTTATTGTGATCACAGTAATCGAGTGCTTGCACTGAGTCAATATAACAAAAGAAAATTACTGCACCATTGGCTATCAACCTGTATAAAGAAGTATTAAATTATGGGCTAGGAATGCAACATGTCAGCTCATGAAGTTGAAGAACAGTGTTTGTATATGTAACTGATCACCAGAAACATCTCAGACAACTAGAGTTCATTTTGAAGGGACTATGGGGAAGAAAAGGGACAATCAAAACTTCCAAGACTGTGCACTCCCAAGGAGCAAAGAAATTGAAAAACATAACCACGAAGCCCTGAGCAGCAGAAGCTATAAAGCTCAGCATCCTATGGAGCACCCACACAACACCAGAAGTCTTGAGGTTCGTAAGATTTCATCACTTTGAAATCTATACTCTTCTATTTATATTGGTTGAAATTAATCCCCAAGGGTGAAAAAAAATTACACCGAGGCAATGAGAGGAGCTATCAGTCAGACAGCATTATTTCAGCTTCTCCATAGAAAACAAGGCTGAAATGAATATAGTCAGGGCAGAAGGGAAGAAATAACAAACACGAACCGAAAACATGAAAAACTTCTAAAATCAGAATTATTAAGTCAAGTATAGGAGACATTGCACGTGAGGAAAGCCAGATTTGGAAGCTTTTCACAAACAGATCACCATTTCTGACTTTCTAGGATTTCTGCTAAGCTATACTCCGAGGCTGCAATGAAAATCTGGATGATCCCCTTGTAAAAACGCCAACACCAGAATCTTAATCCATTCTAACACAGATGTTTGACTGTCTAAATACTTCTACCAGACAAGATCACTTGGATTTACTTTTCTAATTCTCCCCTTTCAGTGCTGGAGGTGATCCTATGGGTCTGAGTGGCCAGTCTGGATCCCAGAAAGTGGAGCAAATCAAGCCACCAATCCAAGATCCTGCACTATTCACTGCTCATGAAAGTGTTCGAGAGAACAAGGAGCACCCTAGGGAGACATTGCAGTGAATGGAGGGTTTTTGGACATCAAGATACGGTGAGAGAACACCAATTTCCCACACCTTCCCCCCAAAGCCAGCCAAGAGGAAGCCATGCCCAGAGAACTGAGTGTGGTCCTGGGGCATCTTCACCTAGAGAAGAAATTAATGAAGTCCAGCAAAAAGCCCAGCAGGAGTTCAGGGAACATACAATCTTGAGCTGATGGAGAAAACTACACAAATGATTCCTCACAGATTTTCCACCCCAGGTTTTAGAAATTGAAGGAAGCAGTTATGTTCTGAAAGACTCATTTAAAACAACCATCAATATAGTAACAGAAAATACTATCTGTACAGGACTAGCAAAAAATTGACACAAGGGAACACTTTTGCACTTCCAGATGGATTAACAGTATGACCTGGGCTGAGTTTCTCTCTCTCTGCGTTTCATGATTAGCATTAATATTTTTTAAATTTGTCATGATTTTGAAGTTCATGTATATTTTTATAGCATACTGATGTATGTTATACTGTTTTGCTTAAGCTTGTCACTATCATGACATGCCTAATACGAAAACAAAAAGAAGAAGTACACTGGTCTCTGTTCCAGCAGTGTGTATTTCAAAACCAATTTAAAGAACTAAACGTTCCTCAAATAGTAAAGTGGTTGATTTTGAAGTTTTTTGGGTATTTCTAGTTAAGTTTATCTTATCTTACTTGTGTATAAGTATTCTTATCAACCACACTGTAATATTTCAAAAACATAATAGCACAAACATTCAAGTTCAAAATTTCAAAGAGAATATTAACAATTGAAGCAAAAAAACCCAACAACCATTCTCATCCCCATGAGAAAAGGTAAACAAAGTGGTATTTCCTTCAGCTGTTTTCAAGATCTCTGTTCTGATCAAATATTTCATTAAAAACTGGGGGGTTTTCTACCTACAAAAGGTGATGAAGCTGTGCTGGGTAAGTCAATATGCCCTATATATTTCCACATTCACCAGTCCTATGCACAGTGCCTCCAAAGGTGGCCAGGATTTTCTTGGAATGACTTTTCAAAATGCAAATCTTTAAGAATTGGATATATGTGTACCGACCAGACAAACAGTGTGGTGTAGATAATTTTATCTACTGCTTCAAGAATATTTTGTCTATAACTTCAGGGATTTTGAATACTCTTTTACTTCTCCCTTTGTTAAAAGCACTTGCCTGCACTTCAGACTTCACAAATTACAAATGCTGAGAAGCATCACTTATAACTGGACTAAGAAACAATTTTCTTCCTACAAACATTTTGTGGCCATCAGAAAGAAAAATGCCTGCCTTGTGTGTGATCTAAGGACACTCTTTGCAATCACAGAAAGCTGAAAGACAATTATGTATTTTAACTTATTTTCTAATAACATCTTTTGTACCCACATATTGTTCATTATCTTGTCCGTGCAACTTAAATTATAAACTTCATCTACAATGCTTATGTTTCAGAAATGTATTTTCATATACCTAAGCAGTACCACTGTGTAAATAAGACCGGTATTTTTACTCTCTAGTCTTCATGCTGTCACTACTGATTAATTTGACCATACAAACATAGTTTCACAACGGAGATGTAGTTAAAGGTCACACCTGGCACACTTCTGATTGCTTTACTGCCGGAGAAAAAGTAATTTCAGTTTCCTTCCCGATGAGAGGCAGCCTACTTATAACACCGATTAGCGCCTTCCCTAAAGGTTTAATACCTGGCGTTAATAAAAATTAAACCTGGTCGGTCCGGAAGCATCCAGGACAGCGAGGCACGGATTACCCGTGCCCTACCCATGGACATGCAGAACGCCTGGGACACGGGACATCACGTCCTCAGGAGCATCCTCAGCAGCAGCACCAGCGGCTTCCCCACTCCTCGCCCTCCGCTCTAAACTTGTCCCCCTCCCGTTCCACGCCCGAAGGGGTTCCCGGGGTCGCCGCGCTGGGGTCCGGGAGGGATGCGCACGGTACCTGGGCACTCCGCGCCGCCGGGAACGCTCCTGTTCCCGGTCCCCGCCGCCCGCACCGCCCGCACCGCCCCTCCCGTGGGGCGGCCGATCCTTCCCGCAGCGCCGCTCCGGCTGCAGGGGGCACACCTCCCC
>JAWWMP010000116.1:63524331-63581702 GCA_035047865.1 Dendrocincla tyrannina
TGCCGGCAGGCGGCGGGGATGCTGTGCCCGCCCCCACGGCGCGCCCGTCCCGTCCTGTCCCGCGGGGGGGCCGAGCCCGGGGGGCTGCCCGGCACGGCGGGGCGGGCGTGAGGCAGCGATCCCCAAAATACCGGGCGTGGGCTGCCTCGGCTTGCCTCTGCCGCCGGGAGAGGGGTCCTGGCTGGGACCCTCCTCCTCTTCAGCAAGCGCGGGGGGGACGTCCCTACCGAGCGTCCCCCGTGGCACTCACAGGGGCACAGAGCTGTCCCGCTTCTGTCCCGGTCGCGGGGAGGACAGCAGGTCTCCGTGCCCGGTCACCCAAAAACAGCGGGCTAAACCAACAGCTCTTACCTGGACCCTTGCTCACTTTAGTCCCAGTTCTCTTATTTTTTTTTTTTATTTTTATTTTTTTTGGCTGCAGTCCCTCAAAGTGCAGCAGCAAAATGACACAGGACATCCTCCCGCTCCTGCCCGACGCAAGCAGCTCGCGTCTGACAAAAAGTTGGCACCTGGATGTAGCCATATGTGACCCTTTTTGGCTACGAGCTTCGCTACACCGCACAGGGAGAGGCCGTGGTGCAGCTGCGCTCGCCTGTCGTAAGTGCTGGCCTCTGGGACATGCCATTATGTAGGAGTTTGGAAAAATCCAACCTTGGCCTAAAATCAGCAGTCTTTGACGTTTTCCTCTTAAAATGGTGCCCTGTGAAGAATACTGCAAGTTGTCTGTCTTAATTACTGCATTTCACTGGAACTGTGTTTCACTTGGAAACACAAAATTAACATCTGGCATTTTTGGGCATATTGAGACACTGGTATGTTCCCTGAAGCTGCATGTGTAGGACCAAATTATACCAAAATGGCTTTTAACACTTTCTAAAAGATCTAGATGTTTTAAACATTTATTTTTAGCATAGTTTGTTTTGTTGGGGTTTTTTTTTTCATTTTACCTAAAAGACTAGACTATTTTGAAATCACTTTAAACTGTTTTGAAAACCGCACTACAGCCAACCTATGTATATCCAAGCCTTTATCCAGCCATTTTCCTTGGTCCAGTCAGAATCTACACAGAGCTTTTCCATTTATACTCTGAGATACTCTACATTTGTATTCTGAGAACTGGACAGATGCAGCTAAAAATGGGTATCTTACCTGGGGTTTACAGTGTTTACAAACTATGTCAAGCTTTTTATCATATTTATTTATGATAACAAAGAGAGTCAGAGGATTATAATTTTATTTCATTTTGAAAATGAGGCTGGCTTTCCTGAACCTAAAATCCCTTGGGTTTACTTCTTACATTTTTCTGGCGTGACCTAGAATACTTAGGATCTATTTTTAACACTATTTAAGCCATGTTGTTACAGTAATCCATTTTACAGTGGGAACTTTAAACACCAAATAACTCAGGTGATGGCTTAGAATTGATTGATTATCTTGCATTTTTATTTGATGTTCCCAAATGTCCTCTTAAAGTATAAGAGCTATAGTTTCAAGGTCTGCCAATACTCCCTCTAAAATATTTTTCGTAGAATATAATTTACTGTACCTCCTTTAATAATTAGTCTTTTTGTAATTTATTTTATTATTTGGGCAGATGGTTTGGTTTCTAAAAAACAAAACAAAACAAAACCCTTATGACTACTATTTTTAGCTTAATGATAAATATAATTGGCAGGTGTGTTTCATTTTCTGGGTTATAAGAAAGGTTTATTCAAAAGATTAACCCGCAGTTATTCTCACATGGAGCTTGAATTACTACTATAGATTTACATTCAGTGGCTCATTTTTTCCAGCAGAAACTGAAATTCAGTGTGCTGATCACCTACAGTGATCACAAACCTTTGTTTGTGTAAGGACACGTGAGGTAAGGAGAATACACCCAACCACCATATCAACCACTGTTACAGATAATAGTGCCAAGATACAGTCCTGGACTTTGATAATATGTGAAGGCCTTGCCATCTTTCTAGCCTGTCTGCTTGTCTTCTGAGGGAATATGCAACCTGCATATTCCTTCAGGCTGAGGTAGTGGTAGGACTTCGGAGGTAGCAGGAGATGCTGGTCAGCTTCCCTGATGCAGCTGTCATCTGCCATGTACAGGTGGGATTTCATGTGTGGGGTTTGGAGTGGAGGACTTTCAGACACCTCCTCTAAACTGACTGAAGACAAATGCCTGGAAGAACTCTGATGCCTGTAAGTGAGACGATTAATACATGGCAGCAAGTTCTTCATGGATGTGCACATTCCCACTGTAACAGTGAGAGAAAAATCCTTTCTGCAAAGGAGCGAATTAGTTACCTTAGTGATGTTCTGTAGTGGAAAGCTGTTTTGAAGCAGCTGGCATCAACTTATTTTCTGCTGTGTGCATACTTTGACAGAAATACAGAGCTTCCCACTTAGAGGTACAAGGGTGTTTCTGTTCCCTTTCTTTATCATAAATGGCTACTTCTTTATTTTAGTTTTTACTTCCTTGTAGCAAAATCAATGCCACTTGAAAAAGAGATTTTATATATTTGTAAGGTTTGCTGAGAAACTTTTCAAGTTGAAGCTCTGTGCAGTTTCTATATTTTTAGATATCTGAGGATTAGGAAAAAATCCTAGTGTGTTTTAATAATATTCATATCAAGCTTTTCTTTCTTTATATTATATTGTACATATTGTTGAAAATTTCAGATAGAAAATAATACAAGATTAAATCCCAAAGAAGTTTCTAATGAAATCGACTGCTATTACAGGAAACAAGCCAGTGAGAAAAATACTCAAGAAAAATACATCAGTAGATGACTGATTTTGAATTCCAGTTGAGAAATCTATGAAGATTATGCCTAGCGAACATGGAATTAAGTCAGTGGCCCAGATCCTTGCTATCCTGTGACCATATTCCATGTTCCACTTGGCATCTAAAATTTTAAACAGGATATAAATGCGGTAAGAATGAACAAAAGCAAAATGCAGACTTTTACAATTATTTTGCTCTCTGTGCAGTGCCCCCATTTGCAGCGGGCACTGGCAATACAGCCAGGAGAGTGCAGGGGCTACACGTGGGGAGCTATGGAGAGCTGCAGGACCGCTGTCTTTCTCTGTTGGCCACCTCACTGGATGGGCCATGTAGCAAACTCGCTGCAGTGGCCCTTCCCTGGGGATAGACCTTTGCTGAGCTGGGTTTTCATTGGATCTGAGCAGCCACAGTACTGGATGTATCAGAGACTGAGCTGCCTTTTAAGCTGCAGGCAGAGTCTTGCCCCAGTAAAGGCTTCTGAACTCTCTCCTTTCTACTAGAGAGCTGGCTTTAGCAAACTGACATTTTGCTCTCCTTAGAAGTATTGTCTTAAGAGGTGCAGAATAAATGATTATTCCTCGTTAAAAAAAAAAAAAATTCTTAGATAAATGACAGAGGTCTTATCTGAAGGTAAAAGGCATTTTTCAAGATGTGGAAGAGAGCTTACAGAAATCATAAGCCCAAATCAGGCTTAAAAATATAAACAAATAGTTTGAAAAACAACTTGCTGCAGGCAAGTATAAAAGTTATTTATAAGACTTTAGACCACAAGAACTGTGAAGATCTGCAGAGCTGAGGGATGATCAAGGAGTAGGAGGATCACAAAAAAAGGACATAAAGGAGGTACTAATGCAACTCTTTGTTCCAGTGTTCACTACCTAAGTGCTTGGAGACATTCATATTAATCTACTTTCTTTACAAAAATCGGGTCTGCAGAGTTACCTCATATTGAATGGTTGGAAAGGAAAAAAATAAGCTCAGATATGGAAAATGGGTAATAAAATCAGCTTGCCTAAGTCCTATGCACCTGGAAGTTCCTCAAAAGGTCAGATATTGAACATCTCTTCCACTAACTGAAGTGTAAATTTACCATTCAAATAGTTTTTGAACTCAGCCAAACAGAAGGTAAAAAAATCTTGAAAAGGGCTCCAGAGGGTATTTGTATTTGAGATAATCCACTTAAAAATAACCTAAAGAACACTATCAGTTGGCACATGAATAACTCTGAACTAATACCATCCTGGCTTGTAACAGAAATAGTATGGCCAGCAGGATTAAGGCAGTGATTGTCCCGCTGTACTGGTGAGATCTCACATTGAATCCTCAGTTCAGTTCTGGGCCCCTCACTACCAGAAAGACACTGAGGTGCTGGAGTGTGTCCAGTGAAGGGCAATGGAACTTGCCTCTTGGTGAACGGTCTGCAGCACAAATCTGGCGAGGACCAACTGAGGGAGCTGGGGGTGTTTAACCTGGAGAAAAAGTTAAAAGGGACCTTTAAAGAAAAGGGACCTTTTAGAAGTCCCTCAGTGGGAACCTTATCACTCTCTACAACTACCTGAAAGGAGGTTGTAGTGAGGTGGAGGTCAGTCTTTTCTGCCAAGTAACAAGCACTAGGATAAGAGGAAATGGACTTAAGCTGTGCCAGCGAGGTTTAGATTGGATATTAGGAAAAATTTCTTCATCGAAAGTGTTGTCCAGCATTGGAGGAGGCTGCCCAGGGAAGTGCTTGAATTCCCATCCCTGCAGGTATTTAAAAGAGGTGTAGATGTGGCATTCAGGGACCTGATTTAGTGGTGGACTTGGCAGGGTTGGGTTGATGGCTAGACTCGATGATCTTAAGGCTCTTTTCCAACCTAAATGATTCTATGATTCTATTGTGTGATTCTAGTGAAGAAGCATCAACATGCCTTTTGTGGAAGGAAGCCATGTCTCCTGCTATCTGCTGAATGCTTCATCAAGCTCCTTCATATGTAAATGATCACTTTATATAGACTTCTAAATTCCATTAATGCTTCTGTCAAGGTCTTTCAGGAAAGATCTGTGAATACCTTTATAAAGAATCTCAACTATCTTGAGATGAAAAGCATTAATAACTACTTAAACAGGATATTAAAGAAAGTGATCCAGATTCAACTTCAGTCTCACAAAACAAGAAAAGATTCACTGAATTAAATCCTCAAACAGTGTTTGAAACAACAATAAGTAGTTGTTCTATGCCACACATTATTAAATGACACTTTGCTCACATGATCAGAGAGTAATGTATAAACAAACATCATAAATGGGTAAAAAAGTGCAAATTATGGGGAGAAATATCTATCAGGTGCAATTACACACAAAAATTTCCAATTCTTTTTATACATGAGGCCTCTAATAAATGACCCAAAGCAACAAGGCTTATAATACATTACAGAAATAGAAAAGCAAGTGCATCATCTGTGTCTGAGCTCTTTGTAGTTTTAACATCTGTGGTATTTTTTGAGGAAAGCTCAGACTCTAGAGACATTCAGAAATCTTCTTGGGGTAGATGTTAGCTGGAAAAGGTCTTCAGCAGGAATACTAGTTGTTTTTATTGTTTACCAGTATTTTTATTAAAATACTGACATCATGAGCAATGCATGGAGCCCTTCCTAGTTTGCTTAGCACAATTACTCTTAAGTGGCAGCATCTTTTTCTTGTTGTCATCATACCCTCACGTGGATCAGAAGCAGGACAGGGCCTCCAACATATTGGCCTCCAGCGACTGGCCTCTAAATAAGTATGAGGAAACAGTAAACTCCACAGAAGTTGAAAGCAACTGTGAAGAACAAATCAAGCTTCTGATTCATGAGATTGAATACATGTGTGCATCCAAATACATGGAAACTTCCACATGCAGACTTCCTGTCATCTGTGATACAGCATCAAGCATCACATCTTGCTTTGACCTAAAACAGAAATGACAGCTATATATGTGCTTTGAATTAAAGCACTCTAAGGAGAAGGGAGGAGATTACATTGCCTAGATGCAGAAATGTCTACCCAGAGGATCTGCAGCTGAAATGTGTGTTCATATCAGAATGACAAAGACAGGGTTTGAACAGAGATGCTGCTTTTTCAGCCTAGACTTGGCCTTAGACAGGTTGCACGTGAGATGTGCCTTGCCGATACTCAGTTCCTGCCTCCTGTCTGTCCTTATGTCCAGGCTTCCACACACAGTCATAAAAGGCTTAGAGGATTTAAATAGCCTGGTTACAAAATTGTATTGAAACATAGATACTGATGCAAATTGTACAGCCTGTTGGCACTGTATGAATCATGCCAGGCCTAGAATGAGTCTACATTAATTCCAAGTGTGCTTATTTCCATTTCCAAATTAGTTCGCTTTTCATATTCATATTGTGAGTTGCCTTCATTTAGATTATTTTCTTTCTTTCTTTCCTTTTTTTTTTCAATTTTCTTTTGCATGTATTAATGTTTCTGCCAAGTCTCTTCATACATAGATAATTTCCAAAGCTTCCCTCATCCTGTTCTCTGTTTGATCTCCAGTTCTTCCAAAGGAATATATACAATGGCAGTCAGAAATCGAGATAAAGAAAGAAGCATCTCTTGAACTAGTTGTTACAAACAAACCCCTATTAGAAACAGAACTAAAAGAATAAGAAAAGGATTCTTTCCCACTGTAAAGCTGCTTTTTTGCATCTCAGATATACACACAGTGGACTGGTGTCCTACCATTTTGGTCATCCTCACTTCTTTCGTATGAAAAGCATATGCTACCCTTTGAAGCCTGTTTCTGCTTTCTAATGGAAAGCAAGCTGTTCCCATATCACTGCCACGGGGAACACAGGCACACATGCAGCCTCACCAGCAGCACATACACCGTGCCATTAACAGCAGTCTTCTCTCCAAAGAACACCGAAGAAGGAAGATAGGCCAGGCTGGTGATACTGCCACTGAGCAGGTTACTCGCTGTGATGGCTGCTGTGATGCATGGCCATATTCAGGTGATACATTTGAGAGTGGCTATAAAACACCTGTCATTAGAAATCTGCATTTATAAAGGCAGACATAACTTTGGTGAATCTCATACCTGTGGGGATTAATAGGCAAGAGTGGCAAATTAATGCAACTCTGCATGCTGCAGCAGTCACCATGAATTCAGCACATTGCTACCAAAAATTACAAAAAAACCCACTTGTAACAAATACAGTTGTTCATAAATCCCTGGGATAGCCTGCTGGGTGAAAAGTTCATTAAAAGTCACATTCAATTAACAAATGAGTGTCATTGCCAGATGTATATATCCTGAGGTACAGTTTAATGTATGTCAGACACAGCCAAACTGACAGGGTAAATGATGATTAATGCTTAGCTGACAATTTCACAAAGCATCACACTAAGTAAAGGAATACCTCTGAAATAAACAGCCTAATCCACATAACTTAAGCTAACTGAGGTGAAAATATGAAATAAGGAAAAATAGATGACATCCAAAAAATACAGAGAATTAATTGCAATGTATTTGCAGTTGTTCCCCAGGCTATATTTCTATCTTTCCCCCAGCTGGGGAGGAAACATCTCCTTTTCAGGTCAATAAATAGACAAACATTTTCTTCAAAGTGATGGATCAAAGCAACAGAGCTGTAAGTGCACTTCCAAAAAGACAACAAAGGCAAGGCAGGGTCTCAGATGGGACTTCCTGGGCTTCTGAAGAGAAGCAGTGTCACACACAGGCTTAGAAGACCCAAAGTGGTGGTGTTCATGAGCTTTTCCAGAGCTTCATGGAACATCCTACTGGCCTAACACATATTACTACAATACAAAGAAATATGGGCAATAAATGCGCCGGCAACAACATTGAATTAAGGTGTTCTTCTGCCTACTTCACAGGTGGTCGATTTTAGCTCCAGGAAACAGTGTGTTGTCTCCTCAGGTGTCCTGTACAGCTGGCTCTGGGGTCATGCTGTATACTGGAGCAGCAAATGGAGCGTAGGGTGGACCACAGGCATTAATGAATACTGACAGAGGGGTATCATGAAAGCATGAGGTCTCAAGCTCTGGTATAGTGCAACCATCAACATGTACATAATTGTGTGGGTCAAGAACTGGGCTGACTTTGCAGAGCTATGCCTTACCAGCTGCAGTGTGTTCAGACATTGCCTTTTGCTGGGGTGATGTCCAGTTTATGCATTAATATTTAAAAAGAAGACACTGATTCCTTTTGTCAAACAGCTCAAAGTTCCTAGTGCAACTGAAGCAGTGCAAAGCTGCCAGGCCATTACCTGTCTCCTAATAATTGAGTTTTGCAGCATGAGGCACAGGAAAGTTACAATGCAGACACTGGAAAATTGCTGTCTGTTTGCTTTATAGCAGTGACAAAAACAATGCAAATTGCTCTTCTTTTGTGAAATAGTTTCTTTCTTAACACTCCTTGGTGTGCTTGATTTCATCTTGTCTACTCCATGACCCCCAGCCATCTGTTGAAAGAAATTACCTGGCAAGTTAGCTCCATTGGAAGATTCACAGTTCCCTGATCGGTGGGGTATCAGATTCTGGACCAAATATACCTTCAATGCACCACTTCCTTTTGCATTTATCTTTTTATTAGTTTTTCCTCATTCTATTAGAAAGGTACAAGGAAGGTAGAAAACATTTACTTGTATGGCTGTTTGCAAGGTGTTCTTCATGACTGAGGTCAGTTCAGCCTTGCAGAGCTGCTAGCACTGCCTGCTGCAGCAATGTCACATACTAATATGAATTTCTGGGCTAAATATATTCACATGTTCTGAGCTCTCTATCTTCTGCACACCATAGCAGTTAGACAAAAAGATCATATGGGAAGAGGATACCAACCAGTCCTACCTGGAAATGTTGAGAAATTTTCCTACCAGGAACAATCTTGTTAGATGTCCAGAATAAGCTGTAATTAGTGGGGGAAAGTGCTAAGAAGGTAGTAAACTGGGAAACAAAAAGATAAAAAAAGGCAAATATGTTTTCTCACTCTAAAAGAGACAACAGGCTCACAGCATTCCTCCTGTTCCCTTCCACATTTCCCTCTTCCAAGGTTGGTTGATCTGTCTCTCAAACCTGGCCACGTGTCTGTCACAAGCACATGTGCTGCTCAAACTGTGGTGGTACATCCCTTCTGCCTGCACAGGAATCACAGATGTGATACAGTAGAAGACACAGCATATGCAGTCTGACAGCAGCCACGGTCAACCAGTGCTCCTGGCACCAGACTAACTTTGCCAGCAGTGAATTTGTGGATTTACCACCTAGCACCCCTTCCTGTACAGAACTGTAAATATATCAAATACCTTGATTCTGTGTGTGCAGTAGCTTCTTGCATACCAGATGAAAGAACCCATTGTAGGACACCAGTAGTGACTGATTGTTTAGCATCATCCAGCAAGACAGTTGTAAGAAATAAAGGTTGAAGAGCTACAGTGCCTGATTCTCTCTAATAATTCCAAAATAACACATCTGTTTTTTTCTCATCAAATCAGTGGACTGTGCTATCATTTGTTTATGTTATGGGTATACAGGCTACAGTGACACCTCTGTGAGGTCTTCTCATACAATTTATAATATATTTGATACATAAATGCCATGTTAAGATATCCAGCTTACCTTGGTCATCTCCAGAAAGCCAGGTTCTTCCTCAGACTTTTGTTGACCAAAGGGCACTCTTCCGTAAGCATTGCGTAAAGGAGCTGGAGCTTATAAAAGGACATAAACAGGACTCTCAGGCTGCAACAGCTAGAAGAGAAAAGAAGCACTGAGACACGTTAATGATGAATGAAGCACAAATCAGTAGAGAGACAAAGACAAGAGAAAGAGCATTGTGGAGAATTATCTGCGTGTCATCACAAGGTGATTAGAGAACTAATAAGCATCTAAGCACATGACTATTATCCTGGCATGAGTTGTCATTTAAATTTAGTATCTGAGTAATCTGTACTAAAAAGTTCCAAATAACAAAGACACTAAATGCAAGTAATTTGGAATAAAAGAAATCAAAGAATAGAGTGCACTTGAATCTGAGCTTCTGCTTCAGATTTAGAGATCATTATGTCAGGGATGATGTAAACAGTAATAAACTTGCACTGTGTCTTTCTGGGAGGTACTCATTTCATGGCTGGCTGAGAAAAGTCTCCAGGGAGAGAGCACGTGGATACTGAAAAGTAGAAAAAATCAATTTTCAAGAGGGGCGAAAGGACTTTTTTCTTTAAAAAAAACCCGAACAAAACCCCAAGAGAAGATGTTTCATGAAAGAACCTCTCAGAATGAATCAGCTGTTTGGAGCAGGTCAAGTTAGCTTTACAAAACAGACTGTTCCTGTGTATTCACCATTCAGGAACCTTCAGTGAATCACTGAATTAATTTATTTCAGGAAGTTTCTCAAAAGTGCCTCACCAACATTACTGGAGAATTAATCTTTCTATTTCAGCTGTCAGGCAGTGTGACTGATCACCTACAGTTTTATTCTTGCTTCCTCATTAAATGGTCTCTGCTTCAAAAAGACTTTTTCCCCTAAAAAAGTCTTCACCTAGTCAAAAAATTAATCTCAAATTTAAGCAGGCTTGAAGATCAAAGTTCTTAACTTTGTTTTTATTAGTCTCAGCCAGAATTGTAATTATCTGAAAATACTAGGAAGGCAAAAGTTATATTCCTTAGAAAGTTCAGGAAGAGAAGATAGGGTATAGAAAATGGATTTGAAGATACAGGCTGGCCCTCCTATATAATCTTGTATAAGATTATCCATGCTTTTGTAAGATGGGAGCATTAATAAATCAGAAAATCTTTAAGAGAATGATCACTATGGATTTGGAAGTCCAAAACATTATACCAGGTAATGAGACCATAGGGGAAGAGATTAAGGATGGACCTACCTGAGATTTGATCAATTCTGTGGTAGGCACTTTGAGCAAGTATATATCTAACAGAAAGACCATTGGCGAAGAGTTGGGGAGAAAGATGAACTTTCAGAAAGCAGAACTGAAATATTTCTCCCTTGATGGTATTTAAAATGTGAAATGTCCAACCACAACAACAGTTGCAACAAAAAATGATATTCAAATAAAGGTTGGATGTATCTCCAATTTATTCATGTGTTATTAGGATGCCAGAGCAGTGCCTCTGTTTGCAGACTTTCCATGATTGTGAGAACAGCTGTAATGATTCACGGAAAAGCTTGATGGCTACAGAAATGGTTCATGTGGTCTTTCCATAATTCAAACTTACTGTAAAACTCCTTCCTGCCACAACAATTTGGCAACAGTAAAGAGCTTGGTTATTGTAGAGTCCAAAACTTTCAAATCATCACTATGTAGGAGACACCCAGCCTGAGTTTTTTTCACTCTCATAACCCCTGAAAGACACATTTCCTCTAATTGTCCACTAGAAAATATTATTTCCTCTTCAGATTTCTAGGCATACCATGGGACAGGTCACAATGTGCAGAGATGGCTAGTCTTCTGCATTAATAAACCAAATCATCTGCGGGGCTGTCACTGAAAGGTTTATTGCTTATTTATGCAATATTTACTCACTTGAATTGTTTCTAAATTTAATAGAGCTGCTATTATAAGTAAGTCTTCACTTAGAAAACAGAGAAAGTGGTTCTTGCTACATGGAAAGGGCTAAATATGGACTTACATTTTTTCTGGTTTGGTTTTATGAAAGAGACAGAATGATAATTTCCTCTGGTACACTACAGATGTGAAAAATACTATAAAAACTGTTTCAAATGGGATTTTTTTTTTAATTTTGGTTTGTGGGGGTGTTTGGTGTTTTTTTTTGGGTTTTTTGGGTTTTTTTTAGTTAATTTAGGAAAATTCAACTTGATGATGAAAGAGTAATATTAGAAATCAGAAAGTGAAAAGAACTAAAGGGAAAAAGGTTTTTCATTGAAGCACTGATACACAGCAGGAAAAACAATTATGATTTTTTTAGTTTTAATTAGCACTATTAAAGTTCAGCCCCACATCCAAAACAAAAGTATGACAACATCTTATTCAGAAAAAACCCTAAATGCTGATGGCTAGACAAAACTTCCACAGGAAGTTTTTAAGTAGCTTCTAAGGATGTCTAATAGTGTCATAATGTGTATGAACCTCTCTTAAGCATTAACTGGATAACCAGGTAATGCTACAGATATCAGGAGATGAAAGTAAAATATATGGTACAAAACATAAACAGTAAAAACTAGGTGACACTAGCCTAGGCTGGGTTGTTCCATTACACATTTTTGTTGTAGATATACTCCCTATTCATTATGTATGTTCACCTTCATATTAATTATATTCTTATTTCATCTAGGTTTTCTTGCCCTTCTCGGTCACACAGTTCAGATTGAGGAGGCGTTTCTGCCCTAAGACTTCCTTCCATAAAATCCCTGTGAGATGGCCACTGATGTGCCAGTGTAGGAGTACAAAGGATCTGTAGTTTGCTCCCTTCTTTTCATTTACCAGGGCATGAAAACTTCTGGGACTGACCTTTTTCCTTTCCCGCAGTCAGCTTTAAAGAAACCACTTTTTCTGCCAATGGCATATTGAGTCTTAACATGAGAATGCCAGAGTGATCTATAAAATGGTGCCCAGCCTGCCAAACTTGACTATCTGTGGACTTTTCTTTGGAAAGATATGTGTAAACACTTGTATAAACACGAGCTCCAGCAAAAGAAAATATTTATCCTGCTGGGCCTCTAGTTGACCCAGGCTGATAGACACTGGATAGTGACCTTCAGTACTACTTGGAACTTTGTCTTTCACCATCCACATTGCCCGGAAACTGCACCTGACCTCCTTCAGACCTGTTACATCATCTGCCTCTCTTGACACATTGCTGTCACAGATTTTACCACTCCAGAAAGAAGAAAAATTACATTTTATTCTTTTTCTTGGAGCACTGAAATTGAAATCTGCCTCTGTTGTTGAGTAGCTTGAAGCTGGCTCTTCTTACCTGGATTTCAAGTGGGTAGACAAGAACATTTTTGTCCTCGAGCTCTGATTCACTGCTGAGAGCTGGCAGAAAATCTCATTGCCTTTTTTACAAGACCTTGCATGCCTACCTGAAGTAGGTTTGCTACAAGAAGATAGGAAAATTCTATTTGCAATTTGCGGAGCTTTCACCAAATTACTTTGCCCAGAAACAAAGCTGGTCTGGGGGCATTTTGGAAATGGTGAGAGGCTGCTGAAGACTGTAGTGCAAATCCCCACTAGGAGATAGTACAACATAGTCATGACTGTCTTGGCTTTAACACTAGACTCAAAATAGGAGTTAATCTAGTGCAGCATTTGAAAGGTTCATGTCAGGGTAGATGTGCAAACAGTAAGGATGCTTGGGCCAAGCTGTGGTAAGACATAAGAGAGCGCAAAGAGGAACTGGCAGAAGCTGCCCTGATCCTGCTGCCAACTGCTGCAGGATCCGGAGAGACAGATGAGCTGAGTCACCACAGGCTAGAACACTGACAGCCCAGAGAAGGAGGGAGGTCAGGTACTATTTCCTTTAGATGAACACCATTTCTCTACAGTTGCCACGTTGCCACATATTGCCACTGGCACATGTTGTCAATGAAGACAGATGTTTTCTAGCATAAAAGTTAAACTGCCATGAAAGTGAGGAGACAAGAAAAATACTTTTCAATCTGGATCTGAAAGGATATCCACATAAAATATTTATAAAAAATATAGAGAACATACTGAGAAAATTTGCCATAATAGTATGTTGTGAAAGCCTGGAAAACTTAAGAAAGCAGATCTAGACCGGTACTTATATAATAGATCATCAATGAGCTATAAAATCTATGTTTGTAATTCACTTATGTAAGGAGATAAAACAGCAGAAATCCAGTTGCACAAGTATGAAAAAGTACCAAACTTTGTGTTGGTAGAGAAACAAAAGTTACAGTGACTCCTTTTCCTGCCTTAGGTTACAGTAAGACTACCTGCAATCATGACTACCTGGGATCATGAAGAAAACAAGAAGCTATTAGTAATGAATAATATGTATTGACATATTCATACATTAGATAGACCCCCTCCTAAACTCTTGCATGGTTAAATAACCCTGTCTCTTGTTTTCAGACATCAGAATTTTTATATACATGAAATGGATCCTACAGGGGACATTGAATTCACGACAGACTACTCAATCATTTCCTAACACCATTACTGTTGTATGATATTTGACCACTGTCCCTCCTTGTCATAGAGATTTCAAGAAGAAAAAGAATCATTTGTCTTAGAGAAACAAATATAACTGAGACTCCAAAGACAAAAAATAGTAAAAAAATGGAAATGAGAAGTGCTAGTGCCCCCAAACAAAGGCCTCCTTGTTGCAAAGTTGTATCTGCAAAGCCAGGTAGATTGACCAGAATAGTCTCCAGTAGACCTCAGTTTAGAAATGATGTTTATTTGTATTCAAGTAAATACCTCAAATACCTTTTATACCTGCTGGTACTTATGTATTTTTTGATAATGTCTTGCAGGTCAATGGTTGACCATCAAAGATGGTTGGTTATAGGTCATGATTTAATACCTGAGGCACCATCACCCTTGTGAACTTGCTGATCAGGTGAGTGGGAGCAGCACACGCCATCAAGATCCAGGCTTCACAGAGTGGTCAAGGTATTTGCCAGTCCCACCCACCCGTCTACTGTGCTTTTGTTGCCTGTGAACCAAAAAGGGTTCTGCTCTGGTCCCTCAGCACACTTAAAACACTTTGAAATAAGTTCAGACTCTGATGATAGAAAGTCTCTATTAAATAAAGAAAATAACTGAGATTCCTGTTTTTTTAATGATAACAAACCTCTACAAGTACTGTACTGAACCAGATGTGCAAAACAAAACCTTGCTGTGCTTATGAAATCTCACAGGCATAGAGAGGAAATCAGTGCTGAACATACTCCAAAGCAGTCACACAAATACCAATGCTTCTGAATGTTTCCTCTAGCCCATGGCTTTTCCATTATTTCTACAAAGTGACTGCTCTGATCATGCCAGACAAGAAAAATGGCAGAAGGATACTTTTGTTATCCGGTGTAGATTTTTTTTATTTTTTTTATTTCATGGTATTAACTTTGGTTTCTGCAAAATAACTTGTCTGTCATCACAAAGAAGCAGCAGTTAAAAAAAAAAATTGGCTCTAGGGTTTTTTGGTGTGTTTGTCTGTTTGTTTGGGTTTTTTTGCAAATAGGGACCCCAAGTTAGGCATGATTGGCCTGAGTGGTCTGCTAGCTGGAGATCCAGAGAATCAGCAAGTTCCGCTGAAGTTAACAGGACTGCAGAGAAATTATTCACATATTAATTCAGGCATTCATCTCTGAAAACATTGATTCTTTTTCTCACTCATTAAAAACTAGTTCCATATGAAGTCAAAGGATTCTGAAAAGAAACACTGGTTTACTTCCTTGAATGCACTGATCAGTATATCTGTGGCATGTTTTACTCTTAGGCTATATTTGCACACAGGCAATTTGTTCCACTCGAAAAAATAGCAGCAAACTATTCTCAGTTGCCAAGATATCATACTGACAGCTTAACAGACTGAGAGAGCAATTTGCCCATTTAGTACACAGACATAAATCTTTTTCTCCTAACAGCTTTGTTTAAGGGCCAGGACTGCTCGCTCCTACACTTGAACCTGCCACGAACATACACACGGTTGTGCTGGGAAAGAAGCAGTAATGAGGGAGAATGCTTACATTTACAAATGATGACTTGAATAGTGTTGCTCTCTTACATGAGTTCACACAGATGTAAAGTTCATGGTGTAGTCCAAACTCTCCTTGTGTTCAGTACCCCAGCGCTTGTGGCTGTGTGAGCCACACATGTACAAATTCCAGCTTTGCTTTCCCTGCACAAATGCAGCTCTTGGGTTGAAGGATTATGACCAACTTGTGTCCCTGCCAGTCTCCCAGGACTCTGCAGAGGAGAGCTCTTGTTACAACTTAGCAAACTGCAGGTACCATGTTCCTTTTGCCAAAATCTTCCAAAAGCAAGAGGAATGATAGATTTTGGCATTGCCTTCTACATTGTACTGCAGCAATTAAAAAAAAAAGACAACATATTACATGAGAGAAGCTATTAGCTATTTATATATTCCACAAAAGAAGATTTACTAAGGGCAAATCATACCTGACCTAGGTGGCCTTCTGTGATGGAGCGACAGCAATGGTTAACAAGGGAAGACTGACAGATGTCATCTAGCTAGACTTCTCTAATGTCTTGGATATAGTCCTACATAACATTCTTATCTCCAGGTTGGAGAGGCATGGGTTTAATGGATGGACTGTTCAGTGGATAAGGAATTGGATGGACACAGCTAGAGAGTTGTGATCAATGGCTCTATGTCCAGGTGGAGTCAGTGATAAGTGGTGTCCCTCAGGGCTCTCTCTTAGAACTGGTGCTCTTCACGATCTTCATCCATGACATGGACAGTGAGATCGAGTGTACTCTCAGCAACTTTTCAGATGACACAAAGTTGAACAATGTAGATAACACATGTGAAGGATGGGATGCCTGGACAAAGTTGGGAGGTGGGCCCACGAGAACCTCATTATGTTCAACAAGTGCAAGTGCAAGGTGCCACACCTGGGTCAGGCAATCCCACGTATGAGTATTGGCTGGGAGAATAAGTCATTGGCAGGAGCCCTGCAGAGAAAGACTTAGAGTCCTTATGGATGAAAAGCTGGACATGACCCAGCAATGTGCGCTCACAGCCCAGGTCAACTGCATCCTGGGATGCATCAAAAGGAGCGTGGCCAGCAGGTTGAGGAAGGTAATTCTGCCCCTCTCTTCTGCCCTCATGAGACCCCAACTGGAGTACTGCATCCAGCTCTGAGGTCCTTAGCATGATAAAGACACAGACCTGTCTGGCATCCTCAACATAAGAAAGACATGGCCTGTTGGAATGAGTCCAGAGGAGGGCCACCAGTATAACAGAGGGCTGGAGCACCTCTCCTGTGAAGACAGGCTGAGGGAGCTGGAGTTGTTCAGCTTGGAAAAGAGAAGGCTCCAGGAAGACCTAATGGGGTCTTCCAATACCTAAAAAGACCTTATAAAGAGCAGAGAGAGGAACTTCTTATACAGGCAGATAGTGACAGGACAAGGAGCAAAAATTTTAAACTAAAAGGTGGCAGTTTAAGATTAGATATTAGGAAGAAATTCTTTACTGTGAGGGTGGTGAAGCACAGGAACAGATTGCCCAGAGAAGCTGTCAATGCCTCATCCGTGGAAGTGTTCAAGGCCAGGCTGGATGGGGCTTTGAGCAACCTGATCTAGTGAAAAGTGTCCCTGTCTATTGCAGGGGGTTTGAAACTAGATGATCTTTAAGGTCCTTTACAACCCCAACCTTTTTATTATTATGCGTGGAAATTATTTCTTTATTTTTAAATAAAATTATTAAGATACATAGGGAAGATTCTTCTTATCATTAAAAAGAGAGAGCTGTAAGTAGTTTTAACTATTTAGTGCATAAAAAGACACAGCTAAGAATATCAGGAAGGCTGCACTAGGTCAGGGTAAAAGTCCTTTTGCCCAGCATTATGTCCCTAAACCAGACTAATAGAAATGCTTTAGGAAAGAGTGTAACTGAAGGACAAGCAGGTGGTGATAGCTTTGCCATCCCGGTCCAGCAATTACCATTGTAAGGATTTTCTGAATAGAGATTGGAACTGGACAATTATGTTTAATAGCCCTTGATGGATCTTGCTTGTAGCTATTAATCGAAAAGGGAGCCTCTTTTGTCATTTCATGAGTGATTAGTTGCTTTGAAAGCTGGTAGTGAGGACCTTGTCTAAGGCTTTTTAGAAATCTAGGTACACTGCAGAAGCCAAATCACCCTTATTCATAGGTTCACTAACTTTTTGAAAGAATGCCATTAGGTTTGTGCAGCATGTGTTCCCAGGAGCCTAAGCTGCACAGGTGCCTCCAGAGCCTTTGGAAAAACTGGCATCAAATTTGTTGCCCGCTATTTTCTAGGACAACTCCCACAGACAGTTAAATAACAGCTAGTGGTTCAGTATTTGTGTATTTTAATTTGCTTAAAATAGCTGGTAAGCTGCATCTGATTTCACCAATGTTACTAATGTCTTCAAAATTAGTCATAGTGCACAAATTATCAGTCTTAACAGCAGAATGATCCCTAAGTTCTTGATTTCTTGTTCCTGCAACAGGTAGATATTTTTATGGAGTAAATACTAAATACTCCACATTATTACCTTTTATAAAATTAGAACCTCTGTATTGCCACTTCTGACTGGCAAACTTTATGCTTAGCTGAAACTCATAATTGAGGAAAATACATCTTCATTGCTTTTGAGAATGAAAGGAAGGTCATTAATAACATAGACCATTAACAACTGACGTGCATCAGTGTAGCTCCAATAACATCCCTGCAGATATATAAAAATAAATAAAAAATAAATATTATCTCAAAATACATAAACTTTCAGTAACAGTTCTGCTTTTTGTGTGTATACATGCATGTATTTTAAGGGTTATTTTAAAAAAACCCACTTTAATAATTAAAAAAGTATTATTTTTTAATAATAATCTGGTGGCTCCAGATCCTGGTCACCTGGATGTACTGCTGGCTCATGTCCAGCTGGTTGTCAACCAGCACCCCTAGGTCCTTTTCCACTGGGCAGCTTTCCAGCCACTCTTCCCCAGGCCTGTAGCACTGCATGGTGTTGCTGTAATCCATGTGCAGGACCTGACATTTTGCCTTGCTGAACTTCACACAATTGGCCTCGGCCCATTGATCCAGCCTATCCAGATCCTTTGCAGAGCCTTCCTGCCCTCCTTCCTCCACCCAACTTGGTGCCAACTGCAAACTGACTGAGGGAGCATTCAATTCCCTCATCCAGATCATTGATAAAAATATTAAACAGGACTGGCCCCAACACTGAGTGTGGGGGGACACCACTCATGACCAGCCTCTCTCCAAATGTGTGCTGAAAGCTGTCTTCAGCAAAGCCACAGCAAAGAGATCTCTGTTGAAACTGGAAGCTGCCTAGTGCAATGCCAGTGATGTGTCCTCAGGTCCTCCCAGACACCTGAGTGAGCCCTCCAAGACACAAAACAGGATGATTTTGAGGAATACAGGTGGACCCAGGTCTTCTAAAATCTTGCTGGCCAATGAAAAATAAGGGGAATAAATAATTTCTTGATGAATTCCACGTTTCTTTAGACTTATCCCCAGGATGAGTGATATAAGCGCTAAGCTCATGGCTGGACCACTAGGCAAAATGAGAAGAGACTGAAAGTTGTCAGTATTGGGTTTTAAAGGCATCCATCACACGCTGGTACAATGATAGCAGCAGTCTCCAAAAAGCCAATTATTTAGAAACACTGAACCATACCATGTTATACAAATTGAAGGGGATTGTTTTTATTACAAATATTTCTGTCTTTTCCAATTAAGAACAATAGAGCATTATATAGTGATGTGAAACTGTCTTGTTAATTTACCCCTGGAGAGCATTTATTCTAGGCACACAATAACAGTAACAGAGGTAGGAATTAGTTTTTCTCTCTCACTCACAATGACTGTGATAAGGCTTAATAGGAATTTAATAATAATCTTGACCCAATCTGCATCTAATCTTCTCCTGCTATGAATGGAGTGACAGCAATTTGCACAATCTGATGATTTTTTGTTCTTTGCTTCATGGCAGTAGCTGGATAAAACAATTCAGACCATTCACTATTTTCTAAAGAAGGATTAAATCCATGTATATTTACAAAAAAAAGTATGTTGTTAATCAATTTCTACTCAGTGATGTATTTTTCAAGATAAAAAGACATCATTTTAGAAACATACATGATAGTGCTTTACCATTTAAATCAATTGCATAATTTGATTTTGATCTACATAAACATTGTTAGAACAAAAAATTACAAAAGCATTGTTAGAACAAAAAACAATATCAAACTTGTAAGAAGGAGATAAAGAGAAACATCTATTCTATACTCCTATCTATTTATGTGAATCAGTATTAGATTTCTATCTAGGTCAGTCCTTGAAAAATACGGCCTCTGCATTCCATTTAGTTTCTGATATCTCTATAACAAGTCTTTGCACAGACCATCAGAAATAATAATTTTATTCTTTTGTGTTCCACTTCTTTCACAATAAAGATCAAAACCTGGATCTTATAATCTGTTATCTCAGACCTTATTTCAATATTACTTTTCATTTGGAGGATCAAGCGGGGAAAAAAAAAGTGGGTTTTTTTGTAGATTTCACTTAAATATGGCTTAAAGTAAGTGAAATGTAGAGTCGTACTGTGTGCACTGATGCATTCCAGAAAATACGCCCCTGTAGACTATTTTCCCGTTAACATTGTTGAGATAAAAACCACATCTTCAAATTGCCAATTTCCATTTAACACTGCCAGGAAGATATCTCCATTCTTTAAGTTGCACTGCCCTCTGGGGGAGAGGATCTTCAGCTGTAGTTCCATGTTCATGTTGCAAGAACAAAAGCCTCCCTCGGTTTTCTCCTTCAGTTTTCAAGGCTGAACATTTTGCTTCCTCCAAATGTTATGCTGATGTTCGGTATGATTTTGGCATTGTACACTAAGATGAGCAAGGCCAAATTACAGCCAGATTTTATTTGCCTTTTTATTCTCTTACATGTTCACTTTTGTGTGTGTGTGTGTGTGCTTGTTAATCTTGTCTAGGAAGGTCTGGAGGTGCTTTTATATCTTTCTGAAATCTGTAGATGTGAGGTGGTCTATCTGTGGTGAAAGGTCTGATGCTGCTGGACCGTAGTGCCAAATGCTTCGCGCAGCAATGCCCTATATCCCAGAGAAACCTGCTCACAGCTTCTGCATAATTGGAGGGGAACAGAAAACACATCAGGGTCAACATGGTTCACAAAATGTTTTCAACTTCTGCTTATGCAGTGCCACATACATGGGCACTGCCTAACTATATGAAGAATTCCTGGGTTTACAGTACACATGCTACATACATTGTCACCATATATATAGCTGGTGTTTCCTGTGAGCCACCGGGTTTATTCTGTGTTTGTCAGGCAGGGTAGTATTTACATTGTATTCCCAGCATCCTACTTGCTTGTTCCTTCAAGTGACAAATAGCCGAAAAAAAAGCAATGAATGGTAACTTAAATACTGAGGGCAGGAATTCATGGCAAGAAGCACAGCCTCCCTCAGCGTGAGGCAGACTCCCATCCAGGCCAATTTTCAGGATTCTCCCTCTCGTGCTCTTTACCAGTTTGTCGACCGAGTAACAGAAAATTATGGATTTGGAAAAGCCTTGCCTAAAGAATAAGCCTGTTTAGTGTATTTTGTTCTCTCTAGCTCACCTTTCCCCTCAGTGATCTGGGGTCATGAACTCAGCAAAAAAAAATAGTTCCCAGGGATTTTCTGCTAGAGGTTAAAGCATGTGTAGCTGTGTTTGGGATCCCCCAAAATGCAGCTCTGGGCCCTCTACAGATCTGGTGTTTACTAAAGTTGCTGATGGAAGTTGCTTATGCAGGTGGAAGTGACAAGTGGTCTCTAGTCTGGAAAAATCATCATTTTCCAATAAACAGCTGACAAAAAGACAGGTTTTAGTAAGAAGCTCCCTAATGCAAACAAAATTAAAAAAAGAGTTATTTCTGCTATTTTAGTCCTGTTACTTTCTAAAGAAACAAAATAATTCAGAGAGCCAGTCAAGTAATGGACAATTTTTATTCTCATATCCATACAAACTCAAAACGGGCACAGGGAAGCAGGGTATCACACTGGGGAAGCCATCTGGGGCAGATATCTGGGTATGATGCATTCCAACCCCCTTCAACCTAAGCAAAAATGATGCACCACAATGCAAGAAAGGATTCAAACTTAGCAATGCTGCAATAGCCTTTTCCAGTGATGAATGGACTGACAGCAACTAGTTAAAAGAAACTCCAGTACAGTGGAAACCATTGACCATCATGGCTGAAAGTAAGCAAAGTCCTAAGCATTTCCATACCAGCCAAAATAGACCTCCAAATTCAATGGACAATGCTGACAATGTTGAGAAGCTGCTAGTTTCTACACAACTGAAATGTCACAACATGATTTTAGGCTGTCAGGCAAGCTGTACAAGTTGAAAATAGAAGAAAATTTCAGAAGAGAAATCTCTGTAGTAGATCTTTTCTCTTTTACAATTTCTTGGGAAAAAATGTGTGATGAAGCAGGAGCAGGACTTGGGGCTGTGAATTGTATGTAATTCTTCAGTATCTTTCCACAGTAGATGCTCCAAATAAGACAGCAGAAATAATGACTGCATCAGAGAACAATGATGTGATTTAATATTTGGAAAGAAAAGAGATCAGGTTGGTATTGACAGAAATAGACTGCCTTGGCTATCAGAAGTTCTTTAAGGAAAAAGCACACTGTGAAGATTGTGGGAATACTGAAGTTGAAAAAAAATCAGTAACTAATGAAAACTCATCTTTGCAGAAGATTAAAGGCTTCACAAAGGAGAGGGAATGGAGATTATGAATTCATCACATGAAGCAATCCACAGTGTTAGCTGTGAGCTGATGCTGAGCCTCCAGGACCTTCTGGCTATTGTGGTGGTGTTATGTAGAAAATGAACACAGCACACTTCACTGGCTCAAATTAGTGCACAAATAAAAGTAAACATTAAGAATTACTGTGGTGGACCTACTGGCCAAACCAAAGGGACTCCAAAGTTTTTCCCCATCTGCACCTCCACTGATATCTTACTGCAGGACTAGGAGGTGCTTACTGGCAACAGACTAAGGAGACCCTGGTGGCCACTGGTCAGGAGACTATTTAGCCAAGGAGCTGATGCACCCTAACAGCTGATCCCATTTCCCACTCTCAAGTACTTCCGCTTCAGCAACATTAATGCTTTTAGAGACTTTGTAAAATGATGTGAAATGTTCTGCCTCATACTCCTAAGTATTTTCTATTTCTTTATGTATCTTCTTGATACTGTTGATACTCGAGTATCTACTTTTGAATATTAAGACATTTGACAAATTAAAGGGTTGTATTTTTCAGCTGAGACAGTATCCTTAGTATTATAATGTCTGTATTATTAAAATGTACATTTTCTGTTCCTTGATTGTCTTACTATTTTTTAAAGATTTTTGAGGAGTATTTTTTCCTTTCAGGCTATTTTCTTTTTTGGACTTTCTCCTTTTTGGGGGGCTGTGTTCATCTTCTACATAGCATCACCAGAAAGCCCTGCAGGTTCAACACTATAGGTACTTCTAAGAAACATGGTCCCTAATATGATATGGTGTAGTTAAAATTTTACATGGTTTTTATGGGTTGAAGCCTTCTGGTTAGTATTGTGTGGGTAAGGAAGAGTACAGCCATCCTGCTCCAGCGCATTAGCTGAATTTGGGAGGTGCTGGGAAACAGCACAGCAAGCGCTGGCAGCTGTTGCAGGGAGCCTGGCACATTGCTCTGGGCAACACCTTCCATGCTTTCAGGCACCCCCTAGCTTAGATACGTGTGCAGAGGCAATGAAGAAGCACAGGCCAACTCTTAAGCATCTTGTGTCCTTCTAACACATCGGAGGATGGCGTGGGGGTGTGTGTGTGTATGTGTGTGTGTAAGCAAAACACGAGGGTGGCACAGCAGCCACAGTCAGGCAGCCGCCTGCCTTCCCAGGGGATGCAGGAGGCCTGTGACCAGGGATGCAAACACCAGCCAGCCTGTTGTCCAGAAAATTGGATTTATTACCTGCTGTGCAACAAGCCAATAGTTACACACTGGAGAGAGGCACCAATTAGTTATTTCAGAGCGGTGCAAGCCTGGTTGCTCACTGGTGTTCCACAAAATCAAACATGCCCCTCGGGACTTTCTAAGCCATTATTTATACACAGAAATTCACAGTTTGTAACTTTCCAAGTACAGCCGCTGTACTGTGATTAGTTAGAAATTTCCATACGAGCTACATGGCCCCAGCTAACCTCTAAGCGTGCTCAGGGGAAAGGGCTGGGCCTAGGCAGCGTCTTTTTTATCTGCAGGTGTGATTTTCAGTGTTACAATGCACAGAGTTCAGCTACAGGACACACGGACCTCGAGTGTTTTTCCAAATTAGCGATGTATACGCAGACATGGACCAACATCCTGATTTACTGCATCCTTGAAGTTTGCTAGTTCAGGGATGTCCGTGACTAAGGGATGCTACCTGTTCCACTGACAGCATCTTCATTTACTACATCCCTATTTTTTACCACTAACAAGCTTTAAGCTTTTAGTGCCGGGATGCCCCTGACAAAGGGATGCTGCCTGCTGGCTCCTGCCCGTCTCAGGCTTGGAAGGGCCTCAGGCGCCCCCGGGGAGCCCCGTCCGGGTCCCGGTCCCGGCGCTGCCCCCGGCAGGAAGTGACGCGCGCGGCCGTGGGCGCGGCCGGAAGCGGCGCTGGGAGCGGTAAACAGCGGCTTCCATCTTGGATCGCGGCCCGCCTCGCCGCCCGCCCGCCGCCATGGGCAGCGTCCTGGGCCTCTGCTCCCTGGCCAGCTGGGTAAGCCGCCCGCGGGGGGTTCCTCCCTGCCCGCCGCAGGCTCCCGCACGGCGGACCATGCTCTCCCCCTACTCCCGCCTTCCTCCCCCGCTGCGCTTCCCTCCCCGCCCGGGCCTCGCCCGTCGCATCCCCCCGCCTGTGTTTCCCAGGGCAGGCTGCGGGCCCATCGCCTGCCGGGCCCCCTCCCTCGCCATCCTTCCCCGGGGACCCCCGCGGGTCGGGCGGAGCGGTGTCGCTGGGGCCGTGCCGAGCTCCGTACACAGCCAGGCGGGCCGGCCCGTGGCGCTGCCCGTCGCCCTTTCGCTCCGCGTTACCGCCCGGGAGGTGTCACGGGGCCCGCTGAAATTCCCTCTCCCCAAATCTCTAAAGGGGGCACAGCCACTGGGTGCTTCGGACTCGAGCGTTTCTTTCGGGAAAATTAGAACTAGCCCGTTACCCCGATTCTAATGTTTGTATTTCATTCCTCTTTTCCCTGGCTTTGTCTTGAGCAGCTCCACCCTTTGCAGCATCTTTGTCTTGCCGAGCCGTCGTTTTCTCATGGCAGGTGTCTCTGTCGTGGTGTGTCGCCACCGTGCTGAGCATCGTCAGGTGGCTTTTCTTTATGGGAAACGATAGTTTGGAAAGGTGCTAAAAATGTTGGCACTATGCAGGAAAGCCAAGAGGCTGGTAAAGCGTCCTGAGCCGAGGCATTGCTTTTTTATCCATAACGAGTGATACATTTTTCCAAGTATAGTCCCTGTGTATATAAGCAGAATCAGGTGGACTGTGAATTTCTAGACATTTGGCTTAAAAATGTCAATGGGATTGTGGAAATCTGAATTTTCTGTACTGAAAGTCTTATAAATGGAATAAATTAGATTACCTATATTTAAACAGTTCATACATAAGTTTTAGTGATGTAACAAGACCTTATATTTATCCAAGCTCCTATTTTTTTGTGCTATCAGAATGTATGAGCTTTGGTTCCTCTGATACAGTGATGTTTAATTAATAGAGATGATACGTAATTCCTTAATCTTATGGACGGATTACATATTAAGTGATCCTAGAATTGGAAAATTTGTATGAGCTGACTTTCCAGGATGATATGCATATAAATAATCAACTAGAACACTGATAATTCCCTGTTAACCAGGGACTGTCAGTGTTGATTTTCCTCTCATTAACATTTTAAAGACTACACTTACCCAGTTAGACTTTACTAGCTGAATATAGTTAACATTAATTTTTTAAAAATATTGTTAAATACTTAGTGACAGTGCGACTGTAGGCTTTAATTCATATACTTGCATTAATATATACTGCATTTTTATGTTCATAAACAGCCTTTCGACTGCTGTTTTTTGTAGTGCATGAAGAACCCCTGTGTACTTGCTCTTGAGTGTTTGCTTCTGTACAGAGAAATTCAGCTAATGACCTGTTAGATAAAATGATTTGTGTGAGAATGTAATCTTAATTAAATCAGATTTACTGTGAGTTTCTAACCCCTATTGCTTCCTTTAAAGGGCCCAAACAAATCAGAGTGGGATTTTTTGTTATTTTTGTTGGGTTTATTTTTCCTTTCCCCTAATGCCTTTAAAGCGTTAATTTTCTTTCCACATTTAAAACCACAGCTAATCAGCACTTAAAGCCTGTATGATCGTTCTTAATAGGAGAAATCTGTCCGTGCTGATCTCTAAGGATATGTCGGTACAAACACTGTTTGTGGCTCTGACAAAGAAACAAACTGTGAGGCTGAGGGAGCAGCTAAACGAGATGTAGTAGATTTATGCTGGTGCAGACTGTGCTGTGGCCAGGAAAACTTTTTCCTGTGAGGATGCTCTTGTCAGCGTGGCATCAGGCCTGGTGCCATGCTTGTTTCTTCTGGATTTTCTGTAATGTGTTATGGCTTGTAGCTCTGCCCTCCTGTGTTCTATCTGGCAGTTTGACTTTAATGTTTTTAAGAGCAAAGGTGAGCATGTCAGAGGTGGCGGAGTGGGATGGGGGCCAGTGCCACTTGACCTCCTCTGCATCTTGCCTCTCTTTGCACTGTTCTCTGAAATAGCTGAGCTGCTGTTTTTCTTGCTTTAATATTCTTTGTCAAAGCAAAGATCTTGATGGATTCAGTGCTTTTGAGCATGAGTGGGGATGATGTGGCTAAAACCTGAGTAGGCCCAGTGAGGGCTTAGTGTTTTTTGCAAATACTTAATTCATTATATAATCAGTCATTACTCCAGTAAGAAGATTATGTTTGATATTAAAATCTTGTTCTGTGTCCATCAGGGGTTGTAACGTTTGATTTTCAGTGATTTTTGTGGGGTTTTCTCTCTTTCCCTCTCTTGCAATATTGATCTTTTTATGTGTTCCTCATGCAATTTCCACTGCTCTAGGGTATGAAGTGACTAGTTTAGCAGGCATGAATTAACTTGTCTGCCCAGCTGGCTGCTCCCAGAATAGGTGTGTGGGTTGTCTTTTCTTATTTTGCCTTAGTAAACACGACCAAGCTGCTTATTTTTCTTAGACATGTAAAGGGATATGAGTTGATTGGTAGGTGCAAAAGTTTCTGAATGGCAATAGATTTTATGCAGTTGAGATTTTGCAACTGTTGTTTAAGCTTCCTTATGAAAACAAGATAAAAACTAATTGTAGAGTAACTTTTTTTCTGCATCTGTGTTTCAGCGGAGTCTCATCTGGGAAGTTAAGCTTTGATCTACGTGGTAGCAATTGCTATGTGCACTGTTATGTATTTTTGTAGGAAGTGTCCTTCAAACTTAGGAAGAAAGTGGCACAAGCTGTCCTTGTCTCCTCTGCTGATAGTCTGAATTCCATGGACTGAATGTTCCGTGCTTTCTGTTATTTTTGAAGTCTGTAACTTGCTAGAAATGGTTTTGCCAATAGTATAATGTTACTTTATTGAAATGGTATATATTTTATTCTCTTTTGCCAAAGAAAAGGGGATTTGGACTCTAACGTGATTCCTTGTAGAAGTGGCCAGCTTGTATAAAATAGGTTTTTAAAGCTGGTGTGGGAGCTCAAACACTGAAATGGAGTAAATTGCTTCTTCTGAAGCACATTGTTTCCCAGTGAGGTGGAGACAGTCACCTTTATTTCAGCTACTGCAAGCATCTAATGTGTCTCTAGAAACATGCTTTCCTCTGTCTTCCCCTTGGGGCACTCCGGAGCAAACTGCTTGAATTTAACGATCAGGTATTTTACGAAATAAGTGCAATTTACAAAATTTACAAAGCAGGTATTTAACAAACAAACAAAAGGTATTTAACACTGGATTCACCAGAGAAGTGACTTTTTTACGAGGTGCTCCTTTCATCAAATTTTCTGCGGCATATATTCTAACCTGCCAAACTCAATCTTTTATTCAACAGTATCTTTGGAAATACTAATGCAGACAGAATTAGTTCAGTAAAGTAACTTTTTGAACAGAGGTATTCTTCACTAGAAAGGCTGACTCTGTGTGTGGGACGTAGCATAATACAGTAATACTATAAAATTCTGATGCATTCTGAGCCAATATTTGCTGTACATTTCCTGCTTACTAAGCAGAGATACCTCTAATGTAGTTCCTCGCAGTCACCGAACAGCCTTGAAGGATTGTCTAGTGCATCTTTCATGGAAAAGAGGGCTTAAGTGGGATGATTTAATGCCTTGTCAAGTTGCATTTTGAAAACATTCAGTGATAGAGACTCAGCCTTGGGGAGGTTGTTGCAGTGACTGATTGTTCTTACTGGAAACAATTTCTTTATTATATCGAGGTGAAATGTCCTGTAACCAACACCTTAATATTATTTGTACTGTAATGATACTGAGTGGAGGAGAAGCTAAGAAAAGGGCAATATAACAGCTTTTACATCCTGAAGTAGTTATAAGGAGAAACTACCTAGTTTCACTGTTTCAGCAAGACATGTAATAGTGAAATTTGCAAATTTAAGGATAGTTCTGTAGCATAGTGGAGTGAAAATCCTTGGCTCCTCCGTCCTCAGGAAGGAACACAAGTACAAAAAAGAATACAATACAAGGAAATTACTTAAAAATCCCAAGTTTGTGGGTCCAGTGTGTGGGTTCATCACAGTTTGAACCTGTAAGAACAGATAATTAACCTTTTCCCGAGGTTTCCCTTTTCTCCGGAAGCTGCCAAGAGTGTTGTGGCAGTCTCTCTGCTTTTTCCTGCGGTGCCTGGGGCCTTTCCGGTAGCAGCAGACTGCTGGAATTTTTGTTTGTCATATGACTAAACTTCTGAGAACTCATTTCTGAGACATGCCGGTCATACTGGATGATTCACATGCCCTGGTCATGTGTCCATGTAACTCGTCATGGCCTTATGGGACCAACTGGGTGTCTTTCAAAAGCCTGTGACTTTTGTCACACGGTGGAGGTGTCCCTGGGGGTGTGCTGGGGTAGGGGTTGATTTTAGCCCTGTTCTGTATCTTTGCCACAGGTAGCACAGCCTGTTGTAGCTCAGATAGGGCCGTGCTCGCACATTTTCATTGTGCCTTTCCTCTTTTGGCTAATGTTTACTTGTGGGATCTTACCTTTCTTTTGATTCCCAAATTGTCACTCAAGAAACGGCACAGAATTGTTTCTTGCTCCGCAACCCTTTCCGGGCGAAATAGCACTATTTGCTCCCTTTCTTTCCTCCCACAGTTTTCTGTTTAAGAATTAAGTACAGGTAAATTTTTTCCTGTTTTTTTTACCCCCTTGTAGTACTTCAACCGTACAGCATTCCCATCCACTTTTGCTGTTGATATTTGGTATCAATAACACATGTGCTGTCTATTTGCTCTGTTCTTGTCTTTTATAATTTCTATGTTGTATAAGTAAATTTTGCAAGCTAACAGAATTATGTGATATATGAGTAGCTACTAATACAAAATAATTTGTAACCTAAGCATTAGGCTATTTTACCCCTGCTTTTTGTGCTCCAGACATATTTATGGCCCCAGTGAGGGGGCAGAGCAACTCTGCCAGGTTCTGAAAGTGTACCTACATGGCAGCTGTGCTCATGCTTTTTTTCCTGTGTTGTATTTGTTGAATCTCTGCAGCTGCGAAAGGGATAATGTAGTAGCTAACTAAAAGCAATCCTTGCATCTCATTTAGCTGAAATGAAATAAAATTCAAGAGGACAGATGAGCCAGAATCCAATCTTTATTTCTTTTGAATTGATAAGTGATTACTTTTGACATAGCACTAATTTTACTGTAGAGTGGTGCATGAGGAAGCACTGCCAAGGTTGTTAGGTGGCTCTGTAACATGTTGCGGTGACTTAGACTGCACTAGTGGTGGGATGCATAGAGTGAGTCATTTTCTATTATAAATTCTGATTAAATATTAAAATCTAGCAATGCAAACCTTTCTAAATAATTTATGTTCTGTCTCAGATACCATGCTTATGTGGAAGTGCCCCATGCCTGCTCTGCCGATGCTGCCCCAGTGGAAACAACTCCACCATAACTCGGCTGATCTATGCCTTCTTTTTACTTCTTGGTGTGAGCGTTGCCTGTGTGATGTTAATACCAGGCATGGAAGAGCAGCTGAAGAAGGTCAGATTACCTTATTGCTTGTGTTACTTTATTTGTTTTGTAGAACAAATATCACAGATAATAGTAATTGACATCTTGAAAGCCTGGATTTTACTTGGAAATATTTAATTTTGCTGCCACTCGTGCTTCACAGTCGTCATTCATTTGGTTGTAGATCAAATAAACAAAGAACTTTTGGAAAATCATTTTATAGATGAAAGGAACTATTTTGAGGTAAAGTTCCACCTCTTCTTTGATAGTTCATAGCAGAAAAAATAAAATCTTACACCAAACAAGAAAATTGAATTTATGTATGTGTAGTGTCAAATTATGCATTAGGGAGGTGCTTGTATGTGTAGCACTTGATTGATTTTGATTGTGGTTAAAAGTAAAAAATAACAACAGTCTAAGATGTCTTTGAGTTGCATCGTGGCTTACTAGTTAAAGTTCTGTTTTAAAGTCTGCAGTGCATAACAAAAACATTTGTCATTCATCATAGCAGTGTATTTTTCACTCAAGAAATTAGGAAGTGTTTGTAGGATCTTAGAGTTTATTAGTTACATGAAGATGTGATAGTGCGTATGAAATTTCAGAGTGATACTCTGAGTTACAGTACAGTTACAGATTTCACACAACTTGGATTGCATATACTTTACTTCTCTTCGTCTGTGTTTTGTTGTCTTTTGTTGTTTTCAGTAGATAGTGAATTTGGTTAGGCATGCTTTTGATTTTTCCCCAAAATGATTCATCTGTAAATGTTTATTTCAGTTTCAATGTGGTATAGTAACCACACTAGAGCTCCAATGAGAGCCATGTTAGTCACTTTGGAAAGAAAATTACAGTCTTCTGGAGTACGATTTGACATCTAAAAGATGTTGCTTGTGTTCTGGTAGTGACTGTAAAGAATGCTCTCAGCTTTTTCATATGGAAATTACAGATACACCTAATTAATGGTGATGTTACAGTTTTTGGAAGAGGCTGAGTCTGTTTTAAAGCGATGTAAACAGGCTCCCACCTGCCACCTCCTAGCTATGTCATAAGCCTGATAATAACTGTCAAGACAAGTTTACTAATTCACGGATCTGTTATTTATCTCTTGATTCAGATCAACAAGTGAAAAATTGTTTGAGAAGTTCCAAAATTACTAATGTAAAAAAATCTCTTCTAAGATACCTGTCCAATCTCTTCTGTTACTAAGATACCTGGAAACATTCATGGTCAGGTTGGATGGGACTTTGAGCGACTTGATCTAGTTGAAGATGTTGATGAAGGCATTGAACTAGGTGAACTTAAAAGGTCCCTTCCAACCCAAACTATTCTATGATAAGATTTATATTTGGTTTTGTTTAGTATTTGCCTATGCAGGATTTTCTTCCCTTGAATGTGTTTGATATTCCAGTTGGACTGTAAATAACCATACAGTCCTTCAGTGTCATATTTTCTAACAGTGTTAATAGTTGCATAATGTTAAAGTGTTAATGAATTACATATTGGCCATTTATTAGTATGCATTTACTCGAAGGAGGTCTTTTAAAAATCACTTGTATTTTTTGCAGATTCCTGGATTTTGTGATGGAGGGATGGGAACAAGTATTCCTGGTGTGCGTGGTCATGTGAATTGCGATGTACTGGTTGGTTACAAAGCCGTGTACCGTGTGTGCTTTGGCATGGCCATGTTCTTCCTCCTCTTCTCCTTACTGATGATCAAAGTGAAGAGCAGCAACGACCCAAGAGCAGCGGTGCACAATGGGTGAGATGCAGAACTGAGAACTCAGTGAATAATTTTTATAAAAGGAAAAGATACATGTGGCTGCTGCTTTTCAGAGCCTAAACTGTGACATTGGGTAATCCATCCAGAGGTTTCCCGAGATTAGAAGTTCTGCTTTTGTCCAAAGATGACAAAATTCAGAGATGAATAAAGGCATTAAGTTTCATTCCACTGAGATTTTTTCATCAAATGGATTAAAAAGCCTCATTTGTCCTCTGGGAATTCTGTTCCTCTTAACTTTGAAGTTTTTAAGGGCTTGCCCTTTTCTGAGTTTGGTTTAAAGGTTATGACAGTTAAACATATATCCCTATATAGATGTATAAAATACATCTTTTTGCTTCCTACTATCTTCTCTTCCCCTCTGCATAAAAAAGTTATGTATTTGGTTTCTGATTTTTTTCAGTAGTTTTGTATTTCATTTTAGTTAGAATTATCAGATGGAAGAATACAGTGAGATTTCAGCTTGTGCGTGGAAAAAAGTGGTAGTTTTCATCTAGTCTCTGTCTATGTGTAATGGAGCTTCTTGAACCAAGGAGATGTAAATATTTGTAAGAGGGCATGAGGCTGAAAAGCCTAAAACCATTTATGGTGCTTAGTCTTGGTGGTCACAGTGATTGCTTAGACTACTGTTTTTTCAAGGTGACTATATTTAACAGAAGCTATGAACAGCTAAGCCATAAAAACGATGAAGTAATTTTTTTTGTATTCAGTATAGTGAGATTAAACATATGTAACATAAAATGAGAAAAAACTTCAAATTATTTCTGTAGGGGAAAATAAAATAAAATAATTAAGACGAATCAGAATATTGCTTTGTTTACTTCTTTTGTTTGTTTTGCCTTTTCCTCCACCCTGCCTTATTCAGGAGAACGTGCTTATTACAGGCAAGGAGAAAATGGTTCAAGTGCCTTCTATATCAGTGGTTTGTGTTTCTTTCACAGCAAAAGTCAGCTTTTACATGATGTGGAATGTTTGTACCTAAAACTTTTCTGAAGTGTTTAGGATCTTCTTGATACCCTTTTTTGGAGTTGTGCTTCCCAGTACAAATTTTGGTAGTTTATGCAACCCATAGCAGTTTATTCTTCATAGCCAATCTAACATCAGCACTAGGATAAAAGGGAAAATTATGTTTGTTAACTGTTACTGGTAAAATATTTAATAATGTTACTTCCAACACTTCTGTAATAACTAGTTGTTTCTGTAAAATGCATTACAGTTAGGTTTATGGCTTTTGATTATTGAAATTGTATGTATCTTCAGTAATACTTTGCAATGTAATCTTCCTGTCAGTGATTTGAAATATTCAGAATATTAAGTTTTTCCATCTAGTGTTCTCGTGCTTGCATGAAAGCCCAGTAATGTGGTCCAGTGCCAATGTTCACTTTCTCTGCTTTTTTAGCAGCAGAGTGGTTTCTTGCCTCAGGTTCATAATAGCAGTAGAAAAAAAAATGTATTATAATGTATTTACAGGATAGTTGCTGGTTTACACAGAATGCATAGCAGCTGGAGGTGTTATTTCAAATGAGTATTGTTTTCAGCTGTCTAGCAAGTTAGAGGGTACAGTGTTAAGATCCCTTAAAAAAGTCTGGAATTAGGAATTAAATATATCCAAACTTAAATATGTTATTTTTCCTGTAATTGAGAGTGACATTCATGTAAAAAATTCCCATGTGGATTAAAAATCTAGTTTTAGTGGGGTATGTATGGCATCATAAATGTTATAACTTAATTCAACTTTCAAACTAGGTTTAATCACTCCTCTATATCCCAGGAATTCAGTCAATTTTTTCCAATATTCTACACTTCTATCATCTCACATAGTTCCTTTATACACAGTTGGAACTTAATTCCCTGTTCTCCATCACTTGATTGTAGCAGCCTGCAGGAGAGAAGTTCCCTATACAGTTTGTATTTGGTGAGTCTTTCTAGGAAACGTCTGACCTGTTTTGATGATCTCTGAGTCCATATCTTTTACTGGAAAAAAATTCTGATGCCACTGCACTGGAATTTGATGTATCTTTTCTCTGAAGGATAAATAATTTGCTTTTGTTTTTGTGATTAATCCTCATCAGATGTAGGCCTAAAGAGTCTGAAGTTGGGTGGGAAGAATGCAGGCTTTTGTACACCTCTCTTTTGTAGGAAGCAAATGGAGACTGGTCAGGAGCTCCAGCATGTTTTCTGTCATTGTAGGCACCAGCCAGACATTGTGGTTTTTTAGCCCATTTTTTCTCATTGCAGGTAGTTAATAATCTCACTGCTCTGGTTAAAAATGTTCTTAGGAAATATAAAAAACAACTCAGAATTGGCTTCATTTGTAATTCATGAGTGCGATATCTCAGGGAAATGTGTCAAACTCAGTCTAGCACAGTTTAAACATGATTTTCTGGAGAACAAAGATCTTGGACAGATATCATATTTCAAAAGAAACAATTAAAGAATGAGTGAATTAAAAAAACCCAGCTCTTAAGGATATGCATTTCTCTGAATTAAACCAGATGTAGCAGTTGCTTGACTATTTTTTTTTTTCTATTTCCCTTTAGATTCTGGTTCTTTAAATTTGCAACTGCACTTGCAATTAGTGTTGGAGCTTTCTTCATACCAGAGGGACCATTTACAACTGGTAAGGGAATATTGTCTTCCACTGTATCATGGTGCAATCGTAATGGGTTTTAAAACAAAGGCAAGTTCATGCTGATGTCTTACAGTTTTAATTGCAGCTGTGTAACTAGAGCACTTCTCTGTGTTTAGAGACGTTAAGACAGGGTGGTTAATTATCTGTGTTTCTTAGCTGGTTTTGTTTTCTCTTTTAGTCTGGTTTTATGTAGGTATGGCTGGAGCATTCTGCTTTATTCTTATTCAGCTGGTCTTGCTCATTGACTTTGCCCACTCCTGGAATGAATCTTGGGTTGAAAAAATGGAGGAAGGAAACTCAAGGTGCTGGTATGCAGGTAAAGGACTGTACTACAATCAAGTTTTAAATTTCAGTTAATGTGCATTATATTAAATAAGTTACTCACTGAATAGTGCATTTTACCAGAGTGCAGAAGGTCTGCTTTTTTTGCCCAAGTCTCATTTTCTCAGATCATGTAGTTCAGCTCCATTGATGTCCTCCTGATGTCAATTTAAATAAGGAGGAGCAGGAAGGGGAGCAGCAGCAGCCTTTGAGTAATAAGATCTAATCCCTGGGAGCAGGGCATCAGTTTCATAGAACCACAGACTGCCTGAGGCTGGAGAACCAGAGCAGCTTGTCTTGTGCAACCTCTGCTCAGGCAGGATCATCCTAGAGCACATTGCCAGGATTACTTATAGGACTTGCCTCTGAAGATGGAACTGAGGTTCTTGTTAATAATGGATCCCTTGGGGCAGGTCAGAGTGAAAAAACACTAGATGACTGGTGTTTATAAATATATATATATAGGCAGATTTATTTCAGAACAATTTGATTGCAATGGAAAGGAGGTATGTGGCCCTTATGGTTATTATCTGTAGAAATATAGCAGTATAAAAGCTAATAACACGTAATAAAATGTGTAAGGAAAAGAAAGAAAGAGAAAGAAAGGATAAGAGAAGGAAGATAACGCCACCCGTGGATCCAGCGACGAAACTTGATGCAGTTTAGATGGCCTTTGGCTGAAGTATCAGCTGCAGTCTTGATCCACTGGAGCCCATGGAACACTCAGTGCAATGGGTTTACTATATGTTGAGATTCAGCCTGTGTACCTCCTCTGGGGGGGTTAGGGTTTTACACAGATGCAACACTGGATCATGCAGAGTCCTCTGGTGGAAGGCCCCGGAAATTAGTCTGAGGGCTCTTTGGGAGGGTCTTTGATGGTTTATGGCACCTTCTAAAACATGACAGCTGCCTCTCACATCAGTGTAGTTGAACCAGTTATATCCCATTAGAAGTGATTAATACCTTCAGGCCTACATGAGAATGCCAATGTCCGGTATGGATGTGAAAGGGAATGGGGGGGGTGTTTTACCACTGAGCCAGTTGTGCAAGGAGGACATTGGCATGATGAAAAGCATTATCCCACCTAGCAGGATCTGCTCTTCCCTTATCTGGCTCAAAAAACAGCTTGTTGCTAAACAAAGGTTGGTTTGTCATGGTCATTGTCCGGTAATGGGTGGTCACCCTCTCTGCATCTGGGCTGTTCTTATGCAGATCCGAGGTTTTGCTACCACACTGCCAAAAACTCTCCTCCTCCCCTTCGGTTGAGGAGTGCAAACCTGGACTCAGGAAAGCATCCTTCTGCTTTTGCCAATGGCCGATTGTTTTGAGTTTTTAACCTTTTACATTCCAGTCTCTCAAAATTGCATCCAGATAGTATTGTATTCTTTCTTCATAACGCTTCAGACTATTGAGAACTGCTTTTGCATTTCAGTGCCCAGAACTCTCACTGTATACCATATCGAAAACTTGTTAATCACACGCTATTATTTCAATTTTAATAGTCTGTGTTATAAATGAGTTTAACTGTTGTTTTGTCTCTTCACAGCTCTCCTGTCAGCTACAGCTGTCAACTATCTGCTGTCTCTTGTAGCTATTGTCTTGTTTTACGTTTATTACACTCATCCAGAAGGTTGTTCTGAAAACAAGACATTTATCAGTGTTAATATGCTGCTGTGCATTGGTGCTTCTGTCATGTCAATTCTGCCAAGGATTCAGGTACAATTTTAATTGTTACCTCTCAGGGTTTTTTTTTTTTTTGTGTGTGTGTATCATGGTATAATTGTGCCCGAGTATTTTAAGTGCCTAACTTGCCTGGGTTTTGACTCCTTTGTATAGGAATCTCAGCCAAGGTCTGGTTTGCTGCAGTCTTCAGTGATCACAATTTATACCATGTATTTGACTTGGTCAGCTATGACCAATGAACCAGGTAAGTGTAGTAGCAGTGCACAGCTTTTTGGGTAACCATTTCAGCAGTAAATTGTATCCTCACCTTTTTTGAAGGCATTAGAATGGGGTAGTAGAATGGTCCAGGCAGGACTCACTAGTTTGTGTTTTCTTCCTCCAACCCCAACTTTCTGTAACAATACTGAAGAAATCGTTATTCCAAAGATAATGTGTTTTTCACTTGCTCACATGGTATGGAAGAATTTCTAGCTATTACTGACAGGGCTGCTGCATTCTAAAGCTTAAATTATGCAGATTACTGCAACTCCTCTGAGGTGTCTGGGAGATTCATCTTATCAGGTTTCATGTACTGATTATATTTTTCCAAACTGAGGATTTAAAACCAGTATAAATAAATTTTGTCAATGTTTGTGTCTGAAAAGAACCGAGCTTCTCTACCAATAAATTAATTCAGAAATTCTGGTGATTGAAACAAATTACCAGATACTGATTTTGGTGGTTTTAATTTGGTCTCTGACCCTTTTATCTTAACTATGGACAGTCTTCTGTGTTTCTGTGTCACAGCATATGTGAGTCATATCAAATCCTGACAGTGACTCTGGGGGAAATAAGTTTGTCTGCTGCTTTCAGCTGTTTAATCAGTATTACCCGTGGATGCTGTAGGTTGGGAACTGCTGATAACATGAAACCAACTTATTAGCATTGTTTTCGAACTTGGAGATGACTCTAGCATTCCATCTATAGAATATATGTTTGTCAAACTTGCTTTCTAGTGGTAGAATTTCTAAAACTTAATGTGCAGAAATTTTTATTGTGTTGTATCTAATTATGAGATGGAACAGTAAAGAAGTTGATGCATATCTTACGTAATTTTAAAATCCTTTTATTGAAGAGACAGACTGATGCCACATACTGTATTTCCCTGCTTTAGAGAGACTGAATAGGCTAAAATGAGAGTCAAAGCTTTTTTACTTCAAGATTGTCACAGTCATGAAGTTCCTTTCTATTACCATGTGTTCAGCATGGAAAAATGCTATTAAGTATGTATCCTGTTCTTCTTTTATGTAAGTTCTAATGCAGTTTCCCTCACAGACAGGCGCTGTAACCCAAGTTTGCTGAGCATCATTGGTTACAACAGCACTACCATTCCAACCCAAGGTCAGGTGGTGCAGTGGTGGGATGCACAAGGAATTGTAGGACTGGTTTTGTTTTTGCTGTGTGTTCTCTATTCAAGGTAAGGTTCCTTTAAAAAAATTTCTGTTAACTTGTAGTATTTCTTGTTTTAGGATACTGAATTGTATTTATTTGGGTAACTGTACTGTGTCCTTTACTGTTGAATACAGCATCCGAACATCCAACAACAGCCAAGTTAACAAGCTGATGCTGACCAGTGATGAATCCACACTGATAGAGGATGGGATGCCCAGGAGTGACGGCTCCCTTGATGATGGAGATGATGTTCACCGAGCCATAGATAATGAGAGGGATGGAGTTACTTACAGCTACTCCTTCTTTCACTTCATGCTTTTCTTGGCATCACTGTATATCATGATGACGCTTACCAACTGGTACAGGTATTTACATGTGATAATATGCTGTGCTAATAGTGAGCATACAAGATGCTGTCTTTCGCTGGACAAGGAGGCACAAGTTGTGTGCTCTGGAATGTAGGTCTTGAATAGGCCTTCTCAAGGGAATTATACCGTTTGAGCTATATTTACTGAATTTATTTGAAAATTGGGCATAGCCAACCTTGCTTACAAGCACTTACCGTATTTTCTATTGAAAATGAAATAGATTCAGTGAATCTATTGTGATTCACTGGTCTGCTGAAATATATCCTGCTGAAGCGAACAGGATAAAGTCTTACATTCTGTAACAACTGAAAACTAGTAAACACTAGACCTGTGTCTGGTACAGAGCGAGCTAGAAAAAGGAGGAATAGGACATGTTATATCAACAGGTCAAGGGACAGGTGTTCCTTCCCACCTACTCAGCATTGGTGACTCTGTACCTGGAGTGCTGGGTCCAGTTATGGGCTTTCCACTGTGAGAGAGACAGGGATATCCTGGAGAGAGTCCAGGAAAAGGCCACAAGGATGATGAAGGAACTGAAGCACCTGTAATATGAGGCAAGGCTGAGAGATCCGGAACTGTTCAGCCTGGACAAAAGAGGGCTCAGGGGGTCTCATCAGAGTATGTGAATACCTGAAGGGAGGGTGCAAAGGGGATGGAGCTGGGTCTTTTCAGTGGTGCCCAGTGACAGGACAAAGGGTACAAACTGAAACATGGGAGGTTCCCTCTGAACATCAGGAAACACTTCTTTCATTGCAAGGGTGATGGAGCACTGGCACAGGTTTCCCAGGGAGGTTTGTGCAGTCTCCATCCTTGGAGGTCCTCAAAAGCCATCTGGGGCCGCTGGCTTTAGGTGTCCCTGCTGGAATAGGGATGTTGGACCAGAGAACCTTCAGAGATCTCTTCCAGCCTCAGCCATTCTATGACAGTGCTTGGTGGAAGGAAATTAGCTTGTCAGTTCCCTGAAAAAATCCTCACAATAAAATAGTCCTCCTGTGTGTGAATTGTTAACAGAGCAGATGTTCTTCAGAATTTAAAAATATAAATTTATGGTCTCTAGTTATTTGGCAAAGAACAGTTTGTATTGCAGTAGCAATATTAGAAAGGTTCTTCCGTCAGAAGTAACTCTTAACAGATAGTCCTGCTTTAGATTTGATTTGTGGCACTGCTTGGGCCAATATGACATCAATATGATCAATTTTACTAGGTGTTTTCTTTTGGAAAGGTAAAATACATTATTTGTATCTCTTAAGCACTATCCATTTACTGCCTCTTCTGCAGATTTGCTTAGATATTCTGTGTAATCATTTCTGCTTCTTGACAACTTCTTAGTAAATACTTTTTATGCTGCTGTTGTTTTCCTCCTTCTTGTGACACCATCTTGTAAATGGTGTTCTTGTACAGACTGGTCTGAACTGCCTGGAAGAAGGGTAGAGATGTCCTTTTGAGGTGTGAAGTGAAAGCGATCCACTGTGTAAACAGTATTGAAGAGTAGCTTAGTACACAAGTATGTCGCAACTTGCAAATTACCTTTTTCTTTTCCTTCTTTCACAGTCCGGATTCTACTTACGAGACAATGACCAGCAAATGGCCGTCTGTCTGGGTGAAGATATCTTCCAGCTGGATTGGCATCGTGTTGTACGTGTGGACTCTGGTTGCTCCGCTGGTTCTTACAAACCGTGACTTTGACTAAGCTGTGCTGCTCTCCAGGGAGCCTGTGTCAGCTTCACCGTGTCTTTGAAACAAACAGTATTCCAGATAATAGTGCAGCTGTAAATACGTGTGTGCGTGCTGTCCATGTAGTATACCCTGCTTTATTCTGCATGATTACGTTGATCATGTCTTTTGTCATTTCACTAAATGACTTTTTCTAGCTGAGCTCAAATGGTAATTGCTGTAATGATGGTTTTCATAGGATTACTCCTAGATTGAGTGCTTTGAGAGCATGAGATGCAAGATCAAGAACTTCTGGAAGTACGTTTTCTCCCCTCAACTGCATTAAATAGTTATAGGAAAAAAAAGTGCAAGTTAATTAGGGTAACTAACAGTGCTAGGTCAGGCTTTCCAAATAAAGGAGGGGCTGCCTTTGATGATCCCTGTTGCCTTGATTCCAAAGTAAGCCTTGAGTAAGCGTTATTGACTCAAAACGGAGCATGTTGGAGTTTACTGGACATCTTGCAGCACTTTGGCACTAACAGCCTGACCTTTCTCATGCCGAGGGCAGCAGTACCTTTAGCACGGATGTGAGACGGGGAAACTTGCACCTGAAGCTGCAGAGGAGCCAGTGCCCTCCATGGTGCTGCTGGGTCTGATGTGTCCCACTGCAGAGAGGAGGACAGGCGCCCTGGGGAAAAAACACCCTTGTATCAGATGCTCAGAAGCATGTTTTTAAGGCACCTGTTTACAATGTGCATCTATGTATTTTTTTTCTAAGTAGTTTAAATGAGATAGCTGTGCTGTAATTTATTGCTGTTTTATGTGCCACTTCCTTCTTGGCTAAGCTACAATCACGGACTTTGCAAGGAGCCGAGTGGTGAAAGCTGTGTAAGCCCTTTAGAGGAATTGAGTATTGTTATTAAAAAAAAAAGTGGAAGGAGCACTGAAATTGCAGTAACTAAAGGAGGGGGTTTGCATTTACTGAGGCTTAAGCTGAAGTGTTTCTTAAAATATTGGGGGCTCTAAATCTTGAAATCTTTTATTATGTTAGGTATTTTGCTTGCCCATTGCCAGAGATGGACTTGAGCCTAGAAAGTCTAAATCTAGGCATGAGGTAAGACATCTGTTTGATTACAGTACTATAGTTCCTGTGCAGTTAGGAAATCTTAAAAGCTTTTGTGCTTGTTGCTTTGTAACTGAAGTACATAAGCTGCATTATTTCTCTGTTTCTTGTTACAACTTGAGACAGCAGCCTGACTGGGGGTGACCCTGAAGCCTGCAGCAGATGTCATGCTCGTCTCTTACAGTGGTGTTTGTAACTGTGACTTCCTGTTGCTAGTCTCTAAGCTTTTAATTCTGCACTGAACACTAACATTTACTGCAAAAGTCTGACATGTCAGTCAAACTTGAGATGGTAATGGAAAGAGCAGTAAAGGCTTGTAATAATTTGGAGTATGTTGTCACCTTATTAATAAATAAATTTGGATGAAGATGTTTCCTGACTTTTGATGTCTCATACTGTGGCCAGTTCAAGGTTTTGTGTTACATTCTCATCCCCTCTTTCCAGGGATGCTTTACAGCACTGTCAGATTCTGAGCAGTAACAGCTGACAGTGCTGCAAAGCACACCTCTAAGGCCGTCCCCACCAATTTGGGAGATACTTTATAACCCTCTGGGTGAAGCTCTCTGCCAGTTCTCTCTGTGCGCTTTGCAGCTGTGTGTCTGCAGACACAGACATGCCTTGCTCCTCTGACTGCATTCCTCCTCCACCAGCTGCTGCTGCCGAATTGGACTGTTCAAATTCAGTAAAACACCTCAACACTGATCCTACTTCAGCAGTTCTTTACTTTCTTGACTTCATTTTGACTTACTGTTTATATGAGAGTAGGAGTTCAGGGTGAGATGAGTGTGTCAGCTGCCCCTTCAAACCCTTCTGGTTCTGTAACCCAACTACAGAAATTCACTTCAGCAGCTGTGACAGGCTTCAATGAGTGTAGCAATGGACATGCATGTTCGAGGAGGTGTAGGGCTCCTCCCTGGGAAGGAAAGTGATGGCGCTCTGCCACAGATTCTCGGTAAGAAATCAAGGAGAAAACACTCTGTTGTTTGGAAAACAGTTTGCTGCACTAGGCATTTATTTTGGACACTTATAAGTACTTGAAGTTTGCAGATAAACTGTTCTCCAGTAATTGTTCACAGAAGCAGACCTCCTTGCACAGCTAAGATAAGAAAACCAGAGGCTGTTGAATCCATACCCACCTGGTACATGGAATAAGAGACAAACTCTTTAACAAGTATCACACTTAAGTAACATTTATTTTATCAGCATAGATGGTCAAAGTTAAAAGTATTCATGCAGTCATGGGGCCTGGTGGCTATCAAGAACTTTTCCCCAGTTTGTGCTATGTGTGAGCACTTCCACTGAAGTGAAAGTAAGGCAGAACCAAGATTTAGCAAGGTACAGGCACTTTGTTCCCAGTTCACACAGGGAAAAAAAAAGCCTACATCAGGTCCTGGTCCCCCCACCCCAAAAAAGCCTCATGTGTGTTAAACAAAATGTAAAAAATTTGAAAAAAAAAAAAAAAAGGAAATACATAAAATCAGTGCTCCCTAACCATACGCTACTAGTTTATGTCATCATATGTAAGACCAGACGTATAAGAACTATAAATGAAAGCTCACTACTGACGAGTGTTGGGTACTTAGCGAGGTGTGTAACAAAAGTGTTCAGCGCAATGCAGCAGCAGTCTGACTCAGTACTGCCAGCCATGCCCGGTGGCTCGTCTAAGGGTGTAACTAAACAACTGCTTGTACGAAGATAGGAAAGGTACTTTAGATTCCACATACCCGGTTACATAAAACAGTGATTTACAAAAAACTCATACCAAACAATATTCTAAATAAATAGTTCATCTTCTATACAGAGTCCCCCCTCACATCAGTTATCCAAAAAGGACATATCTGTGTCCATAGGTGCTGGAGCAAGTTCACATAGATAGAACAGTGTGGCTTCACTCGCCTCTGCTTCAGTCAGTGGCTCCAGGCGCACCAGTTTGCTCTGGGTGGGCTCAGGATCCAGGCTGCTCTCCAGGAGCTCGTCCCCTTCCAGGGACTTGTCAACAGTGGAAGGAGTTTCAGCTGTGAAGCTCCCACTCTCAAAGGCAGAGCCTGGGTTCCCATCGAGGAATGCAAGGAGTGGAAACGCAGTGTAATGTATCAGCTGCTTATCTGAGGGGAAAAAATGCCCAGAATATCAGTTCACATGCCTTTCTATATGAAGAAGGAAAAAACAAAATGCAACCTGCAGCACTTATTTCAAGAATAATTAATAAAAAACATAAGAGGTGTTTGTTTTAAATGTGTTGTTAAAGAAATGCTACATTCACACATAACACTGTGCAAATTCTCCTGCAAAACATCAATTTCTTTGCATCTGGTGCAGTGCCAAAAATCTAAATCAAATATAGTAAGTATTTTGTTTTGGTTATTTGTTCATCGGCATAACAAAAAACCAGAAAAAGAGTGAATAACCAAGATGGCTTTTAGAACAACGCATATTCAACTGTTTAAGTATTTCAACAAATCACTACAACTAACCTGATCTGGGCTTAGAAGCTTGTGTTTCCTGTGAAGCCGCTGGACCAGCATTATTCTTGTTAGTTTCTTTTCCCTTTGTCTCCGTCTGGGAACAAAAGCAAACTCTTAAACACAAGCTTAAAGCCTGCACCAGTGCCACTGGAACACAGGCGACCAACTATTAAAAAAACCTACAACTGTTATTTGTGAAGGCATGCAGTGGCATTATCAATATTATCCATGCTAACAGACCTTGGCTGAGAAAATGTGAAATGGAAACACAGCCTACCAAGCAAGAACCAAAACTAATGCTTGTAATTGGAATAGGACAATTTCAAAGAGCTACATCTTTGCTCCACTGCTTATTCTTGCATTTCTTTTCCACCAGAGAATACAGATGAAACCATTCTGACAGTGTGTACCATGTTTGCAAGTACTAAAATCTTGGGGGATACAAACATCAAGAGACTGGTACAATGTAGAGGTATTGGCCGAAGGATAATACAAGTTTTAAAGGACATTATTAATGTCCTTTAATAATTAAGGCGTTGCCCCTCTAGTGTTTAAAGCCTAAGAAACAGGATGAAATCAGCTGTACTCTTTTAATTCTCATGAAAGTCTTAAAAGCCAGAGCATGAAGTGCCATACCAGTAAAGAAAACAGCAAAAGGTGAGTGCAGACTGCATCTCTCACTAATGCGTAGGTTGAGCAATGGATTTAAGACTTACTTTGGTATTAGCGATATGATCATGATCTGTGGGATTCATCTGCACAGAGCTCGTAAAAAGCTGAATGAGACAAAACATCAAGTTTTAGGTATCTCGATGCTGCTATTAGGAATACAGTATCATCGCATCTGCATGTGTGAGAATAATAACCCCTGTACTTATTCCACCCTCTATGAGGATTGGAATTTATTTACAGGTAGTTACCACTTTTGCAAAGAAAGCCAGCTTTGGAGCACAATGGTTTAGGATTCCAGGAAACTCAGTCACAAAGAAAACAATTTTATTGCATTTAACTAACACGGTCTGCTGCAGTTCTAAAACACCAATTTCTTCTTACTTTGCTGCACAGGTAATTCTGTCTACAATACGGACAAACGCAACCTGCTCAGGTTTGCAAGTGACACCAAAGAGGAAGGAGTCAACACGCAGGAGAGCAGAGCTGCCATTAAGAGGGGTCTCAATGAAGTGGGAGAGGGGCCAACAGGCACTCCAACAAGGTTCAACAGCCACATATCCTCCTCAGGATCCAGTAACATCAAGCACTGGCCCAGGTTAGGGTTATGAACAAACGGACAGGGAACAGCATCTTGGAGAGGGGACATGGGAGTCATCGCAGACAACACCCTGCCACCAGCCAAAACCATGGCCTTGCTACTGGGAGACAAGCTCTGCTATAGGCAGCACAGTCAGGATGTCACTGGAAGCAATTCCTTCTCTCTGTACAGCACCTGAGGCCACTTGTGGAAGAGCGTCTAGTTTTAGGCCTCCCAGTACAAGAGTTTTCAAATTAGAGGGTGTTCAGAAGGTCATAGATGTTTGGAGGCTTGAGACATAGAAGAGACTCAGGAAACCTGGCTAATCTGTGTCTGAAGAGGGCAGACGAGGGAGGATAACTGCACTTTTCCACTGCTCTGTTACGGAGAAGGCAAACTCCAACTAGATGAAGGACAAGAGGCAAGAGCTACAAGCTGCAGCAGGGAAAACTGTTACTAACATAAGGAAATTTTTCACTAAGAAGAGTCAAGCCCTCAACAGACACCCAAGAGCCCATCTTTGGAGATTTTGGAATTTGAGTAAACAAGACCCAGAGCACCAAGATCCAGCTTTCAAGCAGACCCTGTTTTGAGCAGAGGGGCTGGGACTACATGACATGCACAGGCGCCCTCCAACCCAGGCCATTCTACTCAACATAAACCTGAAGGAATCTGAAATTGTAGGCAAACTTGTGAAATAAATGTGAAGAGCCTTTTTAACTCCAGTTCATTGAGAAGATCACAGATGATGTGCTGGGTTATTTCAAAGCAAGAGTATTTATCTAGTTGATGTCTAAGTTCACACTGCAACAAACAGAAGCATGATCTCTTTCATTAATAAAACCATTCTTCAATAAAAAGCTTACGCATTCATTTGAGCAGTGGTATAGCACTAATTATACCAGTGCTCCAGAAATATGTATAAGTATTTGTAACTTTGCTTTGTAGAGGTAAGAGAGGGAAAAAAATCAGTTGTGCTTTAAATCCATTCTTAACAGTAACAACACATACAAATCTTTCTAAAGACTTACTACCAAAATATTTAAAATAAACAATCAGAATTACATCGACCAGGAGATCTGGATCTATGCTGAACTGTCGTCCCGATAACATAGCCTGGAAGTCCTCTAAACTGCAGTCGATACTGTCAAGATAATCCAGAAGTTCAACTCTAGAAGACAAACAGTATTGTATCCCTTAACAAAGTAAGAGACATCCTCAAGTAAACTTTACACACATGTACTACACGCATCCAAAATTCTTCACCAGAACTAGAATGAACTAAGAAAATGAAGAAAATGAAAACTTTTAGCCTCTTTAGAGCAGAACCCAAGTAAAGCAAATGGGTGCCCTAACACAGGTATTGCAGGAATCATATCAACATAACACTATGACATGACATTAGCCCCACAAAGTCCTAATGAGTCCCATCCACCTGCAAGAGTGACACAAATAAATCCTGACAGTTTAAACAATGATATCAGCAATATTACACTGCCAGATTATGCATCCCAACTCACTCACTTCACAATGAGAATCAGAGGTCACACCTTAAAATACTTTAGAAACTGTCTAGAATAACAGTGGACTATACATTTAGCATTCTCAGTAGAAAATACTACTCAGTTCTTTTTACTTCAGTCAAATAATATGTTCTAATACTTGAAAAAACCCCAGAAGACCAGACTACTCACTTTCCAAGAAGATTTATATTCTGTGAAATTACTCCATTTTCATTGAGTATGGAATCCATCACTGACACTGGATCTTCTGCAGTTAAAGTTGACTGGTTATTCAGCTGTACAGCACTTGACATGAGTGGACTTGTGCTGTCACCGACAGGGCTGACTGGATCATTACCTGGGACAGCAACCGACTCGGTGCTTTTATCCCCTTGAATTACAGGGGCGTATTCATCTTCATTATCATCTTCCACAATTACAATATCAGGAGAATGATAGCTACAACTACAGCTGTAATACAAGATAGATTAATTAGAGCATTTAATACATTCATGTAAATTGGTACAATTCAACAGGTTTAGTTATTCCTCACTTTAGTCAAGCTCCTATATGGAAATAAATTTTCCTACTGCTTTTTAATACTAAACACAGAAAGATACTCTCAATATCTATTTTCCATTGATATGGTTCTGTAATGCTCAAAAAAGTTAATGCAGCTCAGCTAGGACACACTGTTGTGCTAGACCACTCTAATCAACTATTAAAAAGGTATAGGAACACTGGTATTTTTTTCATTAAAACAACTATAAGTTTGCATATACATTAAAACAACTATAAGTTCACATATAAAGTATTGTACAAAGTGGACCAATGCATAGGCGGCTATCAAACTAGACAGACAATATATATTTTGCAAATTTCCTGTTCAAAAGAATCAATTCTGAAGCATCCATAACATAAAGGATCTCAGTCAACAGGTTTATAGTTAATTAACCTTGTTACGTATACCAGGAAATATAACCTGAAAACCAAGAGTGAGCATCAACTAATTTGCCTTTCATCTGTATTCTGGTTCTTAACCCTTAAGTTAAGCTGTTAGTTACACTGCCTCTCTATCACAGCCTTATCCTCATGAAGCTTTTCCATCAGAGAATGCATTCCCTGGGACATGAGCTGAGGAAGAACAATGGTACCAGTTCAAGTGTAAGGGAGAAATACCTAACTTTTATTCCTTAAGGCATAATACATGCCCTATCATTCCAACGTAACCCAGGAAGAGAACTGCATCTCAATCCCTGGACCAAGTTTTGACATGCTCATGGCTGCAAAATGAACTACTTCTGTAGTACTAGAGTACAAATAGGAAGGAACATAGTCACAAAACACTTGGAACTGACACCTGCCCTCCCCGCCCTGAATTTAGCTGGCTTAATGAAGTTCAAAGACTCACACCAACACCTGACAAACAACACAGGCAAATTATTCTACACAAAAAATCTGTAAAAACAAGGTAAGTCACTCCTGTCTGTATTCATAACCAAAAGTAAGAAAGCACCTGTCTTTGGACAAATAGTGTTTCATAAGAGTGCAATAATACAAATTGCTTTCACCAGTTTCTATCCACCCGCCACATATTAAAACTTCAACAGCCAATTCATTAGTTGGACCAAATCCAGAGACCAATAAATCAAAACCTAGTGTGAATTCATAGATGAAGTTTCTATACGTGTTGCAGTGCTAAACAATTCTGACCACTTCACTGAAACATGCTACTAAGACATCTGAATTACTGCATATTATACAACACTGAAAGCCATCATCTACATACACTTCTAAGGACTTCTTACTTGGAAGAATCTGAAGTGGTATCTTCATTTGTTTCTGGTGTAACAGGAAGATTTTCTTCATCACCCATGGGATTTTCTTCATCACCCACATCTTCGGTGACATCGTAAATAACGATGTCATCTGAAATCTGTTCCCTTTGTTTTAAGCCCTCATTTCTGTTGAGAGGTACCTGAGAATTATTTTTAAAGGAGTCAGAGGACAGAAGGATGATGAGCTTCAGCATTTCTACAGTTACCATTTTATCTTACAACGCTTGAAATCTAAAAAAGTCTAAGAGTCTTCCTAAACACCTCTGAGATTATGAGCTGTTTGTATAGATCTACCTTTAATAGAAAAAGCCATGCAAGTAAATGAACAACATGGAAAATGCCAGCTACAGGAAAAAAAGTTTGGCAAATACTACAGGCATAGAAATAAAAATATACTAGCACTGTCAGCAAACACAACAGAAAAGCTGCAAAAGCAGGACCACACAAGAATTAAAAATATTAAAAGAGTGATCGCTGTTCAAATAGTACTTTGTTACAAAGCTACTAACAGTGGTGCCATGCTCCAGCACTCATTTTAATGATTTCCCCACCAACCATTACTTGGACAGCAGAAAACAACTTTCCGTGGTGTGACTGCTTCAAATGGCACAGGAACATGACATTATTTTGCTGGACTGGATGCTGCCTTGCAGAGCAACTCACTCAACCCCTGCCCCTGTATGGGGCTAGGGGTGCCTCACTCCCAGAGATAATACAACATATATGTACTATTTCTAACAGCACTATTCTTAAAAGCAAACTGCTTTCAGTAGGCTTATGTCAAGCCATATTTAATACACAGGCAACTGCTTTATACATGCTGATGTTGTAAAGCAAATGGCAATTATCAACATGACATGACCTATTGCTCCTACAAGGAGATAGCTCTCAGTACACTGCTGTTTCCAGTAAGACAATCTACTTCATCCATCTGCCCCCCTGCACTCCTTCCTTCATCATAACAGAGAGTACCCATAATAGAAAACTTACATGGTGGCTGCTGTCAGCTGGTTCTTTCACAATTTTCTGAAAAACATTTGACTTTGTAGGTCCATTAGTGTTCAGAAGTAGAGGCCTAAATCAGAAAGAGTAAAGGAAGCAAGCAATCTCAAAACCACTTCTTTGGTTTTAGTCAACAAGGCATGTCCATTTATTGACTGAACAGCAAGTTTTCAAGATCATATTTACCTCTTGCGTTTTAGGCTCACTAGCTGGTTATTCTGCACCAAGGTAACAATGAATTGTACAATCTGTAAGGGAAAGAACACTATTGTTAATCACTCAAACAATTAGAATTCTAATAAGCAATGACAGAAGGCACACAGGGATGTGGATCTTATACATAAGCGGTATCTGGTGAAAGGCATTCTTGACAGATTCAGAAAAAATTACATGTACTATTAACATTATAAATATATGGTCAGCAGGTAAGCTAAGTGGGACAGCAGTGAATTTCCAGTACAGAACTTTGTAATTCTTTCAGTGAGAAAGTTTTTCTCAAGATCATCCAACACAGATTACTAGTTATCCAATTCCTGAAGTAATAAAAGCTGGTAGGGCCATTTTAAGGGTACCTTAATGATTGATGTATGATGTTCTTGAACCTCTTAGAAAGTTTTACAAGACTATTGCCTTATTTTCTGCTTATCCAGGAAAATACAATGAATGTTTGTTTCACTAAGATTTGTTCACCATATACCACCGTGTTGTTTTTTCTATTAAAGAGACGTTTCACACTACAAAAAAAATGAGTGAGGACAAAACAAGGTAACGTGGCACAGTATTCCTAGTTCAGAAGCAGTCCCTCATGCACATACAACACTTGAATGAAGCCTTACCTTTCGAATAACTTGCTGTTGTTGCAAGTGTTTTGCTCTCAGTTCTGACACTTCCCTCCAAAGGGATTCATTCTCTCTGTTTAAAAATGATTTAAAAGTCAAACTAAAACTAAGTTATAAAACATTTATATTAATTTTTGTTAAATATTAGTAGGCTTCGTTAAAGCTCTTTGAAATGTGTTTTTAAATCAGGGGGTGGGAATGTCATACAGTCATCAGCCTTGGAAAGTAATTATAAAATGAAGACTCAAATACAACAAATAGCTTCCAGAGAATTTCCATCCCCTTTAAAGGAAGAAAAAAATATTTGCTAATTTGGCAGTATTTATTACCTTTACATTTAGCATTTAAAAATTAACTATTTTAATCCTTTCCCATAAAAATGAAGTTACCTTCTCTTCCTCCTTCTAAGAATTAAATAAAAACATCAAGCATACAACTGGTTTCTGGCAGCAAAGGACCAAACAGCGTAAGAATGCTGTTTTCTCTCACTACTAAAAGCCAGACTTCTTCACCTACATCAAGCCTGCTTGTCCTCTCTCATACAGCTCTTGCTAGGTGCAAGCCACCTGCCAGCAATTGTCCAACAACCTTGAAAGCACATTTCTGTACACGCTTTGCTTGTGTATCCAAAACAAGCTCTCTAGTCACACATGCAGCTATAGCCATTCAGTTGCCTCTATTAGCTCCAGTAAAGGGGCACATTAGATGCTAAAAGGTAACAAGAGCATGTCAGAGGTGGCAGTTTTCATTAAACACTATCATTTTACAAATTTTACTTGTTCCAGTAGTCACAGGAGGCCAGTTACTGGGACAGTGTAAAAACTGCCTGTGCTATGGTAACCATGAGAAGTTTGTGTCCAACAGCATATTGCATATTAAGAGGTAGATAATGGAATACCAAAAACTTCAATGAATAGGGAAAGACAACACACCACTCTCCTCTCTTTTGCAGTTTAATTTTCAACACAGAGAAACAAAATCCACCGATGTTCAGTTTTTAGGAAACCTTTAGCTGAGTTTCCAGAAACAGCTGTTCATATGCAGTGTGATGCAGGGTATTACTCCTCAGACTGCTCCTACATCCAACATACCATTTAAGAGTACAGTTTCATCACAAAATCAACAACTGAAGTCAGGGATTCTGAACCTTCTGAACTGTCTAACTAGCTTTATTAACATGTTTAGTATGACTAGGTCTTATGATTTAGCTCCACTTTCTACCTTATTAATTTTAAACTGATGGAACACCAATAGGGATGTCAAAGCCAACCATTCTAACATCTCTTCAAACTGTCAGGTCATTTTCAACTGGACATCACTGCAGTAAAAGTCAGCCCTGCTCTGGGCAGGGGTTTGGACCCAACAGTCTTCTGAGGTTATTTCAACCCAAATTTGACTAGGATTTGAAAATGGCAAATAGGAGCACCTTTACTCTAGACTGGTCAACTCTAATGAAGACTCTTCCTAGTCAAAGTTAAGTTTGCCTCTGAATATTCTACCACTTAAGCAACCACAACTGAAGACCAGAACTGAAAGAATTTACTTCTTAAAACTTGAATTAATCAGTGACCTCTGGCATAGAGATACACCATCACTTACTTTTGCAACGTAAGTTAAGGTGTTCTGAGACACGAGTTCCTATTCAGGTGATGTGACTTAAGAGTGCACAATGTTATGCTCATATATCTTGTTTGTATCTACATATCCAAAAGGATTAAGTAATTTGTGACACACAATGTCTCTCACTGTTGACAATAAATCATAATTTCTAAGTATTAATAATGCAATTCCAAAAATACTCTATTTACATTTGGATTTTAGATTTTTTCCACTGTCACTGAGGTAACATGAATTTCCAAACTAGATTTCTAAACACATTTTCATAGGCATTAACTCTTCTGCAATTTTAAGCAGTGATGGATCAAAGAAAATAATGGGAAAATAAAAATCAATGAGCAAAGACATTAGCTGCTGTAAGAAAGTATTCTATGAAATTTATAGAACCCAAACTCTGCCTCAAACGAAAGGCAGTAACTACTTCAAACTTCATGATATAAACCAGCATACTTTATGCTAAAAGCAGATTTGAATGTTCAGCCTCAGTAGCATTATGGAACAATTATTATAGGTGTTATTGAATTGCTCATTACTAGATGGTTCTGCAAACACCAACATTGTCTATTACTTTTAACAATATCAGAATATTCAATTTTTAACGCAATTTCCCCATTGAAATTTATGTTCCTAAAACAATAATAAAATTAGGCAACCAGAAAGGAAGAGACACCTAAAATTAGGTCTTTGTCCAATATGTCGTATCAGAATTACTCAGCATTAAGGTTCAGTTACTGATGCAGCAACTTACCTCTTCAAAAGAGACAACTGAGATTCAATAGTTGTTTGTTTAATTTGCACCTTTTGAGCACTACATATGATTTTGGAGAGATCTTCCTGACGTATTTTGTTTTCTTCGGGTCTCGAAGATGAAACCTTTAAAAGATTAGAATCCAGAAACACCACTTCCCTTTAGTCATACTTAACTATTATTCTCTTTTGCTGATCAAATGTATTTTCCTACTAGTGTTGACAAACTATCCATTTGAGTTAATAATAAACCAAGCATCAAAACAAAGCCCAAAACCAGAAACATAGCAGTCATCACATTAGCTTCTGCTGTTACAAACATATGTGTACATTAATAATCTTTAGGAATTCTCCCAAGTGCTCAACTTCATCATAAATGCTTCACAATAACCTGATGTTAGTAAGCATATCACTCTGTGCTGATTTTGGCTGGGTCAGAGTTAATTTTCCTCATATGGGGCTGTGTTTTGGATCTGTACTGCTGCATTGCACTGTTGGCAATAACAGATCCATTTCTGTTACTGCTGAGCAGTGCTTACACACAGAGTCAAGGCCTTTTCTGCTTCTGATCCCACTGCACCAGTGAGTTGGCTCGGAGAGCACAAGAAACTGGGAGGGGACACACATGGCTGGGACAGTTTTCCCCAGCTGACCAAAGAGATATTACATAGCATATGGTGTCATGCTGAGTATGTAAAACTTGAGGATAAAGAAGGAAGGGGGGAGTGTTCAAAGTGAGCATTTGTCCTCCCAAGTCTATGTTATGCGTGATTGGGCCCTGCTTTCCTGGGGATGGCTGAACACCTGCCTGCCCATGGGAAGTGGTAAATGAATTCCCTGTTTTGTTTTGCTTGCTTATGTGGCTTTTGCTTTACTTATTACACTGCCTTTATCTCAACTCAAGAGTCTTCTCACTTTTACTATCCTAATTCACTCCCACATCCTGACATGAGGGGAGTGAGCAGGTCTGTGGGGCCGAGTTGCTGACTGGGGTTAAACCACGACGCCCACCTCTAACCAGAGTTTAATTTACCGTATTTCTGTTTGATATCTATATTCACCTGACTCACAGTAACAGCAGAGCACATTTCATAGTCATATTTAGCAACATAACAAACATTTACTTATAGATTTTCCCCCCAGTTCTCTCTGGAGGAATGTTTAATGTTTTATTCTGAAACAAGCTACATAAATAAGCAGTTTCTTGTATTATTGATGGTAAAGTTAAAACATACTCTGCACTTCTAATAATGTCTTGAAAATTGTCATATTTGCATAACTCACTCATTTTTGCCACCTGAGAAACTTACTATAATGATGGTAAAGTAGGTTAAATAAAGAAGGCTAGTCAAATCCTCCAAAATATCTTTAAACAAGTTCAAGATAAAACGGTAAGCAGCACAGTTTGCTTCCATAACTCCAAACTTAATTTACACTCACAATCCTGCAGTTAAACATGACATGAATTTTGCTGTTCATCAATACTTAGTAGTACAGGTTTTCTACATACTGAGTTTTCACTAACCTTCCTCTTAATGTGTTCCAGCAAGTCCTCCCGGCCCTGCCTAAAGTATGCGTGCCGAAACTCTACTGGACCATCTCGTTCCAGTTTGACAATCCCAGAATCAACATGGACAACTTTTCGGAAGCCATCTTTAAAAAAAAAAAAAAAAAAGCTTCAAAACCCACATTAAAAAATTCAAAGTACGCTATCTATTAACTATCCTATTAACAACTCCAAGGATAAGACACTATCCTAGTTGCAGAGAACACAGGGCCACTGCTCAAGGGAAATTATAATTAAACATGTGCATACAGGACCTAGAACTATACCAGAACGGAAAAATCCAGGAACTTACACATGTTTAACTGTCTGACAAAGCTTGCCATGTTGTTGTGCTTGAAGTACTTTGGAAGAATCTCTTTTGCGAATCTCTGTTCATCCAACACCAAGAAACTCTTGCCATTCTAAAATGAGAGAGACACATTAAGCTACTTAAAAACCATAGCACAAAACACACTGGGCTTTTAGCATCTATCACCAGATAGGAATGTTTCCTTTGTGCATGCAGTACGTTACCAATCTGTTTGCCTACAACTTTCCAAAACAAAAAGCAACTGGGTACTATCAATTTACATCATTATCTGTATCTGAAGGGGAACATCTCTATTGTTACTTCTTGCTTCCTCAAGAAATGAATTGTTTATCAACAGTTATCACAGTTTCACTACAGGACAAAACTATCAATTTCGTACATAGTTCTAGAGTCTTCGTAAGGCAACTAACAAAGAGCCTGAGCAAGATAAAAAAACACCACTAGCTGAAAAGTCCCATCTACTTTCCACAACGAAAGCATGGGCAGTTTGACAGGACTTGCAGAGCAGATGGAGCTGTCAAAGAGCTGAGTACGTCCACTGGGTTTTGGAGTTACCAAAAAGGTAACCACCTAAGGCAACATCCCCCTTCTCCTGGAATGCCAGTTATGAGGGAGGACTCATCTTCTATTTAATCCACAGGCTTTGACTAAAATAGAAAGATCAGCTCTTTGTTCTCCAATGACTGCACCCCATTAACTACAGAAGTAACTGGCAAAATTCAAATTACCTACTTCAAAATGTCTTAGCTGTTGTCTGTACATCCACAGTACTCTAACCCTGCTCATTAAAATGAAAAGTCTGTAATTTTCAAAAAATCTCAACACTGTTACTCCATCCTCTTAGAGGCCCTTTAGTTCAGTGAGCCACATCTCTTTCTTATCCTCAAATGCCAGCAGTTCTATGGTCACAAGAAGCTTAAAGAACGAACCACAACACATCAAGATCCTTATCCAAGGGCTCGTGTCCTGGTTTCAGCAGGGATAGAATTAATTTTTTAATTAGCAGCTTGTACAGTGCTGAGTTTTGGATTCAGTAGGATAATAATGTTCATAATACACTGATCTTTTAGTTGTAGCTGAGCAGTGCATACCCTAGGTCGAGGACTTTTCGGCTTCCCAAGCTCTGCCAGTGAGCAGGTGCACAAGAAGCTGTGAGGGAGCATGGGGAGGGAGGGAGTGGTATGCACCACCACACCAGAACAGCTGACACACACACTGGTCAAAGGGGCACTTCATACCACAGAACATCATCTCCGGTATATAGACTGGGGGAATTATCCTGACGGGGGGTGGGGGAGGGAAGTCAACTGCTGTGCGTGGATGGGCTGTGTGGTCTTGGATTTTCTCTCTCTGTCCTTTATTTTGTTTCAACTATTAAATGGTTCTTATCTGAACACACAGGTTTTACTTTTTTAACCAGGATGGGCAAAAGCGAGCAAGAAGCTGTGCTGTACTTAACTGCCAGCTGGGGTTAAACCACAACAGCTTGTGGCTGATAAACCAGGAAGCAAGGAACATCAGAAACAGGATTTTATAAAAGGCTCTTCACTGGATGAGTTAGGTTCTTAACACTGACAGAAAGGTGGGAAGATGAAAACTTCCAGTAATGCCTGCCTACTTCCTGCTGAGAATCAGTGGAAGGCCAAGGGGAAGTAAAAGAACTGCCAGGAACAGACTATTTTAGCTAATGCTGTGTGAAACTCACCAACTGAAGGTGCTCAAACACGTGACACTACAGTGACCTGTGACACCAACAGACAACTTCCATGTGGTGTCTTCACTTTGTCCATTTGATATTTACATCAAAGGTGTACAGATATTAAGGCCTGTAAGCATCACTACACAGCTCAAGACAATTTCCAACTTCTAGTGCCAATGACTGCAGCATACAGCAGTCTTCCAAGTGCTTCATTTGGTACTCTTCATCCATATTTCCTCTGACAACATGTACTTGGTTTCACTGACATATGCATGCAGGGAGACAAAATTTGGTTGTTTTGTTTCAGATGAAATTTATCCTTACAGTATAAGGATACAGATTTGTACAGAAGGAAGGTGAAATATTGTAGTAATTGTACTCTCCCTTTCCTGTTACACTTGGTACACTGGTTGCCAATAACATCAACTGTCATTATTGGACCTTCCCTCTAGAAACAGCCTCACAGAATCTCAATTAGCCTTTATTGTTAATTAACAAAATAAAACGAGGATACCTAAAAGTCTTGGTGTGTTTTCTCGAGATAAACATAAGCAATGAATCTGGAATGTCTCCATTAAAAGCATAATGTAGCAAAACCAGCACTTCTGAAGGTAGCTAACATGAATCTTCATATAGCCCTTATTACGCCTCTTCAAAAAAAAAAAATGAAAACAATAAAAGAGAGAAAAGCTACCATAATCTTTCGAGGCCTCCTGCTACCACCTTTGGCGACTTTTGGCTGAAGTTACTGGTAAATCATTATCAGTAAAATGTATAAGACGTTTTATCATTCCTAGAGCAGCTCTCAGTTGAGTTTATCTCAACACCACTCGAGGATGTTGACACAGTTTGAGAACGGGATTGTTTTGAAAACGGGGTACAGAGAAAAACAGTTATTATTAAATTACGTGCTTAGCATTTTGCACAAGACTCAATGATGCTCGCTGCGGCAACTTGCCAGCCCTTCGTTATGCTGTAAGAAGATGGGTGCCCAATTAGACTTTCCCCAAGGCCCATCCTCTTCCCACCGCTCCCGCAGGTGGACACCGAGCCCGGGAAGCCGCCGGAACACCCCGCTCTCCCCTTCCTCCTGGAGGCTCTCATCGAGGGCGAGCCCCGCCACTGACGCACCCCCCTCCCGCGGTGGGAGATTGCTCGCACTACGGCGCCCTAAACACCGCGTACGGAGCACCCCGCCACTCCCGGGCCCTTGCCCTCCGCTCCGAGCCACGGGGCCCCCGCCGCCCGGGGAAGTCCCGGCCTGCTCAGTCGGGGCCGGCAAGCGAGCGGCTCCCCCGGCAGCGGCGCTCCCGCTCCACAGGTAATTCGAGGCCGAGGCCGAGCAGCGGCCCAGCCGGGCCCGGCCCGGCCCCGGAGGAGCCCGACCGAGCCATGCGGCCGTGTCCTGGCTTTCTGCCCTCCCCGCGCGCACCCCGAGGCCCGGGCACCGCCCCCAGCAGGGCCCAGGGCCCGGTGCCCGAGCAGGAGGGCGGGGTGGGGGGTGGTGGCTCCCGCCACACGCGGGCAGGAAAGGGGGTGGGGGGGGGTGGGGGGTCGGCCGACCTGGCTCCAGGTGATGAGCTGGTTGCTGGGGGTCTCGCCCAGCAGAGCCCACAGCTTGCTGAGGAAGGCCGGGACCCCCGGGCCGGCGAAGGGCGGCGGCTGCTGAGGGTGCTGCGGGGCCGGGGGCTGCGGGGCCTGGGGCTGCGCCTGCTGCTGCTGCTGCTTCATTGTCGCGGTGCCTCTGCCTGTGCCGGGGCCTCTGCCGGGGGGGGGC
>JAWWMP010000116.1:63581802-63606632 GCA_035047865.1 Dendrocincla tyrannina
CCGTCCCGTCCCGTCCCGTCCCGCCCCGCCCCGCCCCGCCCCTCGCGCGGACCCCGCGTGCGCACCAGCCCCGCCGCAGGCGCGCGTGCGCGTCGGCCCCGCCCCTTTCGCCCGACCTTTACATAACGGCCCCACGTGCGCCGCTCTCACGTGTCACAACAGCGCCGGCACGCGCCGGACGGGGCCAATAGGGGCGCGCCTCGCCCCGGGGGGGCGGGGCCACGGCCACGCGGAGCAGCCGCACGTTCCCGCCGGAGAGCGCGCGCCATTGGGTGGGGGGGGGGCACGTCTGAGAGAGGTGGGGCACGTGAGGGGGCGGGGTGCGGCCCCGGGGAAAGGCCTGAGGGAGCGCAGGAGGGGCCTGCCGAAAGGAATTACCCCATCCAGGGCTTTGGGAAAGGGTGAAGAAATAGCTGGTCAGCTGAGAAACATAAGCACACGGGGCACTGTACGTTGCGCTGTACGCGACCTAATAAAAAGAACATTTAACGGGAGCATCCCAATCAACTCTAAAAATAACCAAACCACAACCCCAAACCACTCAGGCAGGCCCTCAGTAGACCTCCATCCAAGGCAATTTGTCTTCAGACCTATTGGCTACAGAGCCTCTGAAAGGAAATCACCTTAAATCAAAAGTGTATCTCTAAAATAAACAGCCTAATGAATGACAAAATGCAGTAAAATTAATTTCTTTTGCTACTTGCCAAGTATTTGGCAAAGCTTAATTGCATACTGAACTGCAAGTAATTTTTAAGCAATTGTTCTATGGAACTAAAACTAGTATTTTCACAACAAGCTCTCATCGACAGACAGTGTTACCGATGTCTTACTTTGTTGGGAGTTCTCAAAAACGTCTCAAGGTGGTCAGCTTGATCCACCTCAGTTTGCAGTGAAAATAAAGCACAGTGGCACAGAGAAAATAACAGAGAACGTGGTAAGGATAGCATGGTACAGATAGCATGGTAGCCTTCAGGCAAATTGATTTCACTATTTCCATTTCAAGCTGTGTATCACACAGCTTCCCTTTCCTCGCAGCACGAGCAGGCTACAACAAACTTGTTGACTGATGCTCACTAGTTCAGTCCTGAGAGAAGTCGGAGTGACTAAGTTTATGGCTTAGCTTTACAGGGTCAGTATTTGAAATGATAAAACTCAAAAGAATGCCTTTTAAATTTAAACACAAATTTTCCAAATAAGTTTCATCCTAACGTGCATGCAGTAAGTTCCTACTAGAATCCATTTATCTAGGTAGAAATGCTAGATAAGCAGAGATAACATGGTTGTAATTTAATGTGGACGCAGTTCTCCATCGTATATTTCTTGTTTACAACATGAATTTGAAAATAGGAATTGACATATTGTTGGACAAATTGTACTTATACATTCTAAATTATTTCAAAAGGTAAACCACTATATTGATGTCTTTTGTTCAGACAGAAGTAGAACCCTGCACTTAATTTTTTGCATTTCATTAGTATGCTGAACATCACCTTGGTAAGAAAAAACACTGTGATTTGATTTCTGATGTCTTACAGTTGTACAATTCAAGTAATCTTTCCATTAGTTTTTTCTTTTTAAAATTAATTTATGAGGTCTGAGCACAAGGTAATTGCTTGTCTGTGTTCTTAAAGCTTCTTGTTACACTGTTTTACAAGCCAGCCATTTCAGAACTCACTGGTCTTTAACCTGGGGCTGTATTTTCATGAGCAGCGCTATCATGTTTTTCCACTGTGTAGTAAAATTTCCCTCGATTTAGCTTGCAGAAATCTGGTAATTATCAGTTCTGAGACAGGTCAAGCTATTTAAATCATTCAGGATGGAGTTCTCACCCTCCCCTCACCAGAAAACATAGCTTTGTATAACTTTTTGGGTATTGTGAAATGTTGGGAACTCAAAAAAAAACCAAGATCTCATATCCCTTGACTAACCCTTCAAGCCCCAGCAGATCCTGTTCCTTCCCAGCCTTTTCCCCCCTCCCTTGGGACCACAGTTCCCTGAAATGCAGGAGTTCCAGTGAAGACCTAGTGCTTGGGGACTAAAGGAGCACTGACAACAGGGAATATCTGATTTCCAGCCCTTTTACTTACAGCTTACAGAGAGGCTATATAGTTAGCAGCACCTCAAATCTGAGCAGGAAACCAAGGGAAAAAAGTTAGATATCTGTTCATATTAGTACCTGTTTATTTTGAAACCCAGATAGCAGGAGTCACAACCTCTTCCTCTCATGCTCAAGCAGCAGGCAGCCTGGCAGCAGTCCTATACTCTATATAGCAGCTATGGCCACTGATAGTCCAGTTTTGATGTGGTTTAAGAAATATAATTTGGGATGAGGATTCTTTTTTCCACAGTCTATTTACAAATAGAGGTCATAAAGCAGCCCTCATGTAACAATACTTTTTTTATATGAACTTAACCTATCTTCTCTGACTTCCTATTTGTTTTCTTCTGCCACAGTGGAGTAGACAGCAAGGGACAACAGCTTCACTTTTCTTACAAGCTGTTGCTATGCCTCTTATAAGTGTGACATGCAATCTGTGTGAACTCCAGTTGCAACAGATCCTGAGTAAAGGCTGAGTCAACTCCCCAAGGATACCAGTCTACAAATTTTCCTTAAGACAAACAGCATGATACAAAACAAGCAACTGAAAATGATAGGGCAGCCAAAGGTAGGGTGACAGATTTCAAGGCAATATTCTCTTCTTGTGACCACTATTTGTCCTGACTGAAATGCTAGCATTTCAAGGTTATCTTTATTGATTTGTCTATATTGATCCCCACGAAAGCAAGAGAAAAATAATTCACTGAGCTTGTACATGTTGCTTCTGGAACAAGCACAGGCAGCCACAAGTAGACCATCCTGTAATGTCTACAGTATCAAACACTGTGCACAGCACTTCACAGCCAAATTTGATGCAAGCCTTCCACCTTTAAAAAGCTTATTACACCATTAAAGTAATTGAAAGTGTTTCTAGAAGTCCTAGCTCTGCACATACTAAGATCATCTTGAATCAAAAGTGGCCCTAAGAAGCCTAGTTTTAAATTAATCCTCCTTGAACCAGGGATGGTCTGAGATGTCTGTATTCATGATGAAAGTGGCTAGAGTTGGTGAGGTAGATGACATTTCAGAGAGCTTCTATAGAGATTATTCTTCCAGTGCTAATATCCTTTCAGTTAGTTTTATGCCATCCTTGTGCATCTGATTCAAGTACTTTTCAGTGTTTTGTGTATCTAAGTTACTCATTTTCCTTCTCTTCTCCACATGCCCCTGTGGGGAAAACAGATGGCACAATCAGCACACTGGGTGTCTAATAGACAATGATACAATAAAGTTTGGCAGCAAGTTTTAACATTAAATTATGATAACTGTTCCCCACACTATATTTGAAATGAAGCTATGATGACTGAAACCACCTTCCATTCATGATCAACTATTTTTCTTTCTTGAAAGGAAGTAGTAAATTCATATTTACTACTATCCCTTCAAACAGAGAAATGGCTCAGAAGTGGTATATATTTCCTATTTGCTTACGCACTTGATTTAGGCTTTTCCCAATTAGACAAGGTCTTCTATACTCCATGAAAATGCTCAATGTCTCTTACAAGACTGTTTTCTCATACTATGAGGAAAATTTTCTCATATTAAGAGGAAAAGAGCTAAAAACTTGGAAAAGCTATTTAAACAAGCCATTGTTTAATTAAGATAGCATCCGATTAATCACAGCCAGTGTCTTAAAAAAATTCCAGATTTGAAGCCATAAAAAAATTCCACCTTTAGAAAGGAGACAGGAAAAATATCTGAGTTTAAACACATTTCTTAAATGTGCTAACAATGAGTTCAGGCCAGATTATCTGATTTTGAGGGCTTTCTGCAAAGTTAAAATTTTTATTGAAGCTTCTGAAATGATAGTAGATTTATAATAAAGGGGAAGGATGTTTCATGGGCAGTATGCCTGACAAAGAACTTCTAGAGGAGTTTGCTGTGGCCATGTGTTGGTAATTATGGAAAAACATTTCTTTGATTAGATAAAAACCCCTAAGTATATGTGCTCATTTGGTCATCCAAACTTAACACTCTTGTATTACAAAATTGAAAGTACATACAAAAAGCTTAGCCCAATTTTCTCAAGATTTTGTTTCTTCAAGTAGGTTTTCATAACATATGTGTTATGAACATTGTGGCAATAAAGGGCTCATAAATCAGAATACAGCATGAAAAGGAGCTTTTATCTCACCTGAAGCTAGTATAGCGACCACACACTACATGCATGATTCAGTTATTCTAAGGCCTACATTCCATGCTCTTTTGCATTCCAGTGATTAGGACCACCATAAACTAACTGTTCTGCCAGCTCAATTACAGAAGCTAGCAAAGTTTTTTTGTAAAAAAAACACCCCTTACATGGGTTTACTCTTATTAAGAGCGCAATAGAAATTATTCACAAAGTACCAGTGAGCAACTTTAACCATATATTTGACATGTAAAAGTAACAGTGTTCTTGTTAACTTTTAAAATTAAGGCTATTTTCAAGGATAAATTATATTAGCTTAGTCTACTTCTCAAGGTCATTCAGAGAAATTATTTGAATGGACAAAACCCACTTGCTCTATGGTTGTAGAGTCTGTCATGTCCTATCTCTCCTCATATTAGTGGCCATTTAACAACTCTCTTCAGCCTGTTTAAACCAGAAGACCCTCAAACCAGAAACAAAACAAACTGGTTAATCTCCATCTAATTTACCTGAATCTGAAAAAGTGGAACTGTAATATTCCATGTCTGTGTCTAATCCACTGTTGTTCATTGTTTGTTTGGACTCCTATGCAGTTTTATAAAGGAAAAAAATAAATTACTTGATTTTCAAATACGTGGCCTAAATTACTAATTTTCCTGTATTGTAAGAGATACTAGAAAAAACAGTGATTTGCCTTAGTTTCTATAGGATTCTGCTATTTCCTTCCCACTTTGGTTAAAGGTACTGGTGTAGCAATACACCAAGTTAAATGGACAGCTGGTGACTGAAATGCTATCTATTCTGCAACTGCAATTGCAGCTGTCATCACCTTTGTTAAGTTAGTAGAATGTAATCAAGCCATTATTGAATTTGCGTCAATGTTTTCTTCCTTGCTAGGCTGCTTATTCTTTCCCACACAAATTGACCATTAAGTTGAGAGCATATATTAAAAAAAGCTACAACTGGTATGCTTCTATATTATGCAGATGTAAGAACTCAACACAGAAAGAGCACCTGGCTTTCACAGTTCTGGCAGATTCTTGCACATATTTGCAGCCTTATCCTGAAACTTTAATGTCATCTCAGCACTATGTCACTTTCCCTTCTCCCCTACTCTAAATAAGAGCTACAATAGTAGCCCAACAGTACCTCCTGTAGGAGTATTATAAATAAACTAATATTTATTTAATTTCCCTACTCATCATTAAGGTCCACCATTCAGTGCTGGGGTAGCAGTTTCAGGGTATGGTGCTCTGTTTTAGAGAATCATAGAATCATTTAGGTTGGAAAAGACCTTTAAGAGCATCAAGTCCTGCCATCAACCTAACACTGCCAAGTGCACCATTAAACCATGCCCCTAAATGCCACATCTACATATCTTTCAAATACTTCCAGGGATGGTGACTCCACCAGTTCCGTGGTCAGCCTGTTCCAATGCTTGACCACCCTTTCAGTCAAGGAATTTTTCTTAATATCCAGTCTAAACCTCTCCTTATGCAACTTGAATTCCCATTGCTTGTTATTTGGGAGAAGAGAGAGACACTCACCTCACGACAACCTCCTTTCAGGTAGTTGTAGAGAGTGATAAGTTTCCCCCTGAGCCTCCTTTTCTCTAGGCTAAGCATTCCCTGCTCCCTCAGCTGCTCCTCACAAGACCTGTGCTCCAGACCTTTTACAAGCTCTGTTGCCCTTCTCTGGACATGCTCCAGCACCTCAGTGTCTTTCTTGTAGTGAGGGGCTCAGAACTGGACACAGTACTTGAGGTGTGGCCTCACCAGTGCCAAGTACAAAGGGACAATCACTACCCTGGTCCTGCTGCCACACTATTTCTGATACAAGTGTGGCATTACTGACAAGTACTATGAACCAGAATCCATACTCTAAAGCTGTATACGAAATTCGTCTTTTAACAAACCAGTCATATACATAGAGAACTAGGACATTCCACTTGCAGATTTACTAGTTATATTACTAAAGAATTCCCAAAAACATAATATTTATTTTTTTTTCCTATAGAAACAAAGCTTTGCCCCCATGCTACTGTTCGGAAACTGCTGTTCTCAACTTCTCTTCAGCTGGGTGCTGCTCCTTCACAGACAGAGAGAACACTATAAGCAAGCTCAGGACATGAAAGGCTCTAGATTATGAAGAGGGGTAAAGCACAATAAAAGCAAGTAAATTCTGTTTTCAAATACTTTAAGTCATAGGATAAAGTATAGGTTAAACTATATCCAAGTGCAGGGTATTTTCCTGATCAACATAGGTAAGTGTCTAAATAAATAAATAAAATTTGTATCAACTAGAAAAATAATGTAATAGGAACAATATAGTACTGGGTTATAATAAATCTCTTTTTGTAAAAAAGAAAAAAGAAATATCAGGCAAAATAATTGTTCTTACTAGGCATTCTTGATTTTCGCAGCTTCTATTCCAGTGTCTGAGTACCCTGTATATATTGGACGGAGGTATTCTGGAAGGAGAAGGTAAACCTGGATGTAAGCTATGTGTGGTAACGCAATGCATAATTTTGGCCTTGGAAAAAATGCTTTTACACCAGATTTCTTCAAGTTTTTTTGCAACAGTGAAAACAAATGTTAATAATTAAATCCAAACACAGAACAACACTTCCACTGGTTTTAGGAAACACCTTAAACTTGTGGAAAATAACAGGAATACTTTCTACAGAGTACACCATTGCCCAGTTTTAAGATACCATTGGTGTGCTGCTGTACTTTCATTTTCATACATGCCTGCCCAACCATTTCCACAAAAGTTGCGTCTGTTCCAAGTCCAGAAGAAAGAGTAATCTTAAGAGATTTATCCAATCCCATAAACTCTCTCCCCAGCACACCTTTACACTTAGATTTTCTGCCCTTTTACCTTGCCAGTTTCCTTAACTTTTCAAAAATCTTAGTTGGTTAAGATACTCTTCCCTAATCAATGAATTTGAAAATTTTTATCACATTTTGTTTTATTATGATTCTGACTAAAGCAGGTCTCAGACTTATTAACATTATTATACAGACTAGTTTCTTTCCACAACTATTCAGCAGACTACTCTAAATCTGTCTTAAAAAAAATCTTCAGACAGTTGAAAGTTTTATTATTACCACTGTAAAGTCTGTATTTTTAATATAACAGTTAAAATAGCTAGAACTAAATCTTACTTTCTGTATGCATTTCTATTGAAGCCTGTAGGAGATATTGTGGAAATAAAATGGAAGCATTGTTTGTGTAATAGTTTTAACACTATGTTAAAAACAAAACCAAAACAAAAATGTACTCAAACATGCAGCCACGGTAACCATCAACAAAACACAGGAAAACAATGTTTTGCTATGCCTATAGACCTAAAATTTTAAATGAAATTTTAAATGAAATATCGGTGAAAAAAATTGCTGTTAGATCTGTGGAGTTTCTTTGGAATAAGGAAAAAATCTGTGATTAGTTGAAAAGGGAAAAATCACTCTCTCTTGTGTTGTGTATGCAGTTGCCAGGTGATCACAAAGCACAGAGCTGTCCTTTGGAAGGCTCAAAGGCAGTGAATGCCACAAATCTGATATACAGGCTCTAACCACAGTTTGTATAGCATGACTTTCTATGAAGTGATTTTTTATCCTCACTGTGAGGAGGGCTGTTTCTACTTAACATCCATAGGACAAAACCAGCATGTATGCAAGAGCACTAGCCCCCTGCTCCTGACCCCTAGTCATGTGATTAGCATAACTAATGCCATTCTGTAAAGCAAGCAGCCACTTTCTGTAACTGAGTAGGTCATATATTTATTCCCTCTCCCTGATTATCAGGCTCTGAAGGTCCTGTGAAGCAAGTAGACAAGCCAAACAGATTTCCTCTTCCCCTTCCTACCAGCCTCAAGGTCCCTGGGCACCAGCACAATGACTCCATTCCCTGCCAGCCCTGAAGGCCCCAGGCACGTGGCCAGCCAGGTGCTGTTGTTGACCCAGAGGGAAGGCAAATAGCCCACAGAGCTGTAATTGTAAGTTAGGCATATTATAAATGCTAAATTATATTGTGCTACTTCTAAACTGGACTACATTGATTCTGCTTCTACAAATCCTATGCCATTCTAATCATAAATTCTGTGCTATACTGTTAAGAAAATAAAGCTTTAATTGTAACTTTAATTGTTAGCATTCTTATCATTCCACCCAAGATCCCTAAAAAATCCTGTCTATCCCCTTAGCATTTGGTGATACAGGTGTGGATACATCAGGACTGAACACATGAAGTCAGTCTGCATGTACACTGTATATATGATATATATTCCCAAAAGAGTGGGAATGCCCAATTCTTAATGGAGACCTTTCTGACTGGGCTAAACACCTTTCAGACTCAAGGGGATCACACACCAGTCACAAGTTCAGCACCTTGCCCCAAATACCAGATTTGCTGGTTTTTCTGAGGAAGTGAAAGAAAATGTTCACCGTACAACCAGTCTGAGAAGTTACAAAGATCACTGTTTCTAGTATAGCCCGCAGTCAGCTCAGTTCTTATGGAAAATACTGTTTTCTCTATCAGTGTAGAATAAAACAAAGGGCCAAGAGACTTTTCTCTCTTGTCTGAAAGATGCAGCAGCACTCCAGAAAGGCTGCTGTCATCTCAGTAACACCAGTCCCCATCCTGCCCCAAGCTGCCAAATCGGTTATGGTAACAGCTGAGCCTTCCAGATTTAGTGAGTGTTAGTTGTAGGACTCCAGCTTCTGACTCATCCTCACTTACTGGACAGCTGAAAAGGTTGAAGACATCTGACAAAGGCATTTTGAGTCATCCTGCTACCTAAATCAGTGTGATTTGAATTAAGTCTAACCCTTTAAATACACATTTGAGGTAACTCATGTAGGCCATCATTTCTATACTTATTCTCTAGCACATGGGTTTGAATAAAAGTCTGCATCACAGAGAAAATTAATATAAAAGATGTGTGTGTGAGGTAGATGGACATACTTTTACAAAAAAGTTTGGTTAACTCACCAAGTTTTGGATACTGACATGCCAGAAGTGACATATTATACACAGATATTTAACTCAGTTTCCCAAGCATTCTGCCAAAGAATATCCAAATGTGGATGCAACACTCGTTTGAGTGTTGAAGGGTCCTGACTTAGTATCTGCCTTGCTGATCCACATGAAGTGGCATCAGCCCTGCCTGTTTCTTGATTGCTGATGTAATCTAAATTTGTGCCGTGGCGCGGGGTTTTCTTCTCATCCCTGAACGGCTGTTGATGAGAACAATATGCCTGTTTACGAGTACAAAGCTGTTTATACTGACTCAAACTGTACAGAATTCTCACCTCAAAATCTTTTGTAGCATTGGAGAAAAGGGACTGTGTTAGAAAACACTGATATTAATTATAAAAGTATTACTACATACAAGACTGTGGGTGTATGCAGCTCTATTTAGCTACTGATCTGGAACTGGTAAAGAATACAGAGATATTGCTATGAATCAACTCTTTCTTCAAGATTTTTTTTAAAGTTGTAAATAGGCGTTGTCAGACAACACAAATTTACAGTGTTACTGAATGAAGCATGCCATTTACTGACAACGAAAGATTTTTTTTTTCAGCAAAGAATAAAATGGTTTGTTTCTGCCTAAACTGGTAAAGGACCAACTCTTAATTTATGATTAGGAATTCTTGCCTGAGTCACAGGGTGACAGGCACTGTGTATGCCTGGTCAGTTCTGTTTACTATTTTATATCTTTTCTAAAGGGAAAGCTTCCGAGGGCAAGCTGTCAGAGCACTGGTAAAAATGGAAAGAGCCATTACATCTAGCCCTACCACCTGTTTTCTTTTTTCCACTGTGGGATCACAAGATCTGTGACTCTTGCTTAACAGCAGTTTAAGTTCAAGGCTCCACAGGCACAAGCATTACTCCTGAAATATGCTCAAAAATCCTAAGGAGCCTGCTGCAAGAACTGGAACTTGTGAACTACAGACAAGTAAGTTTGTTAGTACTTTTAGATCAATAACCACTTAGGCAGAGCAAGAAGAGTTGGCAACCTTTGCTGCTTTGTAAATGTACAGTCCTTTATACCACAACATCCCAAGATAATGGTTTTGTTTTGGATATGGGTTATCCAGTGAAAATTACCCACCTCTCAGAAAATATAACTTGCTAGCTGAATAGAAATGTATCCTCTTTTAGGCTCCTTCATTTCAAAATGTCTTATAAAATACACTCAGACTCTCCCCAGTCTGAGAAAACACATTTTACACTGGCTGCCCTAATCACAATCAAACTTTTACTCTTTGCTTTCCACAAAACACTAGTCATTTTTCTGCCAGAAAAAAAATCAGATTTTCTCCCAAAGATGCTCTCAACAAACATGATAAATGCTGATTTTAAATTAAAAGCTTCCAAATAAGATTTTAGTTAAAAAAGAGGTTTCCAGATTTTGCAGTGGTACTGGAATGTGTTTGAGCCAAACACACCACAAAATTTTATGCTTGATTTTTATTGTTAATGACTTAACACATCAGTATCTTAACATCATCATTAGATGTACTCTAAAAACATTTATAGGCAGATGAACTGCAAGGAATGTGAACAAGGAAAGCCAGCTCATCAGCTCATGCTGTAGGGAGGAACAGACAGTTCTGGCATACTAAAAATAAAAGAAAGCATTAACACACCATATGCTCTGTAACCCCAAGTAACATTATTTAGAAGTGTTCCAATAAAAGCTAACCACAACAAAAGTTCAGACCTACTGAGAAAACCAATCAAAAGTGATTTAAGTCAGCCGCGTGCTTCACTGCATAAAATAAACACAATTTTTATCTAACAATTTAGTTTCTTTCATTTTACACAAACTTTAAGATAACATATCTCGAGTCACAGAGTTTTTCTTTGTAGCAAAGTTAGTAACCGTGCCAGACAGGAGTTGAAATGCAATGCTGAAGCAAATTTTGATTTGTCCACAGCCTGTGACTATTTTTTCTTAAAAGACTGACTTGTCTTGCACCTCAAGTGTATGGAGTGGGTTCCTTCTTAACTCCTGTATTCGTACTACTATGCAGATGCACATTTTCTCTCAAACTCCATGAGCAAAGCAGTAAAAAGTGAAGAAGGTCTTCACTAAAACAAAGTATCTCATTAATAAATCCAATTATTTGATATCACAAAATCATGTCATTTCAAATCAAGTAATGTTAACTTTCAGCATTTTTGGAAGCCACAGGCAACACGGGTGCAAGAACATGGATGTGTCTGTATGCATACACAGTGAATAGTCAAAAAACAAAATATTTTTTCCATAATTTTAAACAGAAGATAGGAACCAGAACTGGATTATTTCTTAGATTGTGTCAGTTAATGATCTTGCAGCTGGGGAGAAGCCTAAGGTGACTTAGGAGAGGTAAATCTTTTAAATAACAGAAATACTTCAAACCACCACACAATAGACAAAGCCTATTGACTGTAGTCTGGAACTGGGTGAAACTCTCCTAATTTAATGACACCACTGCCTTGAGCAAATCTCAATCTAATTTTCACTTCGTTTATAAAATGGTGGCAGGTTCACATACCCTGCAGCAGAGGTGTCAAATCTCACTTCTTCAGGACTGGCAGCAAGCTTCTCAGTCTCAGCCTTGCTGAAGCGCTCACTCATACTATTAGAGTAACCAGCTCCAATTACAGGAACATACAGATGGCAATCCCTACGTGTTATTAAGTTTTTGTTCTGTTCTCTTGGAGTCAAAACATGGCAGTCTGCCTATCAACTTATTTGGTCTTTTGCTTTGTAGCAAAGTAGTCAAAGCATGGAATCAAAATAGGGCACCTTTGTTCAACAGCTCCTCACCTCCTGCCCATGAGAAAAAGTGGAGGAAAATGCAATAGACTTAATCCATATTAAAAAGCTTCAGTAAATTACCATTCTGTAGTTAAGTAAATGACTGTTCTGCAAGATAGCCTGACACCAGCAGAACCATATGTCAAGGATTAAAACACTCTTAAGCATATTCTAGAAAGGCACGTTTAAACCAAAAGATGACTGTTTCAAGTTTGCTAGATTTTACCTGACAGGTCTCAAGTACTGAACTGTCTGAAAGAACTGGAGCTGATTTGAAACAACAACAACTTTACATATCTTTGCTTTATTTAAGAAGATATATTTCATTAGGGTCTTGTATGAAAGTTCCAGAGTCCACAATGCACGTTCATTCTGGTATACCCATATGCTGAATACTAGAACCTCTGTTCTTAACAGAGGAGTTGCACTATTGGCATTTGCACTCTCATTGGGTAGGAAACCAAATAAAAAACATTCCCCCCTTAGACCAGCATTCAGCCACCATTCTGAAGGCTTTTCTTTTGTACGTGGCAGAACTCCATACTCAACAGCAAGAACTAAAATGCCTATGTGTCTCATGACTCATTTGGAGCACCTGTTTGACCACAACAGCTTACAGTCATTGAATAGATCCCCTCACCACTACCTGTTTCTGCTTTAACTCCACTTCAAGCATAAACAGAAAACCCAAACAAACAAAAAACCCCCAAAATTTCCTTTTCAACTCGTAACCTACCAAGTGGAAAGGAATAATACCCTGAGAACCAGCAGGTCTGTAAGGAACCATAGAGACAGAAGAAAGGGTCCCTTTTCACTCCCTTGTTCCTGTCAACAGAAGGGACTGCTCCCAGCCCCCTTGTTTCTGAATGGAGCTTTCAGAAGCTCCATTTCTTTTTCTTAACTCATGAGTAGAGCAGGACAAACACAATTATGGGGTGGCACACTTTTTTGAGCAATTTCATTGCTCCTTTTCAACATTCGAACGTAATGCCTACTGATCCTTCCTGACATACAACTCCTGTCCCACATAATACACTTCCTTTCTCCTCCTACTTTGCCCATTTTTTAGTTCAAAATCAGCTAATACAAACCAGCTACAACCACAAGTGTGAACATGCTGAACCAACTGTCAAGAGTGGTTCATCCACAGCTGAAGGTGAAGAGGATACAAGGAGGAGGGACATTAGTTCAATTTGCTTACAGCAGAGCTGTTCCCTCATTGTTGCACAATGCTCAACTCCAAGATCAGATGCTTAGATAGATCTAATTCTGGTTAAATGCACTGCTCATACTCTTCAGCCATCCTTTTCTATGTTTGACATGTGTCTGCTACAACTCTTCATTGATCAAGACCACCAACATCTCCAGCATCCACTTTGTTCCCACTTCTCGTCCCATCACATTAATTTTCCAAACTCTGAAAGGAAGAAAAAGGCAACTCAGTGATTGCTTATAGGCAAAAAAAAGAAAAAAAAAAAACAACCAAACAAGCAAAACCAAACACATCCCAAACTTTTCCCTACACCAAACTGCCATTTTCTTTGAAACAATTAAGTCTTTATTAAATTGTTATTCAGTGTAAAGCAAAATAAAAATAAATTTCAAACCTATATGGTCTTATTTTATTTACTACACAAGGAATTATCCAAGTTTACTTTAGGTTATTGAACGAATGTGAGGAGGAGACTGCTATGGGCACAAAGAGGGAAATGACAATACTGAGTAACCTCTAAAATGCCCACACTTCAATATTGCTAAGGGACAACAGAGAGGGTGGATCTCCAGTAACAGGCTTGCTCTAAGTGTAGATATTATACAGTACATGAGGACTTTGAACTTAAGTCATTGATAACGTAGATTTGTTCATCAACATCGACAAGGATGAAGAATAGGCTTCCTAACGTATTTCCAAATTCAGAAATTTGATGCACTGAATTTACCAAAATTCCTTTTTAGGAGAAAAGTAAATTTTCTATGACATTTTGATCATAATCGCTATGTTTAACACAACAATTTTTGTCCTTGTGGTTGTTTAGTGTTTTTATGGGAACTTTTGTAGGCAAACTATCAACTCATTGTCCAAACAGCTTGAACAGTAACAGGTCAGGATCTATCATGGAAATGAATGTGGTCCCCCTGATGACTAGAACGCTGAGGCCACTCATTTATTTTTCTACTCTTTCATCAAGGCACACTATTTTTATACAGTCCCTCAAAAATCCTCTCATCTCTAAAGACTCCAAACTCCTTTTCAATCAATACTTTAATTGTACCACAAGTTTCAAATAAATAAATCTTTTCAAACTAATCCAGAAAAGGATCTGGCACTTTTACAGTCAGTAGGAAACTGAGTGATCCCAGGTAACAATCCCAAGAATATAAAAAAATGATGTTTTAATTTAATTTAAAAATTTAAATTTAAAAATTTAAAATTTTATCCATACTTGAAGCCCCTTGCAACTAGTATGTAAAAGATTAAACTGAAGTTATACAACATTCTTTCTCAATATGTCATATATTGAGTAGCATAGCAACACAATGTGGTATGTCTTTCAGGAAGTGAATATTTTCCAAATAAGTCTAATAAAAAAGCTTTCATGTATTTAGATTACTGTGCTAACAGCATAGTGTGACTATTAAAATATTTTTCGAAATTTTGAGATTTTTTTGTCTCAAGATTGAAGAAAAGCCACTTCAACACTGCACAATATTAACTTGAATGCTTAAAAATAATTATATTCTCAAGAACATCAATTTAGAATGACCATGTGTAGGTAGCAATAATTACTGTCATGTAAGGCATATTTTCACAATGCCATGAAGACTATGCTTTTTTCAATCAGATGTTTGACCCTGACATCAGAATACATGAGAACTCTTTCAGTTAAGCACCTTCTTTTTTCCATTTAATTTAAACTCTTCCCACTCCCCAGCACTAAGACTACCCAAAAATTGCACTTGTACTATGCAGAACAGAACAAGAGCATTCTTATAGCAAGGTCCCAAAAGTTACTCCATGCTTTTCAGTGTCTACATTCCTTGTTTCTTTCATATGGAATTATTTATATCTCACACTGACAATAAGAAAAACAAACACACTGCAGAAACTCCATTATCTACATCAGTGTTGTGTTAAGACTACAAAAAGCGATGATGATTATTACCAAGCTAAAAAGATAATGAGCTCAGGGGGATATGAAAAATCCCTAAGGGAATTCTTTGTCTATACCCTTAGGAAGGGCTGAGTAGAACTGACTCTATGCTAATTAACTACTATGTTCATTGTAACACCTGTCCATAAGTTCTGAACTCAGTGCAGACTGAGTGAGCTCCAGCCATGACAGAGCAAATATGTGCTGAACACCAATCAGCCGTTACTCCTTGGGATTTGTGGTAGAAGTTACTGGCTAAGAGCACAGGGAAAGAAACCAAACAAACATAAAAAATTTTATGGGACTTAGAGATCAGTTGTTTTCAAGGGATTATTTGTAAGGGACTTGCAAAAGATAGCTGGTGTAAACAAGCCTAAATCTGCTAATATTCCAAGTGCTGTATGTTCTTACCCATTACAAATTTTCCTGGAGTTCCATTCAGAAAGAGTCCTGAAACAGATTTAGACATCGATTTCAAACACCACAAAGTTTACTACGTTAAAAACAAAAAGTTCTGAAAAAAGTTTTGCTCATTTACAAGCACTTGTATAGAGGTATAAAATTTAAATCAGTCAGGTAGCTATGAAGCAAATCCATGACTTGTAATCAAGAGGCATTTTTTAAAAGTAATTGCTTATCATCTTATGTGTGTATTTTGCAAAAGGAATGAACCACCGCTACTCTCACATTTAGATTACTTTAGTATCAAAAGATGAAGGGTTTTCTGGACTGTATATGACAAAAAAAGACTAAAATTCTTAGAGAAACCTATAGGAGATACCAGCGTAAAGATATACATAATGCAGAAAACCTGGCTGAGATGTTTTCAGAAAGTATGTTTCACCATCTTTTTCACTTACTGTGTTTTGGTTTTGTTTTGTTCTTTTTTTTTTTTTTTTTTTAGGCCAAGAGTTTGGCTATAAGACTGCAATGTGATGTTTGCTGTGGGAGGGAGGGATTGTGGAGAGCTGACCACTTACCACTCAACAGTTAATAAAAATAATTCTTTTTACATCAAGCCTAACTCTAGATGTTCAGTCGTAATCAAGATAAGCAACACGTCAGTTATTGTTTGCAATCAAAAATCTAAGAACCATGAGGTGGCATTAACTATATTAAATTCCTCTTTCCTAAGATTAAGGGTGCTGTAACTTCCAAACCAAAAAATGCATTGAAGAGGTTGTGAAGTAAAGGGTCAGAACAATACTGATACCCCATGAAGGTAAGGATAACCTACTATCAACCAGACAAAATTCATTTAATGTATCATCTTCAAGAGCCATAATAAAAGCCAAAAATATTTGGAGAAATCTACAGCCACAGGGTTATAAGTTACTTACTAGAGTATTGTAATTTCAGTCACATTGAAGACAGAGAGATCTGACTTCTTCAGAAGTCTTGAAAAGAAGACTTGAAAAGTAAATGCACAAAGTTTATGAAAATTTATACATGTTGGGGTACTATTGCTATGTTTTCTGCTCTTAAAATAATAGAATCAGATTTCTCAGTAACTAATTAGATTGCAGTTAAAAAAATCAACTTACAAACTGGAAAGCCATTAGCCTTACATTGCCAGCACAAAAAATTTTATTGCTAATGGAACAGATGCACTACAGGGATTGTTAACAATATAAAACTCACAACAGTAAAGGAGTCTTACTGGCTCCCTCCTCTTGATTATTGTAGCTGCTGAGGCAGATAGGTCATATTGATACTACTTATATACAAACACACACAATTATGAGATAAGGAAAGACATGAAATATTCCACCTGATATCTCTCAGAGTAACTAGGTATATGTAAAGGAATTCTGAAGAGTAGCAATATAAACCAGCACAAGATATTTTTCCTATTTAAACCAAAATATGTCTTGGAAGCCCATAGAGCTGGCAAAAAGAGATGGACAGCAATATACTTCTCAGTATCAGAGCTGCCTAAGTAATCTGAACATAATCGCACAATTTTAAACTCTCTGAAGTTTTTTATTTTAGCGTCATTTCGTAGCTATGGTTATTCACTGCCTCAACAGACCTGTTGATGCCTCATTTGCTTCTGCTTAAGATCAATAACTTACTTCTAAAGTGTTTTTTTCCTCACTGAAAATTCAAGGGAAATATTTCAATAGAACTTAAAAATCTGGTTATACCCGAAACATGGATGACCTTTAGGTTCCCAGAGTTATAAACCTGGGTCTCACTTATTAGAAACATTCTCTAGAGTGATGGTGTAACATGCCAGAGGCATTGCAAAGAGAAATTTTCCATTTTAATTTAGGCAAATTTTATTTCCCAATTTACTTAAAGATCACATTGATTAAAGAGAGCTTAACACCTTGAATGTAAAAACCTAGACCTGAAAAGTGCATATGGCAAACAAGAGAGGGAGGAACTGGTACTGGGACACAGAAAAGCATGTTGGTCAGTCTTGTTAATGGTTGCTATGCTGTTGCATCCTTAAATCACAAAGGATGCAAGTCAGGCAGTGTTTGTATGGAGAGGTAATTCCTTTTATTAGATTAACTGATCTAGCTGGAAAAAAGACCTGATGTGCATCTGTGCACATAAGCCCTTTGAGGTCACTGTGTGACCATAAGCTTGCGTGGCACCCTGTCCCATTATAAGCCACTCTAATAAAAGACAATTACCTCCCTCCACAAGCCTCAGCTGATATATATTATTATACTACTTGTAGTTTCTGCAAAGAGATTATAGTGAAAAATCAGGATACTGGTTTAGCAAGAGTCATGTACCTTCATAATAACCAGTCTCTCAAGACTGTTACAGCACTTCTTCAAAATGTCATGAACATCAAAAAACCTGCCAAACAAGCAAAGAGCCTTCATATACCAGAAAACAGTATATTCAGGGAACTGCCAATATTGAGAAAGCAGCACACTACATGCTTATTTTAAGTCTGTAGTGCAGTTCTATGGAAAAAAGGCAGCAGGAAGAAATTAAATCCCTGGGGACAGGGAAGAACATTAATTAACAGAAGTTCCTGTGTTACAGGAGTTGTTTCTCTTAGAGAAAAGAAGCAGCTTGAGAGAGAAAGTTAGCCAACAATCATCATGAACGGATGAAAAGAGATGGTACTTAACCTAGAGAAGCAGGGATTATGTACATCCAAGCTATTCACACTGACTGCTTCCTGAATTAGCTTTAAAGGTCAGCCCTTCAGGAAAGTATTCAAAAGCCGTGAAAAGGTCTCAGTGAGGTACCAGCCTTCAGCTGGCTGCTTGGCTTTCACCACCAGAAGTTCTCTCAGAAAAGAGAAAAGTTGTAGAGGAACATGCTAGGCAATTTAACTTTCTCAACTTTCTTTTCCAATGCAAGATTTAAACCTCTGCTTAAGAAATACAATCTCATAAATCAGCGGCACATCAAACATAACTGAGTAACACTGCAATAAGCATAAGGCTCTCCAGGGATGCTACATTTCAGCCACCTTCAGGCATCTAAAAAGGTGATGTCTAGGCTAATAGCTCCAGATTCAGGGAGCCATGAACATCCAAAAAGTAATTTACTGCATACAGGAAGAAGGTGACTTTAGAGATCTAATTTTCAAGCTAGAGTTATCTCCTGTCTACCCTGACAGATACATATTCAAAAAGAAAAGTATTAATTTGTTGAATACTGGGATCATAAAGACATTATTTAGAGACGTGATCCAACATTAGTAGGAAATGACAATGCTTTACATAACTCATATACAGTGGCCCAGCCTATGAAATTCAATACATAGCAAAGTCTTAGCTACCTCATATCAGTCCAATCCCATGGATTGGACTACAGGTCCCTGAAGGAACTAGTAGATGTACAATTCCATATTGAAATAGTTTTCCACGGTCAAGAAAAACTGAAATAGTACACAAACAAAGACGTATTTTGACTTTTGAGGATGGTGATACAGGAAAGAAAACAAGAAACTTCCATCGATAAGCAGAGAAACAACCCACAGTTATCAGGCTCAGTACTGATAAATACCAGCTTTAGAAGGACTTGACATACTGTTTTAATGATTAAACTGTGGAATTCATTACATTCTGCTTTCCTTGAAATTGATGAACAACTGTTAACATCTTTTCTATCTCCTCTGGATCATGCTTACCAATTTCTATGCAAACTAAAAGTCCCTAAAACAACTGAAATGGGATACTGAATAAAAGCAGTGAGAAAGAAAGAAAATGACTGCTTAAAGAAGTTCTTTTATTAAGCATTTCCCTCACATTCTCAAAAGGTTTGTGAAAAAGAAAGCATGTATACATGACCAGTATCCTCCACTGTGGTTAGCATAACTAACACCATTTTGTAAGTCAAGCAGCTACTTTCTGTGACTGAGCGGAGAATTTGTTCCCTCTCCTTGATTATCAAGCTCTGAAGGTCCTGTAAACCAAGTAGACAAGCCAAACAGATTTCCTCTTCCCCTCCCTACCAGCCTCAAGGTCCCTGGGCACCAGGACAATGATTCATTCCCTGCCAGCTCTGAAGGCCCCAGGCACGTGGCCAGCCAGGTGCTGTTGTTGACCCAGAGGGAAGGCAAATAGCCCACAGAGCTGTAATTGTAAGTTAGGCATATTATAAATGCTAAATTATATTGTGCTACTTCTAAACTGGACTACATTGATTCTGCTTCTACAAATCCTATGCCATTCTAATCATAAATTCTGTGCTATACTGTTAAGAAAATAAAGCTTTAATTGTAACTTTAATTGTTAGCATTCTTATCATTCCACCCAAGATCCCTAAAACAACCTGTCTGTCCCCTTTGCATCATCTGACAGAACAGGAAAAGGAAAATGCCTTTAAAGAACCAGAACAAGCAAGCTTGTGCACTTCTAACATTTATATTAACTGAAATGGGGTATTTAAATTCCAAATGAGAGTGCTGTTTATATAGTTCTTTAGACATAGCAATTAGATTTGCATGAATTGCCCACATTTCAGGATCATTCACAACTGTGCCAAACAAAACTACACAAAGACTAAAACGTTGTTGCTGTCTTAGGATAACTAAAAATATTTCTGAAACTAGTTTTCCTATCTACTTTGTTAGTTAGAGTGAAATTTAAAAACATCTCATATAGATGTAAGATGAAAGTCAGTCCGGCAGAACTGTTTTGCCAACTTTTTAATAGATACATTCAAAGAACCTGCTATGATCCCTTCTATTTTTGTTTTGCATAAGTTGTCTGAGTAATCACTTTATTACATCATAGTAAAAACCCAGTTCCAAATACTGTGACAAGTGGAAGAACACGCTGAAAAAAGATTACTAAATGATGAAGTTACAGTCTTCTAAGAGGAGAGCACCAAGATATGAACAGATTCAGGAAATCAATATGACAGATCTCATCAGATGTAAAATGACCTGTAATGCATTAATAAGTGAGACAGTAGATATGAAGTACTTTTAATTAGGAAACTCTGTATTTTTCTGCAGAAAAAAAAAGGGAACAGTCTTCTGCTTGACAGGTTAATAACAGAAGACTTTAGACCAAAGCAAGTACTTTTCAAACAAAGGGTATGTGGGGCTTTAAGGCAAGACTTTAAGTACTGGGTTTTAAAACTAAAAAGATTAATCCTGCCTTGGCAACTAATTGTTGCCTGTGGCTGTGCTGTGGGATACTACATTGGACAAGACAATCAAGCAGATATAATACAACTACAGCAAATCCAACAGAAATGCAATGAGGATAAACTAATGTATTTTTAGGGCTATGAGTACAGTCTTTTACAAACTCCAGAATCCCAGATTTCAACATGCATGAGCATAATCTTTACATAGGAAAGCAAACAATACCAACTCAGAGGAATAGAAGAGGAAGTAGTTAGGTGAAGGCTAACATATATGGAAGATAGGGTACAGAGGACAGGTTTTTAGTAACTCTTCATTAATTCAAGTTATTTGAAATAAGAAAAGTAATATAAAATTTGAAATAATGTGAACAAATTAAAAAAAATTGAGCTAATTATGTATTCTCATTCTTGCTCTGCACTTGTCAGAAAGCTTAGCACAGCTTCCCAAACAACATGTTGCTCTCCCTGCCAGTGGAATAGCTGAGCTAGTATTTCAAATACTCAGAATGGCACACTGCTAATGTAACAATTTGGGCCTCATATTTGAGATCTGGTTTAATAAACATACTCTATTTTTAGTCTTTTGAGTAAAAAGAACTGCTTTAGACTTGTACAGTTTAGTTTCTCTAAAAAACTCCAAACAAACCAGTCACCATTCAATCCAGTAATCTTTTCATGCAGTTGCATTCAATTTTTCATTCCTATCCCTTGCCTTACAGTTATGTAGATATTACAGGCCTCTCTGTCCTATGAAAAATTTCCCATGGGGCGGGTGATAATTTCATAGATGACAAAAAGCAAACCAAGTCTTGCCCTTTCAATGTGGAGGTTAAATTACTAGGCTGTGCATTCAGTCTTCTTGACATTATAACCCAATTCTAGATGATTACTTCCACTTTGATTTAGTACTCTGATTGAGAATGATAGTGTAGAAGCACTGAGTGCTTTGACTACGTTTCCTCCCATGCAAGGGAGTCAGACAAATACTGGGGCATCCTGCTAGCCTTTGGCAATTCAAGGAATTGTTGCATACAGAAAGCAGAGGGAGTGCATGAAATTGAGCATCTGTTTTTATCAGTAATGCAACCAAGAGTCACAATGAATGTACTTCAAGAACAAATAAAGTAAGCAAACGTATCAATTAAGACTTCTGATGAAATTTCAGTACAAATAATCTTTTTTTTTTTGTAATGCAGATGTCTGAATTACTGTTGCTTTGTCAAGACACAAGCCACCCAGCTTCCCACCACCTCCTAGCAAACTGCCTCACTTCATCTTTTTACCTAAAAACACACAGAGCCCTTCGCTGTATTAGAAAACAATATATTAATTGTTTAAAAAGAATCATCAATATGACATTATTATTTAAACTCTCCTAAAGGTAAGCAGTAGCTTTAAAAAAAGACTGTCTTGTTTCCATATTAAAGTAATTCCATTCTGTGTTTTCAAGAACAGAATAAAATTGACGAGAAAAGATAGCATACGTCCTTCACAAGCTGTTTTTGTAGTCCCAGACAGAATCACTAGCTCATTGCCAAGAACTGTTTAACTACTCTCTGTGATGCCTTGAAATGTTTGTTTATTGTGAGACACAGGAACATACTGAATTCATAGCATTATCTGAAGATGGGCATTATTAAATGCTGCAGAATAGAATGCTACTCCATACAATCATTTCAGTTGGAAAAGACCTTTAAGATCATCAACTTGAGGTTGTTTCTTTTTGTCATAGTATTGTTGCACAGCCTTCCTTTAAAAAAGTGGATCTTTTTTGATATGTGAAGACACATCCTAGCTTTAAACTAGAGGCAATCCTCACAGCAGGCTGGTAAGGGTTAATGTCAGACCCTCCTACATACATACCCAAGTCACCATATGACTCCTCCAACTGTACCAACTCAGCCGGGTGTCCCCTGGAACCACTCCCGTGGCAGCCACAAGGAATCTAGATACAAGGGAGACAAAGCCTGTGGGATGGCCCAAGGCCAATGAGGACATTGGAAGGAGCCTTCGTCCAGGCCTCTCATCCCTTCACCTCTGAGGCTGAGCCCCCAGCAGAGTGGGAGCGAGCTGCTTTCGTGTAGGAGAGTTTGCGGGACAGGGTAAAGTGCCTTGTGTCCTTTCAGCTTGTGTGTTGCACTGAGCAGTGGCAGACAGACTTGGTGATGTCACCCATCACTGTTCTGCAATGGAGTGGAGCTAATACTCACCTGTGTTGCTGTGTTAAACATTAAACATATGTGAGTGATGGATGTCACAACCTCTGTGCTGAGAAAAGAAATGTACAACCCAGACAGTGGGACACCTGTCCATGCCACCATTTTCCTGAATTTAAATATTTTCATACGGCAGCAAATGATGCCAGTATATAGCAACCAGGAGTTTTAATTCCTAAGCTTTTTCTGGAAATGAGGCTGCACCTTGTTTTGTTTTTGCAGCACACATCAGGTGAATGTGACCATGGTGAAGATGAAGAGAAGAGAGCAATTGGACAGGATGACCTCCATGCTTCTATGATTAATTTTTCAGGATCAAGAATCCTGCTATCATGTTGCATCTTTATTTAAATAAAATTCATATTTCCTGGGGTTTGGAAGAAGTTTAACTATCTAATTTGTGTTTTACTGCTTAATTCAGTTCAGGAAAATGCTAGCACAAGAAGGCATGGACAGGGCCCTCCAACAAGTACCTGGCTAGTGTGACTGTGTGAAGCATGCAAGTGTCGAAGAGGGCACACAGTAGACTCACACTGCTTGCATGTGTTAGAAAGAGTAAGGTAGCAAGAAGAAAGAAAATTATAGACTGCAGTCAGATGATAAATGTAATGAAAAAATTTATACATTTTGCAGTATTGGGGTGTTGGATGAGGTTAGGAAAAAAGCCAACTGTAGGGACACAGTAGTTCCTAAGGAAAGTGAACAGATTCCTTAACAGACTGTCTGATCTGAGAAAAATAGTATATTTCACTAAACAAGGTTTTAAAAAGCAGTTAGGATACCACAAAAAAAGCCAGATATAGTAACTGAATTTATTCATTTGAAATCAAGTATCAATAAATCAATAAAACAGACAAGTATTCAAGGCCTTGTCTTCAAAATGCTGTTTCGAGAAATGAAGGAAACTATTCAGCGATGAGAAGGAAAACCTCTTCATCATCATCTCTTAATGTAATTTCTGACAAAATACATTTGAAAACTTTCTTTTCTGAGAGGTGAATAACTGGAATATTGTAGTAGAAAATCAGGAAAAAGTATATACTAGAAAAAGTGGAGTGATATAAAGCCTTTAAAACCACAGAGACATACTAAAGAGAACTGAAGAGAACTCTGGCAACGTGTCTCTAGGTAAAATGAGAAATTTCTTTGGGATTCCCAGGATGGGGTGAGTGCAGACAAGGCATGCTGGCAAGCATATGGTCAGCAGCCGTGGCCACTCCTGCAGTAATGTTTGTCCCAGTTCCTCCAACAACAGGTAATTCCTGTCGTTTCATGGCACAAGTGAATTAAAAATTATGAAATGCAAAGTAATGTATTGAGGGATCAACTGCAAAACTTCCAAAAGCTTAGAACTTGTAGGAGATGAAGGACATAAATATACTGGCCAAATATAGGATGTCTGGAAGTGCCTGACTTGATATGGACCAAGAAAAAGACAGCAGGAAAAGTATTTCTGAGCCTTAAGTAGACGCTGAAGGTGACTTATTTGTGGGAATATTAGTTTGTTTAAAACAGAGCCATTTGTGCTTTTTGTCTCTACTTGCCTAGGAGGTTTTCTCTATTTTAATTATGTGGAAATAAATCTAAATTCATTTTCTTTCTAAGTTTCCTTCTTTCAAGGCAGAAGATAAAATCAAAGAAAGCATTCTTTTTTTGTGATTATGCCGCGCTACGCAGAGCCTACGGGGTGTCGCAGAGAAGGACCACTCCACAAGGGTTTGGGTGAAATGGCCGTTTATTAAAATGAGATCCCGGCTTTTATGGAGCGAGCATGGAAGGTTCTGGAATAGGGGGTGGATCTAGGTGATTGCTAGGAAGGCTCTGGGGCATAATTGGATAT
>JAWWMP010000116.1:63614041-63648690 GCA_035047865.1 Dendrocincla tyrannina
ATGGCTATCTACCAATGTTTTTCCATCCTATGGACATTTTGTCTAAAATATATTCAATAGGAACAAGTAGAAAATAGAAGCTTTGCTAAAGTCAGTTATTTCATTGCCCTAGAAGGAAACTAGAATGGTTTGAAACAATATGTTCTTGACAAATTCTCATTCTTTTTGTTCTAAGTAGGTAATTTTTATCAAATTCTTATTTGATATCTTAATTAGAACTGAAGTTATGTCAACTCAAACCTTTATCCCCTTTTGAAGATAGGGCACTGCTTTTTATTTTTTAGGCCTCTAGTGCCTTCAGTTTCCTCCAGGAGTTCTCAGGAATAACTACTGATGTGCTGCAGCAACCTGCTTTCTTGGCATCTTAGAAATAACTCTGTAAGGCCAAGCAGATTTTGAAAACATCTAACTTACATGAACACAATTTCAATGCCATTGCCCCCCCTCCCCTTTTTCTTTCCTTTTCTTGTACTGGGGATTTCAAGCTTTGCCATTTCTCATCTTATCTAGCAGACCTGTTTATCTGTGGTGTCTTTGTTCTAATGAACACTTCATTGTGAGTCATTCTGAAGTAGTATTACTGAACTTTACATTTTTCTACCTGCAATTTGGAATAAGTAAAATTACCTTTACATTCTTCTGGTTTTGGACCTTTTCTTTCTTTCTGTTACCTGGGTAAGGAGACTTCCTTGCTAGATGTGTAATGTTCAGTGCCTTTACAGAGGCTTTGATGAATCCTGACTGCTGGGTATCCTCTCTTTTTACTTTCATAGAAGGCAGAAACTCTTCTCCCTCAGGCTCCTAACAGGCAGATGCAAATAAGTAGGTAAAGTTGATATATGTAAATTTTCAACTGGAGTTCCTGAAAGATGATCAGAGAAATTTGTTTTGCCTTAGAAGTGTGTCCTGTTTACATGTGTAGTGTTGGCCTCAGCAGGCAGCCAAGAACCCACAAGCTGTTCACTCAGCAGCAGGACAGGGGAGAACAAGAGTGACAACAATGTTGGTCAAAATATAGGCAGGGAACTCATTTACCAATTAATCTAAATATTTGAATACTGATTTTGGTATTGGGAAACAGATATAAAAGACAGATATTTGAAGCACCTGTTAACAGGTTGACACCCAGGCTAACATACTCACTGAAGATCACAGCATACATTTCATGTCATTATACCTCTTTGGATTGTTCTCAAAAACTCTATTTGGAGTTTTTGGAAGGCTAGTGACTTGTGTTTTGTCTCGATTCTGAAGTGTTGGGGTTGTCTTCTCTTCAGGGGTAAAAGCCTTGACTTTCACTGGTATAACTGGGAGCCGAAGTAACTTAACACATGATGATCACTCTGCTCAGGGAGAAAAAGGGTGAAAGGGGAGGTTTATGTTGGCTATAAAGACAACAGACTGTTAAATATTAAAAATTGTGTAAGATGAGTGCTAAAGTCTGTGGAGAACCATAGATAGACTCTCTCCAGAATGCAGAAGGTGGCTTCCCACCATCAGAGCCTGAATGCTCTGAAATAACCTGCTAGAAAAAGTAACACAGACCAAAGCCCACACTGCTTCAGATTGCTTTTCTGAAAAGAATGACATGGCAGGGTGTGATAGCAGATGTTTGATCCCCAGGCTTTCTTTGCCAGTTTTGTTTTTTATTGGCTTAAAAAGATGAGAAGTTAAAGGAGCATCCCACAGCTCTTTTTGCACAAAATTGAGTTTTCATATTCATCAAATATAAATGACCTTCTAGATAACTCCTTTCCAAGGCAAGTTTCTTTTGTTCTTAATTTTCAGTCTTGTCATCGTGATCTTTCAGGTTTTTGTGACGAGTAGCTGTTGCATTTTTGTGTGGAACTTGTTTCTGTGCATAAAGTTTCTTCAGCCTTAATGACTGCATGATGATTCTATGATCATGCAAACTTTTGACTCTGCTTGGCATAGGTAGTAAATCCATGAATGACATTTCATGTAGAAAGGATGAAATGGTATTTTTACGTAGAAAAGATTTATTGGAGGAAGTTTTTGGTTGCTTGGTAAACTGGCCATCACATTTCAAATGTGGACTATAACCAGTCCTCTAAGGTAGACTAGGCTAAACCTGGACATTTTAAATTGTAGGGACTGCTTTTCTACTGATATTGAGAGAACAATTTCCAGTGGAGATTAGAAGCAAGAACAAAATGAACATACATATGTCTTTGAAGAGCTATAGGCCCTGCATAAAGAGTTCATCTTACGGCTGCTGTTGTCAGAGCTGAAAGAATGGGAAGAACCTAAAGTTCCTGGAGATTCAACCACTAGTGTCTCAGACTCATGAAAGCTAAAATATACTGTCCTTTTACCACATACTGTGTATAACTACCCTGACGAAATGGCCAACATGCTGATAAATTATACTAATTTCTTGCACTACAGGTTGTACAAGTTGGAGAATTACATTTGAATTTATCCCAAGTTCAACTTGAATGTGGTTAGGGTGAGAGTAATGAGAGCTTAAAGGCTGATAAATTAGGTTTTATATATTCCAGAACCATATAGACCCAACAGCTTACAGTTTCCCATGTGAATCTCTATTATAAAGTTTTGTTTCAGTGCAGACATCACTCAGTGGAGACCCTCAAAATAGAAACAGCGTATGGATATTAAAATTGTTCTGGTCACAATTTTATGATGCATAGTTTTGCTTTTAAGTGCTGCCTATCATTTACAAGTTTATTTTATAGTTGTATGGCCTTTTTGTATCCCATTTATTTAATCACCTGCCTTCTTCCAAGCTGCCCTTCAGTGGTGACTGTTTTCCCAATTGAAAAAAAAAAAAAGCCCAAACAAACCCAAAACATTTTGGGATCATTCACGCTGAAAAACATTGTAAATATAAAAGGGCTTTCATGACAGCTAGTTGGCTGTGATGAGAAGCTAAACAAAAACATTTGAATACAAATATTCACAGTGACATAATTTCCTTTCAGTGTTTTTTGGAAAGATTTGGTGAGGACAAAACTAAATTTTTTGGTCAATTTTATTCTTTTATTTTAAGTCTAACTGGGTACAGAATTATGCAACAGAAGTCCTTCTGTCTGATTCTTCCCAGACCTTGGCAGGAATAAGCTTACTAGTTACAAATTTTCAGTGGGACAAAAAAATCCAGTGAAGGGAAAACAAAGTACAATAGATTATCAATAAATAAAATAAAGTAAAACTCTTTTTAAGGAAAAATATGGAAAACATAATTTGAGTGTGATTTGCATTTCTTTCCTTCTGTCTACTCACTGATAACAACGGAGATCAAGAGAGCAGAATGTGCAGAAGCGTGACTTATATGTCACGCTTTCATAAATGAAAATATTGTAATATACAGATTTCCTACAATGGTGCCTGCTGTTGCCCCTTGCTTCTTCTCCGGACAGCTCTAATTATCCTGAGTTCTAATTTTCATCCTTCCCAAGGTAACAGTAACCCCTAGTAAATTACATCCCTCAGGCTAATGGGGATTCACAATTTTTTTTTTTCAGTTGTCCCAGACCTTCCTCAGGCCTGTCTTGTAAACTTTTCTCCCAGAGTAACCTCCAAATAGCATTTAAATTACAATTAAGAAAAATCAGCACAGCTTCTTCTCTCCCGATCTTGATTATTTTGGTCTTTCCAGCATCCTGCCTTAGAATTTCACTTGCTCTTTCCAAAGGGTTTCCAACCATTTGGTTCTAATTTCTGTATTCCTCTGCATGACGATCACTCTTACCCTGGTTTATGATTACCATTGTTAACAAAAAAGACTTTTATCCCCAAAATTTCGCTACTCAGAGAAAAGAGATTGCAGTCCATTTTATATTCCTCAGCTGTGTGCAGCTGTGTGCAGCTGTGTGCAGCTGTGTGCAGTGGGATGAACAGAGCTGTGAGGATAACGTTTAGTTCAGTTTCATTCTGCCACCTAACCTGATACAGGGTTCAAAGCTGAAGAAGTAGAGTGAAGAATCAACGCCTTCCTATCCTTCATACACCAAGTTAAAAAAACCCCAAAGAAATCTATCGCTTGTGTGATGCAGCTCTGTACAAAGCAAGCACACTGTGACTTTTGTTCTTTTCATGAGCCCTTCTCTTTAGAACATGGCCATTTTAAGTGTCATATGGAACAAAAAACATATTTGGGATGATGCTGTGAAATCTTTTTTCAAGATGACTTATTTCTGGGAGTAAAGGTGTTAAGAATAATGATGATAATGCATCTTGATAAACTACAAAGCACTCATTTCATTTTCAGAGAAACAAAATTAAGATCCCAGACAGCCCTAGCACATTGCTGGATCCTTATTGCCGAGCCCAAGACCCAACTCGAACACCATGCACAGTGAATCTGGTCCCTAGGGAGAAATGTTCAACTGGGAGAGGGAGAGCATCTTCTTGACTTCAGCTTCTTTCACTGAGATGCTGGATTGGCCTTCACTGATTTTAAAGGCTACAGGAAGAAAATGTTTATGCTTGCTCAAATTAGAACTTTTTTATTTGTATTTTTCTTCTACTTATAAAACTGAAATTAATAACCCAGACTTTTAGGGCACCGAGCTTCTATGCAGCAGCAGCAGGAACAGCCATGTTTTAAAGAACATTAGGAAAAGCAGTTTAACAGAGCTTTGTTCCTATATGCAGTCTTGTTCCCTGTCACCTTCTGTTTCTTCTTATATAAGGATTGTCTAATCTTCATCCTGAAGTGTTCATGCTTTTATTAAGGTTTTATGCTGACAGATCTCAAGAGTTATTGGATAACTCAGCAAGACATATGTACAGTTAATTAGAAATGAATGCGATATTACATCAAAAGACTTCAACTGTTAAGTTTTAAATGGTTATAATTAACTTGCTCTTTGATTCTGAACTGGATTGACTAAAGAGACAATGAAGGTCAATTTCCGTTCACTTGAAAAAATAGAAAAATAGAATAGCTACTAATTTAAAAAACCCCAAACCCCTCAATTGTGAAGCTGTTCAGTGATGCTGTACTGCCTTAATGTGAAGGCAAGGCAATGAAAATCCTTTTAATAGGCACTTCTGTTATCCTTTATTATAAAAATACAGAGTCCAGTTCACTTGATATGAGAAAGAAAAAGGAGAGTCTGGCTAATATTAGCTTTGTGCATATTTAGATTTGATTTTAAGAATCCCAAGCTAAGGAAGGATATTGATTTTTAAGTAGTGCTTTTTCAGGTGAAGATCCATAATAAACTTTCAGAATTTGCAAATATAGCAAGTGATAGTGGGTTCATTTTATTAAAATTACAAATGTTCACTACATCAAATCTATTATCTAAATAAACATGTAAACTAGTGTATGAATATGTATGTTACTGGAACCCCTCCACCCTCTAAAGCCCTCTTCACCAGACCCTATATGCATAAAATTCTGTTATTTCTACTAGATGGTGCAGCCTTTTGAAGCTTTTTGAATTTTTCTACCTGTCTCTTTTGGATATATTTATTCCCAGAGAGAATAAAACCTACCTTGGTTTGCTTGCTGCTTTGTTTAATCCTGAGGGGATGCCATTAGTTCCTTTGACATCACATGGAAAGGGCAAATGCAATGCATAATCACATCATTAGGACAAATACAAACACAATTATCCCTCAATAGTGTGGTAGAAGGAAAATACAATGTAAACACTAAAGTCCTGACTGAATGCTTATCAAAGCACGAGCGGTTGGCTTTGGTTCTGGGAGAAGCATCTGGGCTGCTCAACTTTCTTATTTATTCTTCCTCTCTCACTAATGCGAGAGCAGAGCGTCTCTGTGGGTGGCAGTCACACTAAAATCAGCAGCACAGGCTGATTGCTGTGCCACAAGTATTTTTAAGACTGTGTACTTTAAAACAGCTCTACTAAAAGTTTACTCTGCAACAGAAAATGTCTGCATTCATACCATTTCTATCAAAGAAGAAAATGGAGCCTCTGACTTCTGGCCTATCCTGAACCCTGCATTCCATGGTACACATTATCCTGTATATAGTGCTTATCATTAGCTAAGATCATGAGATACTTGGAAAATTCTAGTTCCAACATTGTACTGGATTTTCATGAGCAGTTTTCCCGGGGCTTGGGGGAGGGACTTTCAGGAGATGAACAACTGGAGCCCCAAGGCCTTCCCAGGAGAAGAAACATCCAAGTTTGGAATTTTTTTGTCACAGGTTTTGGCATTGTGGCAAGGTGACTGTGGGTACAGGAATTAATAAAAAAAACATGTTGATATAACATTAAGAACTATAAACATTTTTGGGAGTAATCTGTGCCTTATCAAAGTGAGGGTACTGTTAAAAGATGGAAAGGACATGGACCAACACTGTACAGCATCATAGGATAGGAAATAAGGAGTACTCCTGTGAAGGAATCAGAATTTTAGGAAAATAGAATACCACAGTTTTCCAAACTTGAATCTGTCCAGGGCACTGGACTTGACATCATTGCCATGGGATATTTTCTTGCCTACTAACAAAAATTATTTCAGTGCTATGCTTCATCCATTAGGCAACACTCAGCCCTAGCTTGAGAAGCGTGTTCTTGGTTTCTCTAGAACGTGAGGAAAGAGTGTTGCTGATTCTTTCAGTAATGTGTCCTTTGATGATACCACTGCGGTTTTGAGATCTGACAAGAAAGAAATCTGAGCTAGTACATACAACTACATGTGTTTATATCTTCTTCAGATATAATTCTCTTGAGTTCTAAAATTGAGATCATTGCACCTTCATTACAATTAAGATGCCTTTATTTGGCTGTTTTGTAGATACAGCCTGAGATTTATATCTAGATCTGTATTTAGTTATCTGCTTTGTATCTCAGAAATCAGCAGTGGAAAAACTTGAACATTCAGTGCTATTAACGCTGAACTTGTGGGACTTCTGCATTCAAATCCAAGTCTGAGGGAGAGCTCAGTGACCTTGGCCAAGTCTGACAACACAAAGCTGAAGCTGGAAAGACCCATTAAATATCAAAGCATTCCCTTTGTTTTCACAGGAGTGTGCCTTATGAGTCCAGGTGAGACTGAGGGCTCCCCAGCAGTGGCATTTCTGTTGTGGACCTAGAGTAAAGTTTTGATTTTCAGCTGTGGGCCAGATTCTCTTCTTTTCTTACTCTGTCAGGTGCCACAAACCTGGAACTGTAAAGCCCTCTGACTGGATGGACAGCAAACTTGGAATAACTTCTGAGAGAATACTTTGAGCAATAGGGAGTGTTAATAGGCAAATAGATTTCCTCTGGGAATATATGGGTTTTTTTCCTTTTCACTTGCTCCTGAGAATTTCTCTCTAAGCAAATGCTTCACAGTACTTGACAGGTGAGAACGCCCTTAGGGAATCTCTGTATCCTACACATATTTGAGTTTACATGTTTTCCTAGGAGAACCAGGGCTGGAAGAGGAAGGCTTTAGGCAGTGTATTTGCATGCTTAACAGACTAGTAAGTCAGAATATTGCAAGGGTTTCTAAATCAGCCTCATCCTATCACAACAAAAAAACCTCATCCTAGCAAAGACTTTTTTCACTTCACTGAGAGGAAGAGGAAGTCTCTTCTCACCTGGAAGCTGGGGTTTTTAAAAGCTTAGCAAATAAAATGATGTGAAGCCAGTATTTTGTTTATCAAGCAGAAGAATATACATATAATATATATATATAAAGCTGATATAAAAATATATATATATAAATCTGAGGATTAACTAAGTTAACATCTTACGTTAAAAAAATTTAACTAGTTTAAGGTTTTAACTTTCCACAACATTTCTCCCCCCTTTTGTAGGTAGATAGAAGTTTACATAGCATCCTTTTGAATTTTTCTGTCATGCTTTATGTGTATATGGTGTACACGTGTGTTTTTGAAATGTAAATAGCTGTGAGTATTGAAAATGGTAATGAATCTGATCATCTTTTACAGTACTTTAGACCCTTTCACTTATTTTCCTGTTAGTTAAATATATTTTAAAAGATTTTATTTCAAAATGTATTGTTTCAATATACTTAAAAAATCTGAGATGGCTGAAAACGATACAGTGGATTATACAATGTATAGTATGCAGTCATCTGGTGCTTTAGATCAGTCTACATATTTCAGAAGAAAAAATCAAAGAATTTTATGTAACTTGTACCCATTTTACAAAAAATAATTTGAATTGTAAACAGTGCTGTAACTTTAAAATCAAATTAATGTCTTAGAATCTGTGGAACTTGTGCACGTTTTTGCATTCCTCACTCTGCATTTACTGTACAGTATTTGTAAAATGCAGGCTTTTTTTTTCTGTCTTCATTCATGCATATACAGTACACTATATCGCAAAGACTTTTTACATTTATTTTGTAGAATGAGGTTGTTGGCTATAAAGCTCATTACAAAGAACTCACTTTCCACAATAAAGAAAGAACAAGGTAAGAGTTAAATTCTCTGTAGCTTAAGATCAAACTCTCTAGGTTAAAGCTTATTTCTAAATGATGTAAAACAAAGAGATAAGCCTTGTGTAAACTGAAATGAGCTTTTGCATTGCTTTTGATTTTGTATCAGTTTAAATTAAATGCAAACCTTAAATAAAAGCGTATAACTTTCCATCTAGGCAACTCTTGGCTGAGTATTCTGTTGGCCTAATATGCTAGCAGATATTTAGTACTTTTGTCATTGTTATCCTTAATTTGTAGCATATTGTGTAAGTGCAATTTATACTTACATATCATATAAATAGCTCTCGTGGTCTAGCATGGCATATACAAAGCCATATGCATGCTAAAATAGATTATCCATGGGTGGCTAATTGCAAGAGAGTGCAACAGATATGTCTCTGTGTGTTATTGCAGTTAAAGATAGGAATGCAATGCTAAAGGAAAAAAGAGTAATGACCTATATTCAACATTGATTTTATATTTTGTATTCTCTGTTGTGTCTTTTAATTACTGGAATCTGTTAAAGAGAACTCATTTAGGCAAGTTGTTAATCATATAAAATGCTGTGGGAACAATTTTTACAGGTCCTCTTACCAAGAAAAGGCTTGCTTTGAGAAAGGTGACATGGGTCTGAGGCTGACAGTGTTCTTGTAATACTGCAAGCTTATATCTCTATACATCACTGAAATTCCACAGTTTCATGTTGGAAGTGACAATTCAGTGTTTCTGTGATTCTTTTAATAAATGAATTTTACTTGCTCATTTTTGCTCTGTAGAGTTCATTTTCTCTGGATAGGATTTTACTTTTGCACAGTGTTTTTAACTTGCCTCCCAAGCCAAGGACAGAAATCTGCAAAAAAGCATGAATGATAAAAAAGGCTCTTTACCTTATAGATTTTTAAACACAGCACTATTTTCTCCTACAGACTAGATTAATCTGCTTAATACATATGGAATTACAGACAGAATGATGAAAATAATTGTTATCAATTATCACAGTAGCATTACAGCAGAAAGACTAAAGAGCAAGTGAACAGAATGTCCTGGCTGCCCTTATTATGTTTCTCTTAACAGTTTCATATTTTCTAGTAACCTGGAGTAAGAGGGAAAAAAAGGAAGAAGAAAATCCTTCATCTTATTGTGAAATATTTGTGATGATAGTTTTGTGAAGCTTTTTAGCTGTGCCTAGTTCATGACCTTTAGCAAATCTGAAATGTAAGATAAAGAGTAATAGTTGCTTTTTGTTAGATTGAAAACATGGTGAGAGAGATTAGTACTGCAAAGTTGGTCACTAAGAAAATTCATTAAACACCCTACACCCCCCTGCAAAAAAACCCAACAACCAAAAAACAAACAAACAAACAAACAAAAAACAAAAAGAAGAAGAAATAAACAGCCCCCTTATTTTCCCCTTAGCTGAAAAATGTTTGGACAGCAAACTGTCTCTATGGTGGAGAGAGTCCTTTGTGGGAATTTTGGCAGTCTGTGTTATGTGTCACTCCTCTCAGCAGAGCCAAGTTTAGATGCTCTCTTAGCTGAGAAGTCCATTCTGGAGTCATAGAGCATCTTTCTGTTCTGGAAAGCTCCCCAGAACAGGAAAAGCAATGATGTGCATTCACCAGACCCAGCTGCAGTCCTAGACCTCCTTGCATATCACTGCTTCCTCCGGATGGCCTCACTCATCCCCTTCCATGCATAGGGAAGACCTGAAGAGAAAGCAGGAGAGCAGCACCAGGAAAGCTGGTGGAGAAAATCTGAATATTTATAGCACTAAATAGAAATAGGATAAGGAAGGTCTAATGCATGTACAGTCTGCAGAACAATGCCAAAAACGTTCCCCTTTGTTATTATCACTTTACCTTTGGCTAAGATAATGATTTTTCAATATTTGCTTACATGTGCAGAGCTGTTAGCTGTCTATCAGTGCAATTTCAGTGTAATTTTGGATTGTGTGTTACAGATTGCACATGTTTTGCAAAAGCTATGCAAAAAGAAAGTTTGCAGCTGATTCTTCTATAGATGCAACCGCTAAGGTAATTAATTGCCCATCAGATAAAACTCTGTTGATAGGAAAATTTTGCTAGACTAGATGTCAGTGACAGACTGGGGCTATGTGTGCATGTGTAGAAAGTACCATTGAAATATTTTAGCTAGTATTGAGAATATAGTTGGATAAAATGCATTTAATTAAATCAAAAGTCTTTTCTTACCTGCTATTCATGTTACATAGCACTCTAAAATGCCTATGTTTATGTGGTCATTATCAGTACTGCATCTCTTCCCCTGCTGGGGCAATGAACAGATCTCATGGGGTAACAGCCTGGGCCTGAGAGGGTGAATCCAGATTTGCAATGGGTCTTCTTGCTTGGTGTCTGTCTCTTGTGCTTGGAGCCATGCTGCTGCCACCATCATGGCAAAGATCTAGAGGCCCTGCATCTACAAGCGAAGGGTGAGGAAGAGATGCGGGTGCAGCTGGGTGGCCAGAAGCTGGAACAGGCTCAACACCACGTGGGGGGGATCCTGGGGGAAAGTTATTTCAAACTCTGCAAGATATATGTGATCTCAAAAAGCATTGGCCGTTGTCATTCAGTACCAGAAGGAGAACTTGGGAAATTTTACAAAGACAAGAAGCACAAGCCTCTGGAGCAGTGGGTCAAAATGACACACATTTAGTGACACATGCAAAACCACCATCCACAAAAGAAACAAAATGCTATATCTTGCCCAGAGATTCACTGTTAGGGCAAAAACTGCTGTGTATTTATGTTCTTAATTATTTTGAATAACTATTTCCTCCTTACCAGAAGTTTGTCTTGGGGGAGAAAAGGGTTTTCCCAGCTGGTTCATGTAACAGGGAGAGGGAAATTATGGCACAGGCCCACTGAGGAAATTCGCAGAAGGACATTACCTGATTTAAATGCAAAATGGAGTAAAGAAAAAGTCTTGTGTATGGAAGAGACAAGAAAGGGATAAAACTGATGGGATTAGGCAAAAGCCTGGTTAACAAGAAGAGGAGCACAAAACTGACTGGGACAGGCGGGGAAGTGAGGAGAAAGGGCAAGTAAGATCACAGTTGAGGCATATTTTGGAAAAAGATGATGGATTTGGAAGATTGAATAAATATGTCTGTAACTGGAAGTCTGAAGTCTGTTAGATAACATACAGACCAGAGGACATTTAGCAAAGGAGGGAGACTGGGAAAAGGCACACTTCATAGAGCAAGGTGACTGAACAAGGCTTAGAGCCAGAGAGCCTGAGGCTCCCTGATTGAAAAGACAGGGGTCAGGAGAACTGAGAAAACTGGAGCAGTGATGGCAAGGATGCTCCATGTTATGCCTCAGGGAGCTGGTTAGTGGCTGATGTCTGTGGGGAAGAGCAAGAGGTTCCAGCCCTGAAAAAGGCACATGTGGTTCTGATTACAGAGCTGCATGCTGGAATTTGAGCTGGTTTCTTTCAGTTTTTGTTTGTGGTGTGTTGTTTTTCTTTTCTTTTAATCTGGCACATTACATAAAAATAAACTGTCAAAAACATTATTGAAGTTGCAGTTGCTGCTAGATCAGGAGTGTCTGAAGCTTGAGTCTTTTCAATGAGTCTCAGTGGCACAGTCCATATGAGTTTACAGTGTCGCCATACTAAAAGACTGATAAGGCTTTCCCAAGGCAGCAGCTTATATTATTACTTGCTGCTAAAAGGGTACCTGGAACCAAAGAAAATCAAGGCTTTCACTCTCCTATGAATGCGTATATGTATATAGATATATACATGTGCATATATATGTGTGTATCTGTATGCAAAACAGGGTGCAAAATATGATGATATTGCTAATATAGTTTTTTTTTCCTTTACATAATATATAAAGGCAGAAATGTGTTTTCACTTGTTCATATTAAGGACCTGTCTCTTGTATCAAGGAGCATTTGCTCTTTGACAGTGGCTGTAGCAGATGGCTGTGGAAGAATAATCAGCTATACAGTCATGTTATATTGTCTCCCTCTTTTCCAGTTTTCAGGTTCTAGTGATCTATGGCTCAGAAATTTCCTGTGCTGGAGGTGATATCTTAATGTTTAATAGCCCTTGATGGATTTTTCTTCCCACCCACAATATCCCGTGGCAATGAATTTCACAGTTTTATACTGTGTGTGAGAAAAGATCTGCCTTTACTTGTTTGTAAGGGCTGCTTGATGTTTATTAGTTCCTGTCATACGAGGCACACTGAAAAATTGTTTCCTGTTCAATGCCTGCCATGCTTCAGGATTATTCAGATGCTTGTCATTTCTCTATCTTCCTCACCTCTTTTATAGGCTAAAAAGACCAAATCAGTGATCTGCTTGATATGCTTTGATTGTACTAGTCACACTTTTCTGTGAGATCTTACTCAGAAATTAAAAAGAATAATAATAAAAAGAATAAAGAATTACATTTGAATTAGATCAGGTAGCCTAAAAAAAAGCCCCAATAAATTATTTAAGTTCTTCCACAGAAGTCCTTTTTTGAATATATACCAATGTAGATAGCAAAGCATGATTGCAGGAGTATTCAAAACAGTTGGCAAACTTTTTATAAAACTGATCCATCTATGCCTTTGTTAGTATGATTCTATATATAAAAATTTGAAGGGAACCATAAGCCCTCCTCTTACTTCCCTTCATATAACTCAGAATAATTCAGTAATATTTGAAAATGTCATAGTTTAGAAGATCTTTCATAAGAAATTTTGTTGGTCCACATGCAAGAAACCCATGAATATTTCTTTACAAATGGCATAAACCTTGCTTATAAAGCAAAAAACTAACATTTTAAGTTATGGACATTTTGTATACAGAAAAAATACTCTCATTGTTAAAGGAACAAATCTACTCTTTTTAGTCTTTGCTTACATGAATTTGGAGGCACAGATTTCATAATGGGAAGAAAGCAGTAAGTATTCTTAATACTAGTTTAATTAGATTCATTTATTTATTGATTTATTCATTTTGATGTTCAGCTTGTCTTCTTTAAACTGTGTATTTAATTTTTCCAGCCATAATTTTACTTAATTGGGCAGGGTTGGCAGGTACTAGTTTCATAAACACTTGGAAAACTGGAATAATTTGTTGATATGGGGAATTTTTGAGATAAAATCATCATAAAAAGAAGGAAAAACTACTATGATTATATCCCAGGAAAATAGCACTATGCCATTCCTGCAAACAGTATGTATCTATGGATTTTTCTGAAGTTTGAACGCAGGATTTAGCTGCCAGGATTTAAAAAAAAAAATAAAAATTCTTTTCACTAATTTACTTAGAATCACAGCACCTTACTTTAGCATGCTGGCCAAATACTTTCCTTCCTTTGCTTTGAGGCAAACCGCTCTTCTCTAGAGAAGGGCATTGAATGTAATTTGAGTCTTACTCCTAGGATCTTTTATTAAAATTTAATTTTTAAAAAGTAAGAGTAATGGTAAAAAAATCAGTGCAGTAACACTTTTGCAGATTGCTGTAATTTTTTTTCTGTGTCTTGTCAATTACAGTCTGTGGTAATTTTCTTTTAAAGTAGAAAGATGGCAAGGGGTCCTATGAAGATGTCTCCCTAGTCTCCCTCTTCATTATCCAGTCAATAAACAAGGGGAAAAAATTTCCTTGAAGCAGTTCCTCACCAGCAATGTACCTTCCACAGCTTGGTTCAGAGAACATTCTAGGAAGAGCCCAGCAGGCAGCAATCTGAGACACTCTGGGGTAGGGGAGAAACACACTGAGCAGCTAAGCCTGAAAACACTATATGAAGGTTCTTGTATCACTCCTCAAGCAGGTGTGTTGATAAACCCTACTTATACCTCTAAACTGCATGCAATTCAGCCCACTTGTAAAAGTATTAAAAGTTATTTTGGCTGGAAGTGCTTAAATTTTAGACCAATCACAGCAGAAACATTAAAAATGTTTGAGAATTAGCTCCAACAAGGGAAAAATCAAATTACCTTTTCCTTTATGTGGTCTGCCTGCTGAATGGGTATTGTGGTTGTGTGGTACTGAAAGCAACTCCATAAATATTTCTATACTACTTGATAATTAGATTTTTTTTTTTTGAGAAATTTCTACTTCATGTCTCTTTCTAAATGTAAGTGCAGTTTCCAGCTGAGTGCTTGTCAGGCATTTGTGGTGATAGGACTTGCAAGATTAGAATGCTCTATGGAAATTTCCTCTAGCTTAATTCCAGTTTGCCTAGTCTTGTGCACATGAAACTGAAATAAGGTACCTTTGTGCACACACCACTTGTGCAGATTGGGTTTTATACCAATTAAAATCACACAGGTTTTTCCCATGTAGCAAGTAACAACTACCAGAGAAAAATATTTTCCTGTAAAGTACAGGGTGTTTTATCTCTGCACTTATGGCAGAAGCAGAGAGAATTATCATTCCACAGCAAAAAGGGGCACACTTTTACTGGGGTAACTTTACTGCATCATAGGAAAACAACTCTTCTTTCAGGTTTCTAATTCTTATTGAAGCGTGGTGTTCCATTGCAATAGTAATTTATAATCTTTTGGGAAGATGTATGAGGCAGGATGCCAATATATAATTAGATGGATTTTATTCTCTGTCACCATGAGCTCTAGAAATTTCTGAATTTCTGTAGAAATGCCTGTTTCCAAGACAGATAAGAAACTTCTGAACAAGCAGGGCAGAACAACACATAATCCCACTTCCCATCCTTGGTGTAGGCTATTCCATTTTCAGTAAGATTGGACAAAGAGAAGGCAGCTCGGAAGCTGATCTGTTACTAGGCTGAATGTGTGGCCTTACTCGTTTTGCTTAACCTGACTATATTATCTCCTTATTTGAAAATCTTGGCAATTTGGTTCATCTTAAACAATACAGAGTTAGCATCGGTTGCAGCTGCCTAAAATGTGCTGATATAAGAGACTCATAATTTTCATTGTCTGAATGAAATCAAACCACTGTATTTGTGTAACTCAGGTTTTGGAGCTAGATGTGGTTGAAGGGCAAAGAAGATCAAGCATAGTGATGGAGGAAATCTTAAAGGAGAGCTCTAGGAACTACAAAGCTTTGGGAGAAAGTTTAAGTTTTAGTATTTGTCTTAACAGAGAAGGTGAATCACAGGAAGCAGTATGTTTGGAGGAAGTCCAGCATACATATTTTGTATTTGTAGAAGGATGAGAATGCCACTAATTCTATTGGGGTTTTTTTGCCTCTGTCTTAAGTAGAAGAAGCTATCCACAACACTGATTTGTTTGTGTATGTTTACTATACATGTGAGTTCCTGGGCAGGGTTAATTGGGAATAATTAGGCCACCTATCGTTCTGACTTCCCATACAATTCAATTATGTTTGCTTTTTCTCTTGTATGTCAGAAGCCTTTTATGGTCTGAGATCGTTGATGCAAGGAAAAAATATCTGATTGCTAAAACATACTTTGGAATTTCCTAGTATGTTCATGCCAGCAGTGCAATTTTATGGCTTTTACTAACAAAGGGTCTTTAGCCTGGGTTTGAGCAGCTACACAGCACTATAGTATATTTATATGTAGCCATTACTGTTTTCAAGTCTTTTAGTGTTAGATGTCAATAAAGGGATTTCAGTCCCATGACCATTCATACGTCTTAGCCCAACAGACCAGAAATTTGGAGAAAAGCCTTTACTTTAACTGCAAGTTCAGAGTCACCAGGTGTTTACCCGTATTCGGAATCAGTGGCTGCTGTTGTACAGAGTGTAATCATTCACTAAGTCACTGCTACTAAAATGGAAAGCTCTCCTTCCCTTCCTGCTTCTTTTCCTTGTAGCTTTCTGTTTTAGGCTCCCATTTCCTACCTTGTTCTATCTCTGGATCTCACAGAGGCCAGAAAAAGAACAAGGCTGAAGCCTCCTTAGATAGGCTTATTGCTACCTATGAAGCCAGGATCTGTGGGAAACTTTGTCATTCATGTCTAATCTGGATGAAATGTGAGGTCCTTCTCAAATCATCAGCCTAGGATGACACATGCTTTTTGCATGGTCAGGTCAGGACAGAACAAAAATCTTGACAGCACTTGCCATATCCTTCCTGCTGGGCTCCCTGATTCTAGAAGAGGGGCAAGATGAAGGGCCATGTGGGACAGAAATCTCAGCTACAGCACAAAGTGCTGAGTATGCAGAAGATTACAGTTTTAGCATAAAGGGCAGTTCTGATCACCCTCTGTCATATCTTTTCTAGTCCAGCTTCCTTTTTGTCTTGGTTACTTTCTAGACATCTCAGAAGTGCAGAGGCTGAGGTCTGTGTAGATGTCTGGCAGGTTGCTACTCAGAGGTGCTCCAGGTATCAAGCATTATCAGGTACTGCACACCTGCAGCTTCTCTGTGAGGGCAGACTGTATGGGAAATGGGGCAAGCAATGCATCCCTCAGACACATCAGCTGTACGAGCAAAATGAAGTCTGCAATGTTTCTTTGCTCAAGAGAAGAACATTTACTACTCTTTGTGGGAACAGAAAATCATGGAGGAAGTTCTTCATCAAAGAGGCGCTCTGAGAAGATTTGTGGATGTGTTGTAGCTGATTTTCAGGATGGTTCTTAGAGGCCCAAGTTAGCCTAGTGCTATTCTTCTGAACTTTATAGAAAGCACATTCAGTGACCGGGCCAACATGATATATTGATTTTGTTCATGTGTTTCTGTTTATGGTGACTGACACTGGAATTGTGGGGATATAGCGCCAAAGATCATTAATCTTCTAGCGTCTTTTTTATTCTTTCCCTCTAGTTCAAGTTATAGATCCTAGCTGCAGATATAGCTGGAAAACAACTGTCACAATGGAATATGATAGGGAGCTGCTGGAAAGGAGCCATGGCTGTGCCCTGGTACAGATTCAGTGCAAAAGCTTTCAAAGAGCATTCATCCGGCATTCCTATAACCACAGTGTGTGGCAAGTGTTTGGAAGAAGGCATGTGGCCCACCTCCTTCACTTTTTAAAGCATGTATTGACTATGGTATTAAAGCTGGGGTAAGCAAAAGAAACTAATGGAGGTTAATTTTCAATTTTGTTGGATGGAAACAAAATCAAAAGGTCCCTTTGCTTAGTAAGAACAATTAAAACACAGTAATTCAAACAAAGCACAATGCAGAGTAAAAAGAGTTGTTAATTTGTCAGTGATTTGATTAATTTGTTGTAAGAAATTTAAATAAAACTGAGACTGAGAATCCACTTAGAAAGTCAGGCATTTAATTGTTAAAAAACCCCAACTGTTAAAGCAATCATGAAGTGCACACATCCTGTGAAGGACTCTAATTCTAATTGCTGTGTGTATAACTGCAGCTCTGAGAGTGTGAGATAAATTCAAGTGAAAGTAATTCCTCTGAGTGGAGTGTTTTGATCCAGGTGTAAAAAGGCATCCAGAGTTATCATCTGTATCTGTTTCCTTGCTGATGCCTCTCACAGTGGTGAGATTGCTCTCTCAGACTGCTGTATGACTGCAACTTCAGGTAAATAACAATTTAATTACTAAGTTTTTGGATCATTGCTCAATGTCATTGATCTAGAACGTGCTTTCAGTAACTATGTATATCTAGTGGCTTGGTAGACATATGCTCATGGGCTGAACTCTATCCTGTTCAGCTGAGATAACAGCATAATATCAATCTGTAATTAATACACTGACTTAGAGAAAAAAAATACTGTTCCTGAGAGTGTTAGTATTCACTCTTCTCTCTGAAATTCCTTGAATAATTTTGTAAAGCTTATGTTACAATAAGTTCTCAGAAAACAAATAGGAAGGAAAAATTTAAGATGTTTCCTAAATTGTGTTCTTTACGTCATACTAAAGTTAAAAACTTTTATGGAACAACTAGATAGTGTTGAAGGACTTAAATTAGTTAATTTTTTACTTAGAAGTTTGGTTATTTCTGTTGTTTGGTTGTTTCATTATATATGTGGCAGAATCCAGCTACAATCTTCTTCCAAAGCAACATTTGTGATTTTGGAAAGCTTGTGGGACTTGTGATTTCACTATGCTTGTGTATGTGAATGGATACAGCTAGTTATGCAGCTGAAGGACTGTTTTATTCACATTGCATTTAATTATACATCTATAACCTACTCAGATTCTCAGTGTCATCTCTGCTCATGGTGGCTGTGGATGCACCGTCACTGACAGGAGGTTGGAATACACTTGCACTGTAACTACTGTACATAAAAACTGTTTTGTGCTTTTCACTGACAAGAACTTCAAAAGCAGTGGCCCAGAGAAAGGTGGTGTCATTGACAGCTTCTCTCTTGATATTTGGAATATTTTACAGGTGAAGTAAAAAATTATATCTCCAAGGTTTTGGCAATTTATCCAAGTATTTTTCATTGGAAGTCACCCAGGCAGATCTTATGTACTTCCCATCAACTTGCTCAAGCTGAAGTCACAGGGAAGCCCATCTCTTCTCCATGTTCTTCAAGTATATCTTCCTTCTGCCCTTCATCAGGGCAGTTGATTTCTCTGTCTTCCATAAAGAAGCTGAGTGAAGATACTTCTGCCGTGTCTGGTATGGTATATGCTGTTCCTGATGCCCACACTATGACAGAACAGCCAGTTTGGAGTGAGTGGTTCTGAAATCTTTTTAAGAATTGATAAGTATTCCCATGTTCAAACTAATGGATGGACTGGAGCTTTTTTCTTACTCTAAAGCTGCGTTGATCCCCCAAAAAACGAGTTGCCAATAAATACATTTGGTGTATGGCACTGAAGTATAGTATGTGGACGTATGGCACTAAAATGTGGCAGAGTATATGACAAAAACCACAGAATCTGAAAAGTCATAGGGTTTTATTGTTATTTATTGTAATAAACTTCCTGTAAAAGGCAGGCAATGCTTTGTTTGGTTTTACTTTTACTATAAGGATGGATAAGGGCACAGCATGGCTTTCAGGGTATGTAGCTCTTTGTCTACCTCCTATGTGAGCGAGAGGCAAAGCCTGCTCTGGAGAGAGGCAAAAGCAGTCAATCACCTACAACAGCAGGCTCTTGAAAAAATGACTCAGGACCCCCAACTCATCTGTATTAGAGACACAGAAGATGAAGTTTGCAGGTATCAGACAGTGGTGTCAGAATATGTGAGAAGGTAGCTACCTGGGGAAGCATTTATTATTCTCCAGCCAGGAACAGTAGGATCACAAACCTAATTTCCTGGAGTTCCCTACAAACCTGTCTCACCTCTCACCTGCCAAGGCTGCAGATGCTATTCCAAGCAACTCAGTTTCAGAATATGGGCTTCAAGTTTTACTGAGAAACTCTGGGGAGATACCTCTGGCTTGGAATGATGTTTTCTTCTTGTCAAGCTGGTTGTGACACAGGCATGAACACACATCACATAGGAGTAGGAAAAGACAAAAAGGTTCTGTTCATAAAAAGTTCTCATATATCTGTCTTAAAAATGAAAGCAAAAGAAGTTCACTGTGTATAGGCAATGTGAACCACTAACCTTCAGTTAAAGCACCTTTCACAAGGCATTTTGTATGACTGATACATCTGTATTGCACCATAATCATCACAATGCATTTGTTTCAAAAGTCTGTGCTTGTAAAGACATAAAAATTGCCTTGTCTGAAAGCTTACTATAAATGACTAGAATGCATGTCTTTGTCTGCTAATATATGTCCATTAAAATATTTTTTCCAGGAGAATTCTGCAGAAAAATAACTTTTGCAAATGGGAATTGAGACTGTATTTTAAAAATTATGCAGCTTTTTTGTTGTAAAAAAAAAATTCTCTCTTTCAAGTTGTTTATAGTTAAACTTCTAAAAGAATTTTCTAAGCACTGAAAAAACCCCAGTCTTTTCTTTAAAATATAGGTTGTTCGCTTTGCAGGATGTTTCATACATAGATCAGGTGCATCTCTGTTTTTACTAAGAAAAGAAATGAGTCATCAAGTGGCATTCAGCAAAGACTGTGTGGGCATTGTAAAGATGTAATGGCATTCCCAGCCTCCCAACCTAATCTGACAGTGGTACCCTGTGGAACCATTACTCTGTCCCATTTGTGAACTATTTCAGGAGTTCCTTCTTTTCACCACTTCAGAGGATCTGGTATATGTCTTGTGGCTCTCAGGCAGATGAAGATTTTGTTGTATGGCTCACAGAGCAAGAATATTTGTCAGCCTTCTTTAAAATATTTTAGAGGTAATGACAGAAGCAGAGGTGCATCATTTACTGGGCTTGGAGTAAAGGGGGTTTTTTGTACATGGGTTGTTCTGAACTTCACTTTACATGTGAAATAAGCTTGGTTGAACCCTTATGCACATATTTTGTTGAGACAACTCAAGATATTAACAGAAATACTTAACAGAACTGAGGGACTTGAGACTCGTGGGTTCACATTTTTTGCTTTGTTTACCTTCAACCAGGGAGAGGAGAGATGGCTTCAAAAGCCATCCTGTTTCCTTCAGCTGACAGTAAGATGCAGATTTCTTAATTGTGTCCAAAGGATATTGGTATGCTCTACAAACACTTTTATCTTCACTTGGCATGGTATTGATACACAGATTTCTTCTTGTTATGCTATTATGGAAATTAGCCCAATGGATGCTTAATCAGTGACTAAATAGCAAGGCTGAAATCATGGTAATAAGAGCACAATATCCTTACTAAGTGCACACAGTCAGAGTGAAGCAACTATATTAGTCAGTTATGAACAGGTGCTCAGAAGTGTGACATCATTGCGCATTTTTGTACTAGGAGAAAAGAATCCTTTCATGTCCAAAATCAAAGACACAACAGTTCTCAGACTTCAAAATCTGATATAACATGGCTTCAATTTCTTTGAAATCATTGCACTAACATTTATTTCTTGTGACAATAAAGATTTCAGTTCATTTATTTGCAATAAAGACATCAGTTTTAGTAATGAGGTGTTACTGGAGAAACAAACCTTTGAGGACAGCAGTCATGTTTGTTGCTTATCATGTCCCAGTTTCACTGTACATCTGTGAACAGTAGCTCTGAACTCACTTCTCTGACAGGGAGATGGTATAACATAAAATTGATGTTTCAATCTGAAAAGTCAGTATTTTTTGCTTCAGAAAGAGCAGAGTTCTCTGAAATGGGATGCTGTATTAGCTTCTGAGTCTCACAAACACAATATAAATAGAATTGGTCCTTGATGTAGACCAAGCAGAGAGGAACTGGAGGCAGTTTTTATCCTACCTATGAGTTCCCAGCTGTGCTGTATAATAACTAGTACCTTTGTGTGAACTCTAAGGATGACAGTGAATCACTATACCTAGTTTAAAGGCAGGCAAAAGTACTTCTTGCAATACACAGTCTGTTCTTGGAACTCACAATATTGTGGGTGCCAAAAATTCAAATAGATACAGAAAGCAAATGCATGAATTCAGTAAAGAAAATTCCCCTGGAGCTATTAAATGTAAAGATGTGGATACAACTTCTGGGTTATGATGTCCTAAGGTAGACGTTTTAACAGCAAGCAAAAGTTTAAGTATCCCTCAGTACTTTTCCTTGTACTCTTTTGCTAAATTTCACCAGTGATCAGTTAGAGCAAGGACATGGAGCTACAATGAGCTGGACTGTGTCTAGGAAGACCAATATAGCAACACTGTGCCTGTCCCAAACATCCCCTTAAATAACTGTCTACATAATGCACCCTGATTATCTGGGGTATGGTAATGACAGTAGTTAACTCAAGAAAAGGAAATTCTTCATATTATTCCTTTCATGTCCTGTGCTGGCCTTTTCCTCTGGGGTACTCAGAGATGCTCACCTCTCACTTTTACCCTGAGGAAGAAGGGTGACAGGGTCCACCAGTGGATAGGATGGGGCTGTGAGGAAGATCAGCCATGCTGCAGCATCTGTGGAAGAGGCACTGAACAGCCCCAGGCCGTGACATGGAGTCCTGCTCTGTGGGTGGGGAAGGGGAGTGCCACGGGTCTGGGGAGGGGTGTGGATGTCCTTGGGACTTGGACAGTCGCTTCACAACTTTTCCACAGTGGAGGGTTAGCTCTGGAATACATATGACTAGGAAGCAAAGCAGTGAGTTTAAGCTATTTTAGTAGGTGCTGGCTGACTAGGGAAAAAAGGAACTAATAAAAAACAGTATTGCTTGAAAACACAAGAGAAAAATGCTTGTTTTCTTGTGTGCTTTGCCAGAAGGCAGAAGGAAAAAATAGAATGTAAAAAAACCTCAAACCAAACCAAACCAAACCAAAAAGAATCATAGACTGCGCAGGGAAGAGCATCTCAAGGAGTTGTTGAGACACAGGATTTTTGAATTATAAAGAGCTAAAAAAGCCACAGCCCACTTGCCTGACGTGCTGGAAAAGCCACATAATTGTAGTGTCAGAGGTGACCTTATGCAGGAAGACATGTTTGCTAATGTGATCCACTGAACTTGCTGGACACCTGGAGCTGGAATAGGCCACCAGGATGTCCAGCTGCTGGGCTGATTTCTGGGTCTCATCAAGGAATGCTGGTGTCTGCTATGCTTGGGATGCTTGGGTTTAGACAGAGCTTTTTGACTCCAGGAAGATGTGGAAGTTTTGAGACTTCTTAGAGAAAACCAGGCAAGCAAGGAAAGGAGCTGGCTGTGCAGGATGAATTAGAATCCTGTTCTATCCCTGCCTCAGGATAAAGACAGGAGTGATGCTGAGATATATCAAGTGCTTTCAAGAGCAAAAGGTAATTAGAGTAGGAGACTGATGGGAAAATGACCTAATAATTGTAATACTTACTTGTGGAAAAAAGCCCTGGTTATCATGTGGTTGATAGTGCTATGTAATATAGTAATGGACTGCTTAAACTTCCCTTACTTAAAAAAAAAAAAATGAAAAAACATTGAGATTATACCCAGAACATTTAAAGCAAATTTTAAGGAACTTAGGAAATAGGTTGATCTTGAAAGATTTTATATTAAGAAGTTACTTAAGGAAATGATTTCTAATAAGGATATAACAGATCCTAAAGAGGTCTAGGTGCTATCAGGACTTCAGATATTCAAGCATTATGTTCATATTAATTAATTCTGTAATAGACCAAGGACTAAAGTGCAAGTTGCTTGTAAGATGATCTAGTAAATATTTAGAGGTAATTTCCATGGTTTTTACCTAACGTAAATGAAGTGCATTATCCATCCAAAAGTTTCAACAAGCAAAACCCAGTAATTTCAGTGTTACTGTGAGATCCGTGACACATAACTGTCATCAGCAGACTTACCCATGGTAAGTGGGAAATGCCCAGTTGTGATTGTGGTTTTGCTGTAGGATAGATAGTTCACAGGCTTTAGTTATGCAGAAAGTGGAAATAACACACTCTTTCAATAGTGAAAATGTGTTCTTAGAAAATGAATAGGTGAGCAGTCATAACTAATTCTGGGTGCCTAAACAGTAGAGATTCACCTCAGTTGCAGAAGTTAAGTATCTATGCAGTCTGTGATGGTATACAGTGTGGCTGCTGGCTACCACACCAGAATGGCATGGGCTTCTTATGCATCCTCTATCATACCTGCCAAAGCCATAGGATGTGTTAGATACCCTGTGGCAGCTGAAGTCTCTCATCACTAGATGCTAATGTTTAGACAACTTAATTTGGCTCCAGAGAACTAGTCTAAGCAACTGATCTGTGTTCATTGTGTAGGCAGGGGGATTCTGTCCTTACTTCAGAAAACAGTAATGAAAATGATCCAAAAATAAATCTTGCTTCTTCCATCTTGCTTCAAAGCCTTTTATTGTTGTGGAAGCTGTTCTTCAATGGGCAGGACACAGTCTCAACATAGAACAAGAGAGGATCGGCAGTGTGAAGAGGTGTAGAGAGGGAGAGGGCTAACTTTCTGGGTAGAATGAATAGGTCTGGTAGACTCAAGGCAGACTGTGAAAACCGGTGTCCAGTCTGTGGCAAACCAAACAATTTCATTTAGAATCAGCGCTGCGTTCAATGAGAGTATGAAACTCGGTGGGACTGCAGCTCACACAGCTGCATCTGAGTCAGCCGCCAACTAGCAAGCAAACTAGGGTGCTGCCTTCCACGTAGGTGGCAGTAAGCTGGATCTTGGCATAGATGAGCTGCCTGAAATGACCCTAGTTCTGTGGAGGGGAGTATGTACTGAGCCTGCTCTGCCTGAGTTACACTGCTAGCAGCATTGCAGTTAGCTAGGTTAAAATTAGCCTCTCTACGTACGTATGAGCAAGATGTATTCTTAACTGGAAGTCTCCCCGCAGATTGATCATTAACTATGATAAGTGTAGTTAGAAGTAAAATCCACACCACTCTCTCAGCAAGCTAGTAGAAGGTATAGATGGTGGATTTTACCTCCTAGATTCTGCTACACAAGAATAATGTAATTACGTCTTAGTGGAAATTGTAAGTGCCCTGGAAATTATTTTAAATGGGATTTTGCATGTTGAGGTTACTGAATGGAAAGTTATTTTCTGTTATCTAAAGCAGAACAGTGATCCCTCCTATTTTTGTGTTCAGTCATTTTGCTAAGTGCAATTATGAGTTGGTGACACATAAACCACAGTTTTAAATGAAATGCCTTGATGCTTTTATAGAATTTCCCAGAATATCAAAAGTTAATGGTAAGTGAACAATCTGGGTATTTTCAATTGTTCGCTGTTAAAATGACTTCTGCCCTAGATAGAGAAACTAAAATTAGTCATATTTACTCAGGCTTAACACCCTATATTATGCTTGCAGGAAATAATAAGCTAGAAGGGAATTATTCAAGATGGAGGGGGTAATCTTTAAGCAAAAATACAGGGGTAGGTTGTTTTTTTTTTGGAAAGCCTAGTTCAAAGTGTACACAGGCATATAATTTGGGGATGCAATGCAATTACCAGAAATAATTTAAAATGGGTTACTTCACTTGAGTATGACTTTGAAGAATAAATAGTAATTGTTTTAAGTGCATAATTACTTTAATATTGGCTCCTTTCAGCAAGTTGCAGACTTCTAGATTAAGCTCTAAGTCCTGTGCATCTGTCCACTCAAATTCTGTTTATTCTTCAGGCTGTCGTGGTTCCATTATTAAACCCCTTGAAGTCCTTTGATGTGTTCCTACACTTAAAAAGAGTGGTTCAGACTTCCATGCAGGCTGATCTTTGCTATGCTAACTTTTTTCAGCATAACTGAAGTCTGAGAACAAGTTAAAGTCATCATTAAGAAACTCTGCTAACAAGAAATACTGCATTTTATAAACGTATTTATGTCCACATAAAAGGTTTTTTTGCAAAGCCTTGCCTGTGAAGCTAAAAATATATTTCTGATTTTCAGAAGGAAATCCAGTATTGGAACTTGACTGTGTTTCTTTGGAAGGCACAGAGTGTGGTCTCTGCTGAGCCACACAACAGTGTGCTTTGATCTTACAGCTAAGTACCGTACTCTGACCCCTGTGGGAAACAGAGATTTAGGCAGCAGGTCCTTTTTGGGCAGTGCTGTGAGTACCATCTTGTGGACTCTGAGGTCCTGATCACCTGTGGCCTTCAGCTGAGTTTGGCTGATCTACACCACCCAAAACAATGATTGCTTATTTTTTGCACAGGCTGACAGCCATACTTGTGCCATGATCAACTTTCTGCTGTCCTGAAACACAAGAGAGACTTCTCTGAGCTACTGTGTTGCAGAGTGTATACGGAAATCCTACCTCTGTGCAAATACTTAACAAAGTAAATATAGCCAGAGACTTTCTTAAGTTTGATGTGTGCCCTCTCCACTTTCCAGAAATTCATCTTGCAGACAGCTCTGTAAGCTTTTGGCTGGTGAGCTGCTGAGTCCAATGGAATCACTTTGCCAAGAAGCTGGCAGAGAAGGGCACTCAAATCTCAAAGCTGAGGGAAGGGACTTTCTGATGAGTAGTTCCAGATTTCTGTCAGATCCCTAAAACCTATACAAATACCAGAGTATTTCAGTGAAGTTTCTCTCAGGTGAGGGTGAAAATAAAAGACAGCCTGTCCTTTTCCCGTGGTTTATTTGGGAAAAAAAGTCCCTTTACATTTTTCTTTTCCTTGATCATGCTCATGTAGCTTATAGCTATTAAGAAATCCATGCTGTCTTTGTAATGAACAATTAAGCATGCCAAGCTCCTTGTGTTAGCCCTAATCTGATCTGAACAACTAATTTCTAGTTTCCTGCAATTTCTCATTTCTATTGTCCTTCACTGCAGCAGAAGGTGGCAATGCGCAGAAGCTACATGTGCTTTTTCTAAACCATTTTATAAGCCTTTATTTATAAGAAACCATGTGCTTATTCTAAAGCATTTTCTAAGCCTTTGTTTATAAGGAAAAGCATTTTACAGAATAGTAAGTACTCGTAGATACTAATTTCTCAAGAAGGCACGGTCATCATTTATTCTGCTCTTTTCCTTACAGTTCAAAGGTGAATGTAGAATCAGAAACCCCTGTAACTAAGTATTATTGGCACGGCATTGAGACGTTTATTGTTTCTTGCCTTTTCCTCCGACAGCCTGTTTTTCAGAGCGCGTATTACCTCCTCGGGTATTCTGCTAATTCTCTGTTTGGTCCGAAGGTGGCAGCATCTTACTTCCATAGAGAGTTTCAGTCCTGTTTGGCTGTGCTGTGGCTTGATCTTGGTATTGTCTAGGTCCTCTGTATTAGACGAACTTTTTAGCTAAGCAAATGAAGACGTATTCTGTGGTGGCTTTCGGAAGAAAAGAGCTTTCAGTGTGAGTTACAATGTCCCCAGAAAGACTACTAATTTTTTTTCTACAGAAAACTTGCAATGTACGGTAGTAAAAGCAGAGCAACTGAATACTTTGCTATTTGCATTTTAATGCTGTGGCAATACTGCTACAGAAGTCCTCTGACTGCAGCTGCCACTTGTTCCTGGGACAGTATTATGACATGCCTGCTGTGACCCCCTGGGTGTGGGGCGCTCATCTGGGGGCCCACTTTCAGCTGTGCCATACACTCCAAGGTTCTTTGGCTTTTGGCTGCTCACCAAGCTCAGTGTGGAGGCGTCCATATGTGCTCCCCTTACCCTGGACAGAGTTGTTACCTAGGACAGTTATACTTGGGAAAAGAGTTGTCAGTTTTACAAACTTCTGTTTGAAGATGGTTTTGTGATCAAAGTACATGGGGACTGAGATGCCACTGGCTCCCCACCCATCCTAAACTTCCCTTGTGAATTCAGGCCACTTCTTTTAGGTCTGAGTGTCCCACTTGCCCAATTTGAAGGAGAGATAACAGCAGAATCACCCATACACCCTTTTTTCTGCCCTGTCAGCTTAGGCTGTAGACTGTGGGGACAGGAAGCACCTCTCTGTCTGAGACTAGCACTAGGTTAGGAGGAAGGTTCCCCATCCAGATGGAGAAAGGCTGTCATTGGAGCATAAATAATGATTCAACATCCACTTAGAACCATTACAGCCCTTGACTGCAGCTCTTCACTAAGTGGGAGGGAATGAGGGAGGGAGAAGTTTGCACAGCTGTGTGGTGCAGGCTGTGCACAGGGGACAGGCTAGGTAGCTAATAGTTTCTCAGCCTCTCTGGTAAATCTGTGTCTGTAACAGCACAACGGTAAATGAAACAGTTTCTCTAGCTGAAATAGATCGCCTTGCTTTTGCTTTTCTGATCTTTAAAAAAAAAAAATTCATTCGTCCCCACCCCTGCTGAAATGTCACTGTTGAAGATCTTCATAATGGCTGGATACATCTAAACAATATATGTACTGACCATGCCAGCTGAAGCACACACAGCTTATGCTTCAAGCTCTGAGTTCAGAAGGAAAGTGGAAAATGTTTTGTGCCTCTGACCTCTCAAGTGTCATCTTCTAAGCAGCTCAGATCACTCTTCAAAATTATTCTATTACTCATCCAGCTCCCTGACATCTGTTTCATCGTTTCCTGTCCAGGCAGTAATCCAAGTAACCAAAATAAATATTTTTTTTGAAGCAGAACACCTTGTCTGTAAGTTTGCAGGGATGACAAACCACAGCAAATATTCCCAATTGTGTGTAACTCCATCACTGCAACTCAAAAATCCGACTGAGAAAAGGGACAATGTAAACATGTGTGTTTATAAGAAGCAGTTCTTTGCTGAGCTAAGAGTATGTGGCATACCACATGTATTCCTATCAGGGACATCAGTGGTGATGTCACTAACAGGAATATGCCACTGATTCCCACTCACCATTTGAAATAAGGATTGCGTCCTAAGAAACAATAAAGATGAGTATGAGTGGATCAGTAGTTTGTCTTGATCACTTAAGTTATTTGGATGATAAAAAATTGACAGCACGTCAGAGTAAATCAATGATATTAATAATTTTTACAATGCTATGACCATAACACCAGCTGGGGATCTGCTCCATTCAATGGGCCTATTGCTGATCTCATTTGCTGGGACAAGCATAAATTCATTACTTCACTGGAGTTACTTGGAGTATTAGTGAGCTCAGGATTTGGCTGACTGCCCATTGCTGTTTTCTGGAGCATCCTTTTGCAGCATTAGGGCTGTGGCTAAGCCATTCACCCCCATTTTCCATTGCCTTTTAGTAACAGGATCCACAGATTTCCTGTTGAAGCTAACAATAAAGATTATTTTTTTTTCAGAAGTGTAGGAAAGTCCCAGGGATGCTTTGGGTTGCAGAACTGATCTCTTGCAATCACGGGTGACCATGCAATGGACCTTTTGCTTGTGCAAAGACGTTCTGGAGACACACAGCCTTTCCTCCTGTATACCTCCAAACACTTTATGAAGGCAGTTAAGGATTATAGCTACACATACAAGACCTATTTAAATAGCAATAGGCCACAGTAAATTGAGAATATGAAGTATGCTAGCACATATTACCAGTGGCTGAATGCAAGACTGCTCATGATACACCTGATAGATATACCAGTAAGTCTCTCACTACAATTTGACAGTTCATTGCTGTAAAAACATACAGTAAATTAGATTCAGCCACAGTCCTGGGTGTGGAAATTGCAGTCAATATTATCTCGGACCATTGTGGCATATCTTCTAACAGAATCCAGCAGGCATTGGGTGTTTAAATTAACCATGATGCATTAGCCTTGACAATAATTAACCTTTTCAAAAAAAAATTTAGATACATGTTAACATGTGAAACATGGGTGTTTGATATATTGCAAGAAGTTTCTGGAGATTTCCCTGAGAACATACAGAGGGCAAGCAGCAGTCCCTTGTGCTCACTGTTTCATGTGAACAGTTCAAGAGCAGAAGGCCATTTAGGTTTCATTGAAAGGATGAAAATTTTTGTTCCCTGTGCTTTTATAGTATGTGGTGTTGGCTTGCATCCAAATAAAGGGGTTAGCTTTTCAGATGGATAACTTTTTGCAAAGTAATCATGGCACATGTGAAAATGATGACAGACAAACCACAGACAATTAGGGAACTGATCTGGCTCAATCATGAAAAACGTTTTGATGATTCTGTGAACCTCCAAGATAGTGGCACATTCTGAGGTTTTTATTCCTGACCCCTACCACCAACTCTCTTCCTGCTAGCTACAGCAATCCACTGTTCTCAGTGTGTGAATGCAGCTTCTCTTGCTCACACACCCATGGGGTAACTCTGTGGTCCAGTGCTCCCAGCCAGCTGCAGTCAGCAGAAGTGGCTAATGTGGTTGCATTGCTCAGCACTGCATTTGAATGGAGCTTGTTGTGTTAAGCATGGCTGCAGTGGTGCTCATGTTACATGGCATCATGAGTAGCCTTGGTCGGTGTCACTCAAACTTATTCTTACTTCTTTCATTCAGCTCAGGACAATAAAGGTGATCATTAGTGGGAGAGCGCCGAGTGAGACATAGTTAGTGGAGACAGATGACAATTTAACTAATGTTGAACTTAAAACTTGATCTATCTATCTAAATATGTATCTAAGTTTATGTGCATATATATTGAAGTCAGTTTTACAAGGGGAATAAATGTTTTGGAATTTTTTTGATTTTTTTTTGGGTTTTTTTTGGGATACCTCTCATTTTGGTAGAATCTACTTTTCTTGGTGACTCTGATTGCACGTCTAAAGGATCCATAGTGCAAAGCTGACCAACTAACAATGAAACAAGAACATTTTTGCAGGGAATTTTACTCAATCTCCTTTTCTAAAAAAAAAAAAAATGGTGAGACTGGCAAATATGATCTAAAAAACCCCAACAGATTGTACTGCTTTGCTCTATTAAGTTCCTCAGCTTCTACCAGCATGTCCATGCAAAACTTCTATATGAAGTATAGTAGTGAGATGAGGGTGAATGGAATGGAAACTGCTTTAATTTCCACATGTCACCATTTCAGTGTCTGATCTTTGATAAATCCCATAAGTGCTGTACAACTCAGTTTTCCTTCCAGTGGCCTTGCCTTTCTCTTTCATTAATTCCTGAATGACTATTAACACTTCAGAATCTTTGGAAGGTTTTAAGAAACATGGACCATTGTAGTATGCACTAATAATGATGATAAAGATCTAGTTCATCCTTGTATATTTGGTTTTGATTTTATGGTTTCTTTCTGAACCTAAACCAAACAGTTTTCATATTTTTCCTTCTCTTTTCCTTTCTCCTTAAACTGTCTCACTCCCTATCATCCAAAGAGCTCTATTGCTCTTACAAGTAAAGCATGCATTCCACTTTTATTCTACAATTTCTCATAAAGTCATATATAGAATTTACCTGGTAGATAAATGTATTTGATAACCAGTGTGCAGTATTATGGTTTGCCATAACAGAGTTAGCATCCATCTGGGGGCAATTTCTTTGCCAATCTGCTTCTATAAATTTCTTTGTTTATACCCAAGTAATCTTTAATGTATACCATAGCTTTGCAGTTATTTGAAGCAGAATATGGTAGTGAAAGTACCCTTGGAATTCAACTAGAGCACAAAAAGTTGTTTCCTTGTTGAGTCCTGTGCATGAATGAAAATTACCTCTATCAGTGCTCTATGCATATAAAACTGGAATTGGAGAGAACTGCTCTGTGTTCCCTAATGTTTCCTGATATTACTCTTTCTGTGGCTGTAGTTCTGACATCCAAGGAAGAGTCTGATAAAATCACAGTTTCTGTCCTCAGTGTGTTTTCAAAGAAGTTTTTCTCTTAGTGGTTCAATTCCTAATTATTTAAAGTTTTTTAAACAACTTTTAAAAAGTTTACTTGCAAATGGAAAAATCTATAAATTCCAGGGAACTGTTGTAAAGTGGTTTTGCTCATAACTGAACAAAGGACTGGATTGTGTTAAACTATTCAGGTGAAATTAAAACTATTTTTCCCTTTTTGATAACAAAAAGTAAAGAGCTAATATTTTTCAAAAAAATCTACTTTTTATGTTTATTTGTAAACAGTGATAAAGACTGTGTGTCTTTTCTGTGTAATACAAATGATATAGAGGTACTATCCATCCACATGAAAACCATCAAGTATCTTCAAAGTCTTTATAGTCATCTAAGACAAGGAGTGGGTTATCCAAAAATATCGATAAAGTGCTCTCTCAAATAAAAATGAACCATAATTACATTTCTCCAGATACTTGTCTATAAAATTTTTGCCTGCACACACAAGCAAGAACTTGCCCATGCAAACATGACAGTCATCTCTCTGACAATTTAAAGTACATATTGTGCTTCTGGAGAATTTTGTAAGTATATATTTGGTTGTGTCTAGAAGTGTGAGAAATGGTGCAAGTGGCTCCCAGATTCTACTTTTTTTTTTTTTTTCAGATAGTAGGGAGGAACACATCATGTAAAATATTAAGTATATAATCTCACAAAAATCCAATGGAATGCATTATTTTTCCATAAATGGTTCTTGGAATATGACAGAACTCTTGTCCTTTTATCATCACTGAACTGGAGCATTCACAATGGTGTCTTCTCTAGGGAAACAGGTTTTAAATGTAAATGGGACTTGTCTCTTCACTCTCTTTTTTTCAAGCTATCCATCTGTCATAAGAAATTTTGCATTAATTTGTTACTGTTATATTGCTATTACTTTTGTAAATGCTGAGTGTGAGCTGTTTGCTTACCTAGTTTTTAGTAGAATTATGCCTGAATTCTGCACATAGTCAGGAAATAATAAATGAAGTGGCCACAATCTCAACCAGAAATATATTTTGTCATTTTCTGAACTTTTTTTTTTAACAAGAAGTAGCAGAAGAAAAGATTGTGATCATGTGGAAAGAGAAAACTCAGGGGAAAAAAAAAAAAAGGAAAACAAAAAGTGAAAGAAGTGTAAAATATGACTCTAATGAAAAATTGCTTTCTTTAGATGTACATTTGCTTTGAAATGCATGCTGGGTCTCCTAGTACCTGCTGAGCTTAGCTTTAAGCCCTGAAGCTGTGATTTAAAATAATATATATTTGCTCTTTCATCTCTGTGCTCTATTGTATCAATTTCCATGAAAACACCTGGAAGGATTCTTAGAGCTCATCATGAACTCTGACTATAGAGATTTTCATCTTTAGTTCCTGCTGTGAACTGATACTGCACATGCCACAATCTGTCTGTGGTTTCTTTCTAATCTTTGGGAAAAAAGGGAAGTATATATCACAGGAACCAGTACAAACACATTCACCTGGCTAGCAGCCTTCTACAAATTTGTTTCTTTTTGAGATTGCAATCTGAGCTCATTTTTACTTAGAAAACTGATATAAAATGCTGATCTCCAAAAGCTTGAAATTTCTAAATCCAGAACCTTTAGTCATGTTAATCCATCCAAAGGTGAGTACCTAATTTCCAAAGCTATTTAAGGCTCTGGAGTATCTTTCATTTTTATTTCCTTCTCTTCCTTATTTTTATAATAGTTATCACAGGGGCCTTTCCTCTTGATGTAAGTAACAAAGACCTGAGGCCCCTCTCTTTATCAGATGCTCACATATTTCCATTACAAGGTCTTCACTGGCTGAAACCCCATAAAACCTTCAGAGACTGTTTTGTAAGTGAAGGAATATTGATTTTGCTCGAATTAGATTGGTCACTAATCTCCTACCGTCATTCAAGGGGTAAAGATAAAAGCAGTCTTTACATAGTATTATGGGTTACATTATGATGATTTTGTCAAGGGTCCTTAGTAAAATATGTCTTGCTATCATCCTCAGATGGTATACGATGATATTAGCAGGTAGATGTTTTCAGTATAATCCTGAATTTTAGAAAGTTGCTTGAAAGTAATTTCTTTTCCAGAAGTCCTGAGAAATAGAGAAGTTATGCAACATTTCCACTTCATGAACTGGGACACTGTCCAAAATCAGAACAAAGACTCTTTAAGATTTAAGTGAGGAGGACTGTTTCCATAGTAATTTTGAGTTCTACGTAACTTCCAAATTTTTTCAAAAGGAATTAAACAAAAAAAAGATTCAAATTCAAACTGAGCTGTAGGTGGGCATTGTTGGGGGAGTGATGCTATCAGTCATAGGAGTGAGTCAGCTACCAGTAAAGTTACTAATTTTGCACAGTGAAAATTGTCTTTTGACAAAAAAGTTGCCCTGGCTTTGTGAAGTTTAGGCTCTTGGCTGTAATCTTTTGTAGGAGGTTTTGATGAGACATACACTGAAATATACAGGAAGAATCTGGAGGACACCGATGTGCAGATCAGTGTTTCTCTGTGTGTGAAGATAAGGTCCCTTGGCATTTCCTTCCACTGGGAAGGAAAGGTGTCACCAGGAGCTCAAGGAGGTGGTCCTTCCCCTCCACTCAGTGCTGCTGAGACACAGCTGGAGTGCTGGGTCCAATTCTGGGCTCCCCGGTGAAGAAGAAAAAGGGACATACTGGAGGGACTCCAGAAAAGGCCCACAAAGATGATGAAGGAACTGGAGGAACTGTAGTATGAGGAGAGGCTGAGAGAGCTGGAATTGATCAGCCTGGAGAAGAGAGGACTCAGGGGGATCTCATCGATGCATATCAATAAATATCTGAAGGGAGGATGTAAAGAGCATGGAGCCAGGCTCTTTTCAGGAATGCCCAACAACAGGGCCAGAGGCAATGGGTATATACTGAAACATGGGACTTTCCCTCTAAATATCAACACATTTTCACTGAGAGACTGACCAAGCACTGACACGGGTTGCCCAGGTAGGCTGTGGAATCTTCATCCTTGGAAGCCGTCTGGACATGGCCTTGGGCAACTGGCTGTAGGTGGTCCTGCTTAAAGAGCGGAGTTGGACTAGATGACTTCAGCCATTCTATGATCTAACTCCAGAATTTGTACTAGAAATGGCATTGGGAACTGAGAAGGAAGGATTGGGTCAGAAAGTCAATAAGGCATTTAGGCTCTGCTCTATGAGGCAAGGGTTAAAGTGGCCTTGTGTCCTTTCCAGTTGGCAGCTGCTGC
>JAWWMP010000116.1:63648790-63688397 GCA_035047865.1 Dendrocincla tyrannina
CAAGACATGCTGCTCCCCAAAGCTCATCAGCTTTCAAAATTATAAAAGGGCCCTTAGCATAATTTAAGAATGTCATCAGTTCCTTCACAATTGGCTTCCAAAAGACACTACAATAAGCTATCTTCCAGGAGACAGAACATCTCCTTCCCAACTACAGCCATTTCCATGGCTGAGTGGCAGGCGGAAAGCAAAAAAAGGTCCCAAAAGCCTTCTCCATTCCCAGATCTGCCAAATGTAAAGGTCTGGGACCTGTATGGGTAGCCACTGCTGGCTCCATACTTGACTCACAGCAGACACTGACTGTGGCTGTCTACATGGGATTTTTCTCAGATAGTAACAAGCCAGGGCCCAGCTCTTAAATCTGATGCTGTGTTTTCTCACGCTGCTGGGTTAGAGGTACCAAATGCAAACACATACACTTGCACTGCAATGATTTGTGAAATACCAGTGTCATCTGAACTGATTTTTGGTGGCAATTTTTTCTTTAGACCTTCCTAAACCCATGTTATTTAGCAAAGTAAATATGGCAAATTTGAGGTTGAACTTTCCTTACGGACTTTAAATGAATGTGATCCCTACAAAAGGCCATGTGAGTTGGTTACTTGGGACCTTTTCCAGAATTTTTGTTTTCATCCTGAGAAAAACTTAGACTATCTTTTATACAGCCTCATATACACCCTTTAATCAAAACTGAGCATAGCAGCATTATGACTATTGCCAGTATTTGAGGAGTGAGATTTGCTAAGTGGTTTAATGATGCAAGTCCCATTCAGCCACTTGTCACCACTCCCGTAGCTACAAATCCTCATATCTGCTTGTACAACTAGTGATTCTCCAGTGAGTTTTGGGGTACTGCAAATGATATTGTGATATTGCTTTACACAATAATTACGTGCAAACCGAGGAAGAGAAACCTGTCTTTGTTCAGTAACAGTGAGAGTTCAGATCAGTTGGGAAAAGTGGTTATCTCCTATTTTTCTATCACATATTCTTTGCTAGCAATCCAGCTTCCCTATAATGGAGTTTATGAAATGTAAGAAGTTTTATTAAACAGGTAAACACTTTATAGTCTTTAATCTAAAGGAAAAAAAAGGCACAAGAAACCACCCCACCCTCTTCAAATGATTTGCAGGCCACTGGAAATGCACTGGCAATCAATCTCAATGTCTTCAGCTTCACTTTCTGACATCTGGAGACAGAGTGCCTGGAAAAAAGAAAAAAACACAAAAATCCATTGTCATTTGGAATAACTTAGTGTCTTTAGATATATAGGGATAAACAGTGGGTTAAACAGAACAGCAAAATCTCTTTTTTAAGAAGAGTTGAGTCAACCAGTATATTGATATGACCTCTACACAAAGGTTTAAATGTTGGAGATCTCTTGGCTCTGGTTATTCCCAGAAATGACTACTAGCAGCTGTAGCAAACTAGTTAATTCTGGGAACTGCAAGTTATTAGTTGGTGTCATGAAGCCCAAGCAGCTGCAGAGGGTTACTTTGCCTGGAAGTGAGATGTTTCTTCAGGGAATGTAGTAAGATAGGGATTTTTGCTGCTGCAGTTCTGAAAGCCTCCTGGTGCTGTCCTGAGAAAACATCTTGAGCCCCACCTCCTGCAGAGTACTGCTTGCTAAGAGTAAAAGCCATTTGTTAAGTTTTCTAGATGTTACTGGCTTGAATGTCAATTAATGGAGCATAAAACAGTCATCTGTGATGTGACAGGTGTTCCAAATATATCTTTGTTCTGTGCATTGATATTCTTGGAAAGCCTTTCTTTTTGTTTTTATTTTTTTATAAAAGATTATTTAAAACATGAAGTTAACCACTGGGGAAATAGTGAATTTATTTCAAAACCATCAGATCTGTTTATCATTTGGGAAAATATGCTTTAACTGAAACACAGGGAATGCTTTAATCAGACATACAAGTTATTGGCCTCAAAGAATGGTTGAAATTTTCTGGTGAAAGGGCAGGATGGATGACCTGCTGGTTCATCCTGGCTTACTGTTCTGTTAACTTGCTAATCACATCTGTGGAATTACAAGTGTCTTCGGAGATTTATGATGCCCAGATTATTTGTCGTGCTAGTTCAGTAATGTCCCAGGCTGGAGAAAAAAGAAATCCAGCTCATTTGATGTCCTCCAAGCATGGTAATTGCATGATGTCTTTTGGATTAGTTCAGCCTATGTTGTGATTAAAAGAACTTACGTGAAGCTCAAAGTTGTTTTTCCTTCAGTCTGCAACCAGAAATCACACTAGTGGGCCTAATTCTCTGCTCTGTTATGTTGTAACCCTGCTGGTTTCAATAGAGTCATGCTGGTGTTGAAATGATTTAAAGGACCAGTGAGTGAAACATAGCAGCGGAAATATATCAGCTATTTAAAAACCTTACCAAACCTGGAAAGTTGATTGGTAACTTCATTAAAAAGAAAAAACAAGAAAAAATAAAAAAGAAAAAAAAATTATTCCTGGACATGAACACTCATATTTTGGTAGTTGCTGTGAAAGTAACAGAAACTAAAGTCTTGACTTTTTTTTTTTGGGCATCTGTTTATCTTCCCTTCAGTTCGTGATTGTTCCTTCCTCTGAGGGTATTGCTTTGTTCAGCACAAGGAGTCTTCTGCCATTTACTCTGGGTGTTGCAAACTTGTCTGGACACTGCAAATGAGCAAAGAGTACTCTTCCTACGTTTATTGTGCTTTGTATTGTCTTTGCTGATTTGAATGCTTTTGCACATATTGTTTTTCGTCGTCTCACACCCTAACAAGATATTATCATATGTGATAACACAATCTGTTATGAAATACTTAGGGCTTGCCAGCAATTTTTATTTGACATTTTAATAATGTCTTTAGGAGAGAAGTGGGAATTGCAAAGAACAAAGAGTCTCCAGATGTCCTAATGTACGACATAGGATTTGCAGAATATTTCTCTACTTGAGAGATCCCTAATTTTTGTTTGAAACAGCACAGTCCTGCATTACCTTTCCCTGGAATAATATGAATACAATTTCATTGACAGATTGTCTCTTAGATTAGTCCTGTGTCCTGGATGTGTCTAGTTTGTTACTCAAAGTTCATTCCTTGCTACTTTTTCTACTCTCCGTGGTTTTGCAAACCTCCTTTAATAAAAATGCAATATCCAAATACAATTCTTCTTGCAGTTCACCTTGTACGCAGACAAGGAAAAGAATGTCGAGAAACTAACTATGAGGGTTTGGCGTATGTCTTCTGAATAGCAAGCTAGCTCTCCACTTCAATGTTTTGTGCTATTTGAATTGTGCTGTATAGAGTCACATGCTTTATACTAATTGCTCCCATGCAAGACTTGTAAGAAATAGAAAAGTGAAGATCCTGTGGTGAGTTTTTTTGATTTTTTTTTTTTTTCTGGGGGTTGAGCTGAGCCTAAAATAGAAAAATTCCTTCTCTACTCTGGTTTTCATCTTTAGTTTCATATATTTCCTGCCCTCCCCCGCTGCCCCCCGCCCCTCTTCTTTTTAAGTGACACAAAGAAGATGTATATGAATCAAGTGGGTTTCTCACCATTATGTCAAATTGGGTGTCATACAAGCCTAATCAGTAGAATTGTGCTTGACCAGATACTGTAGCAAATATAGGAATATCAATAAACAGGCTGTTCCAAGGGAACAATTTATAATTCCAACATTTTGTTAAAACACATTGTAAACATGACTTCTCATGTGTCACCGATCCTGTCTTTGAAGAGGTGATGTCTGTTGTTCTGGATGATTTTGTTAGTAGAGTTCCACTACTGGATATATAGAATAATGGTAAAATTATTCTATATATCCAGTTATTCTATATATACCAGAAAGGTACTAGCTTATACCAGAAAGGTACTAGCTTAAAGCTTTGCCCTCATCCCTTCTTAGCAGCATTTCAAGGGAGGTTTATTTTGTTTTCCTTTACTGAATCTCTGCAACTTCTTTTCCTCACTTACATTTGGACTTTTGGAAAAGCTGTTACTTGCAATCAAATCACATCTTTATTTGTTTTAATGTGAATTACGTTCTTTCATTTATGGGGGAAAAACAATTCTGTAGCTCATAAAGTTAGACCCCTTAACAGTGTGGAGGATTTCTAATGCATATTTTTCTTAATTTTTTAAAAAAATTATGTGTACTTGAATCTTTCTAATGTTATTTCTGATAGGTTATTCTGTTTCTGAACTATGTTCTGTAGGGGCATGCTTTATAAATAGTTTCTTTCATCATTTTAATCTTAGTTATGCAGCTATTAGGCTGTGATTTGACAATGAGGCACAAAGCTTTGCCTGTTGCAATCACAGATTATGGCAGTCACAACAGTTTATATATCTGTTGTTCTAATTAATGATATTATAATTTTCTACTTAACCCATAAGCCCATGGTTATTCATCTTAACTATAGCTTTTAAGTGTTTTAAGTAACAAGAATGCAGTCAGGAACCCAGTGCTCAATGTTATGAACTACTATGCTATTAGGAGGAGTAATTTTCAAACTGCTTTCTGGAAGCTGCCCATCCCCAATGTTTTTTCCAGTGCTGCCTCCAGCGTTATGCTCAGCTCTAGTGAGCAGGGTAACCCTTGGCATAGGCAAGTAGTTTAGGTATATACTGTCAAGAGCTTGGTTCTGTCAACTAGAACCAAACTCCTTGCCTTCCTGGAAAAAGAAAAAAAGTGGAAATTTCAGAACAGAGCAGTTTACTCAGATGAAATTAATGAGTCAGGATGACTGTTTCATTGGAAAACTGCTCTTGTTTTTGAAAAATTCAGGAAGCAGTCTGCCTTTTGCTGAAAATGCCGATATAACCTATGTTTAGAAGAGAAAATAGTTGGTTTTTAACTTATAGAAGCTTACTAAGTTTCATAGGATTTGTTAGTTTTGCATTCAGATCTCTCTGCTCATAGTTGGCTACATACACATAGTTTTTCTTGTTAATGCTGTACGTGTTACATTTATAGAAATGTCTTTCAGCTTGAAGGATCCCCGTGTGCTTATGAATACTCACATTCACTGCTGGAATGAATTATCTTTTCAGAATAAAGCAGGAGGTAAATCTAGCTGAAGCTGAATTGATAAGTCTAGAATTATCATAGACAAGAAAAGAATGTTTCTTGTCTTCTTCTCATAGAAATGCAATTTCACTGTTATATTTGTTTAAAACACTTTGATGTGCTGTCCTTTATGGGACTTGATATGAATCAATTGTATTCATGTCTCTGTGCTGATTAGAATGAAAGTCTCTGTAGGAGAGGGAAACTGGAGTTATGAAAGGCAGCCACAAGTCTTCTGGAAGCTACACTCTTGCTTAACGAGTAATTAGTGGCTGATTTCATGAGTTAGTGAGTGAGGCTGGTAAGGTGTGGGTTATGTGGGTGGTATAATGATGTCTTCTGGGGTTGTAACCCATAACTTCTGTCTGCTTTTTTATTTTTTATGGGAGATATAACTCTATTCTAGACAATTCTGTATGGGGATTTTGATATCCAGATGGAGCCTCTGACCAAGAAATGCTATGTAATTTTAAAGTAGGGACAGCTGTAACGAGACATCAGGAAAGAGACTAAAAGCTTGTTAAAATTCTAAAGCATGTTAAAGTCCAAACCCTAGAGATATGTAAATCTGAAGGTAGAGGTGATGAAGGGTAGTGCAAGGAGGCCAAAGAAACCCCAGGAAAGATGGAGAAGTATGGGGCTGTTTAGGCTGCAACATATTTCAGAAGCAATGCGGAAGAGTGCCTTTGAACATCTAACAGCTTTTAAAGGAGGCCTCTTACTGCAAGAAGAAGGAGACCAGAGTACCTGTTGAATTTCACGAACTCAGAAGAGAAGTATAGACAGTCTCTTGTATTGAGAAGGAAGAAGGTTAAAGATACTGAAGGAGCAGACTAGAACAAACCTTACTGTCTCCTAGAACAAATATTTCTGTCTGATGGCTGGAGTCTCCTGTGTTTTCCATGTCTTGATCAGGCTGTTCCCACTGTGCTGGGAAAATATTGCTTTATGGTAGCATAGATTCTGTGCTGTAGGGCTTCAATATCCCAAACCAAAGTTTAGAAAACTATGTCAATAACATCCTCAGCTGAGATGACCATGATCACCACAGAAAGGCTATTCCATCCTTCTGTCCATTCATATAGGAAGTTTAGGGGGGTCTTATAAAATCCCCAAGTACAAAATACAGATCATTCTGGGGAAAATAAAGCAGCTAAGAATCCAGCAGTAGTGGAAATTGCTGAAACATTAATTTGAAAAACACCATTCTACTTCTTCAAAAGAATTTAGAAGCAATTTAAATGATTAATAGGTTCTAAAAAATATTTCCTATGGTTTTCAGATATTCCTTTCCCCTTGGGCTTTATTTAGAAATTACTGTTGTGTGAACACCTAGTCTTCATTCCTTTGAATGTGAATATAGAACTCTACTGCCCTACTCACAGCCTTTAGGATATTACAGATATTGTAAATTAAATGGTTTACTGTTTTTCAGAAAGCAAGTGCTGCCTTCAGGGTGCTCAGTGTAACCTGTTAATCGACTTTCATTATGAAATCTTCTGGGAAGATCCTTTTCTTTTGCGATACGAAAGGAAATCATTTCAGAGTGGTACAGCCATGGCAGCAGTGCCCCAGATATTCTGCTCCTGCTAGGCCTATTGCTGATGGATGCTGGTCCCCAGCACCTTCAGTTACTAGCAGAGATGGACCTGGACAAAAATTCTTAGGACAGTTTCTCACTTTCAAGGAAACTCTACAGTACCAGGCTTAGACCTTCATATACTTGCTAAATTTCCTCATTAGTACCATGCAATAGTCCGGGTAGAAGTAACGGAAGGTCTAATTTAGCAATTAAATAAAATATTTGTATGGCCACGTTAATGACCATCTGTCTTTGCCACTCACTAATAATTGGCATACTTTTTCTTGGAGTAATGAGTGTCTAAGTGATTGAGAGTCTGAGAGCGTATCCTTCACAGCATCAGCATTTGTAGTGAGCATTTCAAAATCAAGAGAAGGAAAGTATTTGTAAATTATTTGTACAGGTGTGTCTGGCACAACAAAAACTTCTTTGATGTCGTAAAAAATCCCAGAAAATTCTCTCTGCCGTAGGATTGCCCAGATAATCTGGGGTCTTCTGAGGAAAACAGGGCTTTGATTACTGTGCTGCCTGGGGCAGCAGCACACGTTTACAGTCTGCAAGCCAGTCCTTGTGTCAGACCACTGTAGCCCAAAGACTGCCTTTGCCAAACTTTAGGCCTTTTTCTTAAAGGGGTGTTTTACTTCGATGTTATTAATGTTATACAAGGAGATTTCTGTGTCCCACAACAGTCGGGTGGAGCTCTACAACTTGAAGAATGATGACAGTGAAATTCCATTTGTACAAAAACTGGGGACAGGAAAAATACCTGAGTTTTGCAGAACTCTAATGCAATCAGTTTACACAATACGTAAAACTGTTTTATGCAAATAGATATGAGGGAACGAGGGGAACAATTAGTTTTGTGAGGAAGGATCCTCAGTTAATTTCTCTCAATGTGTTCAGTGATAGAAAGGAAGGGATAGGGAAAACCAAAAAGAAAATTCCAAATTTTTGTTCTCAGTGAAAACCTTGAAGATTAAAAACAAAACTCCAAAGATTTTTATGAAAAAGTCATTTTATCACAGGAAAAGAAATATTTCTGAATGAAACATTGCATCTGGCTTAAAATCATAATGAATGATGGTGACAAAGCACTTGATTCATTATAGGTACATCATTCACTTAAAAAACTGTCCTGTTCCTGTGTTGCTGACATCCATGAAAACATTCCTTTTCATGTCAGCAGACCTGGACTGAATTGTAAGCCACAGAAATAATTTATTTATTTAGGAAATGCTAAATCTTCAAAACATTGAACAGTTTATGTGATATACTGACTACTGTTGTTTCCCACTGGCTTAAAAGTTTAGCCCCAGCATTAGGAAAACCTGACTTTTATGTGGCTCCTCCATTTAGGACCAGTTGATAGTATCCTTTGTTGCTTATTGGTAGAATTTTTTTCCTTAAATGCTTTTGCGCTTTCCCTTATCACCCTTCAAGCACTGGAGGATATTTGCACAAAATGGGCATCACAAGACAAGGAAGGATGTCAAGAACCATTGAATTTAGAGCTCATGAGAACAAAATTTACATGTGGAACAAAAAAAGCTTTTGGAAGACATCCTATTGCCCTGTTCTCTGGATCAGGGCTGAAGTTTTGTCTGCTGTTGCAGCAGTGTGTTTTACAATGACCCTCACAAACAGCTTCCCCCTAACTGTACTCTGGGTTTGGTCCTGCCAACACGGTTGCAGAATCTGCCTGCTGTGCTGGCTACGGAGCCTCTGCTGACTTCCAGCCTGCAGCTTGTCCTGTTTGTCTTTGTACATTCACTCATAATCTGTTGCTGTCTGGTTGAAGAGCTATCCTCTCCTTCATGTCTGCCCTCATAAGAATGTACATTTCAGGCAGCACGCATAGTCCCTCTCAGCTTTTTTTCTGCTCACCTAAACAAGCTAAAATAATTTAGTTCTCTTCTTGTAAACAGAACTTTATCAGTACTCAAGATAAAGCCTCACCACTGCTATGGACAACAGTCTTAATCCTTCCATATCTTATCTAAAAGTATCTGTTTAGAATAATTTTGAGATCCATATTAGCATTTTTATGGGCACGTCACTTCACTGATACTGTTCTCCTTAAAAGGAAACTGCTGCCTTCATTGTAGCCAGGGATGACACAGTTTTAACAGAATAGAGGTTTCATCCACTGAATTTACATTAATTTTCATGGTACTGTCATCTCACAGCTTCTGTTACATGTTTTGACGTTACTTAATAGACTTCTGACACAATCACTTATATGCTCTTTAATTCAGGGACCATTTATGTTGAGGCCTTTTAGCACTACTGTGGCAAAAGCTCAAATAATTCAGGAACTAAACACGGACCAGAATAGCACAGCTCTTTGCTGATGTTGTTTTTTCAACACTGTCAGAAGCAGAGAACTGGTCTTTCATAGAATTCAGAAAGCAAAAGAAAGAACTCTGCAATTTCTACATCCCAAAACCTAAACACCACCTGAACTTGCTTTAAAACACATGAAAGTACTGCTTAGAGAGGGTGAGAAATCAATTTCCAGAATAAGGAAAGAATGTCAGAGACCACAGCTAAGTAAATACATGGAAAGAAAGACTAGACACTGAAGGAATGGACATAAAAATGTGGAGGTACCTCAAAGGAAACCATAATCAATGAACACAAAGAGAGACATTGCTGGAAAAACTTCGCAGTTCCACGAAATCTTAAGAAGCCAAGCCACAAGTCTATAGTTGTAGCAGCTGCTAATTTCACAGCCGTGAAAGACATGGCACTTGAAGATGTTCCAAGAAAGTACAAAAGTCAAGGGTCTCTTTATTTTAATAATTTATTTTTTTATTTATTTTCCTTTAAAGAGCAATACTTTGCCTATTGTGAAAATGTATGAGGGGGAAATGACTTATCTCTTTAGGCTCTGGGTATTCTGATCACACTGGCTGTAAACTCAGCTTTGTGACGCTTGCTGCATAGTGTTATTTTGCTAATGAACTGAACCACAATGACACTTTTTAATTGATTGTTTTAGCTAATTTAGAATGCATAATGACTCAAGAAGCTTTAATTCAAATGGACTACAGGTCAGAAAAGAAGCATGCCTACCAGCTGTGTGCTTATTGAGGACACTGTTTCAGTAGGTCCTACTATGACACAGGAGAATATGTTTCCTGCTTGCATTTTCTCACCAACTGGGGACACATAGAATTTTAATTAGTTCTTCACTTTTTTGGTTAGGGAACTACTCCAGTGGATTGATGACATTTGGCATATGTCCATAGCAGCAACTAAGACCAGCCTTAAGGTCAACTTCTAACCAACCATTAGTGTACCCTTTCCACCCTACTATGGAGCCCACTCTTGCACTTTAACTTGAATCCCTTAAAGATGCACTAGTAACAATTCCACCATGACTCTTTCCTAACTTCTGATCTTTCTGCACTCTCTATTTACTACCTATTCTCCATAAAAGTATTAGGAAGTTAAAGACTGATTCTTAATAGAGCTTATAAACCAATACAAATAACTTCTAGAAGGCTGATGGAGCCTTCTTGCTAAGATGCATACAGAGAAGGCATCTCTACCAGTTGATGGTGACTGGTCACTCTCACCTTTCAGTGTCTGTGGAAGCTTATCTTGAATTGCTTAGTTGAAAGTGCCTTGCAGTAGCACTTTGCAGCTATTTGCAACATATTTTGTATACACAGTAATGCTAAATATTATAGATTCACTTTGTGTTTGTTCATCTCCATGCCAAGATGAAATAAAAAACATCAGTTTTCAGAAGGGAGAAAATTTGAAGGCAATTTGAAAAGCAGAGTCTGAAGATTGTGAAAATAAATGTGTGCTGCAGTACAAATGGCTTCAAGTATGTCAAAGGTCTGCTGTTGAACAAAAGCAACATGCAAAGTCTCTTTCATCATCTGATTTCTTAAAAAGGCCATGCTCTGTGGTTGAAAACTAGCAACATATTGAAACTCTTGAAGCTGATGTTATGAGGAAAACTAATTGCCTCTGAAAACAATACCCAGCTATTTTCAGTTAATGTTATCTCCTACTTTATTTCAAAGACTGAACCCCAAATTGACTCAGAATATGTAGCAAGGCCATCTTTGTAGAATCTCACATTTCTGTCAGAGGAAACACAATGGATTTAAGATACAGGCACTCTGTCTGAACCACTTGCCAGCAGATATTGCTATTTGAGAATTTTACAGGGATGTTGATTGTCTGACTGATGCTCTTATTGTGTGTATGGGACATTGCTTTAAGTGTTGCCATACTCCTGTTCTGCTCTGCTCCTTGAGAAAAGCAATGTGATTCCAGGGCACGTTCCTTTGGCATCTCCCTGGAGCAGCGGATGACACTAACATCCACTATGTGGAGGTGCATGGTTTTGCACTAAACTTGCAGAAGGATCTCTGATCATTGATCTCCAGTGGCAACTACAGTGGCAGCAGCATCTCCAAGTGCTTTGGTTGTGTGCAAAGTATGAGCTTTTACGTCCTGGCACAGATACTGTATAGGTTTGGAGGATATATATGTAGATGTGGTCCACATCTACAGAGGGTAGAATCACAGAAAATATAGAAAATATAGAAATCTGCTTAAACCTATTTCAGATCTCAGACCAGCCTTTGTGTTTCTGAAGTCCTGAAGTTTTGAGTCAATCATTCTGGTTTTGATCAGGGTCAGCTTAACTAGTTTCTTTATAGATCACATATGGATCTGTCACTGGACTGTTTAACTGACACATTTATCTGGCATGCAGCCATTAGCATATAAAACACTAGGTCTGCATAGTTAACTTTAATAATGATATATTAAAAATGTTCTGCAGACTTCCCCACCTTTTTCCAGAAAAACAGTCTGTGGGGTGTAACATTTGCTCATAATTGGGCACAACAAATGCATAGCAGCCATCTAAAAACACTCTGTAACCTGCTGGAGAGGAGTGTTTCTCTCTTTATTGATGGGGCAGCTATTTAGCTCTTGTTATTTCATGGAGTGGTGAATTGGACTGGCCAAGCTTCACACCCACATTAGTTTAATTTCTGTGTATGCCACATGTCACTGGTCATAACTGAAACACAACTACATTCCTTGTTCCAAGGCTCCTTACCAGCACAAAGCTTTTGAAGTTTTGTGTAGGTTTAACATAAAGTATGGCATTCCCCTTCCAGATGCATTACTTGAATACTTCTGTAGTACTTGGCAACCTCCAGAGGTGCAATGCTCTGTTTTTCCTGTGTCTGTTGGAAGATCTCCTCCCATTGTTGTTGCCATTGCCATACAGGCTCCCTATGTTTCAGCAGAACTGTCATTATTTAGTGCAGCAAGGAGATGCTCAATGTTTCCATTTCTTTATTATACACTCAAGTAAACACAAGCTACGTGTGGAACAAGAAGAATAGAAAGTACAGGACATATAGTTGACTTGCATATTGAATGCAGCTAAATTGTACTCATCTTGGGCAAAATGTTTTAATTTTTAAACTTTCCAGTAGTACCAATTTATGCTTAAGGTTCAATAATATAGGCAATTTTAAAAAGCTTTTACAGGCACTTATTTTGGCAAGACTGTATGTGCAGAAACTACTTATAAAATTTCAGTGGCCTTAATCAACCCAATACATGACATAATGGTGAAAAATAGCATGGGAGAAGTGTTCACACAAAAATGTGTTATCAGGCAGATTTTCTTCAAATAGAACAAAACCAATGGCAGAGAAATGTCAAATTTTTTTACATGTGTGCTCACCGAACTCAGTTTAAAGTGCTATCTTGTGCTCATTTCTAGATGTTCAAATGTGTGCATAACTGGAGAAACATTAGAGACTAAAGCAAAACTTACTAGCCAAGTTTTGCTACATTTGAATCCTTGTTCAAAATAAAAAAATGTTTTATCGCTTTTGCAGCACCACCTGACAACCACTTAATTTGTGTGTGATTGAAGATCTACTATAAGGGGATAATCATTCAAATGTACTAAGTAGCTATTTTTGTACAAGCTGTTTCTGCATTTCTCCCATGCTTTGATGAAGAGTGGAACTGTTGACATTTAAAGTGTGCTTGTTGCCATCAGGTTTAGTAAAAGTAGAAATAAAACTCTTTCACACTTGGGCTTGTTATTTCATGTTCCCTACAAATTCAGACAGACAGTAGGCTACATTTCTGAGGTTTTCTTTGTAAACATAACAGTTATACTCTGACTTTTTGAAAACCATCACCCTTTCTCCCTATAGTAAAACAAAATGCAGTTAGCTGAAATTCTGGTGAATAATTTAACATGTCTGAGAGTTAAATTTGCATAAAAGCAAAAAGCATACTGACAAAGGGTTGTTTATTTCTGATAGTGGTTGTCTCTGAAGTATGGATGTTTTTACATTTTAAAGATAACCATGAAATCACACTACAGAATGATCTGGAGTACTGACCTGGTGTCCTATCCTATAACATTGAAAGATGTATGTAATGTGGTACATGAAAAAAAAAAAGGTACATGAAAAAAAAATCCATGATTAAATTAAGTTTGACAGGTCTATTTTATAATTAAGTTGGGTGGGGAAGAAATAGGGCAAGATGGTAAGATGTTACCCAAAAGAAGGACTACTGGTTTTCAATAAGTAATCCCTGACAATATTAGAATTTGCCAAAAAACCCCTTACCTAACTAAAATATATGGAGAATATTATTCCTCTGGCAGTATGAAATTTCATATGAACCTGGTAGAGTTTGCAAAATGCATGTGTGTAGCTTGACCATTTAATAGAAGGTCAGTGAAGCTAAGAGCAGCTCTAGGTTATGTTTGTGTCACTCTAATCACAAAGTCCTGTTCAGCCTCAGGTGGGGTGCAGCTAAGTGGAGTGCCATAGCTACTGCTCAGATGAACCCCTACAAGCAAAACATTGAGGCTGTGAGCACAGATGGCTTGGACCATGTTTTGCCACCTGTATTATCAATTTAAGGGAGAAATTGTTGAAGGCACACTTAGTGTTTGGCAAGGTGATGCAGAAAAAATGTATTTAGAAGGAAACATGGGGGGAAAAAAAAATCTGAGAAGGTCCAGAAATATTTTCTGCAGACTTCAATAAACAGCAACACTGAGAAAGTGCTAAGCCTTGTCAGAGATATAGAAAATACAGGCCAAGTAGACCCAAACCTTTCATATTAACCTATAAAAACCCTGTCCTGTTGGAGCAAGAGTGCCTAGCTTTGTTGTGTTAGCTGGAAAAATGTGCACAGGAGTTCTAAACTATTTTGTTCCATTATTCTAAGCTAATTTTACCTCATTGGATTGTACATTCTAAATGACGTTTGTGAATTTTAGTATGCTTGAGATGGCAAACACTGAAAATGGGTTATAGCTTCACAATCATGTTTGCAGTCAAGTGTGACTAGAGCTCAAGTCAAGTGTGAAAATCTTAGGGGGGGAACCCCCCCCCCCCAACATCAATATAATATCTGTTAAATAAGTGTCTTACCACTACCTCATCTTATAAAATTTCAAAATAGCGAGATTGAGATGTGGTCTATCAACTGTTATTGACAGCCAGTTCAAATGAAAGCAATCAAACACTGAAGCTGTGAAACACTGAACAACTTCGTCCAGAGCACTGCCCTAACATGTCTGTATTATTTCTGAAAGAAATTGGTTACTTTGTATGGGTATCTCTGCATTGCACGGTCTTTGGCCAGAAAAGTAACCTTTACTCAGAAACTACAGCAACTGGTTCGAGCAAGACAGGCAAAAAGGAAAAATAGTTCATTAAATAAATGCATTTTTTTTTCAAAGAATACAACAGCTTTTAGTTCAACTTCTACTGCATGCCAAGAGGCTTCTTTCAAAGAGAGGGATGAGAAAAGTACAGAAAATACACAAAGCATGTGAACACAGCAGGTCCCTCCAGCTTTTTGTGCAGTGCTCAAAGTACAAAGAAAACAAAAAACGGTGAAGAAACAGGATCTTACTGTCCAGCTTGTCATTCCTGAATTTAAAACAATAATCTGGAGCAAAAGATGAGCAAAGAAGGTCAGCTGGAGGGTTGCAGGGAGCAGAAAGGCTGGTGGTTTTAGAGACATGTCACTTTCCCCAAAGCAGCTGAACAAATTGCCACGTGCCTCTGAGTGAGCAGCAGGGACTCGAGCTGAGTCTCTGAGCACCACTGAAGCAGTGCTGGCTTTTCCAGCCAACAAAATGCTCATTAGCTTGTTCACATTTGTAAGAGAGGAGCTGAGCTGGCTTGATCACTGCTGGAGAGGAAGGCAGAGTGGAATGCATAAGGGGGAGGGAAACAGGGGTCTTCTTTGAGGGGGTGTCTGTGGGAAGGACTGAAGATGTTGAGTCAGCATTATTGGCTCAGTCTCCCACTGCATGAAGGTGACTCATATTCCAGACAAGCTGGAATTTGGCTAACACATAATTCCTTACAGATAACACTCAAGTAAAACCTGAACATTTCTATTATACCTTTTTTCTTTTTTTTCCCTAAAAAACCCCAACCTGTGACAAGTGCTGACGTATCAGAGGAGCAATTTTCTGACACTGAAAAGGAAACCATTTGGATGAGTACATTGGGGACAGTATGCCTATTCTTAGAAATTAGCCTAATAATCATTGTTGAGTACTTTAAAACAATGTATTATGTACTAAGTACAGGCAGTGATGCCCAGAAAGGCAGGAATATACAGATTGTATCCTGGAGTTTACAGTCTAAAACAGTACCATTGCAGGACACAAAGCAACTGGAAAGATGAAAGGTTTGCAGGCTTCGCTCCACCATATCAAATTACTGTAACTCAGAGCAGCACTGCAGGCCACTGAAATCACTAAGAGTCTTTGTGCTCTGTCCATTTTCCTGAGATGGGGCCCAGGGAATGGGTGAAGGGATGGAAACTTCTGGGGCCACTGCTCACCTGGGTCCTCCCTGCCTCCTCATCTGTTGCCTTGCCTCTCGCAGCTCTGGATCTGTGGCAGTGCTGCAGAGAATCAGGACAGCTCTGCCCAGTGCTGGTGAGGGTTTGGGAATTTCGCTGTCTAGGGGAGGAATGTTGTTATGTCTAATGTTTAATGCAGTGCTGGCACCAGGAGACTGCAGGCAGATTTGTTTATTTGACAGGCTCCTGACTTTCCAAGGGCAAAACCCTACATTCCTACGTAGAAAGACTTCCATAGGAGCAGATCAACCGTTTGTGTCTTTCTGTGATCATTCAGAGCCAACAGGGAGGGCTGGTCAGGTGTGCCTGACTGGAGTCCCTGCTCCAGCTTAATAACAGCACAGCACAGGGCTATCGCAACAGCTAGTTTTAGTCTGTTCCTGCAAGAGTCTCCCAAGGACACTTTTTTCTGCAAGGAGGCTGGATTCTGCCTTTCAGAATTCTATTGCTGATGTTTGAATCTTCATGGAATCAGAAATGCAGTAGTCTTCGTGATTAGCTTTCGTATTATTTTTATATTTCATGAAAGCAAGCCGTTGTCTCTTGTAGTGGAGTGATAATGGTTAAATTACATCTAAAAGTGAAGAAATACTTGCAAATATTGTTGATGACTCAGATGGTTTCTAAGGCAAACCATTGTTTTAAGAGCAGCATGTGCTTGTTCAGTAGACACCCTCAATGCCATCAAACATAACTAACAACACTGACCAAAAAAGGTATTTGTCTTGAATTTGAGAAAGCATAAATATTTAAATCAAAGCAAAAACATAGCTGCTGCCTCAAAAGGCCAGTGGAAAAATAGCAGGAACCATCATATCTGCAACTGAGACTCTTTATAAAACATCTTTAATACAATAAATATCCATCCTGTTTTTTGAAATTAACTACATCTGCTATGCCTGTACTAAGGCCAGCAAGGAGAGCTGTTTTAAATGCTTGTTTCCATGTAATAAACCAGACAAAATCCTGTAGAAAACATAATGTGTTTACTAGTACGTTTGATCTATGTACTACGTGTTTGATCTACACTAAATACTTTCTGTTGTATTTAAGCTTCCTATGTTTAAATGAAAAGATTAGTATTGAAGAATTTTAATAGTTGGTTTTGGTTTCATCTCTTCAAGTGTTCTGAAACATTTAAAATTGTAACTGGAATCTCATGTCTTCTATGCTAAATTTATTTTGGAACACAGGCTGATGGAAATACAGTTAATTTAAGCCAAAAATTAAATTTGGCGTTGGGAGGATTTTGTGTTATCTAAACAACATAAAGGGGTTGAAATCTTAGGAATTTAGTCTGAGACAGCAGGTAAGCTATTTGCTCCTATTACATGATTGTCACTCCTCTCATTAACAGCAAGTAATTTTATTAGTTTGTTTAAGATTTTCAAACTGCTAAACCTTTCAAAATGAAACCTGCTACTAGCAACTTGTCACAGAAAGTCAACAAAGTAAAACAAACTTTGTAGTTTTTTGTGTCTCATACTACTGAAGATTAAACATCTGATATGATTCACACACAAAATACTGTGGATGGTGAAGTCCCAGATTCTTAAAAAAAAGAATAATTAACCCCCCAGTATGCCCTTGGGAAGACGTACAACTCCCATATATTATTTGACTTCTCTTCCTTCCTTTCAAGAATAAAAATAGCAACTTTACTGCTTGTCATCTTTAAGTGACCTGACTCTAAACTGCTCCTATTGTTTGCTTTTCCACAGGACACAATCTCTAAGCTTGTCATCTCCCTTTTATTGATTAGCTATCAGATTTATGTGAAGCTATATCTGTCCCATGTTTTTGTTGTATTGCCTGTTGGGTGAGTTTTGCTGTGGGGTAACCTGGTGGGCAGAAGAGCACAGCTCAAAAGACAGATGAAGCAGTGACTGGGTTCACCAGTCCCTCTGGGGCATGAGGACTCCAGAAAAGTAAGTACAATTTTTTTTAATAGGGAAATATTGCCTTAAGAGATTTAGTATTTTACTTAGATTTAAATCAGAAATGCCCTTTCTGTAAATGCTCCAAGACACATATTCAATTCAAAAGCAAAAATCTTTTGATGTCAAGGAGTCCTGAGTTAACTTTTATAATGCATATTATAGGACTTGCTAATTTTTTTCCCCAAAAAGATATGAAAAGGAAAGACAAAGACAAAAAAGATTGTATTCTAATAAGATGTGATATAAAACCCACCTATTTTGGTACAGTTAGGTCCCACTGAGATTGATTCTCATTTAAATCCAGACCAAAATTAAACCCATTTTTGGAGGGATATACAGAAGAATACCATGTTGAAAATGTTGAGAAATTTAGGCAGAACAATTGAATTATTTCATGTTGGAATTTGGACTTTTGTTTAGACTAGCATTTTTGCTTATCAAGGGTACCATTCACTTCCTAGTTCCTTTACTTCATGATTAACTTTTTGGGTTGAGATTTTGACCTAGAAATCATAATTCCATTGCTTTTAATGGTCTGCAACTCAACACTTGAAGTTTATGGTACATAACTCACAGTACTGATAAGCCAATAGTAAAAACATTGTTTGAATGCTCTTGGTTATCTCACAGCAAATTTCCGCTGAAAGCCTCACAATGCTGTTGTCTGCTCTCATTTCATTTCTGGACCAGGTCAAACTCACACAAGATTGAATGCATGCTCATATATGGGTTTAACAAGAATAAGATGGCAGTTGTGAAATAGATAAGGTCCCAGATGAAGGTAAATTTTTTACCTAAAAAGCATATATTCTTAATATGTTTTATGGCTGACATACTGGGTTTGTTCAGGCTCCATTGTCCAACCAGTAGCAGGAATGAAGGCTGAGTCCACACCAGGAAGTCATACTAGGAGTGTTGGTGTGACTGCTTACAAAGCCACTGATGCCTTGAGGTAATAAGGAAGGACTGGAATTTGTACAGAGGTACAATAATTAGTTTCTTTTCCTTAATGTTTATTATGGAAATGTTCAAGCTGGAGACTTGGCACACTCCATGTTAACACTATAACAACTTCCACTATTGTTTCATAACGATAAACACTTCTGATAGTGAAAAGCCATATTTTACCAAGGCATTCGATGCAGTATGGCCCCATGCACTGCAACATTTATTGAGAGAAGAGTCAAACACAACATCCTGGCAGTTGCTGCAACAATCTTTCATCTTCATAAAAAGCATGCAGGTCAGGTGAGTGCAAGTGAGAAATCTCCTTTATTTAGAAGAACTCTACCATATGGCTCATTTTGATTTAAGGAGCAAAACTAGAAACCGTAGTTCCTCTGTTGTTTCATTAACAATCTGGTTTCTGACACTGTAATAAAAATGAGTTATGCTGTTCTCAGTCAGTAGAGTTGATTTCCTTCTTCTGGACATGTCCTGGCTTTGGACTTGCCATCTCAGTTGTAGGATGGAAGAGATTATCTAAGGTCTTCAACAGGGAATGCAGTAAGTGTGGACCAAAAAGAGAGAGGTGGAAAAGAGAAAAAGAGGGCAAACAAACATTATTTTACTAAATGCATTTCTAAAGTTCTGTGGTGCAGATGTGTGTTAAATTGTAACTGGTCTTCATTTGTCTTGTGGTTGGGGATGAAAGTGGGTTTTCATACATTGTGCTGTGTTTCTCTCTGTCATCATATTAGTATTTATTGATTTTAATTTCCTTCGCCTTGCTAGCAGAGTTTTCCAGAGATTTTCCTTGCCTGGTTGCCTCTTTATAGATGGCCCCCCTCCCCTTTTTTCTTTTATTTTTTTTTTCTTATTTTACAATGTGCTCTTAGAAAAGAATGAATAAAGAAAGAATAAATGAATAAAGAATGAATAAATGTAGCTGTTTTCTTATCCTCATCCTAGAAGCAATTATGTCCAAAAGCTTGGCAGCAGTAGTCCAAGGATAAATCACCTTGTTTACCAGGACTTTCCAGCAGTCCCTGCCTACTAGTGGCCAACTAGATAGAGGCATTAATAGGCAAAACCTATGTGTTACCTAGAATTCAGGAAAAGTTTTTGACCAGAGTGGTGCAGATTGCATTTTACTGTAAAATGCCTTTGTTTTTCAAGAAACGGGCAACAAAAAAAACTGGTGTTCCACTTTCTAATTAAAAAATGTTTGGGGTGTCAAAATCAGAGTTAAGCAGCTATTCTTATGAACCAGCTTCTCACAGCATTTCAGTGGTACATCAAATGACATCAAACTCGTATAACCAGGAAACTCGTGTCAAGAAAAAAATAACTCCATTCTAAAATAACAGATATCACATATTCGTCATTGAGATGTCAAAATATTTAACTAAGAAAATGTAAATATTAACAGATTAAACTAACCTGCCAAACTGTAGAGTGTTCCAAGTAAGAAGATAGTGAGTTTCACCAAATGGAAGATGCTTGAATGAAGGACATATTTGTTTGTGTTTTCTTTTTAAATTTGTTTGTTTTAAATATAAATTTTGTGCTGTGTATAATCAATTTCCAGTCATATTTCATTGCACTAAAGTACTGGGAAAACTTCTTGCCAGCATTAGGATTACCCTGCAGAATTTTGCACATTCTTAAATAACTATTTTTGATTAATTATTTGCAATTAACTTCCTGCGTAGATGCTGCTATGTGAAATACATGTGTCTAGTTTTGAATGTGGTAGCTATTATACACACTTTACAAGTCTTATCCTAGTACAGTTTAACTTTCTGTGTAGTCAAATGCCTATTTTCTAATTTATAACACTTAAAAGTAAACTTCATGTAAAAACCACAAGGTTTGAAGCAGGTAGTAATACCCACCAACATCCACAGGAGATGGAGTTGGAAGAAACAGAAAAACTCTCATGCACACACGCTCTTCTTCAGATTTCAGATGCCTGAAAACTTTCCTATGTTTGCTCTCCCTACCAACTTTATACTGCTTTTTGCCTTTAAATGACAGGCACAAGACAACTGCTACATATAAAACCAGTTCCTTCTTCTCTTAATAATAGAAAATAATCATGTTAGAAGACAAGGGTGTTTGTTAAATGGCATTCATCTTATTTTTCTTGTAAATTATGTTTCATTTCCTATGCAAAAGCTTATACCTTTTTATAGGCTAAGAAAACTGATTGTGCCTGCTTTTGTGGTTCAAAGAGCCTGAAGTTCACCTTTTGAAAGTTTCTGAATGAGTTACTTACCAGTGTAATTTATTTTTTCCTTTTACTGTACCTTGCAAAAGCCTTGACAAAATAATTACACAGAACAGGGGATATAAACCAGATTTAAATACTTAGCATTTTACTTCAGGCATCTGGCTCATCCAGTAATTTTTAAACATAATCAAGAAATTCTTGAAATATTTTAAAGTTTATATTTCAGGGGAAAGGCAAAATAAAAAATCCTGTGAAAACAAACCCAAAACAACATTGCCTGTATCTGGACGTTTTGTCTCCTCTCTGCTTCATGTTGCTTTTTCTGCTACAGGAGATCTATTTGGGGTCATCTCTGAAAGGTTCCTGTCACTTCAGCATGACATTGGCACACTAACCAGAATACTGCTGTGGACTTCATCTGCGTTTCTGTGGGCATTAAGAAGTACTGATCTGGCAGGAAATCCAGAATCAAATTTTGTATATCACAACATTCACAATTCATCTTTGCTGAAAATTTTTTTCCTGAATAAACACAAGTAACACTTCTAGAAATAACTAATTTCAGGGCTTATTTAGACACTTTACTATTATTTTCTTTTACTGTCTTTTTTCCTTTTTTAGTTACCACACACGTCAGTACTCATAAGATGAATTACTTTTTATGGATAAGAGAATAGGTGTTGAGAATATCACTTCAGGCCTCCTGTTGAGGTGCACCAGTGTAATAATGTGTGTTCTTGCAGCACAGTTGTTGTCACAGTCCCATGGCTATACAGCATCCATCTGCCCTGTGGAATCTGGGGGCTTTTGACCAGGGTGGAGAGTGACATAATATCTGCCGGACTCTAGCTCCAGGTGCCAATGCTCAAACATTGTTCCTAAGTGAATAGCACTTATAAAGTGATCCGAATAAATAGTTATGTCCCATCCAAGCAGGAGGTCAGTTGATCAACATCATACTGCTTCTGAGCAACCCCTGTGTGACCCCAACAGACACAGAAAGTGATAATTTTCTTGTCTCATTTGGTGGACAAGTGGCCACACAGCACTCTGCTGGGAACCTGTTCCTTTGGAAGCAGCAATGAGTATTAAAGGAGCTGGGGATTAAAGAAAGGGGAAGTAAGATATTATGCGGGTCATAGAGGCTTATACTCCATCACTACATCTTGGATCTGGGTCAGTTGCTTACAGCTGGTTTCTGACTGAAAATAACCATTAGACCTGAAAGATATCTCACTTCTGCAGAGATCAAGGTGTTGTTGCAAAACAAATATTTACTTCACTTTCATATTTGTAATTTAAAATGCTTTAGAAATAACATTCTTAAAACTCTCTCCTGTCCTGGAAAGAAGACACAGAACAGGACCCTTTTATAAACACTGATTTGCCAAGAGTATAAATGGATTTATGCATCATTATTTAATAGCTACTGCCCAGAAGATTGTTAGAAGCCATAGATCATGATTGCAACATCAAAAACTCTGGAATGGAAACAAAATTTCAGTTTTGTTTTCCTCCTGTCTCCATTTGCTTTATTCCATTGGTGTTGTTTCTTGACAGCACTGTGAGAGCAATGCAAGTATTTTGCCTGTGGAGCTCGTAAGCATCATATTGTGTTCAAGCTTCAGCGAGGACACAGGTTTGGAGATAAGAAACATCCAGCCTTCCTCCTCCCTCACTGTCTCCATTACTGAAAGATAGCCCAGAGAGCTTTGTATCTCAACATTAGAGCTGGAAAGGACTTATTCCACCCCACCAAAACCTGACAAAGACAGGATACATCTTTAGGACATCTAAATAGTTTAATTCTGTTTTAAACAGTCAAATGAAAAGGCTTTTTATGTGTGCCTTGGGAGGCTGTTTCCCAGTTTAGCAAGAGTATTTTATTCTGATTGCAATTCTGTTTTCCACATTTGGAAATGAGCAGGAATGACCATTGTGATCTTCTAATTATATTTTTGCCCTAATACTGCCCACAGGACTTTCTGAATTAATTTCTATTTTAGCCAAACTGTTTGCAAGAGACAGAGAACTTGGTAAAGCCTTCCAGTCAATTATTATCATTCTCTTAAACATATGTTTAGCTTTACTTTCTAGCTACATTATACCACTAGTAGCAGATGTATATATTTTTTAATGTTTTGTTCCACATTCTTTGTTTTCTTGTTAAAAAAAAGTAAAATTAGCCACTATATCATACTTGAATTACAGATTTTTGGATATGTAAATCCTTACAACCTATACCTACATTGCCTGCTCTTTTGAAATTTTTAAGGTAGATTATTTCTGCCTTTCTACTCCTGTTACTGGACTAACTCTTCTGAGCTGTAATGGTGACAGGAAGATGTAAATCTCTGAAGAAACTCAAACTCGTGGAGTTGCCATATCAAAACTGGCCATTGTTGGACCAAGCTCCAGTCTCACCTAGTATTTCTCTGTGTGGTGAATGCTAAATGTTCACAGGAATGACTATTAATTCCTGTTTCATGAAGTTTTTGAATGTCTAATATGAACTCAGTTTCTTACTCTTCTTAATTTTTAATTCATAGTTCCTTGTATGGAAGAAAATGAGGGTCAAGTGGCATGTTTTGACTCATGTTTAGATTGATTGACAAACGGGATTCAGGAATGAAATCCCCAGCCAGTTTCAAATAGACAAAGCTTTGCCATTGACTTCATTCCCAGGATCTTTCTGAAGAAGAGCTTCTCATAGGTTCTTCTTTTAGTTTTCCTCCTATTAACAGAAATCTGCAAAGTCTGCACTGAAGTTAAAACTAAACTCCTGGGGTTCTGAAGACCTTGCTGGAACATGGGGACAAGTTGTCCACAGAAACTATGGAATTTCCTCCACTTTTATAAGATACTGAAAACTTGATCAGAGATGGCACTGAGCAACCTTCTGTAACTCTGAAGCTGGTCCTACTTTGAGCACGATGTTAGATCAGATGACCTCCAGACTTCACTTCTGATATCCTATGATTCTGCAATTCTGCTGTTCCATTTTTATCAGAAAATTCTGGAACCAAATCTGCAAAGTTACTGGTTTCATTGTTGTTAATACTGCAGTCATACAGCACTGATAACCTGGAGAACTGCAGCAGATGCAGTGCTTACAGTGTCTCATGCATCAGAAAGGGGACATTTAACACAATGTTGCTCTGGAAACTGTTGCTTCTGGGTAAAAGCTGCAGTAAGCCTGACCTTTAGGTTTGTTATTGGCATATGTCGGTAGGAAGACTTAAATTCAGGAAGGTGTGTACAGTTATAATTTGCTATCTTATGTTATTCCCAACTTGAAAAGACGGAGTCTGGTGGGTGTCAGTGGTGATCTGTTCCCATGATTAACAGGCATGTAAAAAATAGTAAGAGGTCTCACTGATATTTTAAAAGCAGAAATACTTTCCTGATCTTCAGTTATGAGAAAGTACAAAGAAATCATAAGTTCATGGTAACATTAAAGAGATTTTGATTAAATTTCCCAAATTTAGAAGTAAAATAGAGAAGAGTTGTGGTTTATTAAATGAACTGATAGGTTTTATGGGTCAGCTGTTTCCATGGGTAGGTCTAATTCACTTGAGACCCATGCAGAGTGCTCTAGAAGTTTACTTCAGCCATGTTCTCATAGCACTAGGAGAAAGAGAGCTCAGGACCACTGAAAAAAAAAGCCAAATTAGGCAGTAATGAACTTTGGAAAGTATTTGGTAGGCGCAGAAAATCATCATGTTCTGTTTCCACTCTCTCAACACCCCCAGCTCTGAATTTTCTATGCTTTATATTTAAATTTTGTGATGTTGCAAAAACTTTTCTTGTCTTTCTTTTCCTCTTTAGAGCTTTCCAGTGGTTCACTGGGCCTGTTCACCTGCTTTGGTGGCCTCCAAGTGTTTTCACGAAACTCAAAAGCTCCTGCTAAAGCAAGTGGAATATTCATTAGCCTAAATCTTATGTAAAAACCTGATTGGTACTTATAGCTAAAAAGAGATGTATATAGTGAAGTGTATGGAAGAAAATAAGCTGTACCAATGAAACTGTCAAATGGTGGACTCTGTGTTTCTTTTCAGGCTGCCCTAAGGGTATTCTGGACCCTGGATGCTGGAAATCAAGTTTCAGAACATTAACTTAGTAGTTGTTTTATGATAGTGGACCAGTATTTGTTTATTGCCCAGTGCTGGAATTTGAGGTAAGATTGCCATTTCTCAGCCAGTCATGGAACATTTTGGAAAGACAGAAGAAAACCATCTCTATTATCCTCACAGGAATATAAACTTGAAGTTGTACTCCTTGCCGTTAGTCTTGTCAAGACAGAAATTGCTTTTAAACTCCCCTTTAGACCTTCTCTGATCCTAAGAGAGAGAAAGAAATTACTTCCCTGTAGAAGTAACTGCAGAGGAAACCTATCCTTGAGAAGGGATTGTTTGTTCAGCTTTAAAGTAAATTTTTGGTTTTCAGTGGGGAATGACTGAACAGTTCACTCCTCTCTCCACAGGAACATAACTGGTGATGACTTGCAGCAAATAGTTTTCGTCTGCAAAGGTAGTAAAGGTCTCTGCAGGATGAAGGGCAGAGCTACTAATCGGATTTCTGTGGGAAGACTATTGCACTTTCTGAGGAGCCTTGATGAAATCAATAGGGATTTTCACATATTTCTGCACTTCTACAACTTATGAGTCTCAACTACTGCATAGGGACTATGTACCATAGGATTATTTTCAGCTTTGCAAACCTGCATACAAACATGAATTAGTTTATGTGTATAAGTTTATGTATATAACACAGTAATGGAAACTAGCATCTTCTGCGTGGAAACTGATGGCCATTGAGATCAAGACAGAAAAGTTAAAATTAATATAATCCCCATCCATGAATAAAGTAAACATTGATTTTCCAATCCATTAGTAAATCATCAGTATAATTTAACTCAATGACTCTTTTGTGGCTGCATGTAGATGACAGAGGCTTGTTTTTCAGGTTGTTAGATCATCCTACATGAGATAAGCTATGTAGGATGTAGTTTGCAATGGGAAACTCCCCTATTGACTTTACTGGCCTGAGAATAGATTCTTAAGAATAATGACTCTGTATCTGCTGCTCCCTAAAAATCTGTCTACTTTGTTTTAAAGTGTGAGCCCAGGCCTGTGGCTGAGCCCCAGTTTTTCTTCATGCACTGATAGTGGTTGGATAAACCTTTTGCACTGGAGCTGGCTTTTAATAGAGGCTGTTGCACACCCAAATCTGAAGGTGGCTATCTTGCCTCCTCAAGTCTTCTGATGAAGAACCCAAGATGTTGTGGGTCAACATCAGGCAGTTACCTTGGCCACGCTCCTGCCTAGCAGGGTCTGAGGTGTTATCAGTGGTGGCCAGATGGAAGACAGATTCTTGCTGGAAAACTGGATGCAGAAAGATGCTTAAGATAGTGTCAACATAGCCTTTGAGTATTTTCTGGCTTCTCTTCATTCATTTGCCACCTCAGTGTCAATTACACACATTTCTGTTTGCTGTCCTTATTCCTGACTCCTGAGGTGTTACTTTTAGCCATGCATTCTACAGTTGTTTCCACACATCCTTGGGCTAAAGCTCTAGAGTCAGGAGCATTTGCATTGAGTTTCAGTCAGTGGTGCTGATAATATTACAGTCTTAAAAAGCAAATCTGAATCCAGGTATTTGAAAACTTCCACATCTGGTCACATGTGAGATGCACTGGAATTCAGGGGTTCAAAGTCAAAATAAAAACATACAGGTGAAATTTAGCATGTTGTGACAACTAGTCAAAGAACTGAGTCAGGTTCATGAGCCTTCTTTATAGACTTTATATTATACATAAATACATTCTATCCTATATACATACATATCACATGTATATCCCACATGTTCTTTTTATATCCAAAGAATATGAATAATATATATATATATATATAAAATTGCTAACCTTTAAGTTAACTTCAGTATCTCTACAGTTATGAATTAGATTCTTATTTTGGTTTCTTCTACTTATTCTGGGAGTGTGTCCTTTAATAATATGGCTTCACCCTTAATGACTGCAGTCATCCTAAGCTCATGCCAGAAAAAACATTGTACTACAGTGCACTATCATGTGTTACATTCATTATCTGACTGAAAGGCTCCACTCCTCCACACAATTACACTAAGGTCGAGCACAAAAATGTGTAAACGTGTGCACTTGTAATGTGCTTTGAGGATTAGATCTCTTTAAATAAAGACAGGAATTATCTCATTTACTTTGCCAAATCTTTATCTCTCCTTAAAACAGATCAACATCCAGCAGTGCATATCCATGGCAGCTATCATAATAAGTTCTATCCTGAAACAGTGAGGCAGTCTTCAAGGTCTGCTCTGAATCTGAATAAAAGCAGGAGACAACAATGGGCAACAATGGTTAACTATAAGACAAACAAATTAAACCTATATGGTAGAGGAAGTCATATTATTACAAATGGACTGCAAATGTTCAGTGCACTTTTAAAATATAGAAAATAAATTAGTAAAGCACATTTTGGTTTGTTACATTTTGGTTTGTTTTTCTATCCTGAACATTTGTAGTTGATTTCTACGTGTTGAAGTTGTTTTTTATTCACTTGAATAGGATCTATGTTCTGGGGATGTCCAATGTCTTGGCAGGGCAGGAAGGCTGAAGAACTGAGACTGGGGTTTGATGTATGCACACGTATGAAAAATGCAGTGACTGGAAACCATGTGTGCAATGAGATGCCTTTGTGTTGTACAGATGAAGCAAAGACATTTCTCTAAGCTCAGCACCAGGCAAATAAGCCTTTGAGGTCCAAGTGCAAAGAAGTCAGCAATAATGAAGTCAGAGAGCAGTTACTGAATGTAAAGGCATATTTCTCTCTCTAACAGCTTACAATCAGTTTCACTCTTCGCACACCCCGACAACAAAAGGTTGTAATTTTAAGGGTGAGTCAGGGTTGCGTGACTTAGATCAGAACTGCCCGGTGTGTTGTGAATTTGTTGCAGTGTACTTCAAGACATGTTGGCATGTTGAGCTGTTAAATGGAAAGTGTGTTTTACTGCATGCTGCAGGGGAGCCTTAGAGAAGAGCAGTCAATCTCAATTAATGTGAAAAGAATCTGGCCACGTGTATATTGAAAAAGGTTTGCTTTCTGCCATCAAAGTGCTTCCCAGCTGGATGTTGTTAATAAATAATCGTCTGGTTTCACTTACTTTCTTAAAGTTCAAAATATTCAAGTTTTATGGGTAGTCAAGCAAAGTAGAGAGCAGGAAGATTGGAAGATCTGAGTTACCATTCCTGGATATTGCAAGACATTTTATATAACCTGATAATATAGGAGATAATTACTACAGTCATATGCAAAAGATTAAAGTTCTCCAACTGTTGCCTGCATTAGAGGGTCCTTTCTTTAATATTTTCTCCAAAAGTCCTAATTTTGCAAGTCAACAGTTGCATCTTTATTAAATACCTCTTGGTGTTTCTTTTGCTAAAACCATCTCTTGATACAACATAATTATCTGTTAACCCTCTTATTTAGTAGACTGTCATACAAACAAAAGTTTATGTTTCACTTCAGTGTATTTTATTTAGTTGAAGGCTATATATCATAGTTCACCTAATCTGAGTTTCCTTTAACTAGAATAAAATCCAATCACAAAAAGGGAAGTAATGCAATTAGCATTGGTATGCTTCATTACATTTTATACATACAAACATACATCACATTTATTTTCTAGAACCTATTTGTTGTGAAAATTGTTTTCATCACAGTTAGGATATCCAAAGATGCCTAAGGGACTTGGATGTTCAAATGCTAATTTCTTTTCTCCATTTGCTTGTGCTTATTGCAGAAGTTTCCCAGTGGAGAAAAGTCTGGGAAGTGTTTAACAGAGGTCTCACCTCAGAAATGTTATGCTCGCTTTTTCTGTTCTTAGATTCCAAGACTTCAGGATATGGAATGAATTTGCACATGTCTAATGTTTCAGAGGTTTTATTCTGAAAGTCTTGAGAAAATCCTCCCTTTTTAGTAGGCTACGACTTTCCTGGGAGCTGATTTCTAGTCCCTTACTAGATGGCTATTTAAGATCAGTCGTAAGAGTCACCCTGAATCCACATTTGCACCTCAGTATCTAAGATGGAAATTAGAAGTCAAAGCCCAGTTTTATCAGCTGAAATCAGAACTCGGAATGGTTTTCATTTTAGCTCAAAGTTCGTTTAAATCAGGTCCAGACTTGGATATTTGAGTTATAAACACTCCTTCATTTGTAACCTGACTGCTTGCTTGAGCAGATGAAAAAGCTTTATGAAAGACAGGCCTCAGCTTAGCTAACTGGTCAAGCAAAATGCCTGCCTTTGAGGTGACCTTACCTGTACCATCACAGCTAAGGCTTTTGTGCCAACATGACAAAGGATTATCTTCTGTCTTTTGCACAGCTATAAACCAGTTAGCATGCTTGCCTTGTTAACCAAATAAGATGTGCTAACATCCTTCCAATAAAAGCTGAAAGGGTAGTAAGAATAATATTAAACAGCAGCAATTTTCCCCAGTCCTGCCCACCACCTCCCTCCCTTCCCTCACAAATCCCTCTGATCTTTTAAAAACATATGATGCAATTTCTGATGAAATACTGATTTTTGCTGTAGTCTGTAGGTGTAGGTCTTTCCACAGAGTTGTCTAGCCTGATTTAAAAAATACATTTGAAGGCAACAAGATTTAGAAACCTTGATGTTGAAGAAGAGAGACGGCCCTGCATATAGGGGGCTGACCACATGGTGACAGCAAAAAAAATGTGTCGAAGAATGACAAGTAATATGAGGTTTCATTTATTAAAAATAAGGTGCATGTCTTATGACCCCACTTATCAGTGTACATGGACACATCAGGTTTCTCCTTACCAGCTGGGACACATTGAAGACTGTGGAAGTTCTTGAATTTGGACTGCTGATCAAACAGAACTGCACTGCATGCCCTGAATATAGCAGTGAAATTCATTGCAGGCAGCAAACAGCTTAAGCTAATTAACAGGGATGTGCTCTTTAGTGTACTTAGGCAACAATTTGCAATCCTGAGTCAGCTGAAATGGCAGGGTTCATACAATCATAGAACAGCCTGGCTTGTGAGCAACCTTGAAAGATTATCTGATCCACTTTCTATGGGAAAGGAAGCCTAAATAAGATTATCTAGCACCCTGTCCAGCTTAATCTTGGAATGGGACCTCCAGCAAGTCCCTGGGGCAAATGTTCATTGATTCATCTGCTTGGAGGTGGAAATTTCACTCAGTCAAAGAGGGCAGACTTGATGTTGTTACCACTTTTATGATGGTACTCCAGTGGTCAGGGCACCTCCAGTGGTCAGGGCACCTTTGGGCTAAATACTTTTCATGAAAGCATAGACACCTTGGAATAGGAGACATTTCTGGTCACAGCATTGTACATCTCAGTTGGAGAAGTGTTGCCACTCATTTTTAAGGATTGCATTAGTCCCTGGCATGGAGGGTTTATACATGATCTAATAATATTGATAGGCACACTCAATGCAGAAGGACCATTTTCCTCTGGGTCCATATTTGATGTGAATCATCTTTGCTTGTCAGTCCCAAGTCACACATGGCACTAAGGGGCTCTTCTGAGCCCTGCTGAGGTGCAGACATGACTGAAACTTCTCATACATCTGCAGACCTAGCTGGGAAAGAGAGAGGTGTTGATCTCCCACATGGACTGCAGCACCCCTTTATTGCCTAATTTAAATTTTAGACTCCAATGTCCTATTTTTGATTAGGTCCGCAGAATGTATTCATTCACTATGAAGAGATATCATGCCTAGTTTAAATACATAGATAATAAATATCATCTTTTAAGCTCATGAAACATTTCCTTGGAAATACATGTTTGTATAGCACATGTTTTAGCTGTACATGTAAAATACACAATGGATGGATGTGGTCTGCAATTGTTTGTATACTTCTAGTAATGAAGCACTATTGTTTGGTGAAGTATCTCTTCAACCAACCATGATAACCAAATATGTGTTTTCAAAGCATTAACAATGAATTTACCTATTATTCTAGATGAAAAGGTCTGACAGTTCAAGGCATTAAAATTCCTGTCTTGCAGAAAAAAAAAAGTTCTGCCTCTGTCAAGAAGCAAGAAATTCATAGCTGATTTTAGCATTAAGCTTCCACATTTTGCAAAGAGAGGGTTTTTTTTTACTAAATATCTCAGAAATATGCAGCTAAAGACCAATTTAAAGAAAGTAATTCTTGCAGCATTGCTGCTCTGCACCAAACAAGAAAGAAAAAATTTTTCTACCAAAAATATTTGTGGTGTGAAATGAAGTCTAATTTATATGTGTTCATTTTGATTAATTTCAATAGCTTTAGGATTGCTCTTTATAAAAAAGAAAATAAGGAAAATGTAGAGCTATGAGCAAAACACAGGGTCATTTCTTTGTAGTTTAGTGTATGAAATGAGCTGGTGATCTCAGCTCAGTTACTTATTAAGAAAAAGTGTCATTGAAAACAATTAAAAACCAGGCATCTCTTACAAAGACCATATGCAATTTTGGAAATCATCAAATGAAAGGAAAATTATGTTTGAATACGCTCGTTTTAATCATTCTTCTATGCCTGTGTCAGTTGGTAACAATCATATGCAGTAGAACATTCGACAATTTTGAAAGGATTCATTATCAATTAATGAAAAATTTATATTCTATTCCAGATTGTCCACAATCCTTTTGTTATCAAAATGTTGCTGATAAAAAATGTGAAACAAAAGCACAAGATGTATGAACCTGAATTTAGTAATACACATTTTGAATGGAGGTCACTTACCTCATTATTTACAAATCAGGCCACAATAGAAGGATGAAACAACTACCAAGCAGATAATTAATTCATCAAAGTTGTGGGTAACTTCTATATAATACATATAAAATCTGTAAAAACTGAAGTAATTTAATGTTAATAACAGTCCTACAATCATGTTCAGTAAAACATACAGACATCTGTTTAGAGCTCATATTCTGGACTTGTTTTTCCTGGAAGGTAGGTTTATAACCTTCCTTCAATAAAAGCAATATCATTCAAGTAATATAGTTTGAATAACATTTTTCATTCAGACCATGTTATCTATTAGCTGGTGAACTCTGGACAGCCTCTTCTAGTACTCTGCAGCTCTCACACTGTCTTATTCTCAACTTAACCCAAGGAAAGGTCCTGCATCACTTTCCTTCATGATCGTGGTTATGTAGCATTGCCTTCATAAAGTAATTCTATGAAAGATATTTTATGTTTTATGGTTTTTATATCTTCTTCTTTTTGTGAAATTGAATGATAGGAAAAAGGACCACTGGTGTGAACCTTTGATAACCAAACTGAAAGGTTTGTATCAGGTTTCAGATGAATGGTCAGCTCTTTGCAGATGACAGCAAATGTTCCTTGTTTTACCAGTTCTTGTACCATGATTCAAAACTTCTGTTTTAAGATTTCTTTTGTTTCAAACGACTTCTCAGAATTAATCTGGGTTAGGAATTAAGCAACTTAAGATTTTAGTGAATTCTGTTTTATAAGGAACAGATCCTTGTTTTGTTCAGGAAAAAAAAAATCTTGAGTCATATAAAAGACATTTTTAATAGATGGTGCTGATTAATATCAATCTGCTTATTGTAACTATCAATAAGAAATTATAAAGATGACACAAACAGACAGTAATGGAACTGAATCTATCTGGAAGAGATTCCGAAGTCACAGTTCATGGCAACACAGTGATATTTTTACATGCCAGGAAGCAATGCTCTACTCTGACTTACAGGCCGGATCTGTTTGAACTGTGAGAGATGTTTTCTCCTTAGGATAATGTACTGAACTGATACAATAATAATTCCAAACATGACTAGACTGGCTATAGGTAAATTAGCTTGGTCAGATATGACTGATCTTATTAATTTTCATCTTCCCAAGACAGGTGTCTAACAACATACACCTGTGAAAATATTCTTAACATCTACACTTATTAAAGTAATATATACAACATCACCTCCCATCAGTACATTTCTCCAGCCAGACTTAGTTTATGGAAATGAATGGAATTTTACTGTTGCCAAATGTATGTTAACTCAAACTGGTACCTGTTCTTATAATTCAACCAGTAAACCTCCAGAGCCTTTGGGAAGGGCACACTGAGAATAGTGGTAAATCCGTCAACACTCCATAGGGTATTGTGCATTTATTCCTTGATCCTCTCCTTGAAAGGCTTCTAAGTCAGTTACAGGCCAAGTGGGCTCTGCTAAACAGCTAAGTTTGAAGGGTCACAGATATTAAACCTAAGCAGAGTAAACTCAGCCTCTTTTTAGTTTATAATAACTAACTGATGAATACACCTATTCATTTTTTGATTGAAAAAAGGATCTTGATGTGTTATTTTTTTTAATTTTTTTTTAAGACATTTTCTCAACCATTTTTTTATCTCAAAGCATCCACACTGAAAGGGTCCTGGGCTATTTCTGTGTTTTTAAATGGAAACCTGATAGATAGAATTGGACTCTAGAGTGCTGCAAAGTGGTAAATCTCCTGAGGGCATGGAGGGAGGCAAGGTTTCCTGGGCCAAGGAAGCCAAAATAGCCATTGTCATCTTCCTGCTTTGTCTGTGCTCTGGTGTATACAGAATTGCTACCTCTCCCTTAGCAGCATACTGACTGCTACTAAAATGGTGGTATCCTCTTTTACCTAGCAGCAGCAGTGATCGTGGATGTCACACATCCCATGTATCTGGTAAAAGATGCAGCTTTTAGTATTTTTCAGAGGAATCCCTTGTACCGTGCCCTGTCCTCATTTTGAGACTTCTTAACATCCAGAGGCAGTGAAGAGCCTAGGTGTGCCAGCCCTTTCTTGCCAATCAGCTGGATAACCTTTCATAGAGCAGAGGAACAGGGATGCTCCCAGGCTCCCTGCACCTGTGCTCTGTCTGTGGGCAGGCTGAGGACACACTAGGATGTGTGCAAATCTGCTGGGCACCAGACTACATTTCCTCTTTCAGTTCCTTCAAGGATCTTCTCTCAGCCAGGGCTTTTCAGTTGTTCCCACTGCTGACAGGGATCCTGGCAGTCATGTGTCCCTTCCCTTGTCTCCAGTTCTTCTCTGGAAACAACAGGTGCTGTTCAAGGTATGGTGCTTTATTGTCCCATCCGTGCCCATTGGATCCCTGTGTGTTGAGTTATGGCTGCATCCTGATGCCAGCCCTTCAAGTGGTGGAGAACACCTGTGTGACTCCAGTGGGATACAAGCTGTGGAGATCTCTATTTCCCTTACACAATGGACAAACACAGAACAAACCACTCAAACCAGTAGTGGTTACCTCTATACTTTCCACTATGTATAGCATAAACGGCTGCATCAGGTATGACTTTCAGACTGCATTTCAAGCTGCCCGTTCATGTCTGTTCCTTCTTCTCTTTAAAGGAGCAAAAGTGGACAGTCTTCAGTACTCACCTGTGACAGAGAAAAATACAGTTGTAAGAACTCTTGAATCAGAAGTTGTGACTAGCAGCAATATAACCCCTCAGAGCAGCTACATAATAGCTGACAGGACAGTCCTTCACCAGAGCCCTTAAAGAGAAAGTTCTGCTTTCTTCACCCAGTAGCACCAAAAAGAAATTGTTATATTTAATTAATCATGGTTTAATGTGATACCAACTGAGCATGACAGATTTTTCAAAGCTACTTTTCTCAGACTGTGCTGGAATCATATACTCCGGGGCTGTCCAGGGCAAGATCTCATCCCTAAGATTTGTCCCCAAGCCTAAATGGTCTATTTCCCCTGAGACATCCCTGAATATTACTGGTCCCTTACAATCTCAGAAAAAAACCTCTGGTCTCTGAACCAAATTCTATCACCTCAAAGATGAAGATGAAATATTGTAAGTTTTGTCAACACCGAAGAGAAACTATGAGTCATAAACACACACACACACACACGCTTGGCCTTATGTAGGAGCTGACTACTCAATTCACAGGGAAGCATAAGTTCCAGGAGGAAAATATAAAAGTACAAAAAGGGGCTATGAACTAAAATCGTGTTCTATTTAGAGGCAGGACAAAAATTTTGGCTTAATCTCTGAAACACAGTCATGGTTTGCTATTTTCTCTGAGCCAATAAAGTTTATGTCTGCCTGTGGTGGTGATAGTAATTTAGCAGTTTTTTGTCTTGGCCAACTGCAGGGAGCGGAACAACTTCTTGAGAAACTGGTTGTGCCTGCGGCACTGAAGTGTTCCTCTTCTTCCCCCAAAACAACTTTTATGTGAAGACTGGGATTTTGAAAACCATGCAGAGCTGGCCTGACTTTCCTCCTAAATGTCACAGGAAATGCTGGAATCTGCTTCTTATGTGGTTAGCAAGCGACACATACAGGCTTTGGAAACAAGATTTTCAATGAATCAAAACCAAATGACGTGTCCTGAGAAAAGTTGCAAAGGTTGGATTGATCTTGTATGTGACAGCTGAGTGTCACTTAGAGTAGGTATAACGTGGTACAGTCACTCTCTTCTCCCCAGGAGCACAGAAGATCTGGCAGGCTCTTTCATGCATTGTGGATGAAATCATGACCCCATTGACGTTAATGGGAGTCATGCTACTGGCTGAGATGTAGCCAGGATTTTACTGTGACTGTATGCCATCCAAAATTGGAGATGCACTGAAGAGTCTCTGTACTTTATTGCCCGGAATTCTACGTAATGACTTTGTCCTGCTCCATTCTCAGCACATCTTTCCAATCTGCATTTTTCTATGGCTTTTAAAATTTCCTAACATTGCATGAGTTTTTGTCTGTATCTGTATCATCTGTATCTGTATGGGTGTTGTCATAGTCTATTCTGTCACTTTCTGGAAAGAATTTTGTAAATAACTACATAAATTACAAAGAGGATAAAAAGATATTTTAGGAAATAGAAGATAAAATATCCTCTAGAAGGATATTTTCATTTTTTGGTTGTGGTTCATCTGAAAATCACTCATTCTGAGAAGACCACCCAACGTGAATGAAAACAAAAGTCTAGAAGGGATTCCTTATTCATCAGGTAGAGAGTCTCAAACTCTTGCTGCAAGAGGGAGATACTTGCATTAGTTGAACTGAAATGAGGGAATCAGTCAGGTTATTATTTTCTGAAGAATGACTGTTAAAAAGAGGAAAAAAAAGTAGAGAAAAAGCTCTTTCTTTCCTCCATCATGGTATGACCCATTGAGAAACCAATGAGAAGCTGGGGTTTTGGTTTTTCTCATTCATCTATTGCAAATTATTATATGTCATTAGAGAGATCTCTCTGGTGCTTCATGGGCAAATATCATCATTGACACCTGTGACCCAAAGCCAGAGAGTGACTCTTCATTAGGAATTGTAGTGGTAAGACAAAGAGTTCAACCTGAAAGATGGGAAAATTAGGTTAGATATACAGAAGAAATTCTCTACTGCAAGGGTGATGAGTTTCTGGTACAAATTGCCCAGAGAAGCTGTGGATGCCCCACCCATGGAGGTGTTTCAAGGTGTTAGACGAGGCCTTGAGCAACCTGGTCTAGAGGAAAGAGCCCCTGCCCATGGCAGGGGTTTCGAAACTAAGTGATCTTTGAGGTCTCTTCCAATCTAAACCATTCTATGATTCTATGAGAAATTATTGCTTTGGTTACGGGAAGGGAGCTTCCCCAGGACATAAGGAACTTTTCAAGGATCAGAGTTATTTGTAAAGTGCCAGCAGCTCAGGTGAATAAAGTCTGATTTAACTCTCCAGATAGTTATGGTCATTTTTCAAGAACAAGTATTTATATCACAAATATATACACAAATATATGGCACCTGGCCACATATGAATAGATGAAGTGCTAAGACCTATCCACACTCTTGCCAGAGGCAACATGTGAAGCAGATTAAGCAGAAGTGCCTAAAAACATGTCTGTTGCTGCACACATCTCAATGATCTCTATTGAAACTAGGACACTCAAGGAGGCAAGGACTGTTTATTTCTTATTGTTTATTTGATTGGACACAAGGGATGTTCAGTGCCTTTCTTTTGCACTAATTTAAGTCATAATAGCAAACAAATCAAGAAAAAGTGTAGTCTATTGCAGGCTTCTTTAGAGTTGGGAGATATATTGAAATAATGTAGGTCCACCTATAGAAAAATTGATGCAGGTAATAGACCGTGCAATATTAATATCATTCTTCCAAGTCATGAAGGTTCCCTTACTTATGTTTTCCAGAATATAGTGGGTAATTCTGTTATCTAGAAGGAATCTGAGTAAATTAACTAAATGCAGAAATGGTTTAGAAATGTTTGTCAGTAATTTCAGAGTATTACTCAAAGGTAAAATAATATTTGAAAGAAAGTAATAAAATGTGTCTCAGTGCTCTTTGCACACATATTTAGAGCAGTCCTATCTGAAAATGAATTTTCAGAATGAAGGGCAGAGGAAATGCTGAAATGTGTTGGTTGAATGTCCTGAATGAGAATAATCTTCCTTAGGTTCCTTATTTTCTTCTTATTCATCCCACTTGCTGCAATGACCTAAAACCATGGCATCAATGTAGTCCCTTGAGTACTTCCTTTCCTGTTGCCTTTATTGCACCCTGGAATTTTAAACATAAATGATTGTTTAAAGCACCCTGAAGAATGTTATAGTTAGTGTATAGATGAGGCCAGATACCTCTGAAATGCATTAATCAATTGCTCTTTTTCTTTAGCTAAGAGGAGAGAAAGAATCCTTGCTTGGAAAAATTTTGATGCATTTGAGAATTTTAAATTTTAAGCACTAATTTACTGAGGGAAGTTCTAATGACTTGTTGTGTTGCAATTATATTGATACATGTGTCAGCTTCCCTTTTCCTACAAAAACTCACACTTTTCCCCCCACTCTCTCAGTGCCCCCAGAAATGGCTGGTAAGGAAAAGCAGTGGTGGGTCCTGGTGTCAGTGTGCATGTACAGGGGTGCCAGAGTGCAGCACTGGTGCCAATATGTAGGCAGCTGCTTCTAACTGGGAGACAGGGAGCCATAGAAGTGTGATTAGTGTGATTATATCTTCCTCCCCTTCTTGTCCTCCTCCTGCACCACAAAGCTTCCTATCTCTGTCTCTGCTGCTTTTTTTCCCGTTTCCCTCACTCACATCTTTGTTCTTCTTCATCTGGCCTCAAGGTCCATGTCTGTTTTCCTGCTCTTCTGGTTTTCTCTTACCTCATCTTGTTCATCCTGACCCATCAAGCTACAAAGTTATGACAGAAAACCAATGCTCTGTTTAGTCTTCATATGCTACAGAGCAAAGGGAGTGTGTTTTGATATCCAGTTTATTAATGACTAGGCTAAGACTTTTTTGTTTATTATATGTTCTAGAGATTTGCTAGACATGCGGGAAGACATTGATGACTCTTCTGGTTCAATGATAAAAAAAGGACCATTTTTTCCACACAGGTATTTGACACAAGCTGTTCTTGCAATATATATGTGCAAAGACTAAATTTTTTGCATCTGTGGAGAGCTTGTGCATTTCTCTTTAATTTCCTGTGTAGTGTTTCAGAGCGACATACTGAGGATTCCCATCATAACATTATCTAGTAAAGAAACCATGAGTTGGACAACACCATCAGGTATCTATAAAAAATAATTAGGTATGCTTAAAGAATGTTAGAAAGTCCACTTGCATGTTAGGAGATTATGATGAGGTTTCTTTTTCCATAGAAAGAAGTGAAACCTCAGAATTCCAGAATGCCAAGGCACAGCTGGTCCCTGGACTGCTTACACAGTTCAGAAGTGAAATGAAGAAGTGAATCAAACCAGTCTAACACATCCTTGCCTTCTGTGTCCCAGATGACAATGACACTATTTCAAAACTTGTGCAATTAGGTAGAAAAGGAATTGAAAACTGACTTCTGACAGGCTGGTTATAATACTCCTTACCAAGACTTTAAATATGTATGGAGAGTAATTTTAGAAATGTTATGTATGTAAGTTGCTGTTAAAGCCCTTTGCAAGCCTAAAAGGATGTTTGGAGTTACAATTTAAAAACAGTGGGATTTAGTGCAGCAGATTTTGGCAAATGAATCACGGCAGTTCCTACAGCTGAGGAATTAATATGGGCCCGACAAGCTAACATGTACCATGTGTTTATTTTGGCAGCAAATGTGGAAAAATCATTTGGAGAAAATTTGTATCATTCAACAGATTTCTATTTTTGTTTTGTGTCATGTTTTTTTCCTTCCTTTAATTGAAATCACAAAGGTAAAGTTCAGAAAGTCCTTCTGATTGGTACCGTATTTATCAAGTTATGAAAAATTGATGTGACTATTACAAGATTTTTTATGTATTGGGCCATCTGATCATAGCAATTATCTCAGCAACTAAAATGAAACAACATTCCTCCATATCCCAGCTTGTAGGTAAATGAAGTGGGTAGATGTCAGACCAGAAGATGCAATGCAACGTTTCATGGTTTAAAACCCATTTGCAATGTGAAGCTTCTGAATATCTGATTTCTGAAAACACAAACACATCTGTTTTCAAGCTAGTTTATGAAAGAATAGTAGTGTTTTTCCTGAAATATTATTAAATTCTTCAACTTAGTGTTATGGCAATTAAAATATGCTAATAATAAATGGTTTATTTTAAATCATATGTTTGCAAGTTTCATCATATTCAGCTGCCCAAGCTGTGACCCTGCATGACTGAAAAGATGAGGACAAAAACCATACCATGCCTGGATGGAATTTGCACATTCACTGTGTCTTTTTCGAACCTTGTAAACCCTTGTCACACTCTGATTTTTGTACTAAAAAAATGCTGAAAAAGAACAGCTGTCCATTTTCCATAGCACCTTCATTGTTATTCCCCTTTTTTGATTCCTAATGTCTCATTTTCCCTCCTTCCTTCCTTCCTTCCTTCCTTCCTTCCTTCCTTCCTTCCTTCCTTCCTTCCTTCCTTCCTTCCTTCCTTCC
>JAWWMP010000116.1:63688497-63740447 GCA_035047865.1 Dendrocincla tyrannina
TTCCTTCCTTCCTTCCTTCCTTCCTTCCTTCCTTCCTTCCTTCCTTCCTTCCTTCCTTCCTTCCTTCCTTCCTTCCGTCCTTCCTTCCGTCCTTCCTTCCGTCCTTCCTTCCTTCCGTCCTTCCTTCCTTCCGTCCTTCCTTCCTTCCGTCCTTCCTTCTGTCCTTCCGTCCTTCCTTCTGTCCTTCCGTCCTTCCTTCCGTCCTTCCTTCCTTCCGTCCTCCCTCCCTCCCTCCCTCCTTTCTTCTCACCTTTCTTTCATTCACCCATTATAGCGAACTAAGTCAGATGTAAATGAAACATCCCTAGCAACACCAGGTCTCTCTTTTCTACAAATTGGGATAGAGCAGTACTTTGGATCTCTCCAAATGGCCTCAATTCTTTTGTGACCATGTCTACATACCACAAGAGCTACAAGGCTATTCTTGTACACAAGTGTTTAAATAAACTGGATGTGTCTCAGAAAAAAAAGAAAATGTTCCAACCAATTGCGAGAATGAGGTAATTCTACATGTGGCATTCTATGAATTTTTACCAATTTTGTTAGGCAGGAATTAGATTTCATGACAGTAATGCTTTTTAATCCTAAGATTTCTGACAGATGGTATATTTTGAAATTCTTGGTTTTGCCAACCCTGCCGGAATACTTCTTTTCTTTCCTATTTTTTTTTTTTAATTTCTTTTTGACATTCTGATTACAAGCAGTAAATAAATAACTAGTCTTTTCCATCTGCAGAGAATTTAAAATTAGATTTCATCAGTGGTTGCGAAAGTATGCTGTGGAAACTAGGGGGCAAGTGAGGGGAGGAGGGTGACCTCCAATGACCATCAGCCTTGCATTCTCTTCCATGTGTCCTCTTTCCTCAGCTCATCATCTGGCAACATCTGTAGAGACACTGTCCTGCCACTGTTCATTTGTTTTGCTACATCTGTGTCCTTCTTTTCCCAACCTTGAGCATGAAGAGGGCTTCTAGTGGAAGGAGGGGTGTAGTTGTTTCTTCTCCTGAGAATACCTAATGGAAAGAAACAACTATAGTGGATGCTAAGGGAAAGATTACGAAAAATTAGTTGAGTGTAAGGTAGGCTTTTGCTCCTCAACTCTTACCTCACAAACCACTCTCAGATCACAATCTCTACTTGCTTTTGTAAAATTCTGGTTGTTTTATTTCTTTCTTGACTTGAGTCTCATGATGGCAAAGAAGTAAGTTCTTGTTAGGTACAATGAAACATTCACCTGATTCTGAGACCATGGTCAGAATAAGCAAATCCACAAAGAGCAAGAAGACTCATGTCATGGTGGCATCCAATATTTTACTTGCATTGAGCGTGAAGCAGAGAGCCAGGAAAGAAATGCAGATTAGTATCCAAGAGTCCTTCTGGTTACCAAAGAATAACCTTTCCTGAACATCATGGTGCTTGCTTGAGAGCTATCACTGTGCCAGAAGATGTCTGAAGACCTTAATTTTGGGAGGCTGGTTTCAGTCAAATCTTTCACAGCCTTGTAACAATTTTGCTTAATTTAATTTCCTTTGTTTAATATAATTTCCCCTCTTTTAATTTAATTTCCTATGTTGTGTTTTAATAGAAGATGAAAAGTAAAAATGGAAACAAAATATCAAGAACAGGGATGAAAGGCAGGCATATACCATGCCCTTATGATTTAAGTAAGCTATAACTGACATATTTGGTAAGATCATGGACAGGCAAATGCCAATTTTTGCATCTCTGTTTCTATGTCTCTGGCTGTTCAGTTAGATGGTTATACCAATGTCTATGTTTTATGGGGACATGAAAGAAATGCAAATGTCTTGTCCTGTAAATCACCACAGATTTATCTCTGATTATTGAATCAGTGTCATGGACACATCCCAGAAGGAAAAAATTTTCTTGCTAACATGTGTGTCCAACTCACTGTCTTGGCTGCTCCTGTGGGTGTTGGGACAGTGTTGGTCACAAAAAGTGAAGGGTTTATATGTGACTTTTTCAGAAATCTTCTGAGAGGGAAAACCATACCACAGCTAGCCAAAGAATACTCTAATTTGCTTTCACAGTAAGACAATAGTTATAAAGACAAAACCAAACCAAACAAACTGCCTCCCCCTTTTTAGTATTTCCTATAGGTATTAGAAAATGTTTAGATTTCACGGGAAGATAAACACAGTAAGATACTTCAGATATTTAAAACATCTGATTTTAGAAAGTGTCTTCCTATGATCCAACAGATTTGTAATACTAAAAAGTGAAAAGTTAGTTCTGGTCACTAATTGGTTTTCAGCTGTTAAATTTCCTATCCCCTTTGGTTTGTTTAGCCTATGCAGTGATACATAATTAGAATATGCTTAAATGGCAATTAGCAGCTGCCTATAGTGAATGTTTAAAACATTAAAAGTATCAGGTGCTGTTTCTGAGACCTTACTGCCTGTGACCATAAAGCTTAAGGGAGTGCTTAGAGGAATTTTTGTCTTTAATTTTAATTTTGTAGCCTGGCCACAACACTGGCCAATTAATTTAGGTTCATAAAAATTAAGACCTTTTTAAGGTCTTAGAGTTATTTGGGGAAATCTCATTAAAACCACTCTTCTTCTACTGAAATCAAACCTGCTACACTAGCCTATAGCTTAGATCAGTTTTTTTCCTTAGGAAGAAGTTAATCCAAAAAATATATTCTTACTCCCTGGATTAAGTTTTCTTCAAACACTTTTGAGAGAGGAAATATACTGCTGTGAAAAAAAAAATTGGCAACAATAAATATATGTACTCCTGTTCAAGAAATTGTTCTTGTCTTTAACGAGGAGGATGACAATTTGGAAGGGTATGGATGACTCAGTAATTAAAAAGACTGTGATTATACCAGAAGCTACTAGTGCTGCCATTTATGACAGAAATAATTGGCTGAGGAAAAGTATGCCTTGGCATTAAAGAGCTCTTTGCAATATATATGAAATTGTTTCTAGGAATTCAGCATAGTTGGCTGCACAAATAAAGGCTCAAAAGTCTAAGATGAGTGAAAAAGATAAGGAACTATTGAGATAGCTTCTGAGCATATGTCTATGCATGTTCCTCCTGATATTTTCATGCTGTTACAGATGGAGGGGAGCATCTGCTGAGCACAGAAGAAGCAAAAATATCTGGTGTTGACAAGTTCACCCAAGACAATTAAGGATAAGTTATTGCTTTAGCAACATAGTCCAAAATGAGGGGTGGGGCAGAATTACATCACCTAAATAAGAGCATCTGCAAAATTTCTCAAAGCACAACTCCTGAAGGCATTTCTCCCTGAGTAGGAAGATTGGTACAAGAGTTTCACTTTTGACATTGTGGTCCAGCTTCCCTGGCATACATAGGCCCAGGTGAGTTGTATCCCAGGAAAGTGAAGAAGCTGTTTTCTGAATGGCTCTTGTGAAAATCTTGAAGTGAATGGCAGCTGCTGGTTTGCCCAGGCAGAGGGGTCCACAGAAGATTCTATGACAATTTGGCAATCTACTTATAACCTTTCACATGTACAAGCATTAAGAGGGCCAGATTCTCAGTTGATATCAGTCTACATATTTATATATCTCCATGCATCATCTCAGTCTTGCACTCACTGTAGATTGTCTTGATATTTTTGTTTTCATTTCCAGGGTTCCAGGGCATTGTTTGCAGCCAGATCTGATGTGTCCTTCCAGTTTTTCCTCTTTTGATAGTTTACCTTTCACTTGATTTTCCAGCTGAAGAATATGCTGGAACTAGAAGAACTGAGTTGCAAGAGGGTTTGAGCAGCCTGGAAAAGTGAATAACATCTGGTCTGCAATTAAGGAGTGTTTGAGCTTGTCCATGGACATCAAGTCTTACTTTTCTCACTCAGGCTGGTTGCCACATGATCCGCACACCAGTGGCTAAAAAAAAAAAAAGAATAAGAAAAGAAAAGCTAAACTGAATATTTTCTTGAAAATCTTTAGGAACTGTAGTGAAGTGACACTTCTGCAAAGGAAGCTTTATTAAATAGCCATTAGACATCTAAAAAGAAAGTTCTTTTAAGAGTCTTGGCCCCAATCGACTCTGTGGACTTGGCATACATTATAGAAATTCTGGATTTCTTTCAGTTTTTAATTTTGCTCTATAATCAGTGTTTGACTTCAGAGCCAAAGGCCTATGTGCTTGCTCAAGAATACGTAGCTTCAACATGTATCTGAGGAGTCACTGAAAGATTTGTATCTGGTTTGGCAGTTTTATGCCCTTTGCTAAACGCCATAAAACACAGTTCTTCTCTGCCATATCTTCAGCATAAAATAGATTAAATCTAGCTTTTCTTTTGGTAATACATTGCCACAGTAATATTACCAGTAGGACTCAGTGCAACACTGAGGTCACCCCTCACTGTAAATGATTATTCCTCTCTGTAAATAATAAGACTGTTTTAATAGTCATATATTTCTGAATACAGAAATTGTAATCTAGAGGGCTGAAGGTTTTCTGTACGTTCTCTGCTTTAGTCAGTTTTTCTTTCTTTATTATTATTTCTTTATTATTATTCTATATTTATTATTTCTTTCTTTATTAAGGATGAACTTAAAGCTCAATTTTATCATAACAAAACTTCATGGTAGGCACCTTAAATGAAGTCTGTTTCCATTGCTATGCTTAATACACATAGAAAAATATATTTTGAAAGCCCTTCACTTGGGAAACTAACAGATCAGCTTGGGTAACCTTGATCTGGAGGTTTATTATAGTGTTTCTGCCTCCAGCTGTCCACCTCATGCTTATGCCAGAAACTATTAAATGATGCTTCTTTTTTTGGCTGAACTAGTTGACGCCACTTCATGTTTTTCCTAATTCCTTACTTGACAGTAGAATGATAAATTCTGGAAGGGTGGCAGAGCAAACAGCTAGGGGCTTTATCATCTTAAACTGCTGCAGTGTATAAAATTCTCCAGACTTGTAAAAATTACATTTCTCTCTTCCATAAAGCCTCTGTCATCTGCTGCAGAAAGAGGGTGCTATCTACCTAGTCAGTAAAATGGCATTTACTTTTAAAAAATTCCTTGAATAATAAGCTTTTTAGCTTGAAGAAAACTGCTTTGGGTTTGGTTTGTTTTGACTCATAAAATGGAGAAATCAGCAAAGGACCAGACCTGCCTGAATAGCAGTACTACTTGCTAGTGTGAATACAAGTTCACATCAGGGTCCTGCCCATGTTGAACAGTAGATGCAGGAAATCCTCCCTAAAACACATCCGATGGATTTCTAGTCCTTGAATGAAACCAGCTCTCAGTGTAACCTAATCTTTCCAAACTCCATGAAGTGCTATGAAACTGTTTGCCAAAAAATGTATTGCAATTACACATGGGCATGACTCCACAGGAAGTATTTTTATTTTTTTCCTTCATTAAGAATTCTGATCCAGAAGCAATAGCTTTGTTTGGCACCAGGAGAACTTTTCCTGCCAATTCCTATTCTTTCATCCCATGATCTCAGCTACCCAGAAAGACAGGGCACTGTGCAAATTGTCAAAAAGAAATACTGTAGATTTCAGTTTTCCAGGCTAAAATTCATTGCAGTTCAGTAGCTCCTACTTCAGATGTGACTGAAGTAGAGGTGGACATATCATAACAGTTGGAAACCAGTAACAATCCTAAAATAAACTGCTCCCTGACTTGTATGGGGCCACAGGTAAACTCAAGGCAAAATATTGAACTCAGTTGAAACTTTAGCACTTTAATTCTGTTTTGGTGCTCCTCAGGTTTTGATTGGTTCGATGCAGAAAAGCTAACTTGCAGTGGTTTTGTATACATAGAGTTACTGTTTGTTTACACAGCAAAACAAAGATGTGATTGCATGAACTAGAGCATAAGCCTGCTGAGCACCAAGGGCACCACACGTCATTTGTAGTCAGTACTCACATCTACCCCAGTATGTCTTCATTGCTATCATTATCTCCATGAGTTATGTTTTGATTGGGTTTGCTATGTAATAAAGTTGCCAAATATGGCAAAATGGTAGCATTTTGTTGCTCAGACCTGTTCTAAGGAAATTTAATCTAGTGCAGACAGCATCACTGTGTGGGATTGATCTCATCTAATTTTAGCTATTTAATAGTTAGGCAGCAAGTTGAACTAGTTAACTAACAGTCACTAGAGAGGTGTGGCCATGTCCAGAGAATGACTTGTCCTGGCCTGTGTCTATAGTGAGTAATTTTCTGCAGGCAGCCATCTCTTTCTGTTGATTGTTGAGGAGTCTAGATGACTAGCTTAGATGGTGACTGTAACTTTTTTGTAGTAGAAGTTGGGTAAGATGAATCCCTCCAAATAACTTTTATCTAGGCAAGGCAGCATTCCCATCTCAAGGTACAGTGTGTGTAGCCAATGTTTGTCATGCCGTGTCTACAGAAATGGCTGTAGGAGCTGTGAACACAGTGTGTTACACTTTCTAAGTTTTCTTTAGCCTGGCCAGAGAACAGGGATCCTCTAATGGTTTCATTCTCCTTGTTTGGTATAATTAGCCTTAAGCTGCCATTTCCCAATAGGTCATTATAAAGCACACACAAAAGGGAATGATATCACTGGTCTTCATTCATGCTTATGCAGCACTCTGCAAGCCACAGAGAGCTAAATACACGTTTATACCATCAAGAATTAAGGTTCAGAGCTGTGTGCATCTTGTAATTCTGGCTGCAAATAAGAAGAGAGCAGTTCTTGCCTGAGGGACTAAAAGCAATTTGACAATAGATGTCTAAAATATTCTGCAGGTGACCAAACTATGAAATGTGTTGAGCACATTTACACTAGACCTAAATTTAATATTAGTTGACTGATGCCAGGCTGGCTCAATTACAGGGATTCACAAAAAGAAAGAACCAACCTAGTATTTGGAGATGTTTGACTTCTCCAAACTTGTTAGACACATAGTTTATTTCTTTTCTGAGGAGGTGAGGGAAAAAAAACCCAACAACTCCCTACCCCAGCATCTAATGTTTCTGCTCAGCACCAAGCAATACTTTCCCCATTGCTTCAGTGATTTTTTGTCATGCTTTTCCCCCCCATTCCAGCTAACTCAGATACTGAACATGAGAAAGCTGAATTCTTTTTTGGCTCTGATTATTTTTTCATGAAAATTGTCTAATGCATGAAAGGATTTCATTTGAAAACACTGATTTTTTTTTTAGGAAGCTTACAAAGATGTCTTTTTTCTCTACTTTTTCTTGGAATTGCTTCTTAGGAAAAAAATCACAGAGGGCAGTTAATTTTAAATAAAGGCTGCTATTTGTAAGAGACCTTTATATGCTTAACAATTTAAAAGAAATATTGAAACTTTTGATACACAACATAGACAATGCCCTCCACATGAAAATCTTTGTAGATCACTGAAATACCCCGTATTCTTTGTGTCATAGTAATCTACTGTATAAAACTAAGCAGTCATAAAAGAAATTATTTAGGCAAAAGGTTGTTATTTCATCTGGCAGCATAGTTGTTATAATAATAGCATATATGAGACATGAGAGACTTGAAGAGAAGGGGAGACAAAAAGAACTTTAGAGCAGCCAGTGTCCGTTTCCACTGAGCTACTAAATCACATCTTATTTCAGACCAATGTACTTATTTAAATTTCCATCCAAATTCTAATCCAGTGGCTTTAAGCTAAGCTAATATCTGCTGCTGAACTGGATCTGCTCTTGGATAAGGTTCCAGCAACGTTTTTCTCTTAATCGTGCCAAGCCACTTGGCAAACTGCGTGCATACTGACGCAGGGTACAAAAGTATCTCTTGCTTCAGGTTAATATATCTTTTTATCTCTTTCCTTGAGATGGTGACACAAGATCTCTGAATAAAATAATCTGGTTCAAAGTATGCATTATCATTGTAACACTATAGTGCTGTATATTAGTAGAATAATAGCATACTTTAACATGATTGATATTTAAGTACACAGTTACAGGGTGGACTACACACCCAAAGTGTTGGTGTTCACTATACCTAACTTAGGCACTTTTTCTTGGGCTTTCAGTTCAGTGTTTACTCTCTCCATATAATGAAGTAGGATAGACATTTCTAAAAGTTAATTTTAGGTGAAGTATATTGATTTCTAAAGGTGTCGCTATCAATGACAAGAACAGTGTGTATTGTTGCATGGCTCAATCATAATGAATCTAATTTGAAAGGCATTTTCAACTTTCACTTTGGAAAATGTGAACCCTCTCTGAAAGGAAACAGGAGACCTGATTACCTAGGGTTTGAAGAAGTCTGAGGTACTCCATGACATTTTTGCTTCAGTGTTCACCAAAAAGTGCTCCAGCCACGCTGTTTGACTTGCAGAAGGCAAAGACAGGGACTGGGAGAATGAAGAACCACCTGCTGTGGAAGACCAGGTTTGAGAACATGTGAGGAACATGAAGGTGCCTTAGGTCCATGGGATCTGATGAGATGCATCTGTGGGTCCTGAAGGATCTGGCAGATAAAGTGGTTAAGCTACTATCTATTCTATTTGAGAAGTCATGGCAGTCCAGCGAAGTTCTACTGAAAAGGGAAATTAAGAAGGCCTGGGGAACTACAGGCCAGTCAATCTCATCTCTGTGCCTGGCAAAATCATGAAGTAGCTTCTGGAAACTGTGCTAAGGCACAGGGAAAATAAGGAGATGGTTTGTGACAACTAACACATATCACCTCCTTCGCAGCTTCACTAAAGCCTGACAAATTTCGTGGCCTTCTATGACAGAGTTAAAATATTGTTGGATAAGAGAAGGCCAACTGATGTCTAGCTGGACTTGTGCAAACCATTTGACACTGTCCTGCACAACATTCTTGTCTCTAAACTGGAGAGAAATGGATTTGATGTGTGGACCACTCTGTGCATAAGGAATTGGCTAGAGGGTTGCACTTAAGATGTTGCAGTCAACAGCTCAATGTCCAAGTGGAGATCAGTGTTCCCCAGAGGCTGGTATTGGAACTAGTGCTGTTTGCATCTTTGTTGTTAACACGGACAGTGGGATTTCATGCACACTTAGTAAGATTGTTGATGACACCAAGCTGTGTGGTGCAATTGGCATGTTCCAGAGAAGGGATGTTCTCCAGGGAGACCTTGACAGGCTTGAGAGGTGGGCCTGTGCAAACCTCATGAAGTTCAACAAGGCTGTGCAAGGGGCTGCACCTGGGTCAGGTCAGTCCCAAGTGCAAATACAGGCTGGTCAGAGAACAGATCAAGAACAGTCCTAATGGGAAAGAATTAAATGTGTCAGTGTAGAAGAAGCTCAACATGACCTGGCAATGTGCATTTTCTGCCCAGAAATTCAACTTTATCCTGGGGTACACCAAAAGAAATGTGGCCAGTAGATTGGGGGAGGTGATTCTCTCCTTCTACTCCACTCTGGTGAGACCCCACCTGGAGTACTGCATGCAGCTCTGGGACCCGCAGCATAAGAAGCATGTGCACCTGCTGGAGCAAGTCCAGAGGAAGGCCTCAAAGATGATCAGAGGGCTGAAGCACCTACTCTATTAAGACAGGCTGAAAGAGTTGGGATTGTTCAGCCTTGAGAAGAGAAGATTCCAGGGAGACCTTACAGCAGCCTTCCAGTACCTAAAGGGGGTCTGTAAGAGAGCTGGAGAGGACTTTTTACAAGGGCATGTAGTGATAGGGGAAGGGGTAATGCTTCAAACTGAAAAGAGGTAGGTTTGGATTAGATTTGAGGAAGAAATTCTTTCCTGCGAGGGTGGTGAGGCACTGGAGCAGGTTGCCCAGAGAAGCTGTGGATGTCCCATCCCTTGAGGAGTTCAGTGAGGTTGAATGTGGAATGTGTCCCTGCACATGATACAGGGGTTGGAACTAGACGATCTTTAAAGTCTCTTCAATCCAAACCATTCTGTACTTCTATAATTGCATGATTATCTGTGTGAGAGCAAAATCTTAGAGTGCAGTGCAATGGCTATCTCTATAAATTTAAAGAGATAGCTAAAGCAGTAGGTCTGAGGACTTACATGCAAACCTTATTTCTGCTCTCTGAAATACTCAGGGGTTTTGTTTCAGTCCTCTACCTTATATGAATTTTGATCATATTCAATACATGATATTTGATGAAGTTATCCTTCAGTGGCTGAAAACATTTGATATCAATGTGTACCTTTACCATCCATCTGTAAAAGATGAAATTTCTAAATTAGGGAGATTCTGCCAAACTACTTTATAGTCATTTTTTCTTCTTAGATGGAAACCTTGTCTTCCCCACCTGGTAGGCAGAAAAGAAAGTTTGCATAGGTTGTAGTGTCTTTGAAGTATAAACATAAATGAAGGTTTGTCTTCGTCTTTCAGGTTAGGTACATGGAAACAGAAACAGTGGCGGATGGGCAAGAACATAATTCCATTTTATTTGTACATTATGGTTATGGTTATAATTATGATCAAACCTTATACAGAAGGTTTTATGAAATGTGGAATCTCCCTGTTGAGCAATAGATTTCCCTGATCCCTCTAACTCTACTTTGAAGCAAATAAACTTTAGCCATAAAACTTTCAGGACAGAGTCTTTTGATTTATATTTCTCTTTGCTTTCCTGGTGGCACAGAGAAGATCTATACCATCAGGATAATGTCCCCCTCAGGGGCTTGATCAAGTCACTATAAAAATGCTGCCAATATTTCCGGTCATTTATGTAACCCAAAACATTCTGTGATGCTAGAAAAGAAAAGTTGGCTGCTGAGCACTGAAATTCCTAAAATATTCCTACCCAATGGATCATGGGTTTCCCCTTGTCACTTCATTTCAGTGCAGTACCATATGTTCCCTTACAATTTTGTAATGTGCCCCATATGTTTGTTTCTCTTGATGAAAACCAAGAAGGCAGCAAATTATCTGCAGCCCTGACACATAAATTGTGATTTATTTTTTTTCAGTTCTGAATTTAGATTAATTCTTTTTTTTTTCTTTTTTTTTTTTTTTAATTCTTCTGGGTAAGTGCTCTGCAGTGAATGTCCGTATTTTGTGAAAAATTGTGAACAATTCTTTGGTGAATGAATGTTCTTGAATGTTCTTAAATAGCAAGTGTCACAATGTAATCTATTTAATTTTTAAGATGAAAATGATATTTACAAAAAATAGAATCTAAATCTAATGTTCTGCAAAACATTAGGAGAAAGCAAACTGAAGATCTGATTTTTCCTGGTGAGCAGAACTATGTCAGAAGTGAATTTGGCCAAAACAGAAATCTGAGACTTGGCTGTGAACATGGAAATGGATTTAATTGTTTACTGATGAAACTCTTACCAGGTTTGAGAGTAACAGGTAAAATTGAATGCACAAGAAATAGGTGAAAGTTACTCAAATCACGACTCTCTCCACCTCTGTGTGTTTGTACATGAAAATAACTATGCATCTTTGGTCTTAGTCAGGATTTCTAATACCATAATGTTTTAATCCTGATGTGGCCCAACTATGTAACTACATATAAAGCAGTAACATAGCTGTGGCATCCTTTCTTTTGAGGCGAAAAAGATTGATTAAAGATACATATGGTCTGTTTAAACTCTATGATGTGTTGCAGAATGCTTTATTGACCATTGTGATTTTCATGGGGTTTTTTTTTCATTGCATACAGCATACTTCTTACTGCTTAAACTTCTACTAAAATTCTTGATAATTAGAAATTATGGTACATATCTTTAAGGGACATTTAGAAAACCTAATATAAGCAAGTTAAACATGTGAACTCAAACCATTTGACATGCCTGTGTGGACACTTGATCTGGTCCTCCATTCAGTCTAACTTAAGTCACTTCCAAACCAAATGGAAATAAATCATAATAAAGCCACCAGTTCACCAGGAGGAGATCTACAAAGAGACCTAAGGCCAATCAGCAAGTCCACATAGAAAGCCAATTCAGCATAATTTTTACAATGCCTGGAATTTACAGTTACAGCAACTACAAGTATTATTCTGGCTGATGTAACTCTTTCCTTTTCCTTATCCTGAAAACCAGGTAAAGATTACCATGAAAATCCTAATTCAGCTGATAACTGTTTAATGGTTTTGAAAGCTTTTTTTGCTATTCAATTTCTGAACACCATGCTCCATTGTCTACCCCAAGAACTGCAGGCAAGAGAAGATGGAATTAAAACTGAATTTTCAGAGCATTTACTGCAGAATTTATTTAATGCAGAATGTAAATGCTAGTCACCATAGTTTGGGTTTGGGGGGTGAAGGGGCTTTTTTTTTTCTTTTTTTTAATTGGTATATTTGAGCAGAGGACGAACCCTTTCAGGCTGAGCTCATTGTGTAATTTAGCAGGATGCATGGACACCAGAGTGCAGAATTCCCCTGAGGTCCATTACCTCCTGATCTCTGCTATCAGATCAGATTTATGGCATGGATAAAGAGAAATTTGGGTCCATTTAAGGTTTATTGCTTATTGACCACTAAAACTGCTGAAATGGTTTCTAGCAGTGGAGAACGTTATATTGGAGATCGGGATTAGGCAGGGCCTTTGTATCTCAGGAAGTGTTTATCCTTCTTAAGGCCTACAGCTTTCTGGTTCTCTCTGCTGCACAGCAAAGACCTTTTCTGGCTCCAGCAGAAATTCTTTCTCCTCTAAATTCAGCATTGTCAGGCTTGTCAGGCTCACTGGAGGCAGGATCGATGAACATAGTGGAGTTATATCACAATTTTGTGTATTTGTGTCATGCTTTCTTCAAAAGAGAACAGTGGACAATTTTTCTTAGTCTAGACGTGGATAATTGCGCTTTCTGCTCTTGTTTGTTAGTTTTTAGCTTCAACTTTTTTCACTAGTTTAGCTTTGTTAACTTTTCACAGATTTAAGTTTTTAATGTCTTTGTGTCATTTTGATATCACACTCATGCATACTATACTGAATTCAGAGTTTGAACCAAAAATCTGAGAAATGATCTCATGTTACATTAGCATTATGGAATGAAGGCTCCACACACAGCATATTTTGAATAGTTTCCATATTAACTACTACTTCATGGCATAAATCAAAACCCTTGGGGGGGGGGGGGAGGTTAAAGCGGTTTAGAGTCAGATGAACACCAAAACCATCAAAATACTCTGAGTTTTCAGAATGGAGCTGTTCTGAAAAGTAAGCTTCCCAGTCTATTTCTGCTTCAGTTTGGTCTGGAAATACTGCATCATCCGTATTGGAACAGCGCTTCCTTACTCCATCTTATCAAAGGGAGGGCACTTCATGCCAAAACTAGCCCTAAACAGGTCTAGAGAATTCCTGAGCATTGAAAAGGGAAGTAAAGAGAATGTGCTCTAAAAGTAATAAAAACAGTAAGGGAGACCCCTCTTAAAATGAAAACATGACCAAACTTTTAGTATCAGTAGGCAATATTTCCAAAAGCAGAAAAGCAACTTCAAAATATAATCATTAAGGCGATCTTGAAAAATTTGCCCAGTATCAGAAAAGTTGCAATCTTTCTCTTGTTTCTGAGTTCTGAGTATTGTGTTATTTACATTTTGTGTCAAAAGGCATAAAACATCAAAGAAAAAGCTAAAAATCAATTAAAACAAAAAATTTTTTTGCTCTGGTTAAAGTCTGCTTTCTGGCAACTATTCAGCCTACTGAAAGCAAGCTGCCTAGTCCTACTTAAAAATTGGCTAACATTACTGTTACTCCTCAAAATACAACAAAAATGGGTGAATGGCTGATAAATCAGCTCATTCCCACTTGAATCAGGTTTCTTCTGGTACTGTGTGGGCAAGTGCCATGGCACTTTTTTTCACTAAACAAGTCTGGAATGGTTGGTCTCATTAGCAAAAGATTCTAATTCTGGATGAATATCTTTTCAATGAGATCTTGCATCAAGACCTTTCCTAGAAGGTGTAATAGCAAGACTTGAAGTCTGTGTCCTCAAAATATAGGCTCATGAGAATAACAAATGGCACCAGTTCCCCAGTTTTAGTGTTTAGTCTCCCACTAGTTTATACCCTGCTGTATAAAGGCAATGCAAGATTAGTGCTGGTTTTGCTGCAACTGTGGCGGTTTGGAAGCTGTTTCACAGGTGTTTCAGCTCTCTAGCAACTTATGGTAGAGAGGCTGAACATATATGCATACACTCAGAGACAGAGGTTTCTTCATCCGTAGTTAATCTGCATTAGTGATTATGAGCTTGCTTCCTGCTATCCCCTGATATCCTGTCATCCTGATACCTTGGCTACAAGAAGCTCTTTGGGAATTTCTTTGTACTCGAGAAGAGTTCGTTGGGAAAGCTGTAACACAATAACAATGCCAAAAACTGTCCTTAGAGGGGACATTCCTTAGGCCTTAAGGAGTCCTTTTGTTGGCATCCTCAAAGAGAATTATCTATACCAGCACAAAGATTTCTTGGTGCAAGGGTAACCATAGTTCACCAGGGGTTTTTTTTGCAGATACAAATAGCACTCTGTCTTTTTCACATTTGTAGCTGATTCATTTATACTTGACAAATGTTTCAAACCTGTTTGTTCTGTCATTAAAATCTTTCTTTCTTACCTTTCCAGTCACCCCCTTGCTTGAACTCTGTAGTGGACACTATATCCCTGTGCCAGATACCACTGTGGGAACAAAGAGCATGAGACTTTGCAAATGCCAGTAACGCAAGCAAAGAGTCATGAAGATAATGATAGCATTTCAGTGCTTGAGTGAAGTACCACTTCACAAGTAGCACAAACTCAGTCTTGTCTTTTCCCCCTTTTATGGCAAGACTATATGTGTACTACTATACACACTATAATTATGTAAGAATTTAGAGGTTTTTTCATCTTTCTACTTCTTCTATTTGGGCATGAATCAATCCCAAAGCAGCAGGTCCTGTATGTAATCAAAAATGAACTGAGATAGAGGGTTGTTCTGCCATCTTGGGAAAGAAATAATAGTCTCACAGCACAGTTTTTAACCAGTTTCCTTTGAAGCATCAGAGATCCTACAATGATGCAAATCTAGTTAATCTACTGACCATAAACAATGGGATAATTAATGGAATGCTTCAGCTTTGAAACTGAATCCTTATGATCTAAGAATTATGAGTTGGATTGTAATCACTCTTTGAACTGTTTGATGGAGTTGGATATAATTATCACCCCATAAGTCATGGAGCATGTCATTACTGAGTTGTCACATAACTACAGAAAGGTCGCTCAGGGATAGACATTTTATAGAACTGAGAGAAACTAAATATTTGTTTTCATTTTCTTATGTACATTTATTGTTTGGAATTTTCTTCATCAAAGTGTTTAGGGGTTCTAAGGCAAAGTTTAAGTGCACTTGAATAGGATATTTCTTTGCAGGTTACATGAAAAAGAACTTACAGCAATTGCTCCACTTCTTGCTGGACAAGGCAAAGGAACAAAGTAAAAACAGGGAAGATTTCTCATTAAAACTTCAGGGTTTTTCCATCATTCTTGAGCAGGGAAAAGGCTTAAAAGAAAATGCAAATATAGTGGTTGATGTAATTTATATCTCCTTAAAGAGCTCTGTGCACAACCAGGCTGATATAAATCATTCAGTATTAATGAGCTTCAGATCAGGCACGTAGACATAAATTTAAATACTTATCACTAACTTAATTATATATTCATTTTGATAATACACACCTCACCCCAAGGGTGTGGTAACTAAGGCTGAGTTTATTCTTGGATCGCTCTACTTATAAACTGATGGATATGTAAAGCATTCCTCATGTGGGTGCAGTTAGCCTGGCATTGTTCTGCCATAGAAACACACCCTTCCCTAAAACAAGGAAACACAGTTTGCTGATCTGAAGTTTAGGAATTTCTGTCAGCAGAGCAATGCCAGCTGGGGATCAAACCAATATAAGCATGGCAAAAGTCAGATGGGAAACAGAGCTTAGGAATGGTGTGATATGGTCCCTGTGCTGAGAATGATGAATATCACTCACTCCCTGGGAAGAGGAACGAAATGTACATATATTATTTCAGATCATTCCCTGTTCCATTTCCATATCCAGCACCTCTCCCGAATGACTCCCTCAGTGTAATAAAATAAAGGTATTGTGTTTTATCTGATAGTCTCTCTACTGATCTCAACAACCTCCCTATCCTGTATTCTTTCATCTGCATGATTAATCTTTCCTTTAAAAAAACAAGCATGTCAGGGCATTCAGGATACAGTAGAGAAAGTAAGAACCTCGTGAATCTGTTTGATCTCCTTTCCAGGTATTCTGTTGGATTTAAAAAAAAAAAAAGATAATTGTTGGTTAAGAAGACAAATTCTGGGTGAAGCATTCCCTATTCTTCAAATGGAATAGGAATGGAGAGTTTTGGAAACTTGAGAAAATTAGTTCATAGTGCCATTATTAATTTTCTAGCAGGCTTTCAGATAAATTGTCTGCATTTGATTATGAAAATTTGCATTGATGCAATAAACCACCCAGGAACCTCAGTCACAGTTCAGCGCATCCTGTAAGGATCATAGAGACAAACAGAAAAATTTTTTGTGACCTAAGGAGCTTACAATTAGAATGGAAAGTCAGACAGAACACAGATTAAAACAGACAGAGGAGAATACCAGGTAACGAGTGACCAGCTTTTTTTGCACTGTCAGAAGAGATGTAGGAAAACTTGTGACAGGAAAGTGAAAAGAGCTAGGCTTATTTTACCTATCAAAGTCAAGGCTGAGTGTAGTATTCAAAGGTACATTTTGAAGATGAGTAAATATCAGGGAAAGAAGGGCTGTTGAAATATAAGGATAGTTCAAAACAAAGCACACACAATTTCCTCCTAAATGCAGATAACCAGAAGATTTCTATCTCTTGGAAGCACAGAAATGGCCTTCCAACATGTGAGAGGAAAGAAATGCATTTTCTCTAAGATGGAGCATGAGGCATTTACAGCAGGATAGGGAGGATCCTGGAGTTAGGATCTACAACTTGGCATATAAAACTGGCTCTTCAGCTTGCTGATATCTGCAAGAGAGGCTGGAGGAAGACTTGATTGTTGTTTGATAATCCTGTCTGGTTTTAATCCATTTACATTGTACTTAATTAGTTCTGTGCTTCAGAGTCTTTGGCAGGTAGATGAGAATATCCTCTTTTCCCCTCTTCAATGCAAAATATGGCTTCTGGGAAAGATGGGTTTTTACTTTCTTGTCATATGTCAGTGATCAGTGGGAAGTCCTTGAGATACTTAAGATCATTTTGAATCATGTATAATCATATCCTCAAGACTAAACCCAGTCATTATATTTCAGGATTTGTACTGCATTTTCTATTAAACTTCTAATGGATCAGGATTTGGACTGCCTTTCTTTGTTCTATTTTCATCTAAGAAACCCCTTGCCTATGGCAGGGACTTCAGATACTGCATTTCCTCCTCATTTTCCCTTCCTTCAGGACAGGCTAGATTTTGGCAGTCTTTCTGTATGAATGCTTCTAATAATGTTCCAAAGATTTCTGTCTGGTGTTTTCGGTTGTTTGTGCTTTGTGGTGGTGTTTTTCTTTCATTTTGGCTTTTTTTTTGTTGTTGTTGTTTTTGGGGTTTTGTGGGTTTTTTTTGTTTGTTTGTTTGGGTTTTTTTGTGGCTTGTGATCTGTGGGATCATATAGTGTAGAACTCCCTGGACTTTGTTTTAAATGTGAAATACTTGACAGCCTGCAATTGCAAAGGACTTAGCTTTTTAAGATCTGAAAAAAAAGACAATGGGGTAACTCTGTGAATCCTTCTTGTTATCATAGGGAAAGGGAAGGCAGGAGAAGGGCATGAAAATGCTTGTCTAAAATACCTGTAATGAATGCTGTAGGCTGGCTTTCCAGGGGCAAAGTTTTGCTAATTAGAAAGCCTACAACATTATCTTTCCAGGGCCTTACCTTCAGCAGTCTGCAAGTACAAGGGAAACAGATTTTGTGAGGTGAAGGTCTCTGCTGAAGGTGAAGGATTTCAGAAAAGGGTGTGGAGCATTGTAGCTTCAAAGAGCATGCCATGAGGCAGGGCAAGAAGCCATCCCTGGGGAGATTTGTTGTGAGAAGGAAAATAAAGCAGGCATGGGGAAAACCTGGATTTTTGCTCCCAGAGCTTAGAAGACTGAAGGCACCTGTGGCTGATGACAAAGACAGTTCAGGCCAGCAGCTGCCGTCAGCACTGGCAGCAGAAAAGAATTATTTTTAAAATCTATATATAGAAGCAGCATGAAGTTTCCTTGAAGTGATTTTATTCTTTGGGAAGGGTAAAATGAATTGAATAATCACAGGAGAGACTGTTAAATGTTTCTGTAGCAAAATTCACATGACATCTCCATTAACTCCTTATTAATTGAGGGACTTATCTGATGGACAGATGAATGTAGACTGAAAGGTGATCAGGAATTCATGGGTCCAGTAAGCTGAGACTAGACAGGGTGCAAGCAAATGGCATGAAATCTCCTCTACTCCTGGCACTTTTTTTACTCTACAGTTCAGTCCAAAGTTTTACCACAGTGCTGATAAAAGTCTCATGAAAATAAAAACCCAGCCCAAACAAAACCAAACAAAATCCCCCAAGAACAATTCAGAGCATATAATTCTAAATTCCAGTAAAAGTTTTGAGTTTTGGAAAAAAACGTATTTTGTTTTGGAGAGGTATATATTTTATTGCAAAATTTTTCAAATATAGGTACTTATGGCACCATTTCTTGAGACTGGGTCCCAAAGACAGCATTGCTGGCCTACCACTGAACACAGATAAGGCATTGTCATGCTCTGGCATCCAGGCAGGGGTTCCCCAGACCCGCCCTGGGCATTCAACAGTGTTTTTTCCTACAGAAACTCTTCCAAATAAAGCAACCTGGCTGAATACACCATCAGTTTTGGATAAGGTATTGCTTCATGGGAACATTCCCATCTAGATCTTATTCCATCACTGGATCAGATGAGCAGGGTTGTATCTAATGCAGACTTAATGAAATTCCCAAAAGCAGTTAGGAAATAACCTGCTGAAAGTTCCTTCTCAAGAAGGAAATGAAATTTAGGTCTCTTGGTGGAATCACTACCTTTTGTTTCAATTTTAAACTATTGTAGTGTCATCTAACTGTGAAGCTCTCAATTCCTAAATAAAAGTCCATCTCTTATCTGAATTCTTCTAAGTTCTTTGCTTCAGATAAACCTCATGATACTGAGTGAAAAAAAAGATTAGTTGTGCATAAAAGGGATTACATGCAATTGCTGCTTTTTATCAACCTTAAATCAGTGCCTTTTGAGTTTCTTCCTCTTCTTATCTGGTAAGAGAAATTGAAAATATGTTGTCTTTGCTATTCATTGCTTAATATTATCTTCCAGATTTTAAATAAAATTGTTGCTATACTTAACACTAGATCCTGATACGTGGACAAGAATCCATTCTTTCTGTGAAAGAGAAGACATTTATTTTATTTTTTTTAAAACATGTTTAAAAATACATTTTATGGAAAGTGAATGAAAGACGCAGAAAACTAAGGTGTGGCTGCAGTATAAATCTGTCCTGTAAGTTCTGGTTCCAAGTACAAGACTTTGGTGCATGAAGAGCATTCAGAACTGGAAAGTACAAGTAGCAAAATGAGTAATAGAGCATCATGGGAATTCTGACAGCCATTAGAAATCACTTAGTCATGAGGATAAAAGAGCTGATTCCTTCGCTGATCTTTAACCATAATTAAAAGCACAAAGGCCAGGGAGCTGGCTAATGTAGTTTCTATCCGAAGGGTAAGGTTAATCCTCCATAATGGATGCAGAGATTAATTTTTGTGGATTTTTTTTTCAGTGACTGTATGTGATCACCATAGCATAATAATATTGAGTCATTCCATTACTAAGCACTTCTCAAGAAACCGCAATTTACTCTTGAACTTTTGTTCATTTATATTTGACAACTGTCATGTTTCCCTCTTGTGTTATAGAGGGAAAAATTCCATCTCTCTTGAAAAATGTTTCTTGTCTGTTTTTCATCAGAGACCAGTGATTATTGTTTATGACCTTGGATTTTAATTGTAAATCCAACCGCACCATTTTGGAAACTTTATGAATTTGCAAATAAAGTTGGTGTGAATTTTCTGTGCTTGGAAGCTGAACACTTTTTTCAGCGGCAGCTAATGCTTGGTCCTACATGTGTATAACCTTAACCTTTTAGCTTCACACTGAGAATATAACAAAGCAACCTAGATTTCAAGGTATCATTATTACAGCGTTGATTGTCTCCACATTGTTTGGCTAAGGAAAGGAGTATTTTGAAAGTTTTTGAAAGTTACTCAAAGCATTTCTTCCATCCCCTCTTCACCAAAGAGCTGAGTATCAATCCAGTGATGTGGTTTGATACTGTACAGTCTACTGTACAGTCATGCACTAGATTGCAAAACATTTCACTAAGATATTAAGCCAAATTACAAAAATGCAAATCATATAGCATCTGTAAGCACAGCCCTGATTGACTAGAGTCCCTCTGTCTGTAAAATAGCAATATCGCTGCAAGCATGTGGCTGCATACAATGCTTTGGGAGAACCAAGGTCCCACCACAGACTTCCTATATAATTTGGACAAGTCACGTTTTAATCTCTGCTTCAATTGCCCATCTTTAAGGGATGGACCACAATACTTTGATTGTCTTGCCTGTGAAGCTGTTTGTGGGGCTGTTTGTGGTACAGACTGTCTCTAGCTTAATAGCACAGCACTTAGCACAGTGGAGTTATGACCAAAAACATGATTCCCTAGGGACTTTTGCAATAAGTATGGCATATACTTGTCTTTGTCATGACGGAGTATATTTTTTGAGCCAGCCAGCCAGAATCTGGAGCTTAGAGATCCATAGTGATGCTATGATATAGGTTTTCTCTCACCATCTCTTTACAGAGCAGACTGACAGCAGTTTTCAAGTTTCTTTCACTCTTTTGGTTATCCTTTTGGAGGAGTTAAAGGGTTCTCTCAGTCTGAAGGCTCACTGAGCTGGGAAAGGCTGGAGGTTAACACCAGGACCTTGAGGTCCCTACTGTGGCCAGCACAGGCCTTCAGATGGAATAGTTTCAAGGAACTTCAAGTGTTTGTAACATTGACATTTACTTGAGAGATAGTTTCCTTGACTCCTGCTATAGTCATTGCAGACAGTCACTTCCAAGGTAGGATTCATTTGCCCTAGTTAAAGTTACTATTTTAGGGTGAGATAAATCATCCCCTACAGTTTCCTATTTCTTTTCATTGACTACAAAGAGAGTCCAAACAATTGCCTCATATACAGACTTCTACGCTGCAGATCTGGGCTTCAACTTGTAGTGGTCATAAAACACCTGTGGATGTCACCATACGTCCCCAACAACGTGACTACCACTCTACTTTATTTATTCTCAGTGGGGAAACTGAGGAGCAGTGATATGATCACAGTGTGCAAGGGCATCAAGCAGTCTTATATGACCCAGTACTTGCTACACTGGGTAAGAGTGCAGACCCAGAACTGCTGTTTTGTAAATCCTGGCACCACTTTGTTGAGACACTCTATGGTTGAAACTGCTGAATACTTGGATCTAAAGATCTTAGATAAAGCTACCCTAAACTAGAAACACAAGCCATACCCCATAGTTGACACATCATTAGTACAATGAATTTTTAAGAAAAAGAAATCACCAATGATACCAAAATAGCAGCTACAAATGCCATCTGAACTATGTTATTTCTTTAGACATTTGGAACCAGCTGTTGAGTGAGAGCCCTTCTGAATAATTTCTAAATCAAGTAAAAAGCCTTCTATATCTACAATACTTGGGTATTACAGCTCCTAAGATTTGTCAGCTCATGGATTCAACTTATTTTGAATTGCCAGGGGATTAACAACAGGATTAGTAAAGATGGGTGTAATGCGGCACGTGTAAAATAAAAATGAGTGGAATAACTATTAATAACTAATCAGCTAGCTTGTCAGCAGTGTGCTATCTAGCTGCTGAATAATCAGCTGCTTAAAGCACAGTGTCCATTCCTTAGGACAAGTCAGAGCAGGGAAGCCTGCAGTAAAGGCATTTTCCTGTGGTTTCTCCAAATTACTTGAATTCATGTGCCTAGTTTCATCATTCGGTGAAATCTGTCAGGAGGAGGAGACAAAACACTCATAATCTTTGCCACCTGTTACACAGCTGTATCAGAGAATGTTTCTAGTCACTGGCAGAAATATGTCCCTTAGTGGAGACAGCTAATGACAAGTACTGGCATTGTGCAAGGCTCAGGTGAATTATGATCTATTTCTAGGCACCTGAACCAAGTAATGAATGCTATTGTTGTTTCTGCAGAAGCACTTTTCTAGTGTGAGTGTTGCTGGCCATGATCCTGCAGTGTTCTGTTGTGGCATAGTGATTTGCACCCTGTGCTCAGAAAAGGCCTCTGAAAACACAGAGGTGTCTTCAGGAAACACAGCAGCTTCAATGAGAAGGCTGCAGTCAATTTAGAGACAGTTACCCCTCTCCAAGATCCCTACCTTGCTCCTGCTGCTTCACTCCACTGTGCTTCTCCTTCCTGGCATATCCTAATTTCTTGCTTTTTTTCTTCACCATTGTCACTTTGCTTGTCTTCCAGCAACCTCTCCTTAGCATCTTTTAGCTCTCCAAGCATAATTTTAAAGCATTCTTGGACTACATCTCATAGTGATCTGCAGGTAATATCACAAATAAGCCAACACAGGGATCTAGATTGGAGGCAAATAAAATTTTTTTCCAACTTGCTTCCATCTCTTCATATTGTCTGAGCTTTTCTATGTCAAACTCTCTAACTGCCCATAATAAATTCAAAACGTGTAATCTGTCATCAAATAAACACACCAATGGAGTAAATCACAGAAGTTTTTTGGCATTAGGGTGGCCAAGAGAAAAAAAAGCTCTAAGAGCATTGTCTGAAGGAAAAGTTACAATGTAAGCTCAGATAATTAGATAGAGAAGAAGAATCTCTTTTATAACCAAACTGAAATGTTTAATTTGAACTGACAGTCAAATCAGACATAAATCTTTAGGAAACTATAGGCCACTTCTTAGCATTTCAGCTAAGATCAGGGAGGAGATGGGAGGGGAAGGGAGGGGAGGGGAGGGGAAGGGAGGGGAGGGGAGAATTTGGGAAATGAGGCAGAATAGTATCAAAAGATTCTGGATGCATAATGCATCATGTTTAAACGAATTTCACTTTTTGTCTAACTCCATTCATGAAATGTACTATGTAAATCAGGGAAGAAAATTGTTTTCTATAGCTGTTAAGAAAGCTAATTTCTAATGATGTAATCAAATATTTGATTTCATATTAAAAATCTCAACATGTTAGGATAGGGAAAGGATCGGGGAGCAGAAACTGATGCACAGGATGTTCCATCTGAAGATGAGGAAGAGCTTCATTACTGTGCTTGTGACCGCGCACTGGAACAGATTGCCCAGAGAGTCTGTGAAGTCTCCCTCATTGGAAATACTCAAGAACTGCCTCTTTGGATGCAATCCTATGCCATCTGCTCTAGGATGACCCAGACTAAGCAGGGAGGTTGAGCCAAATGACACACTGTGGTCCCTTCTGACATTACCCATTCTGTGATTCTGTGAGGGCATTAAGATTTTATGCAGGTTTTGTTTTTGTTTCAACAGCCCACCATGCCAGTGTAAACTTTTTAATGGGTGTTAGGATTTTCCTAATAGGAAATCATAAGTAACCTTGCCCCATTGTAGAGGCAGCAAAAGCTGATAACCTGATATTCATCTGGGATGTAATTATGCAGTCAAGAGAGTTGAGCCAACATTACTTTAGGATCCAGCTTATCATTTACTCTTATTCCCAGATATTCTATGCAGCTACTACATCCATGTATATATACATATTTTTCCAAGTAAACTCTTAGTAATAATATAAATACAATATATTTTGAAAAGTTTTTGAAGAATTAAAGTTCAGATTAAAAATCAGAAAATTTCTTCAATGAAAGGATGTTTAAGCATTTGAAGGGGCTGTGCAGGGAAGTGGTGGAGTCACCAACCCTGGAAGTGTTCAAGAAATGACTGGACGTGGAACTTAGTGCTATGGTTTAATTGGCATGGTGGTTGTTCAGTTAAAAGTTGAACTCAATCATCTAGGAGGTCTTAGGTGATGACACTAATTATTCAGAGCAGTTTTGGCTCAGTCAGTGTTTATACTTGCTTATTTACTCTGACTACTCATGCTTTCATTCTATTCTCATTAGTTAATGCATTTTTTAAAAAAAATCTAATTAAGAGCACACTTATCAGATTTTCATGTGGATTCCTCTTTAATGCTCATCATTATTTGAAAATGTTCCCAGATTTCTAATACATTGTTAGTCTTTGTAGTGGGTTGATCTTGGCTGGCTGCCAGGTGCCCACCAAGTCACTATGTCACTCCCCTCTTCAGCAGGACAGGGGAAACAAAATACAACAAAAAGCTTGTGGGTCAACAAGACAGTTAGGGTGATCAGTCAGCAATTACCATTGTGGACAAAACAGTCTTGACTTGGGGAAATTAATTTTATTTATAGATAAAGTAAGATAATGACAAATGGGAACAAATCTAAAAAAACCCAGCCTTTCTTCCCAGGCTCATCTGTATTCCCAACTCTTCTACCTCCTTCTCCAAGTTGTGCAGAGGGATGGGAAATGGGTGCTACAGTCAACTCATAACACTTTGTCTTTGCTGTGCCTTCCTCATCACACTCCTCCGCTCCTTCAGTGTGGGGACAATCTGCTCCAGCATGGGCTCCTCTCCATGGGCCACAGGTCCTGCTAGGATTCTGCTCCAGCATGAGTTCTCCACAGGCTGCAGCTTCCTTCAGGGCACATCCACCTGCTCTACTGGGGGTTCCTCTGGGAGCTACAAGGTGGGTATCTGCCCCACTGTGGACATCCATGAGCTGCAGGGGTACAGCCTACCTCAACATGTCCTGCACCATGGGCAGGGGAATCTGCTTTGGTGCCTGAAGGGCTTCCTCCCACTCCTTGTTCATTGACCTTTGTGTCTGCAAAGCTGTTACTCATATGTTCTCCCTCTTCTCTCCTGTCTGGTGCTGTACATATTTTTTATCATTTCTTAAATATGCTATCACAGAGGTGTTGCCAGCTCTGCTGATGTGCTTCGCTTTTGTCTGTCTTTGAGCTGTCTAGGTCTGTCTCTGTTTCACATTGGAGCAGCTTTTGGTGTCTTTTCTCATAAACCACTCCTGCAGCCCCCTGACTACCAAAACCTTGCCACGAAAACCCAATATAGTTTTCCTCCTGATGTCTTAATTTTCTGATCCCAACCAATTCTTCTATCACAGTTTTTCATCCAAACCTTGGGTTCACTGATTCCCTCATCCCCACTCCCACCCAACCTCTCCACTTTTATCTTCTAGTTCTTGCCTTGTCTGGTCCCACTGTCACTACATGGGCTCATTGACTGCTTTCCCTCACGTATTATGAGTAACCCTAGTTCTTCAAATCAGCCAGCTCTCTCTTAGATTCTAGTTGGATGCCAGAAGAAAATCACTGCAAGCTCAAGACAATCTGACATCCTGTTCCTACCCTGCATGAGGGGAGCTAACCCTCCATTAACAACAGCATGCTCAGGTTTTAGTTTTACTGGGTTAATGCCATCATTTTATTTTGGTCTGGTCAGCAGGAGGATTCATGAGAGACTTGAACAAGGTTAAGCAGATTTTTGCAAAGACAGGAATTGCATCTCCCCAGTCAGAGGGGCCATGACACTGACTAGGATTTACAAGTTGCAGCTTCAAACCATGGAGCAGTGTTACAAAGTGAAGATGTCAAAAACTGGAAAAAACTCTCCCCCAAGAAATTTAGTTTTTGGAAATCATCAAAGTGTTAGGGAAAAAAAAAAAATTGGCTGCCTAAGGCAAACCCAATGTTTACAATTGGTTCAACAAGGTGTTTGGGATGAGAATTGAGATGTGGATGGAGGGAAGAGAGGCAAAACTCAGCTCAAGAACTGGAAAAGAAATGGTAGCAGATTGCCCAGGGGATGCCTGATGTGGAAGGATGGGCTTTGAGCTCAGATGAAGAAATGGCTGAAGTCTGATAAAATTGTGAGCCACAAAAGTGATGGTCCCACTGTGAGGTGATATTTTCAGGGGACTGATGTCAGGCTCAGGACACTGAAGGCCCAAAGACGGCATGTAACCTGCTGAGAACGAGCTGAAGGGCAGTATTTTAAACACACATCTATGCTGCCTCTTGGTAGGTGCTGGGTTGATGCCTAAAGATTTCAGTGTATTTTGTAGATTTCCTAGAATTTTTAGAATTATGTACTTTTCCTTGGATTGCTCACATAATAGGTGGGTTTTAGGGATCACTGGGCACTTTCTCACACATTTCTGAGTTTTGCCAAAGACACAGTGTTTTCAAGAAGCACCTGCAAGATAGCTTGAAGACAAAACAGAAGAGAAGGCCTGGAGCCCTTGGAGAGGCTCCAAGGGGTAGTTCTGAGCTTTTTGAGGGTGGGCACCAGGGGAAATCAGTACTACATGTTGGGTTTAGATATCATATATGCTAATTACTGGTAGTTATAAAAGCTGTAACTTCATTGAACCACAGGTGTGCATATTTCTGGTGTGCACCTAGAAGCTTCTAAATAAAAACACTTCTTATCTATCTCCACTAATGTTGTTCTGAGTGCCTATCTTCCAATATTTTAGGCATCAGGGTTACCAAACCTTCCTCTTGCCTGCATCCCACTTCTGCAGAAGGATCTGTGCATTCCCCTCTTGCCTTCAGACCTCAAACAAAGTGGGAACTGCAAAAAATTGATAGCATAGATGTATCTTCTAGCAGGACACAATTCCAGCAACCCTATCAATTTCTACTGACTCTGTCATGCTACCTACTCACACTAAATTGATTTTTTTTTTAATTTTTGTTTTATATGGATTACTGATAGATCTCTTATTAAGCTCAGGGTTTCATTCATGGTTCAAATGCTACAAGCAAATGAAGGAAACAACATGTTGTTTGCCAACATCATATTCATCATGCTCCTGGGACTGCTTTTACGTCTAAGCATACAGTCATGTCTTTTGGTTTTTCCACGTGCAGAGGGGTCAAATGTCAACTGTGTCTTTCTTAAATCACAGTCCTTTGAACGTTAATTGCAAAACAACTGTCTCTTGGAAGCCTGTTCCACTGAATCATGTCCATTCAGGCAGATTTTAGTGTAGGCGACCTCAGAAGAAATGAGAATAGTTTCTGTAAGCAAAGTTGTTAGGCAAGAAGAGCCAACATGCAAACTAGCAAAACGTATAGGGTAAAATCCCAATAAAGTCTGGGAAGGAAGGCTGCTGGTGTTGTTTTCAACTGGGTGTGGGAATTCCCTGGAGACTCTGAAACACAAATGTGTTGCACAGCCAAGGCAAAGGTGTGAGTCAAGCTCCAACAAGTTCCCAGGAGAAGAACCTTGCTTGGCCCTGCCAATGCTCAGTGTGGTGCACTAGATGTGGTCAAGTGGTGTGAAATGAACTGTTGCCCCTCATGATCCCAGTATTTTTCCTTGTCATTCCTAGAAACAGTTCAGGCTGCCAAGTGGCAACCCCTGCAATTTCCACCGGGGCTCATCAGCAGTGCTTTCCACATGAGGCACTGAGACAGTGTCAATAACCTCAGCGACTATTTAGCTTTTCTCACTTTTAGTGAGGAGTGAAGATGGGGTATTCAGCATCTGCAGAATTTAATAAAATACAAGAGATACCAGGGGATGTGCCTGCTCTGAGAAGCTGAACGAATGTACTAAAATTAAGCTATATCCCCAGAAGGCTTTTCATGTCAATTTGTTTATTTTTTTGGACAAAATCACAGACTAAATTGAGCTATCTGGATTTTATGTTTCTGGGAACCAGTTTCATTCACAGAGCTAATGCCAAAAATTAAAAATTGTCTAAAACTAAAAGTGATTTCTAGAAACTGCGAAGATCAGAAGATGTCCGTAGGTCTGCCTTCTCTTCTGAGAGTAGAAAAATAGAGCTTGAGGCTTTAGAAAATTTGACCTACTTCAGAACTCATTCATTGGAAACTCATTAACTAGCCTTGGATAATATCACAAGTCAGAAAAATGGAAAAGCAGGCTTAGTGTTGTGATAACCTGGTACAGGAGCCTTGAGGTACTCGTTTTGCAGATATCAGAGGACATAAAAAATATCTCTGACTTGTGGGCTCGTGCTCTCAAAACTTAAATGAAATATGTAGTCCTTATCCATTTAGCAAAGATAATGGGAAAAAGAATGCCAACAATGCTGAGCACTGCACATTTCTTGTGGAAGTTCATTCTGTAGGAAAATGGCCCAAAGGCAAAATTTGAACAACACTGGAGACATCAAGTGACCAAGACTGCAAATCAACTCTATTATGCACCACAATCTGTTTAACTGCAACCAATATCCTAAAAAATAGAGTTGTGCACAAAAGGCTGACTTAGCTCTTTGCTCTTTCCATCATCCAAATCTGTGCTTATGTGAGTATTTTGATACTTTCACTAATATTATTTTACTCTGCCTTGTTCAGGCTTCATAAGATAGATTTGTTTTAGTGGTGTGAGAACAGTATTGATTTTTTGTAAATGTATCTGAGACCCTTTCTTACATACCATAAACCAGAAATATTTGCCAAGGTAACAGGTTTGGATGGAAAAATATATAATTATAGTCCTCTGTGTGTAAATTGAGACACTTCTGCATGGCAATGCATCACATATTACAAACTAGAAAATATTAGATATTAGTAAGTGACACAACTGCTGTCAGCTTTACAAAATGAGTAAAAACCTTGGATATGGAAAATTATTTGCTCTTTCAGGACTAGAAGAATCACTTTCTCTTATTGAAGTTATTGAACTTATGAGTAGGATTTGGTGAGCTCTTATTATAATTCCCTCTTTTATGTGCTGTGCAGAGTTGTTTTCGTTCACTGAGGTTAGTGGGATGGTGCAGGATAAACTGGTTCTGGCACAATTGTTTAGCTTGCACAGCACCTTCAGCCCACTCTGAAGGAACAGCACTACATTTATTACATATATTACACAGACAGTTCACTTCCCATATATCCTTCTTCTCCAGTGTAAATCTGTTTTTTCTAGAAAATGTACAAATTACAAGACTAAACTGCATACACGAATTACAAGTATAACTAATACAGGCACCAGTATATGAATACAGGAAAGTAAGTATTATAAGCAAGGTAAGCTGACCGTTTTGAATAGATGTCAGCTTTGCAAATGGAGGAAAGAAATGATGTGGAATTTTGCATCTTATCTGATTTTTCGGATTGTCTATTCTATGTTCATTGTTTCAGAGAAAAGAACTAGATTAGAGTACTCCTGAAGAATCTGAGAGCCCAAAACTTCAACAAAAATCTTCTACAGAAAACTTCACCATTAAATTTGCTACATTTGCTGTTCCGAGATGAACTGCTACCCCTCCAAATGCTGAGGTGACTAAATTTAATTGAAGTCTCATTTACTACACATGTAACCATATTTTCTAAATCCCTATGTATGAGCAAAGGAATTATTATCAAATCTTTTTATTCAACAGAATACTTTTAATGTAGAGGGAGTCATTTTTGGTCCCTTCCCAGCACGTCTGGCATAGCTCTTAGTGGTGCAGCAGTTCAATAGCTAGGGATGTTCACTGCTTGCCTGTACTGCTTTTAGTAGCTGGTATGGTAGCCTGCCCATGGGAAGAAGTAAATGAGTTCCTTATTTTGCTTTCATATTTAGCTTGTCCTTATCTATTAAACTGTTTTTATCTCAACCCACAGGTTTTCTTGCTTTTAATTTTCTGATTGTCTCCCCCATCCTGCTTTGGGAGAGTGAGTAAGTGACTGCGTGGGGCTGAGCTGCTTGCAAGGGTTAACCAACATTACCACATCTCTGGTGTGGAAGACAAGTTACTCTACATGTTGAAGCATGTTTTTCATTCATTTATTGTAGTGGAACCACTCTTTAATTCTCTGTTAATTGACTGTTGAGGACATGACCATACCCTTCTGTTTGGACAGTTCAACTGATTGAAACTGGTTGATGATATTGCTTCAGAACATGAGGAGTCTTCTGGTACTCTCCGAGTGAACAATTGAACAACTGTTGTTGAACAAAATGAACAATTTGCAACAACAATAATGAGAAGGACACATGCTCCTTGAGCTATCTCCTTGCCTTTAAGTATGGTAATTGGAAATTATTTTTTTCCTTTTCAATATTAAATAATTCTGAGTTGTATTTGTTCCACCATGTGTATATACCCAGTATGCTGCATTTGTTTCAGGCTTAAAAGGAAGTGGTATTGCTAACTCTGTCTTTAAAGCTGAGTTTCCAGCTTTTATTGATCTTTGACACAGACAGAGACAGTAAGCTTTTGATTTCTTATAAGGTGATCAGTGATCAGTGCTACATTGTGCACTGTGATCAGTGAGCACAACAGTTCTCCTACGTCATCTGCTGCTAGACTGCATATTGGAGACCCAGGGTAAACCCTGGAGTTTACAGTCCCAATACTCAAAGACTTACACATCTAGAGTTTCTAAACTCGAAAGACAAATATACTATTAAAACCCCAACCCAGTAAGAAAAAGAAAAACCAAAGAAACATAAAATCAGAAATTCAAACTAAATATCCAGCAAGTGCAAATAACTACAGTGAACTTTGTTTCCTAAGACCGTTACAATAATGTTTCTATAAGTTGCCTAATAACATGCATTTGACAGTAATTTTGAAAATGTCTTTTCCTTTAAAGAAGTAGTCTAAAGATAAAAAGACTCAAAATATTTCAATCCCATTTAGTTGGTTTTGGTGTGATTTTTGGAGTCGTGTGATTTTTGGAATCATGTGCTTTAAGATACTTGAAAGGAGTCTACATTCATGAGAAAAGATGTTCAATGCTATCTGAGGACCAAGTTTCCCTTAGGGTGTGTCCAGAAAAGCAGTAAAAGCAGTATTGAAATTTGAAATTTTTAATGGATTGCTTTAAGGAAGTCTTACATTTGCCAAAAGGAAAAGAAAAATTAAGAAAATCCATTCCAAGAACTTTCCTTTTTTTTTAAGATGAATAAAGAGCTTCCATTTCCAGTTCTTCAAAATCTCTTTGGATTAACTGTGATGAAAATTAGTTTAATCCAGATTTTCTAGCTAAAATAGTTACACAGAAAGAACTGCCTTCAAGCGAACTCAAAGAATTCAGTCATCTGAAAGAAACTCCAAAATCCTGAGATGAACCTTACTGTAGGTGGCAAAGTTAAAAAACATCCTCATGCCCAGAAAATGTGCCATCAAAGGGTCAGTCTTTTTCAGAAATGCCTATCAAGGATGTTATCAGTCCTTATTCTACTCTGACCTGAATGACCAACATGTGAAAAACCAAACATGCAAACAAAAAAACATGGGTACAGAATCAAGCTGTAGATCAGGATTAACTCCATCCAGTGAAGTCACAAGTTTTAAAGCAATGAAGATCAGTCAAGCACGTGTGCCACGTTGCCCAATGCCAACAGCTTTCAAAGTGCTCAGCATGTGCCCTGAATGTGTTCAGAATGCCCTGTCAGATACAAGTTTTCTTGTAAACCAAAAGAGTGCTGGGGTGTAACAACTGCTGTAATATCTCATGAGACCAGTTCTTCTTACACTGCTTTGAATGTTTCACTTGCAGTGTACTGGATGTCCTGTCAGCACATTCCAGTAATTTGGTGGCACAGCCAAAATCAGTAGAGAAAAGAATTCGTAGTTATTAGAACAAGCAACAATATGAACTTGTTAGTTAACTTATGGCTCAGGATGTTTCTAGACAGGAATGCTGGCATCAGTTCCCTAAAAACTAGTGTAGCTCCGCCAACACTGTGCAAGTGGTGCATGAAATTTTAGTGTGAGGGCTGTTCAAAGTAAGCTTTTGATTCAGGATTAGGAACACTGAATGCTAAGCCATGGAACACCCCTGCAGTGTGCTCTGCCCCATGCTTAGAAATACATGCCAGTTAAATAGAGGTCTGGGTCAAAAAAACATGGCCTATATGATGTCATCTCTTTCCGAGATGATCTTGACACGACCTTGTTTCTCTGAGGCGAGGGTGAATATGTCTTTTCTCAATTACACACTCTACCTATCTTTGTGCTCCTATTGCCAAGAAGGCTGGGCTATGCACAGTTTCAGCACAGACTGAAAGCAACAATGGCAAGTCTTACAGTTTCAAGACACAGCTCGTCATGAGGAATCTTCCAGAGAGGAAATTTCAACCTATTTAGAGAAAGATTCTGATTAATTCCAGCAACCTTCATGTTATGATTTGGTGGTCTTTCCTTGGATTATCTCAATTTAATCAGCAAAACTGTTTAAGTAGGGTATGCAATGATTTTGAATGCTGGCAAAATATTGCCCTGGAGACCAAATCCAAGAATCTCTTTTTTTTTTATTTCCCAATTCAAAGCACATCTCAAAATTGTTCTGGCTCTTTCTCTGAAGGAGGTTAACACAGACTTTCTCTGCTAAGGTTGTTTTATTTTTACAGGCACAATGAAGAGTTTTTTCACTTATGTGTGAAAAAAGGAGGCGTTCCAAAATGTTTACCAAAGAATAGCTGTTTACAAAACTAGCATCTTACTTTTTGTCTTGGGTAACTTAGCATCCAAAAATGGCAAGAAGATTGTCTGGTACTTCAAGTCTTCCTGCATTATTCATTAGGGAAGCTCAAGCTGAATAATTTTCTCTGGGACAAAGCTGTTGCTAAGCTTAAAGTTTGGGAGATCTAGTAATGCAATTTTGCTTATCCTTCTCCCCAGGAAACTCTTCCACTCACACGATGTGAGGATATCGTGACTTGGCAAAATCATGCTTTGTGCTACTTCCTGGATACTGGACAACAAGACAACTATGTAAACTGAAGAGAAGATTTATTAAGGCTGACGCTTCAGCAATCAATCAAAATGAAAGGAAGAGGAGGCAAAGAGACTGAAAGAAAGAGTGGATAAAACTAGTTCCTCATGGCATCTTAAACATGGTATCACATATTTAAGCTTTTCCCAAAATTATCAAGAAGAGAAAGCTGTATGAATATGTACATTTTGTAAGATTTATACTAACTTACATGACAAATAAAACTTCACCTCTGCCAATTAAAGGTCCCTCTACTATTTGTCTTGTTTCAGGGTCAGCCACAACATTCAAGATGCCCATTGCTTTTTTCAGGCACTTGGCTACAGAGTGACAGAATGCGCAATTTTCTCTGTCGCAATTTCACTTTAAGGAAATAGGGATTTCAGTTTTGGATAGCCAAAGAAAACTTGCACTTCAGTGGAAAGGACTGAGGTTCAAAGCTGAATGACAGCTTTTACTGACGCTTAGCTTTTGGTCAGAGTGTTAGCAGTGTGATCATGAAAGCACAGTCTCCAAGCACAGAGGCTTTGGCAAAAAATGAAGGGTGAACTCAGCTGGGGAGGTGTACAAAAAAGGTGAAAGGAAAATGGAATCTGGAAACTGATTTACAAGTAAGACATGTAACAGAGACTTAAAGCATTTCTGCAAGATTATATAAAGTAGAACAAGACTGTCTGTTTCTGTGCATCAGACCTTCAAGACGTGCTTTGACATCTATAAAAGTAGTTGAAGAAACAGTCTGGAATTATGTCCAGCACCACTGTATTGAAAGAAAGCACAGAAAACAGGGAGTTAATTTGGCTGCAGTATTGTGGAATATTTGCCAAAGTACTACTCTGGTGCATTTTTCTTAGCTTTGACTCCCCAAGGGTGTTCTACCTCTCCTCCAACTTACACTACAACTCTGAGAAATGATTTGTTGTTTCAAAAATTCCCTTCAAATGTTAGAGGCTCCTGGAAATGTATTTATTCTGGCACTAGCAGAAGGAAAATCATAGGCTGAGTGAGCACAAAGACTACCTGTTGATGCTTAGAAAAGGCTCCTCTGTGGCTGTGTAGAGGTACACCAGCAGGTTGTTAGTAGGAAAGTTAGCGCCACTACCCCCTTTAATGGGCTGCTTCTGCCGATAAAGCTATCAGATGTGCTTTCATTCTTGTCAGTCTGGAATGAGACTAGTGTGTGAGCAATGTCTTTGGATAGCAGGGGAAATCACACTCATAATACTCCCCAGATGTAATTTTTATGAGATTTACATATGGTATAATAGTCTTTAAACCCCCCTATATTAAAAAAAATCCTTAGTTGTCTGATTTCTATAATTGTGTTGTATTTTTTTTGTATTCTTATGTGGTTCTTATTCCCACCAGTTAATTTCCCCATGGATCTTGTGGGAAACAGTTTATAAGGTTCTGATGGGAGATGAAATAAAACTTTTCCAGTCAGATATTTTCTAGTATAGCTACTATTTTTTCATACAAACACTTTCATGTATCTGACCAATATTTGCAGTATAGTATGCACTGTCATACACCATATATATTAAAATGGCAACTTATTACTTAAATTCACTTTTGGGCTCAGCTCTGGTCACTTAAAGCTAAAGCCTTTTGTGTTAGAAGTATGATTCAATAATAGAAGTTATTTATATTACAGTGGATATGAAAATATTTCTTACATTGCATATGAAAATGTGGTTTTATTGTGCAGAGACGATGTGCAAGTTCTCTGCCAATGAGACATCAATATAATAATGAGACATTAACAAGCCAAATCTGAGCAGCAGGTAACTTCAAATCCTATGATTCCTGCTTTGATTTATTTCTGCCTATAAGCGGGGAGTTCCTTCAGAGCACAATGTAATTCTCAGTACACTGTGATTTTTATATACACTTGTCATACAAGCTGCATACAGTATGTTTCCATTTATCTTAAGCATCCACGAGTTAAAGTGTAATCATATGCTTAGTGCCTGCATGGTTCATTGTATAAAATAGGTGTGTCACAGGTTTACAGGTATCTTTATTTTGGAAAGTATGTTTTGCATTCAGTACTGCACATTGTGCAATTCAGCTCAGTATCTGCAATTCATGGTCATTTATTTAAAATGCTGATTTTTAAATAATCCATCCATATGCATTTGCTTCATTGATTATAAGTGTTTGTAAGTGATTGCTAGTACTGCACAGCTAGTAGAATGCATAAACATCAGAAAAAATTTAACACATATTTGTCTTCTAGGCTCTCAGTGATCTGAGAAAACTGATCATGACGTGAATTTAAGGATCATACTGACAGAACTGAAAACCCAGCACTGGGAGGAAAATCCAGTCCAGCTGGGACCATTATTCCAGCATAGTTTAAGAACAGACTAGACAGTCATCACCAAAGGGCCCAAAGTCAGCATTTGTGTGTTTGGCCTCCTCTGACTGTACACAAATGGTGATGGCACTAAGGAGTGGGAGAAAAGAGTTGTTTGTGTATGACTACTTCTAAACAGAATGCTTTTCAAACTTTTCCATACAGCATCAGCTGTTTTTTAATGATAATATTTTTATCTTCCACTAATCCACTTAAGACAAGACATAACATTCTTGTTCTCTTATTTTACTGGAATTCTTGTTTGTTCTTATTTTCCATCATTTATTTTGATGTCCCCACATCACTTCTTTAATCCAATTTCAGTCTGAACGGCAGCACAGTGACTGGTTTACAGTCATGGAAATGGCTTGTGCCAAATTAGTAGAAGCGTCCTGTTGTTATTTTTGCAAAGTTGAACTTGTTAGGGAAATTACAAGGGTAATGCTATGACAAAATCAACCACTGAACCGTCATTCTTCTAAGTCCAATACTAAGACTTTATATGGGCACACAAGGTCCAAAAAATGTTTAAAAACCTCAGAGGAAAAGAGCCAAGATAAAAATTAAGACCAACAAAAATCCTTGAATCCCTTTGTATTTTTATGTGTCCTTTATAGGAAATTTCTTTTGTAAAGTTTTGAAGCTTATGACAGGTAAAGGATAAGGATGTTTTAACATCACAGGACTTTGGTAATGGCAGTTGTCCCTATTCATTACTTTATTTTGGTAACCCAGTAACTCCTTAGTTGTCTTTTAGAAAGTTTGAATCATTCTAAACTGAAAAGACCAAGGTACTTTATCACATAGTTTATTTGGAGGGTAGAGATCATATTAAAGCATTACATTCATAAGGTGTGTTGGGTAAAGCGACTAACATGAGAAGGGAATTTAGAGTATTACAGTGAACTACTGAGCATAGTGTGAATCTTTGACATACCTGTATTTTGGTTGATCTTAGCTTCCAGGTGGGAGGAAGGCTTCCATGAAGAGATGGAATTCCCAAAAAAACCCCCCACATATGAAGACGCATATCTGTAGAACTGGGTCTAAAAACCTGACAACAATTCTTTGTGAACAAGAAATAATGATGCCAGAATGGAAATTTTTTTTAAAAAAAATTTATTTTTTGCAAAAACTAATAACCCCTCACTTGAATAATGACTCATTTCATAAAAAATGAGTGTATATTGCTAGCTATTGCATGTAAATGATTAGCTATAACTGCATTGTTTTTTTTTACAGAGGCAATTGCTAATCTGAAATCTTTATGTATAAATGTGTAATCACCCTGGAAAAACATGAGACTTTAGGCTAATTTTAGAAAAATGAGATCATATCTTTTTATATGGATATTCTCACAGACTCAAGAAACTATGAGTTCTAAGATAGGTGAGTTATACTTATGTGGAGCAGAAATAACAAGACTGATACATAATAAGATTTGGAAAGGAAGAAGTTTATGTTTGATATCATAGTAAAGGAGAGCAGAGACATGGTCAAAACAGAAGGCAAGTGAAATGATTAACTACATGTGCAAGTAAAAGCTGTCTTCATTTGCACCAGGAAAAAGGATGCTGTGCTAGCCAAGGCACTGCATGAATCAAGATGCTTCCAGGATGTCATACAGGAATTCTCACTATGGTTATGCTCATGTGAAGCTCTGGCCATGGCTGCAACTGAAGATTGTGCACGGTGACATGCCAAAACAAGAGGCTAAATGGTAATATTTTCCACAGAAACTCAGAAAAGGAACATTGTACAGAATGTTATGTGGTCTGTTTTAATAATGACAGCTAGACAATGGAGCTGACAGCTACACATCCCTGAGAAAATGTCAAAGACAGAGGCTAAAATTTGGGTTTGCACAGAATCAACTGGAGGTCGAGTAAAATCTATAGTTCTGTGAGATTTGGTTGACCTGCTACCAGAATTTGGTTTGATGGAGGAGATCACTGCAGAGCAGAAGATGATGAGGGGAAAGAGACAATACGGATATCAAAGAAAGAGGGAAAAGGGAAATAGCACAAAGGACTTTAAGGAAAAACGAGAGTGGAAGGGCAGCTAAATAGGAAAGAAGCATAAAAGCCAAGAAAGAACAGGAGGTAGGAAAAAAGCACTGCTGATGTTAACAACAACATTGGTAGGTCAAGAAGGGAGAAGAGGTAAATGTGCTTCTGAGCTTTGGTTTTTAAGAGACTTTTGGTAGCAAAAATTTGAGAAACCAGCAGACTTGGAATATGTAGGATTGAAGAAGAACTCCGGACACTGGCATTGAGATGAAAGCTGAAAAAGTAAAAGATGGAGGTTAAAGCTGATGAGCTATATTGAGTTAAAGGTCATGTTTTTAAAATGTGACAGAGTAATGGACTAGTGCTACGTGATAAGGAAAAGTGGAGGGAAAGCCAAGGCTTAAGGGGAAGAATATAAGACTGTTGGGAAATACTGATATTGTATGCATCTGCTGCTTAATTGGAAGTTATATTGCCCTGTTGGGAAATGAATGCTAAATAAACCATAAAAAGCTTTTTTTTTTTTTTTTTTAATAGAGGGATTAATTCTATATAAGAAAAAGATAATAGTTTTATTATCCAGCTGCTTACCAGTAGCATAAAGCTGGTTCCCATTATTTTTCATGTTCTCTTTTACCATTTTCCCCCTCTTCCTAAAGTGTTACCATATGTTATACACCTTATTTTCCTAAAAGGCTTATGACTGGAAATCCAGTGGCATATGTGCAATGTTAAAAGCTGATGCCATCCTCTGCCTAACATGGAAATATATAGCTAGACTCTGCTCTCAGTAGGAGATGCAAACTTGACTTTGGCTACTTAGCATCTCTGAAAATCAAGTCACTCTTTCAGGTATCTGAATGTTGATTTAATTTTCTAACTGTGGATTTTCCAGTAGCATTTTTAAACAGGTTGAAGAGTGACTTACAAAAAAAGCTTTTAGGAAACTAAAGAAAAATTAGATGAAATTTTCCTACCCTAACCATTCAAGTGTCTGAGATACCACATAAGCAATTAAGTTTTGTATATAGTTGGATGGAGCTGTCAATAAACTTAGCATCTAGATACATATTTTCTGCACATTTTGGTGTTCTGGTAAGGATCCAAGGATTCCAAGCTAGAGCTGAGTTCAGTGGCTGTGAATGCTTTCTTACAGAAGCAGAGTCAAAGGGGAAAGAGTGGTGGCAGTGCTGCTGTTATTCATTCTGCTGCAGATAAAAACACTAGGAGAGAGCTGTAGGCTCTGGCCTTGGCTTCCTGAATTTTTTAAGGCAGTTTACTTTAGACAGGAACTGGACAAAGCCCAGAAATGATCCAGAACACTGGGATTCCCTGTTCCCAGCAGTACACTCTAAACACCATGCTCGCTCTTGTTTACTCTTCTGGTCCCATGACTCTGTTAGTCCTGGATACTCTTGGCCACATGTGACAGAAACAGTTGATGATTGCTTTCCCCATTTAAATATTACATAGTTTTGCTACTTCACAGATGTTGTCTATTTGTCAATTTGCTGGAAACCTTTAAAACAATCTTGGTCACTTCCCACCTTCTCTTTTCAAAGTCTAAAGTTGAGCTACTAAATTTGCACGCTTTATGCAGCAGGATATGTGTAAGATTAAGAGCCTAATAGCTTTCAACCCATTCCAGGGGAAGAGATGTTGAGCAGCTTTGGAAATCAGGAAACATCAGGAGTCTCAAAGTTGACATTGGAGTTAGATATAGCTTATGCATTATTCAACTCATTGCTCCTGACTTTGCTTTTCCTTCCCCTGCTCTAGCCAGATGTGAGGTCCAAGTGTGCACAAAGCACAAGCAATTAAGAAAAACTAGGAGTTCCTCTTCCGTTCCTCATTGGAAAGCTTCAAAATGAAAATTCAGGTGTTGCTCCCACATGTAGACTCAGGAGCTTCAAACCTGAATCTGTTCAGCTAGACAGGATCTATTTGATTCTGATCTGTTTTTCACCTATCAGATGCAAGAATCGTCTAGGGAGTTTGTTCATAGACTTGTTTTGCTAGCAAATAATTCTTCTCTGTCTCTGTTGTTTATATTCCTATGTGGCCTGTTTTGTCAGAAAATAAACAACATTTGCCAAATGTAGTTCCTGGAATTTCATAATTTTGCTCTGATTTGTTTCCTCTCAAGCATTTTAAGCATTTTTTTCAATTTAAAAAACAAAAAGCAAAGAGATGAACTAGGTTTAAAATGGTTTGTTAACATGGACATCTATGTATTTTGGGGGCATCATGAAACTGAAACAACATGAGATTAGGTGGGGTCAGTTGCATTATTGACCACTATATTTAGACAAAAGTGAAGGAAGGGTCTCTTGTCTGCATTGTGTGGATTTCACCTGCTGAATCCATTACCACAGGAAATAGTTCCAGTAAAATTTTATGGCTAAACTATAAAAAGGATGTCTATGTGTATTGTCTAAAAATAATATCTGTTGTGACAAATGTTAAAGAGTACCTCAGTAGACTGATCTCCTTAAAAAACATTGCAAATAACTTTTTGCAGCCCAGGAGGAATGTAGTTTTGTTTTGCTTGCTGGCTTTTACACTGAAGGACTGGCCAGGCTTGGGGGAGGTACTCAGAATCACAGGAAAGCTGAGAGGAAAGGCCCCTTGGTGATTATCCAGTCCAACACCCTACTTACTCAGAGCTGGCTGCCCCACACTGTATCCAGCTGTGTTTTGAACATTTCTGAGAATAGAGTCACCACAACCTGTCTGGGCAACCTATAGCAGAGTTTGACCACCCTCACCGTAAAAAAGATGTTTCTTATTTTAAGTGGAATTTCCTGTGTTTCCATTTGTGCCCATTGTTTCTTGTCCTGTCACTAGATAGGAGGGCCTGGCTCCAGCTTCTTTACTTGCCCATCAGGTATCCATACACATCGATAAGGTACTGCTGTGCAGGCTTCTTGACACCTTGGCTTGATTTTCTGCTCATGGAAATGACAACTCTGGAGCACAGAGGAAGTGATTCTTGAAATTATTAACTGGTCTGCTGGACACCTCTTTAGGGCTGAATCCTATGTGATTCTTCCAAGCAGATCCCTGAAAAGGCTAAAATTTGCTCTCCTGAATTCCAATGATCATTCTGCTTTTTCACTTGTAGTATCCTTTCAGGATACTGAATTCTGTTATGTCATGATCACTGCAGCCAAGGCTGCCCCAACCTTGGCATTCTTTCTTGTTAATGTGAAGTCCAGCAGAATAGTTCCCCTCATCATCTCCTCAATCACTTGTTTAGAAACTTGTCATCAGGGTACTTCAGACTACCTGGATTGCTTGTGTTCCCTGTGCGGTCCTTGCAGCAGCCGCCCCCTTACAGTACCTGTAAGTGTAAGACTGTTTTCAGTTGTCTGAAGAAGGCCTTATCTACTTCTTTCTTCCTGATCAGGTTGTAGTAGATGCACACCATGACCTCACAACCCTCACTCGTCCCCTAGTCCTAACCCATGAGCTGTCAGCAGGCTCATCATCCAGCCCTAGGCAGATTTCCGTGCATTTCTCCTGCTCTCATGTGAAGGGCAACTCTGCCCCCCACTCACCCCCATCACAGCCTGTCCTTCCTGAAGCCCCTCTATCAATCCTGTGCAGCACTCCAGCCAAATGAGCTACACCACTACATCTTCCTCATGAGACTGCAGCCCCATGATTGTACTCAGATCTCAAATTCCACCTATTTGTTCCCCTTGCTGTATGCAGTCGTGTACAGGGGCTTCAGAGAAGCACCCAACAGTACTGATTTTGCAGAAAAAGTGTAACAGCTTCCTCAGCTCTGTCAGCACTTCTTTGTCTGTCTGTTCATGCTTGGGGTAGACCCCTATTGCACATATTTTGTTGATCATGAAGTGTCTGCTGACCATATTGGCTGACACCGTTTGCTTGCCAGCCCTGCCCACCATTTCGTCACTTGATTGTGGGTTGTCATTTTCATCCCCTGTTATTCCTAGTTTAAATGTTCCTCATCAGTTTGGCCAGGTTGTTGGCAAAAACTCTTTGCTCCTCTTGGACAGGTGGATCCTGTCTATTCCTAGCAGGCTTCAGACTTCAAAGAGAGATCTGTGGTCATAAAAATGGTATCCCTGCTGCCAATACTAGCTGTGCAACAAGTTGTTGTTCCACAAGGTCTGTTTATTGCTCCTAAAGTATTTCCTTCTCAATGTATCAAGGAGACTTTGTAGACCACTGTCATGATTCTTGGGCTTTTTAGAAAGATAAAATTACTTTTCCAGGAAAACAACACTATACCAGCTGCTGTTTGAAAGATCCAAACTGCAATTTATGAGGCAAATATAGATCATGTTACTTGAAAGAAACCGTACTGCTATACTGCTTCAGGCCCCAATGCTGGTGGCTTCTGCCAGGCAGGGACCATGAGGACAGCACAGACAGAAGTTACTGAACCACAACCATTTATTAATGCAGTACATCAACTTTTTCTCCTTTATGCTTCTTGATTTTCCAAAACCAGATTATCTGTTTTCTGTAAAAAGGAAGATACACAAAGTTCTTGTTGTTCTAAAGGGTTTCACTATGGGACACAACTCAATGACCTTCTTCATGACCTTTGGCTAGTTTTCTAAAAGGTTTTGGATAGTGTGGTGGGTTAACACTAGCTGGATGCAGGGTGCCCACCAAACTGCTCTACTACTGCCTTTTCCAGCTGGACAGAGGAAAAAAAATAAGATGGAAAACAACCTCTATGTTGAGATAAGGCAGTTTACTAAAGGAAAAGTAAAAGTTTGCACTTTCAAAAGTAAAGAGAAATAAAAGGTTTATTCTCTGCAGCAAGTGGTGTTTGGCCACTTCCTGGGAAGCAGGCCTTCAGTATGACTGGTGGTTGCTTGGGAAGGCAAACATTATAAAAAGCTAATGTCCTCATTTTCTCCTACTTTCCTTAGCTTTTATATGAGTTTATGTCATATGGTATGGGATATCTCTTTGGTTAATTTGGGTCAGCTGGTCTCGTTGTGTCTCCTCCCAGGATCTTGCCCACCCTCAGCTTTTTGATGGGGGGGAGATATGTTGAGAGGCAGTGCTGATGCTGTGCCAGTGCTGGTCATCAGTAGCCAAAATGCTGGTTTGTTATCAACACCTTTCTAGCTACCAATGCAAAGCACAGCACTGTGAGGGCTGCTGTGGGGAAAATGAGCTCCATCTCAGCCAGAACCAACACAGACAAGAAAGGAATAAATTATATGAGCAGAACTAGTAAAGCTTGTGACCCTTCTTCCCTTCCTCCCTCCCTTCCACTGACTTCTGCTGAGATCACGTTAAATCTTCCCACCATACTTTGAGTTCTTTCTTCTGCATCTCACTACTCCATTGGTCCCTGCTATATCCCATGACCCTTCCACAATACATACAACTTCCTCCTTTGTCTGCTTTCCTCTGCTTCAGGGCTTCCCCCTGGACATTTGATGGACATAAGATGATGAAAGCAGGAGTAGTCCATGAAAATCCTTTGTTGGAATTTCACATTCCCCCACCATTTGGGTAACAGTCCATAGAATTTATGAATGTTCTTTGCACCTGAAGGCCTACAGATTTCAGGAAAAGGGCTGCTCTGTTGCTTCTAAGCATCTCAGATGTCTAACTCTACTTGAACCCCTGCCCTTTGCACTCTAAAATGCATCTGTAGCACATGCTCCACTTTGTGTGCTTTCTGGAATCTATAGGAATAGTGTCTTTGGAATGAGTTTCTAAAAGCATAATACCTGTAAGTTGGTTTGGCCACCAACTAATTTTTCATGTTGAAATTTTGGGAAGACAGGAAGGTAATATGACTGTTTTTCTGCTATACCTCTGTGTGATCCGAGTCTTTGTACAGCTGAAAACAATGACTCTGAGATTCCTCGAAAAGGGTCAGTGCAGGACACAGAGGAAAGGGAAAGATGAAAAGAAACTACAGCCAAAGACATTATTGTATTCAAAGAGTCTTAATAGGCAGGGTAGATGAAGCCTTAGAAATTACTTTCATTGACTTTATCCCTAAAAAATAGGCTTTTCAGGACTTCCTTAGTATAAATTCACTCTACCTTTTTAAATTTTTGATAAGCAGCAAAAAGCAGTTATGTTTTAAAGCCACTTTTAATGTGTGGGATTTTTTAGCCAATGTAGCCTGTCAGAAAGCTTTTGCACTGAACATTTTAATCTTTGAACATAAGGGGACTCTTTGTTAACAATGCTTGGTTTATTTGAACATAAAGTTGTACAAAAATTTGACATGAAAATGACCCTACAAATCCCTCTTTAGTAGTAAACCTTTTATGTTGTTTCTAGTGTGTATTTTTTTGAAAGTTCCCACTTTCCCTTTCCTACACTGTCCTGTGTGCTCAAAACACAGTCTTCTGTTGATTTCTGCTGTCAGGCCTGGTGGTAATCTTCACAATTATGTGCAGAAGAGAGACTTTTTCTCTGTTATGAAAATTTTCACTTTTTGCTCTTTTGTATGAAGTCCAGGTATTATTTACAATGTGGCGTTCTTCCAAAGGCAGCTTTGGGAAAGCAATGCATTTTCTGTTAACCCTCAACCCACTTGCCTGGGACCTTCCTTACTTGGAAAAATATTTAAAGCACAAATAAGGGTAAATTTATCATTGGTAACAACGAACTTGTATTCTCTGAGAGCATGAAACCACGGAGGGATAGTTGAACAAGAGACAGAATCCTCATCCTGCAGTAATTGTGTGTGGGTTTGACCACTTCTTCTCAGGCCTTTTTTTGTTTTACAAAAACAATGTCCTGCCCCAAATAAGTGCTTGCATGAGCCAAATGCTTTGTAAAAGGTTAAATACCACAGAGTAAGAAAATAATTGACTACAATAATTTTGAATAAGAGTCTAGGTATCATATTGATGTAAATCCAGGCTGTGGTAATCTATTAAAAATTATGTTAACATAAATATAAAATTGCTTTTCGGACTCATTCCCAGACCAGAGGAATGCTTAGCCTGTGATTTAGGCAGTTATGGAGCAGATGTCAAGACTGAATACAGCTAGAGGAATCACCTAGGCTTGACTTTGTATTTTCTGGCACTCTGAGGCAAGGCAGAGCCAGAGTTAGTCCAAGACAACAACAGCAGATTCATTCAACAGGAACAAAACACTGGAAGGTGTCTCTTTGGATCAGTTTAAGTGCTTAAATAGATGTGTTAGACTATCCTGGGCACTTTGATCATCCTTCCTGGTCTCTGCCCAGAAGGTTTTCTGCAGGATGTATGTCCCCTATGCTAGTCTCATCAGGATGCCTCAGATAAGCCTAGCATGTCAACAATGGCATTTACTACCTGTGGTGCAGCAATTGAGTCGCTCACTTAATGGCATGACATCCAGCTGAAGGTGTTATCAGACAGAATTCATTTCTTAAATTGCCTAAGCCTCATTTAAAACTACCTAGATTTTCTGACTGTCCTAGAGATTATTCAGTGGTGCTGGTGGCTTATATAATGAAAGAGAACATAGACTTAAATTATTACTGATTAACTTGACGCAATTTTCACCTCAAAAATTTCAATTTTTTGTCTTGAAAGAAAAGAGCTTTCTAGTCAATTTCTGACTGCTAACATGAACAGCTTGATTCCCATACAGATGTTTACATCCTTCTAAATGTAAGCATAAATAGAGTCAAGAAGGCAATCTTTTCAGCTTGTTTTTTTAGGCTAAGCAAAATGGATCTTTTCATAGATGATGCCTTCAACTTTTAGAGCATCCCAGAAGCCTCTTCTGAATCATGTCTGACCTCTAGTATCTCGAGCACGACTGGCTGCAGTCATGCAGTTTTACCAACTCCTTGCAGCCTAGTGTTAAGAAACTCCTAATCTAGAGTGTATTAACCCTTTTTCATATCTTAAAACAGTATTCAGAGCCAGGGTTTTCTTTTCAGTCTTTTCTAGTCCTATGGGTTCAAGCAGTGCACATTATTGACAGGGTAGGAACTGTGTGAGTTCTTTCCAAAGACTGTAGAAGGAGTATGTGGAGACATAAATAATCTGTACTCAGAAAGCCTTTCCTAACCAATTTTACATGCATTAAATGAAACTGTCTGGAAGCTTAACACAGTGAAGTCAGTGACATTCAAAAGATATTCCTTTCTAGAATTATAATCTTTAGTGTGGCAATAAATGCAATTATGTTCTTCCTCAAAGCTCCTTTTAATGGGCAGCCTGTGCAACTCCAGGAAGTAGTTTAATCCATTTAATATCTCACAGTTACATTCAAATTTAATATATTTATATACTACATATTATTTTAATATATATAATATTGAAATTATGTAACATTTATGGATTTTTTTTTTTTTAGGCTATCATAGCAGCATTCTGGGAAATATATTTGATCCACCTACCTCATTGGAAAAGCAACAGTGATGGCACTTGTATATTTAGATTTGACATGGTTCAGCAACAGTGTATACTCAATGGCTGGCCACAGTGCTTAATATAGTCCTGTAGTGACCACAACTCTGGACTTTGCTATGAATTTTTGACAAAAATTTGGCTTCAGTTTGTACTGACCTTCAAGTGGCTTTTTGGCACAGATATAAACATTGTTTATTCAGAAACAGATCTCTAGCTTGAAAGGGAAGTCTCAGCTATTTTTATAATTGTTAAACTTCTCTTTGTAAACAAATATTGATATTTTGTCTTGAGTTGCTGAAATGCCAATGTTGCTTCTTGTACAGAATGCTCACAACACCTACCTGTGGGATTTATAGGCATTATTTTCTGACATATGAACTTGAGTGGATAATGCCACTGCAAAATGTCCTATTCTATAATCTTGCTAAGACCCAAACTGAAAGACTTTATTGACCTTTAAATGTATAACAGATTAAAAAATCTGGCAGTGACCATGAAACTGATAAAGTATCATAAAATGTCATCTTGTGCCATAAAAAATGTGTCAGAGAGCAGATAAAAGGCTATTTAAAGTTGTGTAGTGTAAGAAATTTTCATGAACTTGTAAATGTTATGTATATGCCTTTTGGTGAACTAGGTAGAACAAGGGAATAAATTTAACCAAAATGTAAATGGAGAGATAAAGTAATAAATATTCCTGCTTTTTCCCCCCCCTCCCACCCTCAAGGAGGTGCTATGTTCTCTACTGTTTCTAATATTTCCTTGCTTTGTATGTGAACTGTGAGTTTGCACCTGGGGAAGTCAGTCTTACCCAAGACTCCTCACGTGACCCCAAGAGCTCTGAGTGCAGACTTGCTGTGGCAGTATTCATCTGATCTAAGAAAAATGCTTCCATATTTGAAACTTTGCTGCCAAACCACAAGGGTTCTGTGCACTTCATGCCATCTTGCCCATACAACATCCCATCAAATTCATCCTAGGAGGTCTTAACTTGCCTCAAGTTACTTCATTTGAAATAACACAATTTTTTCCTGAGAAACACTATTTTTTCTTTCATTTTAGAATAACTTCTGATTACTTGTAACCATTTCCTTTTTTTTTTTCTTTTTTTTTTCCTGGTCTTGCTTGTAAGTGCGCTTCCTTTATTGTCTGTAAAGCTTGTTACTGAGAAGCAGTGAAGATTCCTGAGAATACTAACTGAACATTTAAAACATTGGTTCCTGGAGAAAGTCATGCTAGAATTTGCTAAATGTTAAGAATCACTACTTTAATAGCAGTGCACTCTTATGAGACTTGAAAATTTTGCTGACTAAGGAAATGCATTTACATCTCATCATGTGATATCCAGAGACATGCAATATCTGTGGTTTGAAGACTATGTTCCCTGACTGCCTTCAATTTTAACCCACAGACATCAAGCATTCAAGCTGCAGCCTGTATATGGCCGAACTTAACAAAATGTTTTGTTCTCTCCCTCTTACAAAGACTTTGCAGAGTCTGTGTGTTTGTGTACTTTTTTTTAGTTGAAAAAATGCCTTCTGAGACCACAGAGTTACAAAATATACATAAATTAAACCTCTAAAAAATGCAGTAGTTTTCTTCAACCGGAGATAGTGATTTGATGAACTCAGACTGCTATCAACTTTCAAGCTGTACAACGAGGCTACAAGTTTTTTACTGCAAAACCAGTTTCAGCACTAGATATAGAGAGGAGAACATAGAAGAAAAATCTGTAAGTTTAGTGGTTGACAATACTCCAGGGAACAAAAATAGCACAGAGGGGAAAAGGGCAAAAAACAGAGAAAAGAACAAAATAAGGATGAGAGGAGAGGGAGACGGGCACACTCTAGGCAAACTGCTTGTAATCAAGCGTATCCTGTCCCCTATTGTCAGGTGATGACTGTGAAACTGCTCTAGTGCAAATCATAAATAGCTGCCATCTAAGTCATACAAAGTCTGCTTTTACTCTGTCCAAACACCTCAGTTACATCTGTGGAGTATTTACTTCAAGCCAAGACAAGCCAATAGGTCAGAATTTATGTTCCAGCTCATGGAATGTAGCTCTTTCCCTGAGTAGTTTTGATACAGTCATGTGGTAAGAACTGTGGAAGGATGTCTTTGGATTGGTTCAAAATGTACAGCTTCTCTCTTGGCAAGTCCTTGGATAATGCAAAAATTTCCATCTGCTATATCCAGGCTATAATGTACTTATATTTGCTTCAAATATAGAAAGATAATAAGTGCAAATAGTACATTTGCCCACAGGAAGAAGTAGCATGTGTTTTCACATCTTCAAATTAATTTAAATCACTTCTCTCTCGATCAGAATAAACAGCCAGTGATATAAACCTGACTGTTGTACCTTTACTGGTACAACACAAAATCACTATGTAACTATGAAGAACTGGAGTAGTTCTGGGAATGCTTTTCAGACTTCCCATTATGGACATACCATTTTCCAGTGGTATATAGTTCTAGCAGATATAGTCTGAACACTCTTTATGGAATGATAGAGGAAGTAGAAATGATAATTTCCTAAAAATGAAAGAGAATTAATACACAGAGGAAAATTAAAAGGTATACCTGTTATTGGCAGCAGATATGCAAGGCTATACATCAGAGTTTACTGAAGAGAAAGTAACCCCAGATTGTCTAGATTAAACTGACATAAATATACCCTATATAAATGTTAGGCTAAATGATGTAGTTTTCAGGTCTTGAAATTTCTTCTGCAATTTCTGTCTTCCTTCAACAACCTGAAATTCATTTTCATTAGAAGGCAATAATTACACATTGTACTGCCATTCTGCATTAATACTTTATGAATAAAATGAGGTAGCCACCTTAATTTTATTTCTCCCTTTCCCCCAGAAGTCAGAAGCAAAGTAAAACAAGACAAAGTAAACCAAGAAAAAAAGAAGCAAAAGAAGCCTTTAAATGAACACACATTTCACGCAAAACTGATTTTTCCCTTCAGAATTTTCAAACTCTGTCAAAAAATGTTTTTCCCTGCTATTAAAATAATAGTTTTTAAAGCCAATCAATGCAGGTGATAAAACTATCAGAGTCAAAGGCTGACTAAACAAACTTATCCAGGCTAATGATGCAAAGATAAAGCTATCAACATCGACAAACGATAGCATCAAGATGAAGAAGCAATCACTGCATGCAAGCTGAAATTCTCACTAAACATGAAAAAGTGTGTAAATGAAGCATAATAATTGCAGTGTGAATTACAGTGGACCCAGATGCTACAAATGCATCTAGGTGGGTGGTAGTTGTTGTCAAAAATACTATTGTGTACTATTATTCCCAATGTTTAAAATTGCTTGTCCGGCAGATTTTCAGCTTTTAAGGCCTCAGCTGGTGCTGAATATGACATCATGGTTCTGCATTTTCTTCCATATGAAGATCCTCTTGATATTGGTAATACCCCAACTCTCTCCCCGCTCCCCCAACACTGCTTCCTCAGCTGAGGAAGTGCCATCTTACACAACTAAACTTTTAACACTGGGTTTATACCTGGAAAACCAGCATCTTTCCAGGTTTGGAAGGAACAAAGTACAGGCACACTGGTGTGTGATCACCACATTTTGACTCTGAAGTTTGTATGTCATATTTAATTGCTTAAAAGACTATTGACTAAGTATGAGATATTACTATACTCTCCTTTATCAGACTATTTTTCTCAGCATTTAATTCTCTTTTAGATTTATCACCACAGCTATAACATACCTAGAGATACAGGATGCCAGCACCATACTGGTTTTCAGGCTTCTGAGGGGACTGCAGCCATAACTCTTAGGCTTTTGTGCAAAGGTGCATTTATAATTTTGGAAAGTTTTGAAGGCTCAGCCTCTAGGATTAAAATCCCCCTAGGAAATAGAAATTCTTCTTCCATATGGAAATAATTTCAGCTTGCCCACCTCCTCCTTTACTGCACTAGCTTAATTCACTCAGTTACAGAAAGCTGCCAAGTCCAGTTATGAATCCTAGTCTGTACATGTACTTCTTTCCAAAGATCAGCAGAAGACAAACCACACAGTGGGCCATGAAATTTGTTAAAAGGTGTCTTAATGCATGAGCTAACATGGGACATATTCCATCCCACACATGTTTCCAGTCTCGGTATCTTTTATAAAATGCGGAATTAGTATTATTCTCATTAGCTGCTAACTTCTCCCTTAACACAGCTAGTCACAAGAAAAAGGATTTAATTTTCAAAAGACAAATTTAAAATTAGCTGTCATCCCCTTATTTTCTAATGTCTCTTGTGCACCAGACACCAAGTTCCTGTCTGCTGGGTTTTAAAGTCCTTGTAGGAATGCCTAGTTTTATAACCAATAGTGTAGAAGTGTTATTTAAAGGAAAGGATGATAAAGGAATGACTAGGATACCAGTAAGATGAGGATAGCCCAAAGAGATGGGGCAATCTCAATGACAGATAAAGAGTCAGGAGTGGAAGAAATGAAAATGGTTATCTTGATGCACCAGAGAGGTTGGGAAAGAATAACTAAAGAGGAAAAGGAAATGAAGCCAAAGTAGGAAAGACTGGGTTGATGTCTAGATCCAGTAGCTGTTATTTGCTGTGTTTTTTTCAGTAGCTGGTTTGGTTTGGTTTTTTTTTATATGAGACCTTTGATTTTACATTCAATGGGGATGTAAGTTTGCCTTTCATCTCAGATATGAGAAAAATACTGACTTTTAGCTGAGAAGAAGTTAATGAAGAGTTTTAAAGGGAAGACTGAAGTAGCACACAAAAGAGTAAGACTTTAGTAAGTGCCCTGTGAATCACATCAGACTTGTTGACAATGACTGACTTATTATGCAGTTGCTAAAAGAAATGTAGCTTTGTGCATCAGACAAAGGAAGACACAGATATGGTGTGATTTTGGAACACATGAATGATTTTTCAGACAACAGGGAGGTTCTAGAAGAAATGAAACAGAATCCACAAGGGACTGCTGGAGAAGGGAATGCTGCAGTAAAGAGGAAGAAGTAATAAGAACCAGAATAAGTTCAAGCAGAATAAGCTCAAGAAAGGCATAGACATGGACAAGCACACGCAGAAAGACATGAGGAGAGGAAACAGGGACAGAGCATAAAAATGTCACTGAAACTGTAAAATGACCAGGACTAGAAGGTTGCTATTTATTGACAGGAAACAGAGGGAGTCCCCACTGTCTCCCCTTCTATTCTATTTTCTGTCTTTTTCTTCTCTCCGGTGTTTGGAGACACCCCACTAGACTGAAGGTTAACCATATTAAACAAAGAGAAACAATGATGGGTGGTAGAGACTCCACAGTCTATTCTATTCAAACAGAATACTGTGACCTGGCCACTCCCAGGGTTATTGAAAAGGATCAGACCATGGTTTTCAGAAGGAAACCCACCAATGGGAGCCAAGAAAGACACTTTGCAAACTTGGCCAGGGTTACAGCCTTCAGGGACACGTAGCTTGTTGTGGAGTGTAGGGAATAGAGAATTGTGGGATTATAATTGTGGGTATAACTTGCTACTAGACCTTTAAACAGGACTGTGGGAAAGTGTAAAATTTACTCAGGGATCTTTAGGGGATGGTCTAAAGGAAAAGGGAATGATCAGAATGGCTCCAGGAGGAACAAGTGTCTGTCCTATGTTTTACTTTAATCCTGCTTCTAACTGTATTCCTTGTGGATGTGCTTTCTAATCTGAGAAATATCCTGTATGTGACATAACACCTCTAATATCAGGTTGGATTGGGTGATGGATCAGATGAGAGGTCTGAGTACCAGCAGCTGGAGACAGAAGAGCACCACAGGTCTGAGTGGGCCATAGATTTTGGAGTCAGCTACTACTGACTACTAGTCCCATATTGCATTTACACATTTTTCACTCCTGCAAGCCGTAATGTCTGACAGGCAGGGTGGGAGACCTGAACACCAGCAGTGGAGGGGAACCACCCACCCAGGAGCCCATGGGTGTGTGGGCAAGCTGCAGGCTCCAGGAGCAGCTCCCGGATCCTGAGAGCCCTGGGCCAGCTGCTGGTGTGACCCACACTCTCTGTGTCTGGGACTCACCAGCGGACCTCCAGCTGCCGAAGAGGTGGAGTGGACTGGCGCCATCTGCACTGCTCATGTTTATGGGAGTGCTGCTGGGGTTTCTGCGGGTGCTGGCAAAGGCACTGCATGCTCACTGTGCTGGGCTGTGTGTGTGTGTGTGTGTGCACAGACACGTGCATCCAGCAGGAGCTCAGCCACCCTCCTCTCTGCCCCTGGGAACATGATAATGCAGACTTGTTCCTGGGGCTGACACACATAGGAAACACCTACATGAGATTCAAATTCTCACTAGATTCAAATACTTTTTCTTTCTATCTATCTATCTATCTATCTATCTATCTATCTATCTATCTATCTATCTATCTATCTATCTATCTATCT
>JAWWMP010000116.1:63746338-63805434 GCA_035047865.1 Dendrocincla tyrannina
AGTCAAGGTGAGACAACCATACAGCTATAGATACCATATTGCTGGGATGAAAGGGAATATGTCTTGTGAGGTGTTCAGCCTCTGAGAGAGGAGCTTTAGCTCGGTCACCAGGAGTCTTCTGTGTTGTGACTAGACAGGCTCAACTATTGTACCTTTCTACTTTTACCAAGGAGCAAAAATGTCAAGCACATTCAAATTGTGGTTTTTGGTTGTTATTTTTTTAAAACAAAACCAAAATGGATTAGGAATTGAAAATTTCTTATTTCTATAACATAACAGCATTTTGAAAGCATTGAAATGCTTATGGAAACATAAAAAGAACAGTATTATGTTAGGATGAAAAAAGTAAGCAATGGGTTTATTCTGTCTAGTACTACTATCCTCATGAAAAGAACAAAATTTAAGCATTTTAGACAGTGAAAAGCATTGAATAGAAACAATGTATGGGACAACAATACATAAAACTGCTCTCACTTTTTTCCAGAGACATGGTTGTCAGAGTTTGATTGATCCTGGTAACAGTCCAAATTCAGATTAGATAACAAAAAAAGTGTTTCCGAAAAACCAAAGTAGTCAAACCGCATTATCATGTCACAGTTTTGTCATAACATACTATAAACATGCATGTATTTTATATTCTGCTTGTACTCTGGGAAGAGGAGTCATGTCATTGTTGCATCTCTTCTCGTGGCAAGCTAATGGCTTCTAATACATTTTTAGCATATATATAATCTGTTTCTTCCAAACAACATTTTACAGGTTGCTTGGAAGAAACCTATTTCTCAAAGTCTAGGTGTTGACATTACGAAATTCAGCCAAAAGGTAATGGTCTATTAGTCTTCCTCAAAATCCAAGATAAATTAATAGAGTAAGTAATAAATGGTAAGTAAATAAGCAGACAAAAAGTCAGGTGATTCTAAATAAATCACAACTCATCTAAAGATAATTTAAGTTGTCCCAATAACATTTTTTTATTTGTGTTGTGAGCAAAATAGGAAATGAAACCATCCTTGATGGAAATATATTTGGCCACATGGTCCAACCCGTGTAATGCTGTTCTTATTTCCTTGCCTTTTTGAAGTAAATGCTCCTCAACATAAAAGTTTATCTTTCTCTGTCTGGAAGTCTATTCTATTAGTCATTCTGTAGCATACAAAAGCGATGAACATTCAGTGTGCATGCCACACTACAAAGAGACATAAGGCATTTATTATAAATAAATTCCAAATAATTAGTGTAGCAGATCATGAAATGTACATAGGAACAAAGATTGCCTGAGACGTATTGCAAACAGGAGGGGGTCCAGGACATTAATAGGCAATGTGCATTATAGATGTTCCCTCAGGGGTTTTCTACAGATGGTTCATATTTCTTGAGTAGAAATGTATGCTATATGAAAAGGAAAACTTCTTTTAAAATTTTGCCACTATGCCATTTGAGTTTTGATTCTTCTTATGCCTGTAGTCCTTGTGAAGTAGACAATTGGTTTATTATTGTTGCCACTACCACATTATGGAAAAGCTCTGTCTCTTAAAGCTCTACTTCCACCTAAGAGAAACATAATTTTGTTGCTGGGTCACAGAACCACCCACGTTCCAGAAAACATAAGGATAATGGCAAGTGGGACAACAGTTATAGAAATAAGCAAAAGAAATCAGTAATTGAATGTATGGAACCCTAAGCTTTACAAGTGATCTGACATGTCTCAACATGGGGCACTGCAGGGAAAATTAGAATATGTGTTTGGGACTCCTTTATATCATATACCAGAACAGCTGTATTATCAGAGGGTTTTTCATCATGCAAAGTTCATTGTTGCTAAAAGATTTGTACTATTTACTCTCTATGTGCAGTTAAGCTAATAGCAAACTGTTTCATCAAGTAAAGATCTTATGGAAGAGTTACTTATAAGAAAAAGAAAGTCAAGTCCAATTGAGGTTGACTGATTTTTTATTTTATTTTTTTTTTAATACTACATTGCAAAACCTGTGCCAAATTTCTGGCAACGTCCAAACTCCATTTCCTATTGTGAAGTCAGTTCTTCCTGCGAAACACACCATTTTCCAGATTAGTACTGCTCGCTTGCTGGTCCTTGCATTCTAACACTATTACTCAACCCATGTGGTGCAGATATGAAAAGAAATAAAGGTGAAACATTTATCAGGATGACTTTTCAAATTGGTCACTGACCAATTTACTAAATGAAATTAGCACACAAAATGTTGATAACCTTTACTGGACAGGAGAAAGGCAAAGTAAAGTTAAGAAGCATTAATAGACCATCCTTAGAAGTTTCTAGACCTCTTAAAGGCTGAGACAATACTACCACCATTAAATAACCAGTGAAATGTGAGCAGTAAGGTAGACTCATAAAAAACTCCATTGATGATACCATACCTCTACACATTCACAGAAGAACGCTTCAGAGAAAGAATAATTTAGCAACTTGAATTCATGTGGTTTTTTTGTTCAAAACTCACTCAAACCCTTTGAAAATGCATGAATATTTCTTATTAACTAATGACCATTCTACATGGTGTTCCAGGAATGAAGAGACTGCTTATGTCTTTAACCTGGCATTGTTCTTGTTAAGACACCATAAGAGAACAAGTTCCTTGTTAAGGCCCATAAACTAGTAGGTCAAATTTTCCCACTGACATTTGATTGTGGCCCCAATTCAAAGCCACTGAACTCAATGCAAAACCTCATGTTGACTTCACAGGCTTTGGATCAAGGCCACTGAGTGAAGTATATGAGGGACCTTCTAACTTGAAAGAATGATCTCCTCTTTAAACAACTCTCTTCCGGGGAAATATCACATATTTTCATTGACTATTCAGAGGTTTTGTTAAGTGCAGTTGGTAGGGGACTAATTAGTACCATGTACCAAGATTAAGATTTTTTTCTATCAAAATATATATGTCTGTGTACCCTGCAGGGAGTTTGGGTCCTAGGAAGCATCACACCTCTTGTTCATGTACTGAAAGAGGGTCACATATGTCTTATATGCAGAGTCAGGTTTAAAGCCTGTTATGCAGTTTGTCTGTGAAAGAAATACTTTATCTGATATGTTAACAATTAGTTAAACATATCGAAGCAGCAAGTAAAGTGCATTGAAAAGCAGAGGCAGAAAAATATAACTAAGCTATCTCCAAACTGCAAGCAGAGCAGACGACACAATTCCAACTGCATTGTGATTTGCTGCACAGTGCTGCTCCTGATAGCACTGATATTCTGTTTTTCTGGATGCATAAAAAATAAATGTTGGTTAAATCCTTCTGAAGATAAGTGCAGTCAAATTTTCATTTTAAATGGCAGGTTTATCAGAATTAGATTTGTTCTCTGAAGTCCTTATTTCAATTTCATATTTGGATATATTAAATACATTCCTGAAGAGGAAAATGAGACAACTTCTGAAGAGAAAGCATCCCAGTTGTGGTGGCACATCTGTCTTCATGACAGTGTTCATAATTCTTTAGGTGAACCAGCAATAATAAAATAGTAAGAAGATATGAAAGGAGCAGATGGGTCAGACAAAGAAGAAACTTAGTGTGATAGAGGAAGAATTTTTTTCTGAACCTTTTTCCTCACAATATTTATTCTTAAAACCTAAGGTAAGAGAGGAGTATAATGTTGTCTAGTCCCATTTGCTATATTTCAGTGTCCATTAAAATTCTACCCTGCAGAGTATATTTGTATTTAATCAAAGTGAAATGAAAATCTACCTCAAGAAATAGTTGTGACTAGCTGCAATCTTTTCAATGTGAATAAGTTGACACTACCATCAGATGAAACTCATATACAGACACATTATTTAAAGTTTGTTTATCCCTTTGAGCAACCAAGCTTAATATTAAAGAAAAAAAGGTGAACACTACTAACCTGCACAATTAAGACCTATAATAAACATAAAAGTAATAATATAAAACTAATTTATGTAATGGTCACTTTTGAGAAAATGAAGCAAAGCAGCAGAAACACCCTAAAATATACAAAGGAATTGTGTGTCTATCAGTTCATGTCTTCCAGAATAGTATATGAAGCATAGTATAAAAGAGTACAGATGTTGGAGGCCAGTTTCTTGGGAATTTCAGCTGTATCTGATTTGTAAAAGCTCAAGGTCTGCTATTAAAGTATTGTAATTTAAGAGCTTACCCAGGTGTCAGTGGTTGGATACGCATCACAGTTGCATCTTTTAGTGACATTTTCAAGCAATGGTGCACAGTTTTAGAAATTCTTTGCTGGAATAGAGCTTTTTATTTTTTTCAATGGTCCTACTGAAGTCCACTTTTATTTTAAAAACTGATGAAACTAACTTTTTAATGTAATTCCAAGATGCAGTCACCTAGGAAATTAATGCTCTGATGGTGTGATAGACTCCTTTGAGCTGTATCAGTTCCATTCGATTTACTTGAGCAGAGACAATAAAGAGTTTTAAATTAAATCAATATAAGTCATTTTATTTAGACAAGGATTCTTCACTGAGTAGTGTCTCTTCAGCACAGAAAAGCAGAGAGTTATTTTTTGCAAGACAGTAATTTTTCCCTTTGTTCCAAGTTAAGTGATAAACCAACAGCCTTGCCACCTCCTTCTTTTGCCAGCTTAATATTGGTCTACTAAAGGTGAGTTCCAGCACTTAAAGAGAAGTTTGTGAGAAAAACAATGTGTTGTTTTTTGTCATTTCAGTGGAGAAGATGGGTGTTCTGTCATCCCTCAGCATGAACAGTTATGACTTGACCGAACAGTATGTTATAAAGAATAAAAGAATGTCTGAGGGAAGACAGAAATATGCCATAAGTTGCTGTCAAAAACAACAACAAAAACAATAACAAAAAGCTCTGGGAGATGTGACATTATGTATTGGTTTGTTGTTTCACTTCTCTGAGGTTGCTCTTAGAACTTGACAGTGAGGAATTCTCCAGAGCTGATCTCATGCCATGAGAAGGGTGGGAAGAAAAAGAAATAGAGAAGAAAGCTGTGGGGAGTGCAGTTTTACTTCTGAGTATGTGAAAAAGAAGTATTTCTGAATATCATCATTTACATATAAGGATTACAGTTCCACAGTGTATAAATGGGGAAATTTTGGACAGGAGTCTTCATATTGTCATGTGTTTTCCATAGGGCAAGGATGTGTTCACTCATATTTTGACAGCCAAAACAGATTTTTTGCAAAAGGCCAGTTTGCAGAATTTTCCATTTTAATCGAGCTAGAGCCAAAACTAAAATCTATATCATGTCCTTGTTTCTTGAGAAATCTGATTTTGGGAGACTGGTGTAATCCTGAAACTCCCACATAAACCTGAAAGTCAGCATGAGATTAACAGTTTTCATCCCCAGTGTTCCCACAGATTGGTGGACTGCTTCATGCAAAACACAAGAAATAGGCACAGAATTAGAAAGAAGAAAAAAAATAAGGAACAAGGACAAGTACACCAAGAACTTCTGACACTGTACTGAGATGCTGCCCTCATTTAAATGTGTAAATGTGTAATGAAGGGCCTGTACATCCACTCTGATGGCAGGCCAAGACATATTGTTCTTCTTCATTGCATTCAACCTCAGCTTTGATGCTAATCCATAGCTATTGTGATATGTTTCATCATTTACTCCATAATAAGATTGCAACTCTGATTTGATAACCAGCTCCAGGTAAGCACAGATAGGAAAAAATTACTTTTATTCCTGTTAGAACATGGAGAGGATCATAGCTTTAATGAAGAGCTTAGGGATCATCTCCTTGTAGGAAGAACTCTGATTTCATATTAATTTTTGACATTAAACCCATAATGCCATTTGTTCAACAAAGCTTACATGATAAGCAGAAATACATATGTTTTCCCTAGTGTGCTTAACTCAGCTAGTTCAGTGAGGAGATTCCTGGACTATTCTGAATGTCTTGGATGTATTGCAGATCACTGAGACGCATGCTGAAAAGTGTGTTTGCTATAAAAAATGCATTCTCAATGGATATATATTTTTTTTTTTAAATGAGAGGGCAAGTTTATAAGAGCAAATGCTCATGGAGAGAAAGACAATGTCAAACAATTACTCTGAAAAGTGGTTTGATACCAGCTGCAGAAAAATGGTTTGATGTAAGGTGCAGATTAAAGACTCTACCTTAGTTTTTCACAATGTGATAGGATTTTTTTCTTCACTAATTGGAGACATTAAAACTTAATAAATAACAGAGATTTAAAAATGAGTAAGTAAATTGAATTCATAGAAACAACCTCATTATATAATTTTGTCCCAGAGGAGGAATGTGGGCCTGTGTTAATTATTCCTTGACCAATCCAAGAAACAAAAGAAACATCTCATCAAATATCTAATTATCTTGAAGTTTGGAACTTGTTTCTTATGTAGATAACTTTTAATGCAATAAATTTTTAGATAATATTTAGTGCAATAAACTGTATGATAAAAATGTTGACAAGATCAAGGTTTTTCGATTTAAGTGTGTGTGAATTTTAAAAATGAAGTGTGAAATTCCTTGAAGATGCTTTAACTTCTCTAGGCATGTAGGAGAACAATATGCAAAAGGGAGTCAAGAAGAAAAGATCTATTTCCATGTGAAATTAATGGGTATGGCAAGCTACTCATTAACTGCTCATCTCATGATGTCGTAGTGGCTAGTCTTCACTTCAGCATCAGAGTGGACTATCAGGAGAAATATACAGATAAGCATCTCTCTACTGATCAGACTCTTTAGGAGATGCACAGATGTACCAGCATCCTACACCAAAGGTTCTGGAATTACCCCTAAAAATGCTTAAGGAAGATAGATGACTGTCATGCTGCATAGACAGGAAGGGGATTGAAAGACAATTAGCAAGTATAAGCCAGAGAAAATGGTCCAGATCATCACTTCTGAATAGAACACACCAGAAACAGAGCCAAGTTCCTGCTGAGAAAGGTGTGTTGGTCTATTGTGACACAAACCCAGACAAAGACATGTCATAGAGAAGCTAGCTGTGATTCTTTTCAGCCTCACAAGTAAAAAATTTGGATTTACAATCAGAAAAGGATAATTTTATGAGTATGGAACCTCCAGTTCTCCGATGATATTACATGATGGCTTATTCATGCCTTGCTTTCCTGATATATTTCACTTGAACAAATTCTAACCAGGAGTGCAGAGAAGCCTCAGCCTATGAACTGGCATTAGATTGGTGGAAGAGAAATAAGGAAAGGGAAGTCTGGAGCATTTGTTTTTACATACCTGAAAGAAGTGGTTCTACATCTGACCACATTTGAGAGCTCTAGTACTTTACCATCAGTAACTAGAAACTACTTTGCTCTTATCAGTTAGACGTGCCAATGCCTGAAGTCCCTTTGCAGCACAGACAGTGCTAATAATACATGTAGCTGTGTCATATAGATAAAGTAGTCCAGGAGCTACATTTTAGTTCTTCTGAGGGCAGGAAGGACCACAGACTTGCCCTTCAGCTTTGTCCATACGTGTGCAAATTGCATCAGTAAAGATACATCTGTACATTTTATTTTCTGAAGAAGAACAAAAGATACATCTTCCCACTCAGCTTGGTTGCCAAATCATCATCAGTAATTGTATGGGGGACGCAGGCTCCTTCAACTCAGGTCTTGGCAAACAATGCAATTCTTTCGTTCATCTTTAACTGGACAACTGATGCAGAACATCTCCTATTATAAGTTCAGTCAAGTTTTACTCTACCAAACAGAAACAGTTCTTCTGGGTGGATGGGCCATTTCTTACAGACAAAGAGTGCATTGAGAGTAAATTTAGCACATCTAATTGGAGAAGTGAATCTCTCACAGGTTCAGAAGACTTTGGTCTCGGTAAATAAGCAGCTCTTCCCATGCCAGAACTAGCAGTATCACAACAAAGGGTTTCTTGTGCTTTGTACAAGCCAAATGCCATCAGTTTCAATATGATCACTACGCCTGTTTTTATCTAGAATAGATGAATAAAAGCTCTTTATATGAATTCCTTTTCCAGTTCTTGTAGCTGTGGTTTGTACTTATACACTAATTAGTCCTTTAGTAAACACTCTTTTAGAGCTATGCAATTCTTTTAGATGCACAGCATAATTAGTCTTTTAGAGTATGGGCAGGAACAAGAGGTGAAGTGATCCATTGGAAAGCAACGGATATGTGCCGAACAGTTCCTCTTGAAGGCTTCATTGGGAAGAACAGTCAGGCTCAGACTCAGAGCAAAGTTGAATAATGATGCCTTCTGCTCAAGCATTTTGGAGAAGGGTCTATTACAAATGAGTTTCTGTGTGGGCTACGGTGGAGGAGGTGTCTCACAAACCAAGTCCTAGGTCTTTCAGGTGGATTTCTGTGCAAACACAAGGCAGAAAGCTGATGTCTGCCTCATCGAGCTTTATAGACTATATGCTAAACAAAAGTAATTATTCTGTAAACTCAGGATGGCAAAGATTCACAAGGTGGTAATGAGACAATGCATGTACATGCTACCATATAGCTTAATGTCCCGAAAGAACCATATTTGACTGAAATCCAGTTCCATTACTTGTAAGAAAAACTGTTTTCATTAGGATTACATTGCTGTGTGAGAAGAGGTTTCATTAATATCAGTTTCACATAATAGGGCTTTTAGGTTTTAATTGTCATTAAAGTAGATCAATTTCCAAAACTCACTAGGCAGATCCTGAAAATCATTGTGTTTCTAAACTATTAGATTAACTCAATTATTCAGTAACACTCCATTCTAGCATAACTTTGACAGAGACTTTACTACTCTTGATTTGCCTTTTTTTTTTTTTTTCTAGAAAAGAACAAAAGAAAAAAACCCCCAAAAAACAGAGACAGGAGATGTAAGAATTCAGATTCTCAAACCGTCTTAATCCAGTTCTAGTCCGGTACCCCATTCTGGGTGAATCATGTCCAGTGTGACTGAAGATAAGCATGACAGAGCAAGTCAAGGTTCTCCATATTTTTAAGAAAGCATATCAGCATATGTCTTCAAAACATGATAAGAACTATGGCTTACCTGTTTGTTACATGAAATCTTTCTTCAATGAGGCAAGGAATTTGTGACATAAATGTTCCATGTTCATGTAATTAGAGCATTCATTGTCAAATGAGGAAGATGATTTAAGATTGCACAGGCAACCCACAAACTGGCATTTCCTAGCTTGTCTTTTCTCCCAGTATTGTGCAAAAGATGCTTAACAATTAAAACAATAATAAAAATAAGAATACAACCAACCAAACAACAACAACAAAAACACGAGAAAAAACCCAACCCTGAGGCAGTACAGTTGCAGTGGGTCTCATTGTAAAGTAAGAGTTTGTTTAGAGCTAACTTACATGGGACAATTACCATCTATTCTCAGAGATGATTTTGCCAAACTATACCATTAACTATACAAAGAACATATTGTAGACATAAGTTGTGAACTGTATTTAAGCATGGACATGAGATTTTTATATCGCCTTCCCTTCTCAGCATCCTGGAAATATAAAGGCAGATGTCATGAGCTCAATGCAGTTAGTTAAACATGAATGCACTTTGCCTTTTTTGATATCCCAAGACATCCTGCATGGCACTCAAATGCTAGTTTCAAAGGTTACTGGTCACACATGCATTCTGTTTCTTGTTTGTCATTCCTCTGTAGATGCTGCAGATAACCTATGGCACCAGACATGTCTGCTGGTGGAATTTTGTTACAGTCTATGGGTCTGGATATACGCAATGACCTGTTTTCATTTCACTGAAATATTCACTGAAGTTTCCATGGTAAATCACTATTATTCCATTTGTAACTTCCTACAACTTTTTATAAAATGGCAAAAGTCACAAAGCAGTGACAAAGAGTGTTCAGACTGGTGAAGACATTGGCCTTTGAGCTGAGAGACAAGTCCAAAGCGTTTATCCACTACTCATTGCAAGTGACAAAGTCCAAACTACTTTTCAGCTGCAAGCTTCATTTCTCCTTTCACTTAATGAGGATGATAAACAGTTCCTTTCAAAATGGTTTGAGGTCAAGCTATCGAGACATATCAAGACCCTTCTTATAGCATGCAGTCCATATATATTCTAAAATGTGAAAATATGGAAAAAACAAAAGTTGACATATTTCTTCTTTACAAACACTGACAGTTAGCACTTCCAGGTAGCTGTAGTAGGTGAAATAAAAGGGTACCAGCCTGCTAAATGAGGGCTTGGCAATTTTTACTTTCCTTCTTTTTGGAAGAAATGTGAAGAATGGAAATGGGTTGAGCAGAAAATGTTTGCCAGAAGCCAGTGGTAAATGAAGTTCTGGCTACAGCCAAATGTAAAGATTTTTTTCTGGTCTATAAAACAGCAAATGTGGACTCTAGGCTGCCATTCTGATTGTCCTTATGAGGGTAAGCTGAGCCAACAGCTTTTTGTTTTAAAATATCTTTTCCATAGCTAACAAAAACCGGCGTACTTTCTCTAGAACTGCTGCTGCAGACTGATATTAGTGGTCTTGCTTTGAAGTTAGAAAACATGGAAAATTTCTCTCAGAGCCAGCTTGATGGTGTGTTTGTGCTTTGCACTGCTGTTCTGCTTAAGATGTTACCCTTTGGACTGGCCACAATTGACAGTGCTGCTGATGTTGTGGATTCAGGTCTCCACTGAGAATTGACCTTAAAATCAGAATAAATTACATCTTTCAAAGACCAATCCCACTTTAAGTAAGTCAGTTTTGGAAGTAGCATAATCTACTTATCAGTAGCATGGGGGTGTCTACGTGATTCTGAATCTTCCATGAGTGTATTCAGAAAGTCAGACTTAAGACTACTTCTGATTGATTTGAACAGCAGAGATTAATAATAGGCAATAAGAATATGTTTCCTTTTTCCTTGTCCAAGAGAAGCTGATTTTCAGGATTATGTTTCCAGAAATCGGTGATGGATCATATAGTAGGGAAAATACAGATGCTAGACTACAGTAGACATGCAGGAGAAGAGAGAAGGTCGAATTTGCATGTTCACAGAATTACAATTCTGTGTACTTCTCAGTACTGGGCAGGAGTTTTGTAGTCCACAAGGATGGTGAATTAAACCAGAGATGCCAATTCATGAGGTCAGATAAAACTGACTCAGCATCTCATACTTCCCAATGCCTTCTGCTTCTTTTCTTGCTCTCTGCTCTGATCTCTCTGTGCTTATTATACATCAGCTGCAGCACTGTGACCAACCACCAAACCCCTATAATGACAGGCTCAGGAAAGAGACATATTTCATATATTCTTTCCTGGCAATTGGGGTTGCCCAGAATCACAAGAGTGAGCCTACAGGCACTGGTAGTGGGAATCACTTCTATATTGTAATTTAACCCTATGTTGCAATTGCTATACTCTGCTTGTATTGCGATTTCAGTACATTGCGGTATCACTGTGCTAAATCAAAATCCCATGTAATGTCAATTATATGCAAATAAGTAAATTTGATATTAAACTGTCTTCATGTGGAATATGTAACAGAACCTAGTCAGAGAATATTGAACCTTGACATGCACACATGGCATCCCACCACAACTAGATTTAACTCACTAATACTGCAAAAAAACCCCAAACCAACAAAACCCTTACAAAGAGATCTGGCTCATTTTCTGACAACTCACTGATATTGAGTTTTCTCAGGGGTGTGTTTTATGAGAGCTGTGAGACAGGGAATGGGGTGGGAGAAGGGGAAAGGCAAAGATGGAAGAATAAGTTGGAAGAGAATAAGACAAGTCCCTGTGGCTGTAGTGATGAATTAGAAGTGACTCAGTTGCTTGTGAAATCATAACCTAAGGTTTTATTTTTGCTAAGATTGTGCACCCAGGTGTTTACTGTTGATATGCAGTAACTTGCTATAATCGGACCCCTATATCTTGAGCCCTTAAACAAGGTCCATAGCAAGAAAAAGAAAATTATGCCAGAAAGAATAGGATGAGGCTTTGCAGGCCACCTCCAGTCCTTTCACAGCTGAGTCTTGTGAAAATAGAACATTCCTGAGGGCAGTCACAGCCATATCTGCTCCTCAACAAGGACATGATGTTTACTCCAGAAGTTAAAATATGGACCTTCTGAGTACAACCATGTGAGAATTCACAATGATGCTCCCAGCTTTCTCCCAAGACTGGTCATTTTGGCAGAGTCAAGCCCCTAAGCTCTCATTTGTAAGTGCAAAATCAATACTTCTATTGTTCATGATCAAGTCCAGACAGGGTCTAGAGAATGAGAAATAAAACAAAATAAATTGATGAAGGGAACACTCACTCTAGCACATTTTACATTCAAGTGTATTCACTAATAATCTGCCAACATCTTGATCGTGTTTTTATTTATAACGTTTCCTGCTCAAGACCTGCCCTGGTCTATATTACAGAACAATCCTAGCAGTCTTTGTTGCAAAGACACAGTTCTTAAAAGTACTGAGGGGTCTGAACCCACTAAAAAAAAAAATTACAAGCACATATTAGCTACTGAACTAGTATTGTTGTGCTTAACACATGTAAAATTACTTCCTAAATATTTTACAGAAGAGCAGATGTAAAGCATACTTAGCAGCAATGTAACTTTTGACACAAAATCTTTCAATTTGTTTTGTTTTTTCCTTTTGGTCTTCTCAGATTTGTGCTGCTAAATGTGGAAGTCTTTCTGTACGTATTACATTTGACACTTAACATTAAGGAATCATAAGACACTAACATCTCCATTCCACTGTTACTGCTGATGCTGACACATTCCATTCTTTGTTCCATGATGATTTTTCTTCAGCCTTTATATGTAGCTCCCCAAATGAGTTGTTCTTGAGAGCTCCTTTCCCTTTTCCTTTGTCCTAAAAAAGCGACTCAGTCTTCATTTTAATTACACCACTTAGTTTACATTTAACCCTGACATCCATCACTAGCCCCAAACAAAATGTAGAGGGGACTAGTTCTTCCTCATGTCAGGACAGATGAACTTACAGGATCCTTGAACATATTTTTCATTTTCAAGAGTGAAGGGCAGTGATCAAAATGTCTTAAAAGCACATAAACCAATTTGCAGATCCAATGGTAGCCATTAGCACTCTAAACTAACTGAATACTCTAGTTACACAGCTAGAAACCAGAGCCTTTATTGTAGGCTGTCTATGAATTCTTTTGCTTGCATTTTTCTTTTAACTATAAAAAAACATGGAATGCATTAAAATAAAATTCCTTAAATCACTCAATGCAATAATTCAGATCACAACTATTTCATATTCTTTTAATCAATAGTTTACTGACTAGGAAACATATAAGGTACATAAAATATTATTGAAAAAGAAGAAGGGAGAAAAAGAAAGGGAAGAAGTACTAAATGACCTTCAGTAATATTTTCATAGCACTATGTTTAGTAATAATTCTCACTAATATTTGTTTCTCATCATCTTAGTTGATATTCTGTGTTTCCCTGAATTGTTCTTTGTAAAAGTTGATTAAAAAGAGAATTTAGAAGCTACTTTATTTAATTACTGTTGTATTAAATGAAAGTGAAAGATCTGCTTTGCAACTATTTAGCTTTATATCTATGACAGAAATTTTCTTTTTTACATTCCGATTGCTAATTTAAATTCTGAGTATGACTCTGCTCCTTTTATTGACAACATTGTTTTATGCATAAAATTGTCATAAACACAGTGGACAAATTCTACTAATTACAGGAACATAAGATTAGAAAATATTATGTGTTCTTAAATAGGCAGTAGATTCCTATAATAGTGAATAAGGATTCATTCAAATCCCATCATTCTGTCCTGAATGTGAAGGAAGCTCAAATTAGCCTCCAGATGTAAGGTTTGTAGTTTGTTCTATTTCCTCAAGAAAACAAATATGAATCTTGGCACAGATAAGCCACAGCTCCAGCTTCTGATCCAACAATGTGTAAAAGCATATGTTTAATTTCAAACTTTTGAATAATCCCATAGATCCCATAATTCACGGACTAAATGTGAAACACAGCTTTGTGGGTAAGGTGTATTTCCAAGATGAATAATCAAAGTCGTCATCTACTTTTTTTCATAGATGAACTACTTGAAATGTATAGTGCAATAGATTCACACATAGAAGCTGAAAATCTGCCCCAAGATGCCCAACAGAAATGTAGCAATAGATAAAAATTTATCTGTGGATGAAATGACTAGAACAATTCACCCAAAACAAAGAATATGTGAGGGATGGTTCACCCCACCTATGTGCCTGGTGTCATAGGACTAAAGTTTTCTTTAAGAAAGTAACAATATGTCCAAATAGGTCTATTTTGGCAAGAATCTGGAGAGAAGTCCTCCTAAAGGAGACACAGTACAGCCTGAGAATTTTGTTTTCTGTCTACTTTAGAGGCCTCCTTGCATTCCTTGTTTCCTACCCAGAATTAAATTTGAAAGTTGCCTAGGCAGCTTCTCGCAGTCCCTCTGTCAGAAAAGGAGAGAATGTGTGCTTGATTCCCAGACCAGAGGAAAATCACTTGCTGACTTCAACAGTCTCTTCAGACTTTTCTTCCCCAAATTAATAGTTTATCTGCCCAAAAGTCTGCTGCTTGAAAGTGAGAGAGGACCCTGATACTTAGTTGAAATAATTGTGCAAAAACGCTGGGTTCATCTCCCACTTCCAGCAAATTTAGTGAAATACTACTTCCAAAACAAATCTGTAGTACCTGGGTTGTATCAGTGCATAGCTGAGGTACCTTCTTTTAAGGAAAATTTGATTCTGTAGAACAGGGTAATTGAAATTCCAAAATGACAGAATAAAAATAAATGTTAGAAGAGTCTAAATGTGAGTAATTGAATGTCTCCTGTAGCCTATTAATTATTTGTGTTCAATTCTCAGCAATACTGCTGTTCAGCTGATACCAGAAATGGACAGCATTAAAATACAGCAAGAAGAAGGTGTTTTTATGAGATTTTCAGACCAATACTGCAGATCCAATGGATTGGTTATAAAAATCTTCAAGTCTCTATCTGAACCAATGTGTTAGGACAGAGATCTACTACTTTTCAAGTACAAGTTTCCCTTTTCCTTCTTTATCTGTTTATGAACTATTGAGAGCAGAACATCTGTTTTAAATTAGTAACTAGACTATTGTTCTGAAGCCAGGCTATATAATTCTCTTTCTTGTTTTTCTCCCTATTCTCTCACTTTTGTCTTCCAGTTTATAACAGCAAGATTTTCTGTGAGGAGCAAAGTTAATGAAGTTCAATTTCCTATAAACTGTCTTTTGTCCCATGGACACTTCACTGGTCAAAGACAGCATATGAAACTATTTATATGTGATCTGGTTGCTGGCAACCGTGTACAATCTCTGACCACGCAACTGTGGCATAATGAAACTAATTCTGACTGCCTTTCCTCAGTGGAGACACTAATTCGGGTCTTTCTCCCTAACATCACATTTAGTCTGTAGGAGTTTTGAGTCTTCCATGCCTCCTTTAAATAAGTTGCTCAAGACGTTTAAAACACATCTGAAAACAGTGTCTGCAGGCAGATATCAGATAAACAATATGGTCAGTTCTCTGAAAACTAATTCTGCACCCTGTTAATTTGAGTAGATTACATGGGTGCAATCCTCTCAGAGGGCTGCTGAGAACAGACAAACAGTTTAAATGGCAGTTCCTGGAAATTTATTTATTTCTTTCCGAGGGATATGAAGGAAGTCATAAAAGAGGATGAAGAAATCTTCTTTGTCTTTTTTCCTCTCCTTGCCAAAGCTAAAACTGTGCAGGATTTTAGTAGTCTGTACCAATCTTGTTAATCTGCAAAATCAGCCTAAACATGGGCTATTGATGTGTTTCCACAGTTGAACTAGGCTAATACAGTAAGACTTATGTAAAGGCAGAGCAAACACTTGGCAGCTCATTCTTTTCAGAAGATGTTTTCATCTACCTTTGGTCTATATTTCAGATTGGATTCTGTTAGGTCTACAGGTGATCTTTAAACACAGATACTTTGGACATATGCTTCAGGATGTTGTTACTACTCTTTCAAGTGCAGTTTTGGGGATTTCACGTCTGGAGTCATCTGCAGGTAAGGGACTGATGTGGTTAAGGCTTTCCAAGGAAAACCAACAATTTCTTGCATGCTGTTGTGCATATTTAAAGTCAGCTCACGAATAACAAGCACATTTCTTATTTTCTGATTGAAGCCAACTTTGGGTACTGGAAGAATTCTTATTAATAAAACTGAAAACCTAATTTAGTTTCATGTGCATTTCACTTCTAACATTCATGGTTTCCAGTGACTCCTTTTATTTCACTGCAGGGCAGTCTATGTGGAAGCCTCCTAATCAAACACACTGAGCTCAGTTCATCTCGCTGTACTGGAGAGCACAGTGACAGTAGGTGTTACTGGACCAGCTGAGCAAAGCTGGTCAAGCACCCTTCTAGCAGAAACAGGTCAACACTCAGTGCTTTTGCTTCCAAGCACCTGAACAGCACCTGAACAGTGTTTATCCATTCCACTGCCCACAATTGCTTAAATGTAATAACATTTCCAAGTTGTTAATTCTGGTTCAGGACAGTTTACAAATACTGAATCATAAACTGAAGTTACAGGAAGCACAGTTAAGAGGTTGCAGATACATTTATATGTCCTGAACGTTCTTCTTTTTTTTTGTGTGTGTGGGTTTTTTTCTTCCCACCCCCCCCTCCCCCCCAAGCAGACCTGAATTAGAAGAATGAGTTCAGTGACTACAGGGAGGGAACCAGGCTTCAGCAGAGAGAAGGTATGCATCAGTTGAATATTCTGGCCTCTGCAAATAAGTTATTTTATAAGGTTAAGTCAGATTTTCCATCAATGTAACCATATTTTTGTCAGTAAATCACAAATACTTTCCTATTGATGTTACTCTGCAATTTGTTCGGAATTTATTAAGGAAATAATAATAGCAAGTCAAAAGAAAATGCCTCAGCCTAACTTCATTTTAGTCCATCTGTATGTCTTTACATTTCTGCACTGTTTTCAGTTTCAGCTTATTATTTGAGACATAATTTGAGCTTAAAATCTTACAAACGACATCACTAGACCATAGGCTTTCTATGTCTTAGCTCTAATACCTTTAGGTTTTTACTAAAGCTACAACATCTCTGTGTGGGGTGTAAACATATTCTGATTATATAATTTTCACTTGTGTATAAGCATGAGGGAAAAATTTGCAGTTCAGTGGAAACAAGCAATTCTACCTGAGATGGAGCGAGATCCAGCTCACCCGCCCTTACTATTGTCAGTTTTGGTGGAGCAACCCGATCCCCAGCACATCCTATTTACCCCTGTATGCCTTAGCACAGAGAATGTGACTCTGATAATGATGTGTTTCTGTAAATGAAAACAGATCATATTGACATAACATTGAAGTGTTCTGACTAAAATGCTGTTATAACACTTAATTTGTGCAAGAGGAATAGCTGTTTTTAGAGAAATCACTGTTGTGTATACTGCAGGGGTGCATATGTGGAAACAAGGCAGAGTAAAGACAATCTAAGTAATGGAGCAGTTTATAAGATGGGAGCAGTGGGAAAAGAGAAATAAAATGGCATCTTTTCATGAACTATAACTGAACAGTCAGAAGACAAAATAGAAGGATTATTGTTTTCAGATGTGACTGTGGCAATAAAAGAAGGACATAATAAACTGACAAACAAACCAACCACTCATTCAAAATTGCTACAGAATTTCTCAATAGTCATCCAAACTTTTCAGTGTACAATTGTCATGGAATCATAGAATGGTTTGGGTTGGAAGGGATCTTAAAGATCATCTAGTTCCATCTATCCTGCCATGGACAGGGGCACCTTTCACTGGATCAAATTGCTCAAAACTCCATCCAACCTAGCCTTCAACACTTCTAGGGAAGGAACATCCACAGCTTCTCTGGGCAATTACCCTTTATTGATAGCGCAGTTACAATGATTCTTGTAGCAAAACCTTTTTGAATAACTATGCTTTGAGAATGTTATTGCAGGAAGGTTTAGACTGATTTCATAGGGAATGAATGAAATAAAGTGGTATGGATAGACTGGGAAAGCAAATCAGTATAATAAGAAAACAAATGAAAAAAAATGTTGGAAAGTAATCACATATTGTTAATATGTCCATATTTTCTCTGGAGAAAAAGATGACTGTATGACATTCAAATAAAATGTGCTATGCCGGAGGAAGTTAAATCATTATAATGGATTAATAAGAAAAATGAGAGCACCCTGGGCTATCATACTTTGGTTAATCTAATCTAAGATAGCACAGTAGCTGTTAGATGATAGCTATTTAGATATCACAGTATCAGCCCTAGAATATGGTAGTAGCCAGTATATGAGCTCTCTAGAACAATCTACATCAGTGGTATAGGTAGTTTCACATCCTGTCTTTGTGGTATGTCATCTTTTCCTCCTGTTCTTACCTGGCCAAAATTAGGCTTGCCATGACAGGCCTCTGCCACAGTCATACATGGTTTTGCTGGGCAAACATAGTTTCAGGGTGTAGCTCTTACCAACGTCAAGCTGTCTGAAAGCTAAGCATGTCAGCAAGTCGTTTGGGTCAATGGAAAGGATGTGTCTTTCAGAGAGTGATTTATTTAATCCCAGAACAATTGTGCCATGGGGAAAATGATCCAGTTGCCTAAATATAGGAGCTCAGTACAATTTGAGGTGTCCTAGACTATCCAAAATATTGTTCTTGGGCTGGAAGGCATGACATAGGGCTTAAGAGAAACTTTGGCCTTCTGGGCATTCAGCAGCTGCAAGCCAGGTTCCTATGGTGTCCCCAACAGTGCTAGATGCCTATGTTTAGGCAAGCGAAATAGACGCGAAGTATATTTTTTCTTCATCCAAGGACTAGTTACCAGAAAGCTTGATGCCACAAGTCTTGGATACGAAGAAACAGTTTTCTGGGGAAGGAGGGAACAGAGGTTTTTCCTGTTGCTAGTTTTCTGGGAATAAAAAAAAAAAAGGAAAAGTTCAAGAATTAAGTCTGTTTTGAACTACACTTTGTCTTGCTGTGACAAGAGTGAGAAATTAGTGTGATTATAAAGTTTATTATTTTATTTCTGTCCTGTCCCAGTATTGTCCTATAGTCCTAGTGCCTTATGCCCCATGCAGACATATGGTGAAGCTATGTTTAAACCCCTAAGGACTTGTAAAGAAATACATGTGTCTATTGCTCACCTAAGTTGCTTAACGCCTAAGAAGGTGGTTATCTTCTAATCTAATATGTAAGTCACAGAAAACCTAAGGAATATAGATCCCTAATGGCCCTTTGCCTCCCTCCCACCATCCAGAGAAGGGTTTGAGAGCAAGGAGGAGGCTACAACAAAATGGTCTTCTGGTGGGTGGGAAGATGGATCAGCAGCACTGAGGCAGAAAGATGCTACTGTATAAAGCCACAAGCTGCCTCCAGAATTTGTTTTATTTTTATGCATGCGGTCTTGTCTCATTCCTTTGGATACTCATCCTATTACAGGAAAATCTTATTCCTATTTTACAAAGCAAAAGGATTCAATATTCTGCTGTTATACAAAAAGTGCAATGCTAGAGCTAGAAAATGAAGGCACAACTTATAAATTGCCATGTGATACCTCAAAGAGAGTACTATACTTTGTTCCACTAAAGGTAGACAGCAAATCAATGAATTAAACAAATTTTATATACCACCAGGGTACCTTCACTCCAACTTTAGTTCTTGGAGTTCCAAGAACTTTAAAAGTGTGCATTAAAATACTAAAAGAATTTAGGTAAAACCATACTTCAACATATAAAACCAGTTTCATATGCATAGAATGTATAGATGTATGTATGTATGTGTGTGGTAGAACATATTATTTTAACTGGCAGGAAACTTACAAAAAGAAAAGCTTTTAGGGTTGGCTCAAACTTTGAGTGCACTTTAACATGTTGGTGATACTTTATGAAGGTTCAAATGTGTCCCATGTGTTGCAAAGGCTTAAAAATGGGCTCAAGATGAGCTTTTGTCTGCCTGAGACATACAAATATTTAAAAAATATCTTTCTTCACCAGCACCAATATTTATTTTTGTATGCAATTTTTGCAGTTTGAATGCTGGATTTGAGTTTGCACATTGCTGTCAAAAAAGTGAAAAAACCAAAACCCTTAATAAATCTAACAACAAAATCTGGTTTCAAGACTATTTCCCATGACTGAAACTTTTTTTGTCAGAATCATTTTTCTTACAACAGCTGACATATCATTATTGTTTTCCTTGTTTTAGAATATTGATTTTCCAAAACCGTCCAATCCATCCTTAAACTAAAAAAGAAACATGTCTTCAGAGGTCTGGTTTCTTTTTTAGCAACTCTTTTTCCCTTTCCACCACCACTATTGTATTAAGTGACTGCAGGTTTCTGGGGCATTAATCGAAGTGTACATAAAAAACTGCCATAGCTGTCTGATTGTTCTCCAGCTGTGTGGGAATCAATATAACTTGGTGTAATGTAAGAGGTGAACTCCCTTATTATCCTCAGTGGTCTGATTCCATGCTCCTACTTCTACTCTGTTTTTAAAACTGATTTTTTTTGGTGAAGTTGTCTTCTGTCATCCTGCCTTCATTGTCTGATCTGCCTTCTGTGTCATATTCAGCAGCAATTTTTATTTATGGCTACAGTGTCATATCACATCATCCATTAGTCTTTATAAAATGACTTTAGAAAATGCTTTCATGACATGACATTTGTTCCCTTGATATCAATGAGACCTCAAGAGTGACATAGTTTACTCAAAGCTCAGGTGTGACCAAAGGACTGAGGAGTTTATATGCTGCTTTTAGGTTTTAACTACTGTTTTCTCAAATGGAAATTGAAAAAACCCAACCAAAACAAACACACAACAAACAACAAAAACCCCAAAAATCATATCCTGCCAAGTAGTTGCTTCTCCTGAGCAAAGAAACATATAAAATAAAACCCCAACCAACTTCCAATAGTGAGTAAGTCAACAAACTATGAAAACTTTAATACTTCTGCTGCAATTTTTCTAAATGTGATAACTAACAAAATCACAGGGAAGGCTAACTGCACACTCGTTGATGTTTCAGCTGCAAATGATCGACATTTTGTTGACAAGAAGCTCACGTCTGTACATTTTAACTTTTCAGTAGCTCCACAGAAGTCCATAAGGATTTCCTTTAAATGAATTAGGACTGAAAAAGCAACAGAAATCTGAAAAAAATCAGACCACTAGCCAAACTTTTGATGGAAGTTCAGGAACATGAACTGCATTTTTAAAAATCTTTAACTGAATTTTCAAATACTGCTTCACAACATCTGTGAAGCAGCTCATTCATATGAGCAATTCAGTAGTGAAGTAATACATAGAAGCCTCTGAACTACAGAGATTTCATCATGATTAAAAAATTCCTGTGGCAAAGGATTAGGAACACAGAAACAGAAAGGTCACTTGAGAGTAAACTGATCTAACAACCAAAATGCAAGGACTAAGTATCTGCAGTTTTAAGTCTCTTTTTTTTCCAGTGATTTTGTGATTCTTTCCGTGATGCTTCTGGTTCTTTTGGAAAATCATTAAAGCTTTATTACTGATAGTTCAAGGAGTGCAAGCAAAAAACTTGTGGTAAAGCATTCATTTTCCCTGACCTGTTTATTGAAACTTCAGCAGGTAAAACATCACCCATCTGGAGGTCTCCGTTGTTTCACAGGGAATATAGGTATTTACATCAGAACTGTTGTGGTAGGTGTTTAGAATCTCAGCACATATAAAGTACCTAAATCAGAATTTATTTCATGAGCTCAGCTCAAGACTGCGTGCTTACTGTTCTCTTTCACTCTGTCACAGGTTTTCCCCACAGAGCTGGCAGTGATATCACAGTGGCTTACAGCTGTCCCTGCTCTACCGATACAAGTCTGTTTAGACAGGTTGGCATTGGGGATATAGACTGGCACCCAATATTGTCTATCAGAAAATAGAGTTCCCCCTTACACATTCTACACGGTATACCTAAAGCATGGACCTTGGTTACCGACTTTTCATGATGGATCTCTATATTTCTTCTTACATTTCCAGGACTTTGATTCCTGTTATGGAGTATGAGAGCCAAGCTGTATTCCTAACAATAGTAGTATCAGTTGCTCTGCTATATTCAGTTTCAGACCTTCCTGTGTTTTGTGTTATTATTTAATTGCTCATTTCACAGTGTAGTGTGAATTTTTATATTAGCTTGACATTTTATGTAGTTCTTTTATGGCTCATCTCAGCTGTTAATGAGCCCTTTGCCTAGCATATTCAGTACAGATCATTATAGCCCTTTGGCACTTTCATTTGAAAACTAATACCACCTGTGGAAAGATGGCTGGGATTAAAATTAGAGGAAACTGAGAAGTTATGTTCACATCCTAATAGAAGCTATAACAGTATAGAAATTACAGGGTAAAATGCAGCTGCTACTCCCTAGTTGGAACGATGTGGGCATGCTCCATGATAATTCTCCATACAACATTAAGCACCTGCTAAGGTGGATGAAATGGAGGGTGGAGTAGAGTGGAGAAACCATAGCCAGGCTCTGTAGAAATTCTTGGAGGAAGGGGAACTGGATGATATTTTGCAGCTGATAACACATACATCACCTGTCAGTGAAGGGTGAGAGGAGAAGATGTCCTGCTGCTTAGTCAACAACTGTTGTGAAATCGCTCTCCTCAGATGGACTTCATTCATTAAAGCCTAATTGTAATGTTAACGCACACCTCCATCCCAGAGTTACCCACCCCAAGGTATGACTACCCCCCACTGGGCAATTTTTTGGGCTACATCTTTAAAACTGAAGTAAGAGAATTTTATACCAATCAGCCACAAATGTGTGTATGACTATAGTCATAGACTATAGACTCAAGCTCCACCTAAACATATAGGATTAGCATAAAAGTAAGTTGAGAATGGGCAAAAAGTTAGGGAAGACTCCATCATAACTGCTGGAATCAGTTGACAGGCTGAATGTATCTTCTATCCCATGGAGACACCTATTGAGTAAGAACCATACTCTATGCATTCTGAATACTTTTATTGTGTGTATTGTTTTGAATAAAGTTTTGCAGATACTATCACCATCGATCCTTGAAACTTAACCTGTCACAATTTTCTATTAATAGAGAGTGTGATTCTATTAATCACACACAGTGTGAAACTGTAGAATGAGTCCTTCAGGAGGGCTAGCAGCCACCAGCAGCTGGTAACATGATTGAATAAAGTGGGAAGATCCACTGAGGGGTTCCTGTTATGCTGCTGGCACGTGTCCCTGAACAAGTCAGACGAACTGCCCTCTGATCCAATAGGACTATTGAGTGAAGGGTCCCCATAATGGAACACTTATGGACTGGTCAGGCACAAGGTTCTTGGCTTTCCTGGGCACTGACAGACAAATAAAACACTAAGGGTTGAGGAAAACTCCCCACAGTAAAGGTCAAGGAAATCTACCCTTTTCACCTGACACAAATAAACAGAAAAATTGCTCAGCAGGAGAATCGCATTTGTGTTACTTTCCCAATTTTTCATTTGCAAAGGTTAGGAACTATTTGGTAAATGGAAGCTTTTTAATTTTTAAAAATGTAACAGTAACCAATTAATGTGATTTGTTCACATAGGCATTATGAGTTGTCCAGATGCCAAGCCTGCATCATGCCAGCCCTGAAAGACCTGTGCAGACAGAACTGGAAAGGTATCCCTGAAATGCAGATAATCAAACTGCAGGATGAATGCATGAAATTGTACACTGACCATAAGGCAAATACTCAAAGACTTACACACCTGTGACTTGTGAGACAGTACAAGTATAAAGAGATTGGCTTTTCAGTAGAAAAGCAAAAGATGTCAGTGATGCAAATCAGGAGCTACAGAACATGACTGTAAAGTACGGCTTTTGTGAAGTAGCAGTCAGAAGAATTTATTTGCATATAGAAGAATGACCAAGCATGGCAAAATCACAGCCTTTTATAGTCCATGGCTCAGTCCAAATCAGTGTAATTCTCCCTGTAACACTAAGAACTGTTATAAAGTTAAAATAAGGAGATTAAAAGACTTAAAATGCTAACAATGCTGGTTAAGAATCACAGATTATGAGTTTGAAGGGACTCAAAAGGATCATCGAGTCCAATTCTTAGAAAAACCATGGAAAGCAGTCACAGCTGATTGCTGTGGTAGAGTACCAGAACTCTTCAAAGCAAGTGTTTCTGCTATATTACCTTTGAAATAAACCAGGATTTTTGGGGAGTTTGCCTGGTATTGTCAAGGCCTGAATGACATTTAAATAAAACAATGCTTGGATTAGTACATGGTGCACAATTTTAAGAAAACAGAATTTTTTTCACCCCAGAAAGCTGAATTTTTTGTAGAAAAGATGATAATAAAAGTCACAGCTTTCCAGTAAATGAAATAATGCTACATGGAGTTACAGAGCATTCTGGTTAAAGGCGTACTGGCCTGTTTTTAAATCATTAGATGCTCCCATCTGAAAACATGTGCTTGGGAACAATAGTATTGGCTCATCTGGTACTGATTTTCATGGTGTTAGTTATCCCATTAAGCTGAATAGCTGGTTATGTTGGTTTAAGTAATCCTGGGAACACAATCAACCATTCAAACTTTTAATGGCACATCACAGAATTGTTGTGTTTGTAGGTGTGTGCACAGCTAATGATAAAACTGATGGGATAATGGATGCTCAGATACTAACACTAACAGAGTCATCAGATACCCACATTACATGAGTTCTGCACAGCACTAGATGAAGAATGATCTTATAGAAACAAGGAAAAAATTGCATAATTTACAAGTAAATTTACACCCTCTTTGTCATGAACAACTCATTAAGATGAAGTGATTGTGCCACTTATTGATGCCATTATTGTAAATCTCACTGTCACATGAAAGATGTTAAAATATATTTTGAAGTCTATTTCATAGATGCAGAGATTTTAAAGAAATATCACTAAATATTCTTAAATGAAAAAAAAAATAAAAAAAGTCGAAAAGTCCCTTAGAAGGGGAAAGATACATTAAGATGATCTTGTGATCATTCTGAACATTACAATTCCAGGAAATTCAGAGATAAGTGTTATTAAAAAAAAAGAAAAAAAGAAAAAAAGAGAAAGCATTTAACAGTATGAAAACACAGTGTTGTTTCTGCACAAACTTGTCTTTGACCTGAAGTGACACCTTGGTGGCTGAAAGTGAGAGAATAAACTGACAACTCCTTCAAAAAACCAGCTAGTATACCTTAAAAATCAGCTTAATTTAATTCTAATAATTGCGAGAAGTTTCATTACACTGAATTAATGACATAGTTTGCTTTCTGGAAAACATTACAGTTCCTTTAGTTGTTTAAACTATTGAGTTGTTTTCAGTTCTGTAATAGAAACTTTTGCTTGAATGTGGATAATAGGTTTTGATATTATTGCTCCCCTGACAGATGCTTTTAACAGAAAGAGAACTGAAACAGTGGCTAGTGTGTGAAAGCGTACGATACCAGCAGTAAGATCCTCACCAGGAATAAACTGTGAACCAGTTCCCTTGGTTTTAATGGAGTTACAACAGCTGACAATCTGGCACATGATAGAGAAATATCATATACTTTGAAAGACTTCTGTGAAATATAACTTGTCTTTAACTCGTTCCTGGGGACTTTCAAGACAAAGAAATTGCTAGGTGAAGCAAGTTGGTAAAACTGAGACCGTGGTTCCACAATAAAATAAATCATACTTGATGGCTTGTAGAACTAGATGAAAACAGGTGTAACTATAAGTAAGAAACAGATAAGACAACATAAACTCAATTTACCCATTTTATTATATTCAAAATTTTGTGGGGGATATCCTAATATAAGCAGTTTCTGTGTTGGATCATATATCATCTATTCAAACTACTGTGCCCCTTCAGGTATTTGATCTGTCATGCCCAGCAAGCAAAACCAAAAACCATTAAACTTTAGCATGATCTCTCTATCAGATATCCAGGCTAATTCAACATCAAAGCAGTTATGTGCCCAGAACAGATCCTGACTACATTTCTAATGCTGGATGTACCAACCTAGTTTATGGATAACAGTCCATTGGGGCAGTGTGGCGTGGTGTGGCTGGAGGGCCCTGAGCATGCTGGACCAAGGCTGCCTGCATCCAGCAGCCCTGCTGAATGGAAGCGTTGAAAGGGATCTTGCACAAAGTGTTGCAGCCCATATTTGGTCCACAGTCAGTAAATGAAAACATAATAGAAACCAGAACCTATGAAGAAGAGCATTAAATGAAACAAGGGTCTAAGGCAATGGTCCAATACATATTTAATAGCAATCTGCCAAATGGTGTTTTCAATTACAATAATTTCATTTTGTATTAAAGTAGCACTAGACGTCAAATGACGCAGTCAGGTCCAATGCTCCTTCTATTGTGTTAGATGATGTAGAAGTGTGCAGGACATTTCCCTGGTGCATTTTCTAGATAAGACGAAATGAAAAGCAGTCTAAAAGAAATACAGCTATTCCAGAGTTTAAGTCCACAGCTCTGCAGAATTCTTTGTGTTGAAGAGTGCTCCATGGACAGAAAGTGTCTTCTAAGTTCAGGGTCAAGCTGAATGATATTTCTGGGATACATTCTCAGACTTCATGCATTATTTCTTTATTCAAGTTTCAGAGGAGTGTTTGACTTTCACTGTGAAACCATAAATCACCACCATTTTTGGCATCTCATATGCTTTTCTCAGTTAAACACAGTGAGTTTCCTCCAATGGAAGAAGGAACGGTGTCAATAGTGTTCAAAATGTGTTACTAATGTATTGGAAGGTCTTGTTAGATATGATTATTTCAAATGTTTTAGTATATTTCAACAGAAGACATACACCTTTCAGTAATACCTGTACTTTGGGACCCCTGCACAGTATGCATGTATTTAAGACCAAATACTCTTAGTAGAGCTGGCAAATGCATTTTAGCTGCAGTGACTCTGAATAATGGCCCAGATTTTTGTTGTCATCGTTCATTAGTCTGTCAGGAACTACTTGTTACTGAATGGAAAACTAAGAGGTTTTCTCACCCTTCTCTTTCACTGCAAATGTATTATGAAGAAAAACATAAGAAAGAAACATTACCAGGAAAAAATAGCATTTACAGTGGCATAAATTGCTTTAGCAGACTTAATTTGATAGCAATTATAAAGAAAAAAATTTTCTATGCAGACTTTTTGTATTACTGCCTGTAAATATTGCAGTTTTATACTAAAGCACATTACTAAAGATACCAGCTTTGACAGTTCTTTGGCACATTTTGGGGGCAATTGCTATAAGAAAAAGGCACCATCTACTTGCTTCCATCTGACCTTCATCAAAAAGTGTCATCTGGGCTGTTCACTGAGTTGTGACAGACCCTGTGACTTTGCCTGGCAGTACTTGTTCTGCAGTCTCTTATCCATGTAACTGCCTCTTATCTCCTGGGGTGGGCTGTTCCAGAGAACTACTTCAGCTTTTAGCTTTGTCTTTAGTGCCAAGCAGGTTTCTGCTTTTTCCCAAGTACTCTGCCAACTCAATTTCTTTTGATTTTAGACAACACTGTAACTAGAGCTATGGAGTGTGACTACCATTCTGCTGTAAATTTATTGGTGTGATTTTCTACTTTCTGCAGAAAGGAAAATGATTGAGGAACCGATTTTAATTTCTTTGCTTATACCAAGGTTAATGAAAGTATGCACTTGGAGAGTGTTTTGACTAGTATATTGCAGAAAATAATATAGCCTGCCATAGTAACAATCTCTTTTTAGTTAGAAGATTTTGGCACATTTGTTAAAGTCATCATATAATGGATTAATACAAAAGAAACTAATGCACAACTTACTATCATAATAAATATATTGAAGGAAACAAAGACTTAATAGCATCCTTATCTAATTGCATCAAGCAAAGATGGAAAATGACTGCTAAATGTAATGGTTAAGGTGATCCAGCATCCTTGATTTGGCCTGCCATGCTCTTGTTTCACCAGGCATGACTACTTTTATGTCCATAACATTTGAGGCAGATAGATTTTTGGCATATACAACTCATGTTTTAAATCCCTACTAGAGCAGGAGAGAGGATTTTCTTTTTTTCTGTGAAAAAAACCATAAACACCCTAGGTGAGGCTTCCAGCTCAGCCATCTGCAAGTGGTCTACAGAGGATCTGCAATAGTTATCAGTCAGTATTCAAGGTGTGGAAACAAAAGTGAGAAAAGACTCAGTCATAATGCCTTGGTATATAAAGCCAGAGGGAGGGGAATATAAACAATTTCAAGACTTTTTTGGGAGAATTAGAAGAGTTGGAGCTTCTCAGAAGAAGATGAGTCATTTCTGGGCACAAGCAACTCTAGGATCCAAGGAGCTGGCTTGCTGTGTGGGCAGACCTTCCTCGTTACTGTTGTGTTGCCATTAACAGAACTGCTGTGTCTTCTCTTCAAACTCATACCCTTGCTTTTGTGCCACCTCCTGTAATATCTTTTCAGTCTTTTGCACTATGGTCCTCTTTCCTGTTGTAAATGCCATGAAATATTTTTTGTTGGTTGTATCCTAATATGGTTGAATGTAAGAAAGTGATTTAATACAGCTGAACAATCCATTAATGGGTCTAATCATATACATTTTTCTTATACGACTGTTTTGAGGCTCACAGGATGTCTGTTAAGTGATTTTGGAACCATTCAAAGAAAGATTTTTCTCTAAGTGTAATTAATATTTTTGTATAAAAATATCATGCATTTAATGTATAATTAATTTTGGAAATACTCACTCTTCATAGTTCCTCATGATGCAATTTCGATTTAAAAATATATAAATATTCTATCTGTCGTATGTATGTATACATATGTTTACAATATGTTGATTTTCCTTGAATCAAAAAGGAACTAAAACTTCAGAATTGAGATGCTGCTATTGCTGATTTGTGTCCATATGCTTTAGGAGAAGAATGACAGAATCTCTACTCTGAAACCTAAAATGTACATCTAAAGGTAATGCTTTATTGTCAGAGAGAGGGAAATGCTTCAAAATAAAACTTAAGCTAAACTTTATGCAGAATAATTTTAAGATATGGTCTCATGATCAAGGTGTTGAAAAACATTGTATTTTCATTTGGTGTACATGTGCATTTGGAATAAATCTGACCTGTGCTCAGGGTATTCCATCAATAGCCTCTTTTGCGCACTCATTCTCTGAACCATTAAAGATGTGGGGTTTAACCCTGATGTTTAAGAACTATTTGAGGTCAGTATTCTGGTGAGAAAGTTTGTTTTTGCAGAGCTATTAAAAATCAAATAGTTTTACAGAATAGCTTATGAGGGCTTGAGCTGCACTACGAGTCTTCTGACATGTAGTAAACCACAAAACATCCATTTAATTTGTGAACATTGATGAGCTGGTGTAAACTGGCATTGCTTCTTTGATGTTTGTGGAGTTGTGCCAATTTACACCAGCTCAGAAGTCTGGTCTATTGTTCCTGCAAACATCCTATGACATTTTAAATTATCAAGAAGTTCATCTTGCAAAGACAGCCAGAGTATTAGAATAACAGTTCCATGCCAAATTCTCTTGGGAGACTTGATTTATTAAAAAAATAAATTACACATGTTCTTTTATATAAATAAAAATGTCTTTCATAAGAATGCATGACTTACTAGGAGGCTGAAGCCGTGATTTCCTAGTTGTGGATGTAACTGAATCGGGAAGGCAGACATCTCAGTGAAGCAACCAATGTTTGCTCAGACTGGTAAGGTATAAACAGTTTTAGTATCCTCAAATAAAGGCATCAGGAGTGAATTGCATATTTTTCAGATCCTTTTTAGTGTTTTCTCCTTGTCTTTTTCAGCTTATCTTTATCATCAAGAGTGCATGTAAAAATACATCTGGAAAGGAAAGAGAGGCAGCAAATATTTTGTCTTGCCTTTTCTATCTCTATAGGATTAACAGGTTTTATATCATGATGTTGTGTTTGATCCTGAAGCTGATTTCAAGCAATCCAACTGAAAAGGGGTATTTAATTTAGAGGAGTGGCAAAGGTGTCAGAATACACGTGGGATGATATGTGTCAGTAAAATTTTCTGTGACCAGTATCAGTTAGGGCCTTTCAAAATGGAGAGAGAGAAGAGGAAAGAAATGCTCAAAGCTAGAGCTATGTCCCCTCTCTAAGAAACAATAAGTTTGGCTGATGGCAGGAGTAGCAGTAAGAATTCCACCTGAGAAGATTTCCTGTGCCTACAAGTGGGGCACATGGATAAGGGGGAACTTGGAGTAATGGGGCTTCAACAAAACCTGAAGAAATTTGAAGATGTTCCAAGTCTGCCATGAAGCTCACAGTTTCTGGTTTGGTGAAATTGTTTTGACACAGCTTCATTATATGGCAAGCAACCGCCCCCCCCCGCCCCGCCCCAGCCCCCAAGTTTTAATATAAAAGGAAAAAAAACCAGAAGAAAAATAATTAAAAGATTCATGGAGCCTTTTCAACATAACAGTACCTGGAGATACAGTGTTTTGGGTATTGCTATATCAAAATGGTAAAGATCATGATAGGCTTATTTATCAAGCATTCAATCTTGGAGAACCTTTGTTGCATGAGAATGCTTATCCGTTCCTGCATACATTTATACTCATTTTCAGTTTATTCAGATACAGACAAACCTAGGGGGCAAAACTGTTACCCTAAAAATGAATTTGCATTGTGTGCTTCACTGTTTGCATGAACGCCAACTGGCAGTGAAATACAATTTCAGCAGCAACAATTCAGAGGAGAACAATTTTAAGATTCAAATTGGATAAATATCACGCTGGACGGAGAACAGTTAGCCAACATAGTTATGGGAAGTCGGTACTTTGCTGGAATTTGGTGAAAACAGTCATTCCATGTTGTGGAGAATTTTGAGATTAGATTATATCTCAATATGGGGTGAAAAGCAGGAACTTAGAAATTCTCAGGTTTGGGAAATGGAGAACTGTATGTCAGCCTGCTGTCCTGCGGTCACTACATGCTGAAAACCCTAGAGATGTTTGTGGAATGCATTGTCTTCCAGATTCAGAAACTGAACAACTGGGCAACAAAAGTAGACAGAAGATGATGAAATTTTTTTATGAGACCCACTTTTCCACTCCTAAGCAACATTATCTAAGTACCATAAAAATATCAAGCACTGCTACTGCTGGGAAAGGTTTCAGCACTGCCAAATCAGTAATTTCATTTTGTGGACCTTGTATATATGTATAACAACACACCAGAAGATGGTAAGGATTGTATGGCTGTCTGATAGAGAAGGTTCACTATCATTGTGATGTTGTAGGGCAATGGCAACAGAGCTGAGCTGAATAAATTCTTCTGCATCTAAATATTCAGTGCTGAAGGCCTTTGTCCCTCAAACCCAGCTGCATTTTATTTATATACTCTGAAGTTACTGAAGCAACATTTGGGAAATGAAAAGATACCTTTGGGAAATGATACATTTGAACCGTCATCGAGGAAGCCTAACTATCAAACTGACACTGGGACACACGCAACAAAATTAAGATGAACAGGTATCTTTGATAGCAACTATAGAAAATACATATGAAAATGAGCTCAAAATGAACAGATACATGCAGTAGCATTGTGAAAGTAGAGTGCTCATCAGAGACTGATACTGTGTTCTGTAAGATTTCTGTAGCCCTATATGCTGCTTGGAAGAATTGGATTTCTGGTTATCTCAAGATGACTGAAAGCTGGATTTGGAAAGGTTTAGACCTGCAGTACTTCTAGAGTAGCACAGTTTCAGATGTTCTCTGTTGTTTTAAGACACCTCAGAAATCAGGTATGAGTTTGGTTTTCCATTTCTTAATAAAAGAGGAAGGCAGGAAAACAGCAAGTGAACTACACCTGAATTTTGAGGACACCTCTATGTCCTTGAGAATTTAAAAGAATTTACTTGCCCTAGCTCTTTATTTGGCCCTCATCTGCTTGCCCTGTTTGCTCAAACCTGTTGTTTTTCTTATTTTAAGGGAAGATGACATTGAGATTTTTTAATGGAGTTGTTGAGGTTTAACAATAAACTGCTAAGAGTATTATATTATCAATTACTAGGTATAAATATATGGTTTCATGGGTCATATCTAAAGGAATACAAAGGTATTACTTGAGTTCAAATGTAGTGTGCTTGCCTTAACATGCCAAATAAGTGTATATTTAGACAGAGTATAAACTTGGTAGATCAGAAAAAGGAGAAATTCTTCCTTGCACCTTCTATGAATATTCTAACTTGGGCAAGAGGCCTGAAAAAGCCAGTTCCGGCAGGAAAACGAGTCATAGGAAACTGAACTTTTATCTTGCAGCCTGAGGTGCCTGCCAGGTGCAACTTATTAAAGCATAAAGCTGCAATAGTTGTTTTAGATTTAAGAGAACTAGATGTGCCTTACTGAGCATGAGACCATCAGCACACACTTCATGTTAAGGTATGACGCTCGCCCTATTGAAGTATAAAATGAGTAATACTTTATTTCTCATCCTGTGACTGTGTTTTTCCTGTTCTTAGGCACCACTTCTGACTGCACAGTACAGAAAATATTGCTGAGAGTTCAGATATAGTTATTCAACTTTATGAAGCACTAATTTCCATTGTTACATTAGAGAAAGTGTTAGCTTTGACCACCTAAGCCAGTGGTTTCCTCCCTTATTGATATATAATTAATGCAGTGTAAATACAAAGCTTATAACTTTAGTGGGAAACTGGGATTCTCTCAACATCATACCAGTGTAAACTTCCTTTGATTGTGTTACATTCACTTATTCTCATACAGACTCAAACCAACAAATACACCAGTTTCAATTATAAGCCTAATTATGGTTGGTTATCTGTACAGCAATGAAACTTGATATTGTAAGTCTTAAGGGACAGAAAAGCGAACTATTTCTGACTTTAAAAAGTATGTAAAAAGTAGTAATTCTTAATAAGCAAAATTCTGCAGGGATGCTCTTAGTGATTTTTTTTCTTTTTTTTAGAAAGAGGAAATATCTGACTTATTAAAATATTGAACTGGCACTTTCTAGATTTTATACAGAACTTAACTTGTAATGTTTGAGTATCCATGTTCGTGGCATGGATTAATGTATTTTGATGATAGAAAGGCATTCTCTGTCCTCTTCTTGCTCTTCGCTGCTCTTCGCTGCGGTGTCAATATTGTGACTCATAGGACTATAGAATCACAGAAACATTTACATCAGGAAGGACTTCCGTAGGTCTCTTGGTGCAAGCCCTTGCACTCAGTCAGGGTTCACTCCAAAGCGAGATTTTAACAGGTTGCTTTGTGAGATATTGGCACTCCCTGTGCATAAGAGAGCTCTGCTGTGCAGAGTGACTATGCACTGGCCAAAGTGGTCTTTGAAAACAACTCTGAATCAGTGGGCTCCTCTTTAGTGATCAAGTTACAAGATATGGGGTGACCAAGGGCTTAGCAGGGCCTAGTGATCAAGAAGTAATAATGAGGGAAAAAAATTAATGCAAACCACAGAGCATTTTTTGGCCTAGGACTTAGATTATGCCAGATCATGTTTTGAAGAAAACTGTATTGTGAGATGTGAAGGATGTCAGGAAAATCAATGGTCCCTATTTCAAGTCCTTCTGGAAATTTTTGGAGAGAGTATGTTCTAAATGTCTTCGTCTGTCGGTCAGCAAAGATACAGACTTCAGGGAACTGGTGATGAATGTGACTACTTTCTGTTGAAAACCCTGCTGCCCCAAGGGGCTCCTCCAGCAAGTAGCTTAGCTCTAGGAAAGGGACTTGAAGCATAAATCGCTAAACTTGAGTGAACAGCCCACCATTCCAGCAATAAAATCCAACTATAAACATGGGCAAAGGCCACATTTTGATAGCTTCCTGAAATTATGGCAAGTTTCTTTTTTTTTTTTTTTCCTTTTTAAGCCTTCCTCTCACTGAAGGAACTCAGAAAGTTAAGGTGCCTGTTTCTGTGACTTTCAAAATGTTTACCCCTGTGTCTCTTATTTTCCTAGGCTATTTAGTCTTTTTCGTCCTTACCCTCTTCTTCATCTGCTGAATCACATAAGCCCTACTATCCCCTCACAATGGGATGCCACCTTGAAGCCCATGTGATTTTTAATTCAGCCTAAGTTCCTCATGGATTCAAGGAACTATTATGCAAGATTTTAGTTTTATTCACAGAAGGGATATTACTTTCCTATTTATTTTGCATTCCTTGCCTTCTCTCAACTATTCATGTATTTCACACACACACCTCCCACCCCAATCCCCATGCCCCATTATTTTTTTTTTAAAAATTTAAAAGGATGTGGATGGTGTAGGTCTTTTAAGCCATTTCTGTATATGTGTCTATATCAGATAATTTCTTAAAGGAAAAATGTTTGGCTAAACAAGAATAATGTTGTAATAAGGGTGGAGTACATTCCTTGTTTTAAAAGTTCCTTCCAAGATTTTCATCTTCATTTTTACTGCAAATGTTTAGCCAAAGAAACAAACTAAACAGAAAATCCCAGAGGGTAAAATTAGTGTAAAACACTAGTAATATTTTTTTATCTTAGCTAGATACCGAGCAGTTCCTAACTGAATTTTAGAAAAAGCCCTCTTCCTTGTCTGTTCTTGTGGTTTTTTTTTAGTTTCTTGGTTAGTTTTCTTTTTTTATCATTAAGATTTAAGACCACAGTAATATAAAAAATAAATCCAAAGAAAGCCAGATCCTTCAGCATATTGTATTGTCTTTACAGCACTTTCTCTGTATCCACACCAGTAATTACTCTCAATTTTAAGGTCACCTTTAAGCCTGGATTCACTAAAAAGTCTGTAAGGCAAAACCTACATAACTTTCCCCAGCAATCCCTGCTGTACACATCTGCAGGCTCTGTGGCAACTGCACAGCAATAGACGTGCATTCAGTTCCTCTGGAAAGTGTGAACATGTATGGGCATGTAGCACTACAAATCCATCTGCAGCAAATCTGCCTCAAGTTGGCTGTTAGGAAAACCTAGACAGACCAGAAGACCACAAATGGTTTCCTAGGAGGCCTGAGTGAGGGACTTTTGGAGAAACCTTATTGCTATGCTCTAAGACAGAGTCAGAGCATGGCTGGCCTTGGTGAAACTTGGGGATTTAGCCGGGAAAGGAAGCCATGTCCTTGGGCTAATTACCCTGGTTTCAACCTTAATAGATCTCAGTGGCAAGATCTCGGTGGAGTCATCTCTGAAGTATGCTAGCTTGTGACTTTAAATGTTGGTCTCATGTTGGCCATTGCTAGTTGGGGAGCTTTTTGCAGGAATGTTTACTGAAAGAGCACATTTTAAAGTAATAAGGAGGAATACTTGCCAAGTGGAAGCATTCTTACCCCATATCTTGTGACTAATGCAACCAATTAAAACAGTCCATTGGATAATGAAACCAGATGCTCTTGAATAAACCACAGAATATTTCAAAACAATTTTCCTGTTTAATTAAAATGATAAACATTTTCTGCTAATACAAAATTCACCAACAAGTAGAGAGTTAAGATTCGGCTGCTGAATTGTTTGTTATGGAACATTTGCTGTATTTCCTACTGTAATATGGTCATTTGTGACACTGCCACATTATTTTATAACCAACATGAAAGGTTTACTGAACATAGAAGCTCATCAAAAAAAGAACATCTGTCTTCCTACATTACCTGACAATTTGTCTGATAGACCTAACAGATTGCATCCACATTGTTGAAATTATTTTTCAAATGCCAAATGGTGAACCTGAAAGATTTTTGGCTTTGACCAAAGAGAAATGTTGTGACAATTTTTGAAGAATAAGTAATGGTCATATTTTATATAGCAATTTCATAATATTAGAAGGTCAAATTTACCTAAATCATTTTGAAGTCGTAATCTGGTCCTAGCAACATATATAATGAACAGAAATTCAGCTAAGTTTCTTCTAGGTCCATTATTATAGTTCTACAAAAAACTTAGACAATTTTTGAGATTTAGTTGATTGTTTATTTATAGTATAAATATATTGATAAACAGAAATAATGTAGTTGTTTCTTTTTTTCAATGTCAAATAGAGAGGGTTTAATTTCCATTAAACATAATGCAACAGATCAAGGAAAATGTGAAATATCCTAGAGTCTTTCAACTGGCTGTAGTAGATTTTCTGTTGATGACTATTCTGACTAGTAAAAAAATAGTTAACTGAATTAATCAGTCATTCTTGCTGCCTATAGTCAAAATGCAAATATTTTCAAATCACATATAAGTTTGTTTGCTGATGCTTTTACACATTTTGTTTTCATTGTATTGCTTGATCACTTTGGCAAATAATATTGTAAGGATGTGGGGTAGTTAGATATTATTTAATACCTAAATTATATGGTATTTTTTCTGGCTATAACAACTGTACCTCCTAGTTAGGCAGTCTTGAAAAAGACTAAGTTCAAATGGAAGAGTTAAGTATGGCTCACTTGCAGGTGGCTACAACAGAATATGCATCTATTTGCTTGGAATGTGTCTTGTACCATCAATTCTTAATCCTTCTAGAGTATTTTCTTCCATTTCTAATTTCCCTCTGTCATATGTGCTCTGTTCTCTGGCTGGCAATGCAGTTGATCCATAATGTCTAGGACCAGTTTTTATTCTCATTCTTCCAAATTGTCAAAAAGTAAGGATGAGCAAAACTGTCCCTGACCGTGTCTGTTTTATGCCACAGTTTTCCCAAATCTGCAAAAATAGATCTGCCCCACTTCACAACTCTCTAAGGATGTTTTATACCACTTCACTAATTGCTTTATTGCCAGTCTGGTTTGAAAACTCCTTCCTCAAAGAAAGCACTGCTCCTTCACTTGATATTCAAGCAGTCACCATGCCACATTGTTGTGACTCTTCGCTTGGCATTGTAAAAGAGAAGGATTACTACAGAATATACCAGGCCTTACAGGACTGAGATGCTTCTAGCCAAAGAGGAGAGGTGAAGTTTAAATACTACAGAGGACCTAAAAGGTAGGATGAAATTTTTGAGTCATGGATTTTGACTTACATGTGGATATCTTGTCAAAGTCCAGCTTTGGGATGGAAGAGTGTTTATTAGTCAAGGCAGGTGATGAAGAAGGATTCTCTGTTTAATTTTGAATGAGTATGTTCTTCATGTATTGCTGTTAATAAACATCAGATGTATAAGTGCCTTTAGCCCACAGATATTTATGTAACATCACTGTCCTCCTAGGTGCATGCAAATGTGAATGAAAGATATGAGGGTAGAGAATGTTTAAATTACTTGAGAGACCATTTCCTCTGTTCGCAGGATTTTTGACCTTGAAAGAGATTTAGAGTTATGAAGAAAACTAAAGTAATGCCAACTGGTCATGGGTCCAGTTTCCACAGAGAAGTGGGCAGCCTTCTTCATTACACAGAAATATGGATACAAATAACTACTTATTTTTTAACATTTGTCTGCAGGTACACTGCAGACACTGGAACACTGGAAAAATATCTCTGGCACAAGAGTGTAGAAAACCTGCTATGTGTATCCTTCTTATTAATTTAAATTTGAAATCAGACTGTTTATGGCATTCACAATCTATGAACAGACAGTTTGATCCAAACTAAAATGAAAGACTACTGTGCAATATTTTTTTCTTATAAATAAGGAACTTCACCTCAGAATTCAGCAAGCAGGAGATATGAAATCTTACTCCCTGTCAGTAAGTGGTAGTACTTTTTTCCCCCAATCCCATTCCAGTCATGCCATCCTTAAGTTAGGCATCCATTTCCAGCTTGAAATATTCTGGTGGAGAGTTACCAACATTGCTGACAAGGCACACTTGAAAATCATTAAAATTTATGACAAATTAAGGAAGTCAGTAGAACCAGTGAAAATTACAACTTTATTTTAAAATGTAGCCACTGATTTCTTGTGAAGGACATGGTAGACGAGAGGAGCAAATTATTCCCTTGGGGTTATTTAGCTGAAAAGTCCAATTACAGAATTTCTTACAACCTCAGAACCAATGAGAAAGACTTTTGAAGATTTGTGAAATTTAACAGAAAGCTACATGCCACTTACATGGAGCTCTTGGAAGATGATTCACATTTCAGACTTGTATCAGAATGCAAAGGGAATCTCTAGCTGTGTCTGCAACAAAGCTTATATATAGCTTTTCTGAAAATGTCTTTAATGATATACTATGGGACAAACTGCTTTTTGTGAATAATGACAGCTTTCAAAGTTAAGGCAGAAGTAAATTTAACATTGCCTAAAGTAATAGAATTAGTAATAGCAATAGAAGTGAGAAATCCTGCAAGAGTTGTGTTTACAAACTCAGGAAAACAAACTGACTTAGCAAACAAAATAAAAAGCATACTGGAAGAGTCTCAAGCTTACAAAGGATTGTTCTCTGGAAGAGCTAGAACACTGTAGGTGAGTATGTCTATTTTAAGTGGTCTCTCCTCAGAAATGCCTCAAGATAAGACATTCAGCCAGAAAATTCTAAGCAGCCCATCAATCATCTTCTGAAATCAATTACATAGAGACCAAAAGACTATGAAAAGAGGAAAGGACTTTCTTGTCCTGGGGGAAGACATGTATGCCTGAAAGGAAAGAAAGTAGAATCTTGCCAACTAATGACAGATTAATTATATACTCAAGATGTGAAGACAAAGACTTCAGTTGCTCATTAATTTATCAGTGTACATGAAGAGTATGCATCAGCTGTTCATAGCATGGCTGGTCGTGGTCACAGCACTAGTACTGACAAAAAAAAAAGTTACATTAAGTAAATCCTAATCCATAAAATATAAACCTTAAAATACATGTAGTAAGAAAAATAAAATGACCAGACTTTTATTTAGTCCTTGTGTTCAAAGGGCCGTTGTAAATTTCTTAGGTAGAAGGTGACATATAAGAGATGAAATGGAAACTGAGAGAAAGTTTGTGCATGATGCTATTGTTGAAAGTAGTTAAGGAGTTGTAAAGACCAAGATTTGTACCTAGGTCAAAATATGTGAATACAAAACGAGCACTTAAGATCCTCAGAGAAAAACTTGAGGTTAAATTAGAGAGTCTATATGATGCACCAACATCATTTCACCATTGTAATATTCTGAATTAATCCCATCTATCATTAAGCCAGACAAAACTATGCACATCTGAAGGGGCTATATAAAAACTAGTGACTAATGTCTAAATTTTAGATAGCTATTTTATTTGTACAGACAGTGAGCTAACCAATGGAGTTAGTTGGAAGATGATTAAGAAATGTATGCTTTAAACATTTAAAAAGCTTTGTTTATGTTGATGTAGTGGGTTTTAAAGTGAACTTTAATCATCTTTCAGAATGTTTTAGAAAGATGATTTAGCAAGTGCTGCTTGCATCCTCACCTCACCTCTTGCAGAGCTAATACTGATAAGACAAGAAGAATACTTCAAACACAGAAGCAGTAAGGATGTATGTAAAAGAAAAACAGATGCTAAAACTACAAATACGGATCTTGATGGCAGCAGAACAGACAGAAAGGGAGTCCATCTTATGAATACCCAGGGTGAACAGTGTAAGGATTCAGATTTTCCAAACATTACATCTCAGAGCATTTGTACATTTATTTACCTTACATCAACTGCATTAAACTGCTTTAGCAGTTTAAAATTATTTACACGTCTTGCTAAGAACAAGAGATGTGCCTGGGACTGAGAGAGAGGGAACCAAGTATTTTAGGGCTTCCCAAGCCCTCCATACTATTTATTTATTTTGAACAACAATTTATCTGTAATGTGAGAGAAGAGATTGTTCTGACTCATAATGTGATAGCTACTGCAGTATAGTCATTTGACAGGATAGATTTACTGCCAGTAGGAGACAGAAAGTCTAACTGTTATCATTGGACTTAGAAGTGCCTTCATAATTGCATGGGAAGTCTCTTTACCATTTGGGCAGATCACAAACCACTTGTAGGTTTTGCTAGTGAAACTCTGTGCCAACCATTGCAGATGTCTGGCTGTAGCACTGGGTTTGACCAAGGTCTTCAAAACATTTGTTAGAGTGCCATCAACAACTACTGTTACGTAAACATTATGAAAATTTGGAGTGTCTATGTTATTTACTAGATATCTGAGCTAGATGCTGAGGAAATCTTTCCAAATAAGGAAGTCTTGCTGAAGAAAACTTGAAGATGGCACTCATTCTGAGGGAAGATCATGCTATCCCCTGGGTTAAAGCAAGTAATTTAATAAAATTCCAAGTGGATTGAATTTGGGAGATTTAGAAGCAAAGTGCAAAAAAAAAAATTGTTGGGAGTGGATATAGAGTTTAACACAATCACCGTTGTGATTGTGTCATCATCTGGCAAGAAAGAAATAAAATCCTGGTATCAGAAGCATGGTCAGTTAATCCTTGCATAAATCTTTGCTTGGGTCAGCCTTTAGTGGCTAAACAGAGATGGTACTGCATGGTCAGAAATGGACATGGGCGTGTCACGTGGCTGTTGGTGAAAAGCAGAGATAGACAGTGACTATATACAAGTCTGCTGAAGGGTACCAAGTCTTCAGAATATATTTTTTTACTTTCATCCATATTTCCCAGCTGCGGTTGACCTGACCTCTGTTACAGCCTGTGAAGACATTAAATACACAATTAATGGATGGTTAGGAGATTTCGCTGAATTTTTTCTGAAATGCAGGAAGTGGAGAAAAAATACCCACTTGTACTTAACCCAGCCAGCATGGAGGAGCATTAGGGCACTGTAATTCTTGCAAGCACTGCAAAGCCCAGAGCTGCAAGTATCATTCCAGAGACAGAGAAGTGGACTCAAAGGCCTGGTTTATACCATTATTTTTAGTCTCTAGCAGCAGATTTCAGCTGCCATCCTAAATCAAATGCAAATTTAGTTATTTAGAAGTATACATCACTTATGTAAACAAAAGGTGGCTGGAAGAATTTAGGTGCTCAAAATGGTGTTATATATTCAATGCATTTTCAGTAGAGATATATTCCATCTCTTCCTTTTGCCTTGTTTATTTTGTAGGACTTCTCCCCATCTCTGTCTGAAACAAAGTCATCAGGTCCAACATGAAGACAATCACCGTTAGTTTTCCAGCCCTGTTTTCTTGAAGTTAAGAGACCTGATTTGCTCAGATAAGACCTGGATGAGCAGCAAGTCCCTGCTGGTTCTAAGCAAACTTTTAAGCCACTTGAGATTTTATGCATCATTAAGTACACATAATTTTCCCTTTACATAGATCAAGCATTATTGCTTGAACTGCTCATCTATATTACGTGAGTGATTAGGAAGCATGTGTCCATGCCCATTATTTGCTTGCCTTTTCCTGCATGTCAAAGAACTGACTTGGAAATTCCTGAGAACTCTGGAGGTCACTGCACGACTCACATGAACCCCTAAGAGTCTGTTTTAATTCCTTTTTCTAAGAGCTGTCAGATGAAAGCACACAAATTGCCATTGGAGTAGGATTATTGTTAGTTTTGGAGCTTTTTTTTTCCTGTCCTGTTGATCTCAGGCCTGAAAGTGTAGTAGAAAGGAATTTAGAAGCTAGTCATGGATAATAAGTTTCATAAAAGAAAGGTGCATGTGTTCAACTTTTAAGAAGGGAGAAATGTAGAATAGAAAGCAGTTTTTAAAATTAATAAGGTTCTGGGACCTTAAAAACTTTTAAAGATATAAAACTTTCTTTTTAGTGTTCGTTTGTTTTTTCTCTTCTTTTAAAAGGCTACAGAATACTAGGACTTGTTGATTCCATGGTTCTGCTCAGCTTTCTGCTTTGTGTCCGTAGACCCTGAGCTTTTAATAGACTTCCCATGGGCAAGAATTACATAAGGTAACATTACTGTAAAAACAATGACGTTCTGCACAGAGAGGGATGATCCCTAAGCCATGGATTTTGTATCTATGGCATAGCAGAGCCATTAGAAAGCAATTTTGCTCATGTGTATGTGTGTGCATGTGGTGTACATGTGAGAAAAAGGCACTGCTTTGAGGCCTCCCTCTGCTATTGCTGGCGGTCTGACCGTAATGTCACTGCTCTCCTTCCTCCTACACTCATTTGGCTGCAGTTCATGACCCACAGCCACCTCTGCACACACACAGGATGTGCGTGGCAGCTGGAGGATACTCAGCTGTCAACTTCCAGGCTGATCTCTGGCAGCAGCAGCAGCACACTGCTTGCTGCTAGGTCTCTTGCTGGCCTCTCATATGGCATATTGCCTGTGTCTCAAGAGTTGTCTGCAGCTGCCTAGTGCAGGCTCATCCTGCAGAGGCTTCTTTTGTTTCTGGATGATGCACTGCTTAGATTCCCTTTGGACTGGAAGAAATCTTCATCCCCAGTTCCCGTTAGAATAAAAGAACCTACAGTGAGAACCACTCTGAGAAAAGGGGCTGTTTTCTCACATGTTCACCTAATTAGATGCCGATTCACATTGATATAGATACTTAGCACTGTGTCATTGACTCTGACCATCACTAAATTGCTACAGTTTCTTCTCTACAGATTACAAAGTCTTTTCTTAGCATTTCATTTTTAGTTGTTTATAATGATTTTATAATGTTTATAATGATGGTCCAGCCAATCAGTCTCATGATGTAGTCACATTATTCTTAAAGACATGACTGTGTGAAATTGAAAATACTAGAGCAAATCGGATGGACCCAGTCTTCGCTCAAGTCAACAGAAAACATTATACCAAGCTGATTTTGAATCAAGCCTCAAATGCAAGGGATTGGAATCCTATTCTTTGACTTCCCTGTCTAGAGGCTTTTAACATCTGACTTACCTGATATTAACATAATAAGCCACAAAGATAATTACCTTCCTTGTCTCATAGTCTCTGGTTTATGTTTAAAGACTTCCAGAAAAAACAACATTGATTTTTTTTGCCTGCCTACTCTTTAGTGATGGCTCAGAAACCTCTGATCAGGAGTCCTAAGGAACTTTTATTTCCCCAGTTGAGTACATTCGGACATTTTTCCCTAAAAATCTTGGTTAGACAAGCCAAAGTAAACTAAAACACCAAAGCAAAGCACAAGTTTCTTATTACTGTATTCTCACATGAAGCTATTTATTCATGATATATTCATCAGGAATAATAATTAAGAAATGTCTTCTCTCCTAGTTTTGTTACAAACATCTCAGATAACACTGCAGGCATTCATTAGAAGAAAGCTGTCCTTTCAGTTTTTTGCTTTCCTTGTTTTTTGCTGTGTACTAAATCCTGTCTGTAAGACGCCCACTCTGACTGGGAAAAAAGGTATTCTTTGTAGGCAGGTGGTCTTTCCTTGAGCCTTTTCTGATTAGAAACACATGTTCATGAGTGTGAGGAAGCTTCTGTAATGGGAGAGGAAAACAGAAGACAAAGAACTGGTGGTGCTGCACAGGCAATGCTGTTGAAGCAAATCAGGTTTGTAATGGAGTTATTCTTCACCTCATAACTTGTTTATTTTTTATTTGATCTGCTGCAGTTCCCTGCTTATTACTGTAAGTTATACTGACAGCTGACAGATTTTGAACTCACTAGAGAACATCCTCTCACCCTGAAAATCCTGGATACAAGGATAATGTTGCAGGGGCTGCCTGCAAACACCTGGGCATGGGTCTGGGCAAGGTGGACCAATGCTCCAGGAGCCAATATTTTTCTCTTCACTTTCCTGAATCAGAGTGGCCACATCAATGACGCTAAACAATATCCATGTACTTTCTTAAGTGGGAAACACATTTTCCTGAAAACAAGAAAATTTCCCATAGTGATAAATGAGTAACAAGAGAAAGAAAAGCGTTACACCTCAGTCAGTGGGCCAACCCCTCCAATGCTGACATTGTCTCAAAGCACAAGAGCACAGGGGAGCTCTCAGGAGCCCTGTAAGCAGTCTCATGCACGAGTGGAACATGAGAAGGGGCAGAGGAGCCTGTGCTTGTTCCTGCACTGCTGCTGGCTGCTGTACCAGCTGCTCTTTATCAGCTTCCCACTCTGAACAGCCTTCTCCCGCTGCTCTGAGCCATCATCACTATCACAGCATTTACTAGAACTAAAAGTGAATGGAAGGAGCTGTAACTCATGGGTAGAGAGAGCACTGCTCCTGTAAATGTCCAGAGGCAGTTGTGATGAGCCAGGAGAAAACACTCAAGATAAAAAGTGTTGAATGGAAGTAGGCACTAATGAGCAGCACATCACACAGGGACAGTGGCTTGTAGCTCTGTGTCTAATGTCTTCAACTGAAGACTCCTTCAATGAGTTATTGGAATTTCTTCCCCTTCCACCTTTCTTACTCCAATACTCAGGCTAAAACATTTGAGCTCCAGTCCTCAAGTGCCTCCTTTCTGTGTGTCAGAGACAGACAATCTTTCCTACAGTTCATGAGGAAAAGATCAGGGAACGTTCTTGCTCCTGTTGCATAGAAAACCAGGGAGATTCTCATTTCTCCCCTGATTTTCTCCCTGAGAAATCAGAGAGATATGTCTGTATAAAGCATTACAGAGATTACTCAAAAGGTATTTGCTGTTAATAGAGTGAAGAATCGATAATATTGGTGTTCAAACTCAGGGGAAAACAACTCAGCCAAAACTAGATAACATCACAGCTTTCTTTTGATGAATCTGAGATGTACAGACCATACAGATGAACCACTGCTAGCAATCCTGTTCAAGACCATTTAAAAGCTAAAAATCAGTGGAGCCACCTAGATTTTTGCTTTTTAACACCATATCCTGGGCTTTATGTTTGTGCTACATCAGAGTTAGTTATTTTTCCCTTGCACCAGCTGAGGAATCCTCTTTGGCACATGAATTCTTAGTTGTCCCTAATATGCCAGTATCTTTCCTATTTCTCTTATTGTGGCTGTATAAAGTACCTAGTTCAGAGGAGAAAATGTATCTCACTGTCTAACATATGTTTCAATTCACCCAAAGTCAAATATTAGTAAACCAAATAATTAGAATAAGACATGGGATATGCTATTCATGGAAATAACACATTTATTAAGTGCACACAAGGATAAGATACTTTGTTGTAGCCAGTAGCAAAACTCTCCATGACTTCAGCAGGAACAGAACCAAACTCCTTGCATGTACCATCAGACAGCTACAGCCATTTATTAATAAACTCCTGGTGCAGCTGGGATGATGACACATTTTTGTTGCATTCCCTGGAATAAAGTAATAATAACCTAAGTAATAAGAAAATTTTATTTTGGATTCTCAAATCAAATGGCCTTTTTCATTTTGTTTTGTTATACGTTTGCACGGATAAAAGGCTTAGTTTCCATTCTATCACACAGCAAAATACAGTAGAAGATTGACAGTCTCTTGGTGAGTCATGAATTTTCAGCAGAACTGACAAAAATATCCCTCATAAAATGGCTCAAGCTTCAACAGCACCTGTTAAAAGTAGGCTTACGGTTGCAAAAAGAATCCAATGGAAGAAATGTAGGAATGTGCCAGAATTTTCTTGGCTGGTTTCTCTCTGAGAAAAAGGCTTAGTGTCCTTTTGCAGCACAATACATTTGTTGATTTACGGACAGTCTAGAGAATGTATTTAACAACGCAAATAGATGCTCTGTGAGATTTTCTTAAGTGTCCAGCCATTCTAACCAAGGATAGTCAAAACCTATTTTAACCTCTTACCTTCAAAGTTTGCAGATAGAGTCTTCTTGGCAATTGTGAGGCTAAACCATCTTTCCAAGCCAAATAGTGTCTTCTGCGGGAAGGTAGTAGTTACCTTAGCGCTGGAAAGTGTTTGCTGACATAAACAGTGACTTGGAGATGTTTTCTGTGAATGAAAAAGCAGATATGTCAACTCCAGAGTACATTATGTATTTACTTATTTTGTAAAACTGATTTTCTTTTGTGTACAGTTATTCCTGTTATTTCTCAATGAAGAGAAATACATCACACAAACTGATATGAGACCTGAAAAAGTTGAAGCGCTTGCAGAATTTTCATTTCAAAGGTGCCATTAATCGCTTGAACGTAAGAATTGAACTCAAACTGGAAATCCAGTCTGCATTTTTTGCATTTTTTGTAGGCATTTGTGGTTTTTTTGAATTTTTTTGCAAAGAATCAAGTGACAATCTGCACAACTTCATTAGACCTCACAGGCTTTTTTGAAACTAGATATTAAATTATACTATGACAAAGCAGGTGTTTAATTTGCAAATGCTAAACAGATGGTTTATGCATTTATAAACACAGACCTCCTGCAAGAGATGCACAGAAATTGAGGCTTGCTTTGTGTGCATCCCATAATTTATGCTTTTGCAGCAAGGAAGATATAAACAAGATTTTCTTTTTCCACCGTGATCAACATCCCTGCCAGATACAGGCAGTTTTGGATGGTGTTTCTGGATAATCTTTAAATTCCATCTGCCTGCAGAAGGACTTCCTGACCTGCAGGGTGAATTTTATTAACACTGAATTCTTAAGAAAGCAACAACCAAAACCAACCCACCCGAAAGCAAAACACAAATGCCTCCTTGTCTGCAAGACAGGTGGAATTATAAATCTCTGAGACTTCAACACAATGAAGGTGTTTAAATGCAGCTAACAACTAAGAAACAATCCTGTTCCTATGAGTAGGAGCTGAGCATCATTTCCCCATTTCCTTGAACTAGGCAGCCTTGCTACAAGCATTATTACCATAATATTGTAATTAACAGCAATTAACACAACAACGATGGCAGTAAACAATTAGTGTTCATTATAGTCCTCTGAAGCAAATTGGAGGGTATTTAATGAGAAAAAATACCTGGGAAGAAAAGGCTTTTCCTCCATGTGTCACCATTCTCTGCAGCACATATTGCACAGTGTTCGAGTAGGGGTTGCTCTTCTTCTATGCAACCCTATTCCTAATCCTGAGTAAGGTTGCATCTAGCACCTAGTATTAAAGATGAACAATGGAAATTTTCACTTGCATGAGACTTTCAGAATCAGAACTGAGATGAGATCCAAGACCCACATTATGGTCAGTGGGACAAAGTTCACTGAATTCTATACAAAGCTTCCTCCTGGTTATATGAAACCTTGAATTGGGACCCAGCCTCGTTTAAGAATTACCTTATTCAGTGTCAGATATGAATACACTAAAAGCCTTTGACTCCCATATCTTGTTTGTTGGACTGTCCAGGAGGCTTCAGTTTCTATCAGACTATATTCCAGATGAAAAACATTGGTACTAGAAATGAGCTTTGACAATTACCCGCTGTAGTAAAAGCTGAGAAACGTCAATGGTTAATTTATCCAATGTATCTGATCTGATGAAGAGTATAAATAGCTCCATCCAGTACTTTATAATTTCAATTAATATTTTGTTTGCATTAAAAACACTGAAATTAAAATGTAAATAGTATACAAAGTTAATTGGAGATGATATTACTTGCTTCTTAACAAATTATCCTCTCTGTTTCCTGTACCTATTTAAAATACTAAAAAGCATTGAAATCTCATTACACCAGGATTTGGTAATAACTTAATGAGAAAAACATTAAATACATGGCAGAAAAAGGAAACACCTGTGCTGTTTGCTACCATGACAGTGAACAACAGAATCATCCAATAATCTGCGCTGTCTGCAGGGTCTGTCTGGAGGGCATCTGGTCCCAGCCCTCATTCAGAACAGGGTCAATTTCACAGCTGTGTTGGCTTGCTCAGGGTCTTGGCCAGCTGAGCAGTAAACATCTCTGAGGACGAAGACTCTACAGTGCCTCTGGGCACCCGTTTCAATGATATGTGCATACATACTATAAATACAGTATGCCCACAAATGAGTGTAATTTCAGTGAAAACTTTTCAAAATAATTCGAAGGTCAGAAATAAAGTTAACAGCCCTAATGGTGCAGTGATTTCTTACAGCACTGGAAAAGTCTTTAAGCAACACTACCAGTGCTATGATTCAATAACACAGGAAAACATCCCATAGCCAGGATTTTCCTGCTGATGTGACTAGAGGTTGTTGCAGCTGGAAAAGCAACCATTTGCTTCCTCCCTGCTCTGTCTTCCCTAGACAGTGAAATGGTTGGAATTTAGAAATTGTTAGTATTTGTGGTGTCTTTCAAAGTAAGGATTTGTGTCAATTCTTTTTTAACTGAGTGCCTATAGCTTTTACTGTGAATGGCCTAATTTGTAAAAAGTCTGAGTACTCACAAATGTCCATGATGTAGGAGAGGTTTGTAGGAGGCCATTTGGAAACAAATTGCTGTTTGTGGGGTGGAAGGGGGACAAAGAGGCATAGGTTTGTGGGTATAAAATTTTTTGAAAGTATTTTTAAAAGAGGACAATCCCCCTTTCTCCCAATTTTATCACTTTTTCTAAAGTGTGTCCAGATATTTTATTTTGAGCTCATGCCCTGCAGGAAACTATGAGAAGTTGATGACTACGATGTCTAAAATAAGACAACTTTGAACCTCATACTCTGAAAGCCCACAGGTTGTTATTAATTTTATGCTTGGCTCTTGTCTCAAAAAAAAAAAAAATCACATCCTTGAAGTCTCCTTCTGGAAGTGTAAACTCTGTGGGTGAAAACACAGGGCAAGTGATGATTCAAACAACTAAATAATAAGAAAAATATTTATAGAATCTAAAGACTTGTGTTTTTATGACTGTAAATAAGGTACAAGACTTTAAAATGTCAAACCTTAAACAAAAAAATTGTGTAAATTTGCACTATAAATAATTATTGGGAATTATAATTTTATATCCATTTTCTATAATATAGCAATACTACTGAAACATAGGAGTTTTGTTCTTCTGCTTTTGTTCTTGAAAACTTGTTTCCATGTTCATGAATTTCGAAAGAACAGTCTCTTTTGACATGAATGTTCTTAATAAAAGGAAATGTGGTACACATAATTGTTTATGTGTACCCTCTGCTACAGTAGTGGATGTACCCACCTTTATGTAAAAACCCCCAATAATCTAAGTATAGTCAGAGTAAAAATTAGACGATTATCCTGTTCCCTGGTTGGGATTCAGCTAACTTGTGGTTAGCTCAAGAAAGAGGGGAAAGCATGCAGATGACAGTTCCTCTCTTTGTCTGTAAGGGGCTCTAGCATCAGTCTTATGCTGGAGACATCAGTCACATCTCAGTGCTTCTAGAGCCATCCTAAGCTCCAAGCAACATGGGACAACTGTGAGGTGACTAATGCCAGGTGACAGTAATTTTGTCCAAAGTCAGCTCATCCAGCTGAGGGTGCATTGAGGAGAAAGGGGAGTTGGTACTGGGCTCTGTTTTCCTGGCATGCCCAGGTCTGTGGCTGGGGATCCTGAAGGATCCTTGGTCCAGCAGTAAAATGTGACAGTTTGCTGTTGGATCCTCACCTTCCCAAGCCCCACTTCCCCCAGCACTTTCTTTTTTTGTGGCATCTCTCTGGTGGGAAGAAATAGGATAGCTATTTTACTAAGGGACAGAGGGATGGCTGAGCTGCTTGCCTTTGCTTGACATCAGAGAAGTTGTGGGCGGTCTATCCCTGAAAGTGTTCAACCCAAACCATTCTCTTTCTATCAGTCAGTGCCCTGTGTCCCATGACAGTGCTGTGTGGCTGTCACTGCTATCCTCTGGGTGTCTTCTTCTCAGAGAAGCTCCCGTTGCCTGATCCAGAACTACTGCTTTCCTGGCCTGACACAGGCATATCGGCTGCCCCTGACAGGGCAAGCCACTGTCATGAGGCCACACACCTGCTCAGGAGCATTCAGTTCTCAATCACTGCTAAAGCTGGGAGCAGGCAGCATTTCTGAGTGCGCCTGGCCAACTGAGGATATGCCATTTCCCCCAAAGGAATACTGAAATATTTTTACATTACCCTTCTCCATCCTAGCATTTCAAGGAGACACAGACTGGCCCTTTAGTTTTTTTTTGCTCTACACAACTTATAACACTGCGCTCTGGATTGCTCTTTGCACACACAGGCTGAGTGGGGAAAGCAGCCATGGAGGCTGGGGATAGGGACAGCGGTGTTTCAAACTTTGCCAGTGTAACATCCATGGAAAGCAGCTATTTTCACTGTAACTTGCTTTCCAGAGCTATGAGGAGGAATAATTCCTAGGAATAACAAGTTGCAAGCTTTCTCTTTTTCCTCAAGAATGGAGGACTCTAAAGAAATTCTCAAGAACATGGCTTTGAACCACACATGTCCCATCTTGCTCTCTGGATATTGTTCAGTGCCTGTGCTCCCTGCTCACACGAAACTCTGAACTGCAACACATTATAATCCCCTCATCAAAAGCAGAAAGGACTGCTCTACTCCAGTTTTACACCTGCACACCTCATTTAAAATGGCAATAATGTGGTGATTAATCTAAGAGGAGTATGTTTTAAAGTAGCTGATGTGTTCTCTAATGACAGGCCAAGCATCTACTTTTTATCACTCATGTCTATCTGCGGCTCATTTAAATTGTCATGAACAATGCTCTCTTTCCTAGGAAATCTTCCTTTAATCCTGTGTAAATGCCTTCGCTTCATGCAAAGTTATGTCTAATGGCTCTAAGCAAATCTTTACCTCACCTACGGTCTAGTAAAATCTTCCTTTCTAATAAAATTTTAAAAAATAGCGCATTTACGTATTTGACATCAAATATTTCTTAGCAGGGACAGTATGCAAGGCAGAACAAGTTACAGAGCCCTCCACACTGTAAGCCTACAAATTAATCATAGTTGACTCCAGCTGTGTTTTCACTGTTTCAGACTGGTTGTTACTATTTTTGTTCCAATAGGTGGTGCTGTGTTGAAACCTAAATAATTTTCAAAATTTATATTAATCTATATACCTTCTTGAAATTATTATCAGATTATTACTCATAAAAATTCTTATGTACAATCTGAAGAAAATGTTCCTATTATGAACAATAAAAACTATAATATAAAAACTATTGCTAGAGGACAGTTGTGGGTTCCTCGGTGAGTTTTACCCTTACTTACAGAGGGGTTTTGGGTTTATTAGAGGGCTTTTTTTGTTGTATTGTTTTGTTTGGGTTTTTTTTCCCCAGCAGTTGCTGTAATAGTGTTTTTAAAATGAAGCAACGCAGGCTCCCAGGAAAGGAACTTTCTGTGTCTATGAGGCCCGTCCCTTGTGGCTCTGTCATGCAATCCTTGCACAAATTTATAACAACTAATCTAAAAACAAGTTGTTCCAAAAACCTAGTCCCGCAAGGGTAGGAAGTTTTCTCATCTTCATCCTAAATTTATTCATGGCTTGTTTTTCTCTCAGTGGTGTCTATTAAGAAATGCCATTTTCTGTCCAGGCTTTCCTTAACATAACAATGCCAAAGTCTTTTAATCACCTTTTTTATTTTCTGAAGTCTTTCATCATTCCTTCACTATGCTGATTCAAATTCAAACTCATCATTCTTGAGCAAAGAACTGAATGCTTTATTTCACTCTGTGCCAGTAGTTTACAAGGGAATCATGCAAGGTAATACCCTTGTATGTCTTAATATCCCACCTCATTTTTTAATAGGCACGTAGCTCTATAAGTTTATTGTCACACTGATATCTGCTTGTAGACCCAGATCTTTTCATCTCAGTGCTTGTTTCCAGTTGATGAACACCTCTTTGATGGGATAAGTTCATAATGTTGTCTCCCACAAGTCTCTCTGTCAGACTTAATTCTGTTGCAATGTTATGTCCACACATTCTTCCTGTTTCCTTCCCTGTTCTTTCCCAAATTAGTGAGCTCAGCAGATTTAATCAGAAACTTTCATCTCTACACTTCTTCCTAAGTTGTCAAGGGCCAAAAGGCATTAAACTCTCCCCAGCCATAAACCCAAGATGATGTCGGAAGTATTTCTTGCAACAGAATCCTTCTTTCAGATGAAGCATGCATGTGCTCTCCGTGCATGTCATGTGCATGTCCTGTGTAATTAGCAATTACTCTTTTACCATTCTTCTTCAAAACTAAAATCTACTGGAATTAATTGACTCATCTGTCGAAGGAGGAATAGAAAGATATAAAGATAGAAGTCCCCAAATCTCCTAGTGGATTACATTTTTGAGGCTTTGAAAAAATTTTTAATTTGGTTTGGTTTGTGAGTTTTTGTTGTTGTTGGGGTTTTGGTTTGGTTTGTTTTTTTGTTTGATTGTTGGGTTTATTTCTTTTTTTTTCTTTTTTTTTTCTTTTTGTTTTTTTTCTTAATAAAAATCCCCATTACCTCACTGTAGACTTGAACTTTTTCCTGGAAGTTGATGACGATTTTGTCATTGATTTCAATTGTACTGTAGAATCTGATGCTGTCTCCAAGGAAATAAACAACAAATGACTAATATTTAATGAGATTTTCTATGCAGTTATGAACACAAAGAACATGAGAGACTTGATTTCCCTTGGTTTAAATTAAAAAAAAAAAGCCCTCAGTTGCTATCTATTTGCATCTTAGAGACAAATAGGTATTCCCTCTCTCCACCACGTTTTGAAAAACAGACCTGTAGAGCTATCATTTGCAATTAGCTAACCAAATTAACCTCTGAAGTTTGTAGGAGGTTTATGTACAAGATTAAATCCCTGTTGGTGTGTTGTTTTTTTTTTCTTTGTTCCATGTTGCAACAGCCTGTGCAGTTTACAATTACATCAAATTATTTCCAAACGTAACTGCCTTGGCTTAAAACCTATGTCCTCTTTTACCTATTCAAATTTGTATTAATGAACTTTGAAGCAATTAATTAACTTTTGAATAACTTAAATAAAAATAATTTATTAACTTTCAAATGAATTAAACTAATTTAACTGTGCTTTTACCTCTGAAAACTATATTTTTTATTTTAGCTGTAAAAAATGATCAACAGCTTTAGAAATTTAAAAGGTCTGGATAACCCAAAACATACTAAATTTCTGAATATTGAATGTGCCTTTTTTAAAAAAGCCCGTACCCTTAGGTATCTTTAAAAAATAAGACAATGAAGTTATTCTGAAATATCCTAAAAGAAGTGCCTTTTCATGGTTCCAAAATTTCACTTTCAAGATGCTGTCTTACTAAATATCATTTGTCATAGTCATTCAGTGGGCCTGACCTAGTTCAGTGGCTTTATGTATGAAACAGCTGCTCCTCTGTTTTGTCTTCATTTCTGCAAAGACATAACATTTTCTGTCCATAAGGTATTGGAAAGTTACTCTGCTGTTAGCATAATTTGGACTCTCCTGAATGTTTCAATGATGGAAAAAAAAAAAGACTTATACCTGTAGTTCTAACAAGAAAAAAAGTGGGTTTCAATTTTCTTTGCCAAATGAAACTCAGCCAATAATAACTTAATGCAAAAATAATAATTGTGGGTATGTCAAGGACGAATGTATGCTAAGAAATCTGTGGGCTGCAGTGTTATCGTGCTTGACCAATGTAAGGAAGGGAAACTAAAGAGGCTTAGAGGCTTTCAGTCTCATTCACATTGAATTAACCAAAGATCTTTCCTCTTTGTGCATGCTGAATAGCCTGATTGCTGCAGTATTGCATGAAGTGTCACTGTCTCCTCAGAGAAGGAATTAGAGAGCATTTTCCCTCACTGTACGGGAAGGGAAAAGAGACCAAGAGCACTGCTGGGAAGGGGAGTGTACCTATGGCCACAGCTGAAAGAGCTTCCTCACTTGGTTTTACACACTTTCCACTCTCAAAGACTCTTGTGTACCTAACTCTGCTGAAATAATTGGAAATCAGGAGCTGAAATAACTTTAGTTATTGAATCAATATCTTTGTGAACTCCTGCTCAATTTGAAGACATCCCTTTATGTATTCTTCCCAATAGATACCACTGAAAATTCCACTGTGGGATTTTTTCACCTACTATGCCCAACACCTTCAGTCTCAAGAACAAAATCTGACTAAATGTCAGCGGTTTTTGTGTGAAGGGAAAAACTAGATTTTTAGATTGTTGTTCATTTGGTTTTCATCTGATGTCTCTAGGAGCTAACCTAAAGAAACAAAAGAGTTCTCACTGCTAGCTGATTTACATAGATCAAAAGCAGGAAGCTCCCAACGGTCCACAAGTTGGGGCAGAAAGGTTTCTCACCCATCTGTGGATGTTATCATATGCAATGCACATCAGGTTTCCAGCATGTGACACCACCTGCTCCTACCCGGATTGCATCATTACTGGTGTAGGGAATGGGAAGGAGACTGTTCACAAACCACCGTTCCAGAAGAAAGTTGTCAGCATTCCCAAAATGTGTTTATGAGCATTAATAGAACTAACTTTAATGAATCACTAGCCAGAATCATGGGAGCAAAAGGGTGAGGCTTTGAGAGATCCTGGCAGTCAGATGAATCAGAAGTTGGCTTCATCTGGCCTTTTTGCTTCCACAAATGTGAAAGATATAGCAGTGCAATTATTCCCACAGGGTCCTTTGGACTAGTTCAATTCTGTGTCCTGAAAACCCCCAAATCAGGGATGAGTTCTGACAGATGCCCATGTGGAGCAATAAAGCACCCCTAGATAAGTGTGTGCATAAGCAAACAAAGCCACAACCACCTTATTCCTGTGCCTTAAATATCCATGCTGCTTTGTACTCTTTCTCACGGTTTTTGCGGCTCATCAAGGGTGGCACAAACTAGCTAGAATAACTGGAAGGGATAAATACCATCCAGCTTGCTAGGACAAGTAAAAACCTCACGCCTCCCAAGAAGGGCTGCAGGGAGCTGAAAGGCAGAACTTCCTTCCAGATCTGAAAAGAACATTTCCAGAGACAATATCCACACTGAGCCTCACATATTAATAAGTAACACATTGAAGATAATTGTGGTCAGATTTTTTGATTTCCATTTTAACAAATAGTCTGTTTTATCTATTCAGAGGAAAGAAAGAAATGATAATGAAAGGATACTCTGAACTGTATTTTCACTTGAAATTTCTTTATGCTTATTGTATATTGCATAGCTCTCAAATAACACTGTTAATTTTTTGCTCTAGAAAGGTATTGGTTAAGGGGCATTAGTGATAAGTTTCATGGTCTTTTGATTCAACACGTATGCACATATGTTTGCAGTGCTGCACATTTATTCTGGTTTTACTTGGCTTTTCAGTTGGTGAATTAAATTTTTTTTAACCATGTCCATGTGTATAATTGTCACATACTGTGTATTCATCCACAGCTAGCTTTAATTAAGGTCACTTTAATATAGGAAGTAGCTGATTGCAGGCAGATTAGGTTGCTCCACACAAATTGACCTGCTGTGTCAAGGCAGAGTAGGGCAAAAGTAAAATTTTCCCCAGCATCATTCATTTATCAGCTGAAGCTAAGACATAAGCATCAGAGAACTATGAATATCTGAAATTCAACAATTATGGGATGTAGATTCTGAGCCTAATTGGTATTTAAGGATTTAAGTCATGCCTTGGTCATGTACTTTTCATCCACTGTAGGTGAACTTTGCTTGCATAGAACAGAAGAAGGATCAAGTATACTGACTGGTGTAATAATGACATGCTGGCAAAGCTGGCAACTGTTTATGGTTTATAGAGCCGCCTTCTCAGTGTAATCATAAATATGTCCCCCTGGAATAAAGTATAAAGCACAGAGAACACTGTTTTAAATGCAGGCTGATATGAACAAAAATAACAGAGAAAAAAATAATTAACTTTTGTCACTACCATGTGTAACATTTGTTTTTTTGCATCTCTGTGATAGATCAGATATAAAGAACAGTAATTAGGCAGACAATTATGGATATATAGCTTAAAGTCATAGTGACAATGCTAAAGTTACTTTCATTTAACAATATAATCATCACTCTTCTGTCATTTGACTGACTCTAATGGGCAGTAAACAAAAGCAAAAAAGCTATGTTTAAAATTCTTGGGGGGAAAAGGTATTGATGACAGAAGGGTTTATGACTGAATCTATCTGAGGGTTTATAACTCCCCCTTTTTTATTTTTTCCCCTTGGAAAAATAATGAAGAAAATGAATAAAAATCCTTGAAGTAATTCTGTCTGTTATTCTGAATGGACTATTATAGGTACCCTGAAAAATTTAGACCATTTAAAGAAAAGAGATTTTAAATGCCACAGGGTGTAAACCTTCATCTCAAAGGGCGGAACTAGTTAGAGATTTTTAATATACAGGTTTCATGACAGAAAAGAATATTTTCATTTGGAAAAGAAATAACTATAAAGAAAATAAAGTCAAGTCATTCTTCCATAGGTCTCTTATAGGAAGTTATGTTGACATAACTGTAGTGGTTTATTATACTACTATAATTCTTTTGGTCTAGCAGCATTTGTAGGCAGAGAAGAAAGAATTATACTCCTAAATTGTCTTAAAATTAATTCAAGGTGAGTGACTCTCCATCAAGATTTGCGCATAGTACACTAAATTAGCAAGGTCTGGGTCTGAAGCTTTTTAAATATCCTGCTCCAGACCCTGTTTCTTTAGGTTCCTAATAGCCTAATGGATGTGTGGATTTCTTTCAAATACTGGCTCTTTTATCTGTCAAAGGACTTGCTGCGTATCACACCAAATCCTCTTGCCATCATCAGCCACTCAAATCTGAAGTGTGTCTAGTAAAATGTAGTTTAAATAGCTTGTAGTTTATGGAAAATTCGAATTTACCAGAAAAATTAGAGCTAGAAATCGAAAGGAAACAAAAAAACAACAACAAAACCCACCCAAAACAACCACAAAGCCCAGCAGTGCTGGACAATCAATATCTCCTTCTATCCTGAGACCAGACACATCATAGTTGACATTCATGCCTTCAGTGACCCTCTTCTTCCCATATGTAGAGTAGAATATGTCCAGTTGAACTGTGTGGTGAGGACAGGTGTACTTTACCATCAAGGCATACCACCCTGCTGATGCAGGTATGGGACACAAGGCTTGGTACCACATTGGTGCAGCTGGTCCCCCTTCTCAGCTATCTCAAAGCTAGGGAGGAGCGCAAGGCATCCTGCGAAGGAAAGGCAGGCTCAATCCTCATCTCGTCCTTGTCTGTCTGCCGGTGATACGATTAAGAGAAGGGGTGATCCTAGTCAAACTCCATTTGATGAAATCTTGTTTCTCCAACATGGTTATAGCAGGAAAAGGCAAGATTGGTCTCCTCAGCCGTTGATGACATACTGTGGGGACAGTGATAGTAAATTGGCTGTGCAGGAAACCTGGGAAGCTCCTGGGAATCAGAGCTGCTGAATGGAGACCTCCCAAAATGAAATGCTTCTCTCTGGCATTTCTCAAGCTATAGGTTTTCATAATTATAAATGTGGACTAATGCAAGATACTGTAATCTAAATTAATATTGAGAAATCAATTAAAAAGAATATACGAAGCTCTGCATTTTTCAAACTTTGCAGCTGAAAAAAAGATCAACACACAAAAGATTGTATAAATGATTTTGAAAGTAATTTTTTTACAGCTGAGTGTTTTCAATATGCTAGTGCTACAGAGCAAGTCTGCATATAGCACATGCTGGATATTTCAGTACTACATGTCAGTTCATAATTAAGTGCAGTAAGTGTTGCAGCTATAGGAACAGGGTACTCTTTTTTTCCTGTGAAGGTTCAGATGAATCATAGGAGTAATAGCTTCATTGTTTGTGGTTTGAACTTTTAGAGTCAAGTCCTGTACCACTGAGATCAGAAGAAGCTTTGTGTATGTCTTTGTGAGAACTAAATGTCAAAAAGATTGGAAAAAAAATAAAAATATCTGTCTTCCTTATTTTCTGTCTGGTGGTTTATAGATTTTTGTGTTGTTGTTTAAAGTTATGAGGCTGTCACAAAAGTAAAAGTAGCTGGCACATAGGAATATACTTCTATTATTCTTAGGCATCTTTCCTGCAGATTGCAAAAATTTAGTTTTGTTTTCTCTACGTGCCTCGGCACTTCTGGATCCATCTGGAAGCAGAGATCAAAGCACTGCAGTCCCAGAAGCAAGTGAGCATTTCTCTCTTGAACTGCACCAGGAAGCACTGTAAGGCTTACAAAGAGGCGTGCTGTCACAGGGCTGGGGCCAGAACACAGCAGAAATGCAACGCTCCAACTTGCTTCAAGGGACACCAGATCACATTTTGGAAGGCTGACGTACAGGTGCCCTGCACAAACCTACCCGGACAGCTTATGGATTGGTTTTGTACTTCACTATAATACATATGTTTTAGAAGGAGGGGCCCCTTTTCAACCGCACTATTATAGCAATCAGACAGAAAGCAGAGGAGAAGCTCATTCAAGTTAACTGGCAACATGCTGTGCACATTATGAGACCTCACTTTCAGTAGACTAATAAATTCCAAAGTATGAATGGGACTGTATTGAAGAACAAAGCAAAATGGTCTGCATTTAAACATGATTCCACTCCTGTTTTTCCCGTCTCCTAAGGTTGGTAACTTCTGAATCAGAGTAATTAATGTAGCTTCTGGTTTGCTGCAATTAGTCTCTGTCCTGCTTTCACAGCACAGTGTTGAAAAGGTCAGGCCAGAAAGATCCCCTCTGTGTATGTAGCTGCCCACATCACCCTGAGTGTCTGTGTACATGTATGTCTATCTGTAGATGTGAATTTATCTGTGTAGAAGGGACAAAATGTGAATATCCCTTTGATGTTTTTCAGGAACTCTTTATAAAATGTTTTAAATATTTACTTAGCTGAACTTGCACATTATTTTGTGTTTAGGAATACAGACTATGTACAGCTAGCATTATCATTCTTCAGAATTATCCCTTTTTAGAGATATAAAGAAACATACAAGATAAGATATGGGTACTAAATTATATTTGTGAATCACTTCTTTACCTAATGTGATAATTCCAATTCCTTTTCTACAGATGCAAAGATAAAAGACAGAAATTTTCATCTGATAGGAAAAGGCAGAACTGCATGAAAACCAGCTTTTTCAGTTCACTTAGGGTTTGGATTAAAGTTGCAACTGTGAGCTGAACTAACATCTTGCATCTGCCAAAAGGGGGAAGTCTTGCTCTCTGCTCTTCCCTGCTTGAGCCTTCCCTTCCTTAACCACCAGCCAGCCACTCTTGCAGACAGCTCTGGCATCCCTTTGACCAGGAGAGCAGCCAACTTAATCCCTGGCAAAAAAAAAAAAAAAAAAAAGCAAACCCCTTTGTTTTTCATGTGGGAAGGTGAGGGGACTGCTTTTTCACCTTGGTGGATTTTTTGGTTAGTTTTGGTTTGGTTTTTTCTTTTTTTTTTTGTTTTGTTTGTTTGGGTTTTAGTTTGGTGTTTTTTTTTTTTTTTTTTTTTTTTTTTTTTTT
>JAWWMP010000116.1:63805534-63884061 GCA_035047865.1 Dendrocincla tyrannina
TTTTTTTTTTTGTTTTTTTTTTTTTTTTTTTTTTTTTTTTTTTTTTTTTTTTTTGGTGGGGAGAAGGGGGTGGTGGGGTTGGGGTTTGGTCATCTTTGTGAGTTGAATGAGCTTCCTTGGCAGTCAGACAAGTGCTAAAGCTGGGTAGAACGGAACAGAGAAGTTGGGGATGAACAGAGCGGAGGAATCCTGGGGAAGCAGGGTCTCCTCCCCTTCTGTGGCGCAGAAGCATGCATTCATCTCTGGCAATTTAAAGAAATCTTAACCTTACAAAGTGATCAGAACAAGCAGCTTCTTTTTGGCTGATCCAAACCCCAATTTTTGCTTATATATGGCTTTTGCAGCAAGCCAAATTATTAAAGTCAGGTCTCTCAAAATATTTATTTTACATGAGAAAGACATATTTGTTCTCAAATGATCTTTAGGTCTTTATTTTTGAATGAAAACAATATAGGGTTTCAGGTGAAATGTCACCTAAAACCTTAACATCTGAGTTCAAATTCATCTTCTGTTATGCGAACATGTGAGGTTACAAATGCAGTGGCTTTGGAAATCTTTGTAACATTTTCTTTCTCCTCCTCTACTGTTCTCTCTCCTCTGATTCATTTGAATATGACTGTGGGTCCTGGATGAGGGTTAGCTTATGAAGTCCAGCTAAGAGCTAGTCTATTTCTAGATAAAACAGAGATTAAGTACTTGCTGATCTTGATTAGCTGTATAAATCCAAAATGACACCACTGAAATTGGTCAGTTGAATGATTTGGCTTTCCTGATTCTTCTCTGTAGTATGGTAATTTGACCAATCCGTTTCTGTACTGGACATGGTACAAGTATGTAGTGATGGACATCCAAACTCATGACTGTTTTCTGTGAATTTTGGCTGCTCGCAGTGAATGTCTACGCTCCAAAAAATTGGATTAAAAAAAAAAAAAGTTAATCCAATCTCCAGACTTACCTGGAGTCTAATACAGAAAGAATATAATTCATCTGTTTTAAGATTTTCTCAGCAGAGCACATTCTATTAAATTCAAATTGGTGTTTTCCTGAGCTGTCCCTGAGCTCTGGCAGAGAGAAGCTTTACCCTGCCACCAGACAGGGTCTTTGTAAAGGTGTTGAGGTGGGGAAAGGAAGCAAGCGCAGACGTGCGACTGAAAACATTTTTACATTGTTTTGAAACTGAAGTGAGGTGATTATTAAGTTTTCCATGAGTCATCTGGCATTACTAGCTTACACAGAATTTTTTATAGCACTTTGGTCTTTAGTTTACTCTTTCTCACTCTTCTATACCAAATTTTCTGTTCTGAAGCAAGATGGGTCATTTTACCCAAAAAAGGATACCACCAAGAAATTGATTTCCCAAGCCTGGCAGTTTTCCTCATGGAAGGCTTGGCTAAGATTGCATGCCATGAGAATGAGGTTTACAGCTTTCTCTCACAACCGTGGCATAGCTCAGGGTTCACAAATGGCATCTGGCCTTGCAGAAGGCAGGGAGCTGCCTATTACAGAGCAAACCTCCACCACTGCTGTTGATGGTGGCTTCTGCCAGCACTGCTGTGCCAGTGACAGCACCCAGCAGAGGCAGCATAGGTACCCCTGCTTATTCTCCACTGTTACTGATGAAGGGCCTTTTGCAGCTCAGTGTGGACATACTGTTTTCCCTAGCTTAGATGACTCCAGGATGTCTCCCTTTCTCTCTTTCTCTGAACCTCCCTCTCTCTCTTTTGGCTGTTTGGATGCTGTAGCATTGCTGGTATTTGTCTTTCAAGCATGCAATCTTCTGCATCAGGAAAGGGTTTTAACAAGGCTCCCATGAACTATGCCATCTCCTTTTCCTGCTCTGAGGCAGTGGGCATCTTTTCCTTTCCCACTCTCAGACTACAGCTACAAGCAGGACATGGGCAGCCCCAGCCTCTGCCCTCTCAGATGCAGAGCCTCACAGCACAGAAGCCTCCAGCACTTTTTCCAGAAAAGGTTTCTTCCTAGTGCTAACTTGCTAAGGATAATGCCCAATGGCCCTGGTTGCCACCTTCCATATCTTCTTAGGTCACACAGCTGGGAAAAAAATGGGAGAGTATTGTGAATATGTTAAGACAAGGAATTTCATTCAGTCCAAATACATCCAGATGAGGTTGTGAGGAGCTTGCATGCCAGCAGGACCTACAGTCCAGTCTGTCAGTTCACAGGCGTAAAGGAACAATGATTCTTAAATTCCCCTAATGGCCTAAGTATATAAGGTAGGATTTAAGATGTGTAGGAAAAGTCATATTCTGTTTTAGAGCAACAGATACAAATGAAAAGTTTTTCTGAAGCATCTTTGGGTAGTATCAGTCCTCTTGAGTGAAGGAGATGGTTTTGCTTTGGGTGTGTCACAGCAGCATCCACTTACTGTTGCCGTATGAGCTGGTGCACTGGGCTGAACTGGGGTAGTTAATTTTCTTCGTAGCAGTCTGTATGGTGCTGTGTTTTCGACCTGTGACTGAAATAGCATGTTTTCAGTTGTTGCTGAACAGCTTTTACACAGTGCCAAGGTCTTCTCTGTTTCTCACTCAGTCCTGCCAGCAAGTAGGCTTGAGATGGGCAAGAGATTGGGAGTCCAAGTCCCAGTTGACTCCAAGGGGATATTCTGTACCACTTAATACTGTGCTTAGCAACAAAACTGGGAGGGAGTTTGCCAAGGGCTGCCATTGAGTGGGGTGATGAGCAGCTGCTTTTGCATCACTCTGTTTTCATTTGTCTTTTTTATTTATCAAAATGTCTTTATCTTAACCCAGATGTTTTCTCACTTCTACCTTTCCAATTCTCTCTCCCATCTCACTGGGAGGGGCTTAGCTGCCTGCCAGGGTTCACGCACAACAGCCACAGCATAGGTCCTTACCTTGAACACAACCCTCTACAAATGTCTGTGGCTTTGCTACTCAGAGACTAGACTGTGGCATGGCTCCAACAAAGGCAGGGATATGCTGGTGGAAGCATACCTTACATATGTGTGTGTGTGTGTGGAAAATGTTCAAAAGGGCTTAAGTCATCCAAGATTGGTCTAACACATCTGCACCTTTCATTGCACAAACTGAACTGGAGCTATTAGGACAAAAAGTTCTGGTGGAGGAAAATGTGACAGAGGAAAAGGCAGGCATATCAAAGCAAGGCAAACAAAATAATGCAGAGTTTCTCTGGGGAGCTACAGCATGGCCTGTAAATTTCTGAATGATGATTTCAGAGTTAAAGGTAATGAGGGAGTCTCCAGTGGTTCATTGCCTGGAGAAAATTCTGATGCCTCTTTCATTGCACAGCTGAGACCAAATAAATTTGTACATTTACCATATACAGTACAACTGGCCACTCAGAAAAAGCAAGCATCAGAGTATTTCCTTGCAAAGATACTGGCTGTGACATGGAGCTGTGGTAGGTTGTCTTTCCCTTTCCTGCTAATCACAGCCTTTTGCTGAGAACTGAATGCTGGGAAATGATTGCAGGCTCCAGACGCACCAAATAACTTCCCTAGCAGTTTGTGGTGACAACTGAGCTTGGAAAATGAAGCATTTCCTCATTTAAGTAATGCTTAGAGAGCTCTCTCGGCTGCTGATTCCACCTGCTAGGGAGTGACATCCATATGTTGGAGGAAGAATGGAGTTCACAGAAATTTTGGAGGTTCTGTCAAGGCTGTTTCTCTTTTTTTCTGACAAGCTGCTTTTCCTCCCATCCACATTCTTTGCACAATTGCTGCTCAGAACCAGGCCCCCAACAAGGTATTGTTTGAAAGGGATAAACATAGCAGAGCTGGATTGTTAAACATTTGTCAAGTGTTTGTGATATTTCACAGCTGGCATATAAAATACCTTGTGGAAGGACCAGGCTTAAAGTTAGCAGCTCCCTGTGGAGAGAAAAAACCCTGTTTGTTCTGAATTTGGCTTCCTCTTTTCGGTCAGGAAGGTAAAATCACGGACACTCAGGGAAGGCAACTTGTCATTCTTCTTCATCCACACTATTTTTAACACTTGACCTCTTCCCACAATGCACAACTCATTCTTCAGCTTCTCTCCCATCCACTCCCAGTCCCCCTCTGCTCCAGGAAAGGGCTCAGATCACGCTAAGGCACTGACGTACAAGCCCAAGTGCAGTCAGGAGAAACTAACTTCTCCGGCTGCTCTCAGCTGTTCTCCTCAGTGTTGGTACTGTTCCAGTGTTGACTTTTAAATATGTATAGGGCCTTGTGTCCTTTTGATTTGTCTCTTTCTTCTTCAGTGTTAGCACTACAGATGCATGCTGTGCTTGGTCCCTTGTTGATTTTGGAGCCCTCTTATGATATTCACTCATATTGATTGTACCTAACAGTTCACAGTGCATCACTTCAGCAAAGGAGAGATGCTGCCACTGGTTTTGTCCCTCTCCTTCTACACTTCTTCCTGCATGGGAAGTAATCAAATTACTGATAAACTGAACAGCCTACCTCCTTCTGGCCTGAGTGGTCATAAGCGTCAGCTCCAAGTGAAGATTGCAAGGTGGCAGGTGTCCCAAGAGCTTTTACTCTTTTGCAAGAACTGCGTTTGCTGATCAGGCAGAAAACTCCCTGCTCTTTCTCCAGCTTTTGTAGGCCAGGAACAATCTGTCTCTGAGTCCTCTCCTGTGTTTACAATTTGATAAATAGAATGGTAGATGGTCAAAAAAGGAAGTTTACAATGCGTCCATATTTCTAAATATCGGGCACGTGGTGAGTCCTCTGCCAGAGTATGCCTACTAGCTTGTTAACAAAATGAACCACGAATATGAGTGACTTGAGAGTCAAATGTTTATGGTGGATTCAAGACAAAAATGTCCAGGCTTGCTGCCATGCAGAAAAAACTGTAAAGCTGTTTTCGTTGTTTTGGTTTGTGTTATTTTGTTTTTTAAGTTTTCATGACTGGAAGCCCAAAGATATACAGTAATTTAACATCTGTTATTTGGCTTGAGGTCATGAGCATCATGAAGGTTTCTTGGTAGTTTCATTAGCAGCAGTAGCAACTGGAATGCTGCAGAGTGAGTTGTTTCCTTGCTCTCAGCATGCCTGCTATTAGTGCCCCTCTGAAATAACTTTAAGGAGATAAACCTAAGACACAATTTTGCTTCCTCCTACCCTTCTATTTTTCAGGCTGGGCAGGAATCTTGTGGTATTTTCAGTGGAAATACTTAGAGACAAATGGTTACAGAGGGGTGAGTGTCTATCAGTCCCACAAAGACAGGACCATTGCTTTGACTATATATCAAAAGAGAAAAGAAATTCTAATATCTATGCCAGTCAAAGCACTTGGCACAGGGCTACATTAATCTGAAAATCTCTGCTTGAGTGGGATAAAACTGACACCAGATAGATTTGCTCATCATTAGCACTTTGTTTGCTGTTCTTGACAACACAAAGAAGGCCGGGGTAATGTACATGAAAACTCTGAACTGTTGTTCATTTGGACTACACGAACTCCCCTCTTTCATTCAGCAAAGCTGGATTTCTTTTGCTGCTTATCTGTTCGCTAGCAGAGAGTCAAGGTGGCTGATCCACCTTATACATCCATGTACAAAGGCATGGGCCCTGCGAGAGGCTGCATTGACTTTGTGCCCTTCCTCCCACTGCAGGCAGGCTGGGAACCCTGCAGCATCACAGACTTTCCCATTAGAGTCAAAAGCAAAACAGAAGACTCAATCGTCTGCCCACTGTGTCTCACGCAGGAGACTGATGACAATGAATAACATACCGATGGACATGAAGTTTTTAGCTGGAAATAGAAAAGTATGTTCTACCATGAAGAAGAAATTTGGGAATTGTTGACTGTTGTCTTTTGCCATATGATTCTGTGGTAACTTGGAAATGTATGAAACAAACAGAAGCTTGCCTCTTTTGAATGGTTGCTTAACATATATTCTCATTCTATGCATGGCTCTAGGGCTAGAGAAGGCATTTGCAAGCAGCTTGTATCATTTTAACAGGTGTCTCACTTTCCATGAGATTTTCTTAGAGGAAGGCCCCAAGAAATACAGCCTTTGAATAGGATAATACTAGAGGAAAATCTGCTTCCTAGGAAGAATTTATAGCTTTTCAAATGTCCTCAATTTAAACGAAATGAAAAGGGAATATGGTCTATTGGCTACAGCACAAAATTAATGCCAAGGAAATCCTTTCAATGAGGGTCTATATATCTTTCAGCTAGCTTGGGCTTAGCTTTCTGTCAATGCTGTCTATTTGCCAACACCCTGTGAAGATTACAATATATATGACACTGAAAATTAGTAGGAAATTTTGGAGTCAGAGTAGATGCATGTCACCTTTGCCTGTCAATGCATCTAGTCTGAGTGTCTGTGCATTTTAGTTTGCAATAGGTTTTCTGGTGTCTAATAAGGTAACAGCTTCAAGCAAAACCTTTCCAGCTGTTGAAGTGCTCTGACTGTCTATTACCATTCTTGGATTTTCTAGTGTTCAAAAGCAAACGAGTTTTTACAGTATCATTTGCCTCAGTGGAAGTGCTAATAGTTTAGTTTTCCTGATGGGCTTCAAGCTTTTAGGACTCTCACTGAAATATTTTGACTTTGAAACCTCTATTGTTCTCCTGATTCAGTCTAGGGAATTACAAATGATTGAAGAATGGAAAACTGACAGACTAAAACACATTGGTGCACACACAGACATGTGATTTATATATACACAATCACATAAGCTTAATTTTCTTAAAAGAATAAGACTAAAAAAGTGCTGTATCTGTACTTAGCATTTTATAGTTGGCAATACGCTTTCAGCTTCCTGTAATAATGGCAAAATTAGTATTTTTAAATTAATTTTGCTGAAGACTCCCCCATCTGTTGCCCTTTCCCAAATCTTTTTATTATTTCCTTTCATCTAAAAACACGCTAATGATCTGAATAGCCACATAGATATCCACATGGATAGTTTCTCTAGCCACTGCTTAGAAACCCCCCCCCATGTTCTTTTTCCCCTCTTTGATTTTTCCAAACTTTCTTTCATCAGTAAAAATCAATTGCTAAGAAGAAATTATCCTAGGCATAGGCCATGCCAAAAAATAAGTGAAATATACCTTCTCATCAAGAAAGCATCCAAAATACATTAATTCCACAGGGAGTAACATGATCATATGGCATTTGCATAAAGTAGACTTTTCAGAGACTGGAGATCTAGCAAGTATAAATCCATTTGCTTTCTATGATGAACTCATATGCAGGACAGCCATTCTGCTTCTCCTGAGTCAATCCCCAAAGATACTAGACTGCAATGTTCTATATCCTGTTTTGTAAGTACATTGTGTGAAATTAACTTTGTGAAATTAAATAAGGAAATTAATATTTTTCTCCTTCTACCATAGATAGGTGAAGATGTTATGCACAGGTATATATAATTCCTCTGTATGTTTTTCAGCTATTGTTTTGGTTGCTAACATCTATTGCTGTATAACAGCATCACTAGCCTTGCAGGCCTGGAAATAGTTGCTCTTGCAGATTTCTCCTTCCCAGGAGAGCAGCAACTTTAGTCTGTGCCTGCTTGTAAGGTCAGAAAGTAGCAGAGAGGAGATCCCACCACAGTGGGAGGGGCAAGGGTGCAATTCAGTAGTAAGAGAAGCTGTTGGCAATGAAGAGGTCAGATATTGCTGCTCAGGTAATAAGAAACGTTTTGCCTGTCTGTGTGAGGCACAGGCACCTGATGTCAGCTGATTTTTGATTCTTCTCCCACTGTGCTCTGTAAGTACAGGTAGCTGGAATGTGACTCATACATGTAACAGGAAAAGTCCTGTTACTGGAAGTTCAATTTTTTGCAGGCTATGGTGTAGAGAGTGTTTAATGGAGAGAAGATGCAAAGTAGTTTGTGGAGAACGGAGCTACAGCAACTTTATATGAGCTGAAATTTTGCTCCCTAAAACAACAAAGCCGCATAAAACCATAATTCCAGCTGCTGGAAGAAGAAGAGACAGAGGAACATTGTCTGTTCTTCTTCCACAGAAGTCCCTGACGCAGACTTACAGCATTTCTTGGGAGTGAGCAAAATAACTCTGAAGTTCTGGACGTATTAGTCAGTGGTTTAAAGATCCAGCAGAAGAACTAGCCATTTGTTTGTTAATCCTTGAATTCAACAGATTTTCATACATAAGTTCTGAGCAGCACACGCAAAACAGTCAGGGAATAATATGATTCCTACCAGGACTCTAAATTTGGAGACAAAAATTTGTTTTAAATGGTATTTTGTATTAGCAAGGGAAAAAAGAGTTTCTGGTCTGAAATTTTATATGGCAACTTTCACCTCAAGGTAATGAAAACAAGCTGAGCTATAAACTTTTCAAAACTGGGGTTTATGGAAAGGCTGACAAATCCTTTATTGGAGTGATGTGGCTGGGAGGACTTAAAAAGTTTCCCATGAAGCATTATTGATCATGATCACACGCTCCCGAGAACTTATGCTGGAGACTGCAGGCAGAAGGCCCACTGTTTTCAATTACTGTGTCCTCCTGTCGATGTGTCCGGCTGTGTCAGTGACTGGTCATCTGCTGGGTGGGGGCCCCATGAGTGGCCTGAGGTTTGTGTGCGTCTCGGCTGGCTCTCCAGCCACATCATAACACATTCCGGTCTGGGTCAGCAGCCCTTTGCCCTGTCATTTCTAGCAAAGTCTCTTTAAACTATCCTCATGGGGAAGCAGGTTTTTTTAGGAGAACAGTAGGAACAGGGGAAAAGAAAAACACTCAAGTTTTGGTTTTCTTCCTCTTTCCTCTTGAATTAAACATCACACATAGATCCCGTAAAAGGAACTGTTTTTCAGCGAGAGGATATGGCTTCACTTCTCAGCCTCTTCCCTTTGGGTTTTAAAGTGAAGCCTCAGAAAAAGCTGTTGATTGGACCTGAGGATGTTTGCAGTGGTATTTTGATGCTTCTGAATGAGCAACACTGTTGCTTGTAAAGAACTAAGGTAAAATACTGGCCCCACTGAAGTCTTTGGCAAGCCTCCTACTGCCTTCAGTGGGGCCAAGATTTTACCCCAAGTCCTGCAAGCCATTACTCTTTTGAGTTTTTAATGAGTCCACTCCTGCGCAGACAGACTGCTCTTGTAAGCAAGGGTTAGCTAGGTTGGCTCAAAGGCTACACAATTTAGAACTTAAAGGAAAGCAATTTTGTAGTGAAATTAAGGGACTGTAAAAGGAATTTGGCTTTAGACAACTTGCTTCTGTTTGGATTTGGATTAGGCTGCAATCTCCTTGTCTGTTTTTAGAGCACATGTCCCTGCCAGCACCAATAATCTATTTTCCTTAGTATTAGTGAAAGGCTCGGATGGCTCAGAGGTGTAGTCTGGTATGCAGTGCTGCTCTGGATTTCTTTGGTTTAGGAATCAGGCTACAAATAGTCAGAGATTGCAATCTGCTCCTTAACATTTATGTTCTGCCAACAGCCGATTCATTGACACATGGGCCAACACACTCCTTCTTTCCCATTGTTCTTCTTTCAATCATTCCTGTATTTTTTCTTGACCCCCTGAGCTAATCCAAAAGCCTTTCTCTGCCCATGAAGTACCTCCCAGCCCAATCTCAGCATTCATTTGAACTTGTCCTGACTGTTTTCATTGGCAAAATTCCTTTTATCCTGTCCAGCATATTAATTTTCAAGCACTTCCTTGAACTTTTCAGGTTCCCTCAAATACCTCTATTTCCCCTACCTACTCCAAAGTAAATAAATCAGGATTTTAGATAATGAATATCAAATATATCATTTCACCTCAGGTCGCAGTGTCATGTGCAAGTTAAGCTCAGAAGGGATAGAGTTTGATGGTGGAGACTACAGAGAAAACAGTGGAGGAGGAATGTGTGGGGGTAACCATCACTCCAGAGAAGCCCATGAAAGATCCAGTTGTAACATTAGGAGGGACTGTGCATGGGGGAGTGCAGCTCCTACTGACATGTGCTGCTGCCCTGGGGGAATGTGTGCTGGAGCCTGCCAAGGCATGGCTCCACTGGTGCTGTCCAAACAACTACACTCTGAAGCTTACCTCATTCCTTTGAAGGCATCTTCTCCTCCACCCTGTCAAAAATATCTCTTTCCTCCTTTTTTTCTCTTCCTTGGCATCTGGGGGGCTACATTTTCCTCTTATAGAAACTCAGCTTGTCCTTGGCTCATATGCTGAGTGGTAAAGCTGTAAAGTATTCCTGGACTTTCCTGAGCCTATGTACATGTGAAGTCTGAGGCAAGTCCAGCAGTCGCTTGTCTGACGTGGCATTAAGGATGCAGTGCTGCTTGGAGAGTGCCTTTCAGAAGACACCTAGCAGCATAATCCTGAGAGACTGTGATCATTAAAAATCCTATCAGTGTCACACAGAGTAGGCCCTCACAGAGTGTTGCCAGCTGTATATTGCTTTATTTAAACAGTGATTTTTAAGTGTAAAATTTCTTGAGAGTTGTGTCTGCTATGAAATCTTTGCTCAAAAGCAGGGTGAAAGAAATGTTTTCTTGCTAAAGGTAATGGATTATAAAAGAGCCTACTATAATGGGAAAGGACCATCAACTATTTCATCTATGCAAAATATACATAGATTATGGACTTCATTTGCAACACCCCAGAAGCTGCATCTATTTCAAAAGGGGTACCTAAATATTCAATTTGGCCTTGTCTTAAACATCAATCAATCTCCTTTAACATTCCCGTTAGCTAAAGCCACTAACGTTTGTGCTTAAGTATGACAAAAAGTCTGCCTGCATAGAAAGAGTGAGTTAGAATAGAGAAAGCTGCAAAGTATGCTTCTGATGCAGCAGATAGGAAAGGTGGAAAAGGAAAGGAAAAGAAAGATGAGTACTTTCATCCATGGGATTCTTCATGTGTTTAAAAGTTGAGATTTAATCACAACACCATGGTTTTTGTATATGAATGTAAGCTGTCCTGCTTTAACATCCTAGTGGTGATATACCTTTTTAATTTTGCTGTCATGGTGACTGACTCAGTCAAACATAAGCAGGGATTTTATAGACCTGACTTGTTATAAAAGACAGGTACTTTATCTCTGCTAGGATTTTGTAACATGATACTTATTGCATGCTAATTTACAACCTCCCACCTTTGGGTAGTGAAAGAATGTATGGGAAAAAATATAATGCCAAATAGAGGGATTGTCCTAACATGCACTGCAAAACCCAGAGTAGGAATCAACCTACTGAATATGCAAGTTAAACATAGCCATTTAAATCCAGAGAAAGTTTACCTTTTGTGAATACATCCATGTTAGTCATGCAAGAAAAAATATTTGAGTCTAGCTCCAGCAGTGATCATCAGTATGAAAACATGCCCAGACATTTGTAAGGAAATTCAAAAAAGCATCCAAACATTTCTGTAGACCAAAATATGTAAATCGTGCCACTATGTCAGGTCACAGCTTCTTTAAGATTGATTTCAAATGCCTTAGCATTCTGTTCTCCACACAGTAACTCTTCCCAAAGAACCCAAAGCACTTGACATCCAGTAAGGTCTTTCCTTATAGCCGTTTGCACCTTGGCAAACTGAGACAAAGTAGCTAACAATTTGTAGTTTGCAGTGTCAGGGAGTAATGTATGAAGATAGAGGAAAATTAGGGGGAGTTCACTCCAGAGTTTAAAAGAGGAAGGAAAGAATGCTGTATGAAATATCATCTACTGCAATATATGTGAAAACTTCAGTGGTCTTTAAAGAAAAAAAAAATTATTAATCCTATTTAGAATGTGTTCACTATGTGCCTTAATACCTTTTCTCATGGTGACAGTATTTTCCCTAATGTTTTCAATATTATTAATCCAATTTAGAATGTGTTCACTATGTGCCTTATCTTAATACCTTTCCTCATGGTGACAATATTTTCCCTAATGCTTTCAAATGCAAGGGAAAAGCCTCAGGACCTCAGCAAATGTTGCTGCCATCAACAGACAATGGATCTGGAAGAAACACAATTGTCATGAATCTCCTCATTCTCCCCATTTAGTCAAGAACTTTCCATCTCTGATGTGATTCTCAGCCCCACCATGGCAAACAGGATGACTGATGAAATGATTCATGGAGGTGACTACTCTGTTTCCCTTGCATTTCCGACTTGCCTTGTCTGCCGTACTGCAATTATATAGATTATATGACAAGTCAGATTTGGGTTTCATGGAGTGCTGCCATCTCTTGGTTATTTTAGGCAGAAACACTCATTTTTTTCATTTTCATGCCACTCAAGAATGGTATGAAGTAACATATTAAAACAGCTATTCTGGATGAAAAGGTTTAGGCATAAGGTTTAAGAAGCATAATTGTGGTTTTTATATATTTAAGCATGGAGAACAGAGTACATTTACTGTTGAATTGGATCTCTATGTGACTTCTGTTAAGGGTTTTTAACAGAACTATAAACCATGAACAGTTGGAACAGTTTATATATAATGTGAACACCACAAAGAAGAGAAAGTGATGGGGTTTTATAGGTAATGGTAAGCAAGAAAGACATTAAAATGAATGCATTTAGGAGTACTGGATTAACACAAAATGCCTATCTTATACTATGTAATTTCACATTTGTCAAATAATTTATTTGAAAATGCTTTTGCAATTGGAAATGGTTTTACTCCCTTTTTCATTCTGACTGTGCCTGAAGCCAAAAGACTTAAAGTACTGTCATGATTGGAATCCAGTACCAAATTCTTCCTGGGCCTTTCCAAGCCTGGCAACCAAAAGTCCCTGACCTTCCTTTCTCCAGTAGCAGTGGGAGCCAGATGTTTGTTTGGGTTTCTTTTTTTAATTGAAGTATGTGAGAAAAGAAAGTTTAGCTGAACTCAGAATAAAAGATAAACACCAGAAACGCTTGCTGCCACTACCTCTCTAACCCACCTCCCCACCACATTGCAAAGGAAACAGCATATGACAAGGATTTTGCAACAATTAATAATGCAGCAAATTATATATGTAAGCAGGGACATGTCCATTGTGAGTAAATGCTAATAGTAGAAGAAGCGGGGATTAAATTTATGATTACTGCTCCTATATACTGGATCAGGGTGTTGGCTCATCTGGGTCGTCTTATAGCCTCCTCAGGGAAGAGCTACCAGCAGCTGCCTGCCTCCCTGCTTCTGGCACTGAAGCTGTGGGCGCTCTTCAGAAGAGCAGAGGGCCCTCAGTCTGTTTTTTGGTTAATGTTAGGGATGGCATTTAAAAACCTTTGGCTTTCTCAGTGCTTCTCAGATACCACGATTACATCTATACCAGTCATACCTCCTCACAAAAGGGCACAAATTCAGTAGCAAATGCTCAAGAGATTATTGCCTCAGTGCTGCCATGTGTAGGACAGAAAAACATTGACTCTTGTGCAAGCACAGAGGCACTCTGTGTCTGAAACCTGGAAAAGCCTCCTGGCAAAGATGTACATTCTTGAATGAGCCAGCGTCATCTGCTCTTGCTCCTGCTCATTCCTCTGCTGCAGTCGGTCCTGGCTCCCTTGCAGTCCTTTGCAAGAAGCACCAGTTCTCAGCAATGTCAATTACTTGTACTGCTTTTGTTCCTGCGTTTGTGCCTTCTGAGAGAAGAACCTGTTCTAGCTGCCATCAAACAGTGCTTTTCATCAAATCTGAGTGAAATAAGGGAAAATCTGCTCTTTTGTCTAAACTAGAAAATCTTCATATGAGCAGTAAAACACAGTTCTTAATACTAGCTGGTTATATGAGCCATTTTCCAGTTTTGATCCTTATTGTTTCTACCTTTGGCCTTCACAGGCAGGGAGAGCAAAAGATCCTCCTTGTTCTCACCCTTCCCACTGCACTGGGAGTACTGGGACGCCAGATTTTTTTAAGAATAAAAAGATGCAAAAATCTCTCTCTCTAAGTGGGTATATCTCTGGTTCTCTGAGGAGCCTAAGAGGTACCAAGTTTCTCACTTTAGAGTGGAAACAGGAGCATAAACCTTGCCAGCTCAGAGACTGCTCAGCATAGAGGTCACAGCTATGGCATAACTATAGCTCCCTGAGGCATTTTTCATCCTTATCAGCTAGCATCATCTCCACAGCTGCTGCATGGAGATTGTGTGCTTCATGGCAACGTTCCTAACACTTCTACCTCAAACTTAATCTCTGAGTCAACCTAAGGGGTACTTAAGGGTAACTGAAGTTCAGGTCTCAAAAGCATATATGGTTCACCTTGGCTCCTGAATGAATTCCTCATTTGAACCCCCTTAATTCCTCCCTTTTTTCTCAGTCTGGCATTTCTGGGTTTGGAAGGTTTGTTTTTATTTTTCCTTCCTTCTCTTTGTGTCTGAAAGTGACTACTTTCAAACTCTAGCCAAGTTTTCTATCTCTGCCTACAGTACAGCCAATGAGTGAGTGGTCTGATAACTATTTCTTACTAAAGGAAGATCATCTAGTAGGGTTATGACTGCACTGTGTTTACGATGTTTGGACACACCATGGTACATTCTCTACAAAAGTAAACTTTCCTTGCAGTGATCATAGAAAGAACAACAACTAATTACTGAGCTAAATTCAAGGGTCACTCCTCATCCACTTGCTTTTCAAACAGCTGCTTCCTAAGAAGTCTTATATATATATCTATATTGAGAAGTGAATTACAGGGAATGGCCTCAGTGTCTCACACTGTAACACTGAGTGTGGAGGGATTCCTGTAATATTTCAGGCAGAAATATTGCTTTCACAAGGAAGCTGCAGAAATCCTTGTGAGGGTGTTGCATGACATTACTTCTGCTACTTTCTCTGAAAGTGCAATTTCATGCTATGTGTATATATACACACATGTTGACTGTACATAAAGCAAAGAAGGATTGTGTATAATGCCAGAAACTTTGACAATGATGAGATATCAAGCAGGTTTAAGGCAGCTGTTGCTGACTGAGTGAAAAGAGCAGTTCAAGACATCCCCTCTGAAGAAACCTTTATCTCCTCCATTGGTGGTGTTGATTGCAAACACTGCAACGGTAATCTCTGGGTGGCAATTTCCTGGACAGCCCCAGAAGAGCTGGGCTGCATTTGAATCAGAACTTGAGTGTGGGTGGTAGGGTGGAGACGGGAGCGGAGGTATGTGGCATAGCTGCACTTATCTTCATAGCTATTCATCCACCAAAGCAATGACAGCATATAAAAATGGCAAAGTGATTTCACAGTTCTAATCTGGTTTATCATCATTTTTTCCAAGCACTGCCTCAAAACAGGCAGGGAAAGGAAATACACATTAGTTCTTTGTGCTGGCTCATGACTAACTATGTTCAAAATGTGCAGTATTTTCCAGAAATGAAAGTTTTATGACTTATTATCTGTTCCATAACAGTACAACATTATCTACAGCTGATATATAGAGAATTATTATTATATTTTTTTAATAATAATGATGTACCTAATCAGAGGAAGAAGTGATTCAGACACATGGAAAAACAGTCTTCTGCCTTTCTGTGCAGGAAATTTGCCTTTAAGTATGCAATTCACATTCCTACCAAAAACCATAGATTGAAAAGAAAATCCATTTAATAAGGCAGGATTGGAATAGCATATGTGGATGCATTTGATCTGCACTCTGTGCTCTATCTCAGGATAAGTGACAAGGTATACTAAGGTAGGTATGAGTTTTGACTAAAAATTGGTGCATATTCATGATGGCATCTGTTGCAAAATCTTCAGATCTACATCTTCAGAGATCGATACAATTTGCTTATCCTGCAGCTAACACCCTGGCGCTCAGCTTGTCTGATGTCTTTTTCCTGTCACAGACAAATGTGTGAAAACCAGGAAGTTTGTGCTTTCATGAATAGACTGCATTAAAGAGTTGTCAAGATGGGAGCCAGTTTGGTCCAAATTTGCAGTTGGCACAATCAAGTTGGTATTAGTAGAGCTGTCTGTAGTGTCTTACCCAGGCTCATCTTTCGACCCTCTCAGTTTCATCAAAGATAAATTAAAATTCTAGCAATGCAAATACAATGGATAAAAATGTGTTATCTTCAAGAATACAGTGATTAATCATAAAGCCAAATTATGTTTGGCTGTGGATCTTGAATGGTTCATAATCAAAAATCTTCAGAGGTAGTTGTTAACAGAACAGCTCCAGTGCTATTTCAGGATTAGGATGCAGACAGGAAGAAAAGACATTTCTAAATTAGCTCTGGAGGCCTTTCAATCTCCTTTTTTCACTTGGTGTGCTGCTAACTCACAAATGTATATTATCTGTTTAGGTTTTAGTCAATTGTAAGTGCTAATATACCACTAACTTAATCAATTTCCTGTTAAATAATGGCAATTGATACTCAAAGACAAAGGTATAGAAAGGTTAGACTTCAGCAGAGGAGGATCTAAAAATGCCTGCCTGGAAAACATGCCTATGATAATAAAGGACTCCTTATCAGATAAAATGTAGGAAGATCTGCAGCTAGGAGTTGAAATTAAGGCAATTTAAACTAGAAATAAGGCACAGTTTTTGAAAAGCTAATACAATTAAATTTACAAACTAGCTACTTAGAGTGGATCATGTAGCTACTTCACAACTTTAAATTGAAAGAGATGTCAAAAATTTATGCTGTAGTTATGCCACAGTTTACTGGATCTGACATAAAGTACCAAGGTAAATTATTCTATGACCTGTGTTATACAAGAGGTCATACAAAAGCACCCATATGGTCTCCCGGCTTTTTAGAAGTGTGAGTGTGAAAAGCATTTGCGAACACTATCATCTTCCCAGAAAGCCTGAAGGAGGTGGCATGACTCTTTAAGATAGGGGATCAAAGTGCAGTTCAGCTTCTGAACACTGATATTAGATTCAAAGTTGAAGAGAAAGGTTTCCTAAGGTGATCCTTCATTTTATGTTGCCCATAGTCCTGATTGGAGCAATAGAGGACACCTGAAGGCATCAGCAGCTGATTACAGATTTGACTGCGTATAGAACATACCCAGGATATATCATCTTTGAGCAACTCGGTGTTTTGACTGGGATGTGGCCTTTTAGCATTTGTATGTTTCAGCTCACCCTAATTTAACCAGCTATTAATGTTTCAAAAAATGTCTCTCTAGGGTTACAACCAGAAAGTGCTCATGGTACTTTGTGACTTTCAGTCATACTGATGAACACATAAACCAGAAGTCCCATGCAAGTACAGATCAACCAGTGAAGCAGTGCAGAAGATTGAGCAGTGCCAGAGGCCTCACTGGTCAGCAGAACCCTGTTTATTTCTTCATGATGCACTAAAGAGCATTCAAGAGCCAATTAATATATTATTCTAAATTAAGAACAATAAAAAAATAAATGGTATATGCAATGTCTCTTTATATACCTTTTCCAAAGTGTACATCTATGTTACTATTTTCTGTAGTTTTCATTACTCAAGCTAGCCCTGACTTCAAACCAGTACAATCTGGGTTATAGTGCTAAATTGATAAAAAGCAAAAAATGAATAATGAGCATTGAAACAGCTGAGTGTAAGAGTTCCCTGTATACTCTAACTGAAAATCTCATCTGTTTTTCAAGGACTGATATAGGCACAAATCCTATTAACATAACACCCCAGGTGGTTTCCTTTACCATAAAGAAGAGATTATGAAAAACTTTGCCCAGACATGATGAATTTTGCAAAAATTACTGCAATTCAACTATGCACACAATTGTGGATTGTTTTGTATGATCGTGATCTCAGATTCAGGAGTTGAAAGTGAAGACCTTTGTAAGAGGGTATTTGGCTGTTTTCAAGCTGGGATACTGATGGTAAAGTGGAAAGGAATATGTGCACAGAGATACAGATGCACATGCATCTACACTCACAGCTGCATTTTACTGTGGTGCTGCACCACTAAATGGCATGGCTGGTGGATCATGAGTCTGCAAGCCTGAGTGGGAAGCTGAAGCTCATTATCCACCTATCCATGTTCAGAATTTAATGGAAGCTGGTATGCTGATGCCCCTGAGGAGCTTTTTTCCAGTGCTGTTGTGTCCAGAGTCTGCACTCTACCTCAAACCCTGACAAATACAAGCAACTTAAATACAGAGCACATGTAGGGTCTCACCTGATCTGTGTGACGGTGAAATTTATTCTCACTGGCAAACAAGGCAACTTTTGAGTTGCTTTAATCACTTTGGAGTGACTCCAGATATACTCCTTCGTAGTGTTCCTCTGAGGGATGAATATGCTATTCCAGTGCCAAAGCATTATGCCTAAGGAGTGTCCTAACCCCAACAAGGGCCTAGAAAGGTGTGAAAGGTTAGCAAATGTTGAATAACTTCTAGTCAATAAAGCTTTGACATCTCAAGCAGCAGAGAACAAGTCTAACAAAATGCTTTAAGGGGAAATGTGCAAGTAAAGCAGACAGGAGGTTTGTCAGTTTAAGAAGTGAATATAATTCAGAGCAATAAGAGTCTAGCAGACAGCAAAGACAGCAAGTGCAGGCATGAGATTAGCCTGCAGTGATGGATAGGAGGGAAATCCCCTTATGTTAGTATCTTTTCTCCTACAGTATCACCAGAGCAGAGAAAAGAGGTGAAAGGTAGGTGTCCATAATATTGAATCCTTAGATTTAGATTTCTGATTTATACCCATCCCTTTTATGATTTATTTGAGAAGACAAGGAAGAAAACACATTTGGCCTGTATGTAGAAAGGATATAAACATGTTTGGGAAGTTTGAAATCATTCATTTCATTCATTTCTCCAAGAGGTTTAATTGAAAAGAGTTAATCCATGGCAGTCTGGGTCAGCAAATAAAACATGGTGATATGATACCTAGTTTAGTAGCCCATGAGAAATAGATGACAAATACAACATGAAAAATGCTGTTTAATTATGTAAGGAAAAGTCTTTTAAATCTTTAACTTGGAAAAAAGAATCTTCTAGCTCTTGATCATTGCTTAGACGTTGTGAGTGCTCTCTTGGCCAGCTACATTTACTGCATTCAATACACAGCTTGTCACTGAAATTTTTATTAATCTGTGCTGTGAATCTTGGCTTTTTTAAAGCCCAATGTTTTTTTCCTTTTGTTAAAGAGTGAGTCCAAACATCCTTTATGTGGGAACCTCATTTAAGCAAAACAAACATTTTGTACCTGCTAACAGTTCACTAAAAAATTTCCCCTTACCTTTAATGATATGTTGAAAAACACTTGACTGATTCATTGAGGAGAAAATCAAGATAATGCAGGTCATTTTGTAAACCCAAAGATAAGCAGAAACTTTTTTATCCCTGTAAGGAACAGCATTTAAGCAGTGTTCACTGTCAGGCCTATGAGAGTTCGGGAGTGTTTGTTATTTTCCCACTATAAAAAGTCTGTTTCCATTGTTCTATAATTTCTGCCAAAATAATTACTTTGAACTGCTGAAAATTAGCAGAAGGAGGTATTAGGCCAGAAAAAGTCACTTGGAATTCAGTTTGAATAACCTTGGTTAAGCTAACCAAGGTTAAGCTTGGTTAAGAGCACATAGAGCACATAAGGTGGACCTGCTTGCAGATTTAAAAACAAGTTTGGTTTGTTTAATTTCAAAATAGCTTTGAGTATGCATTTTGTGTGTTTGTCAAGAACATGCATACTGGGAAGGCAAGGCATCAGTGTAATCATAGCAATGCTATTTTTTAAACAATACTTCCCATTTGCAATAATTATTATTTTCCAGGTTTTGTTTTCCTTTCAGTCTGAAAATTTCTCTATGTTTCTCTGTGTGCTGCTTAGGAAACACAGTGATTCGTTTTATTTTCTTTTCTCTCCTTTTTTTTTTTTTAAAAAAAATAAGTATGAAAGCCTTTAGGTTGTCTATATATGACTGATGGCAGCAGGTGACTCTTTTTGGCAATGACCTGTAAGTTACCAGCAGCATTCAGTGCTCACTAAAGTTATTGAAGGGGTTTCTACTGACTTCAGTGGACTTTTGTTCAGCTTTGGTGTGTGTTTGACATTTGGGACCCAGGACAAGGCACTGATAAAGCAGTCCAGACCAAACATTTAGAAACTCCAGTGAAGATGTTGTTAAGAAGAGGGCAATGTAGTCTTTTTATGTTTGTATCTATGGGAGTGTTTATCCTTTTTTTAAGGGTAACTTGTCATTAACATTTAAAAAGCAAAATATAACACTGGAAATATAAATTCCTTTAAGACCTAGTCTCAATCATAACATTTGTCGTAACATTTGTCATAACATTTGTTTACAGAGTGGATTCCGCCTCAGTCCAATGCAAGGCATCCGTGTTTGACCAGTTTCTAAAGGCTCACGTGACTAATCAGTCATGCACAGGCCTTTCAAACTTACTCTGAGGACACATAATTTCTGTGGAAGAGCTTTAGATCTGCATACTTCCCCCTTACACAGTCTTTTGCTTCTTTTAATATGTTTTACTTGTTGCATATGTGATCTTTTTAGACAATGTTACCATGTGAAATACTCTGCTTGCTGCGGAAGATGGACAACTACAGAATCGTCCCCATCACTAAGAACTGTCCTCCAGAAAACCGGAAGCAACAAGCTGTCTCCAACAGATGAAGGAAGAAATTACTTTCCTACAAAGCAATGCAGGATAGGGGCATAGATGGAGTTATATGGATGATAACACTACGGGCTACTTTGTTGCCAAAAGGATCCAAAGTTCCTCACTAATTTTTGGGGGTTTTTTTATCATGTGAGACAATTGCTAATACATCCACTAATTCATGCTGTGCTCTTACATGCTTCTCATTTCTAGGCAAGAAGTGTAGTAACTCCTTACCAGTATAGAAGCTACTACGGCAAAGATGAGTGCAAATTTATACCATCTATGAGCTTCCCTAGAAGCTCTTCTATTATTTGAAACAATCAGATCGTTATTCGTCAAACAAAAAGGAAATGCTGGCCAGCTGGAAGTACAAAATAGGCCTTCATACATTTTAAGAAAAGAATAGAGGCTTTCAGATAAATTGCTTTTCCTTGCTGGGCCCTCTTGCTGTAGTTAATTATGAGTGGCATATACAAGAAAAGGCAAGCCAATAAGAAAAGTTTACAGGCAACACTAAGAAAGCGTCCTCATTCCTCTTAGCATTTTAGCATATTGTTGTACACCACTAACCACTGTCTTTCGAAGTGATCTCATCAGGGTACCAACAATGTAGATGTCTTCAATTGGTGCTTGTTCAGGCCTAATAATTACAGTTTAAAGAACTGTTGCCTATGCATTGTATCAGTTAAAGTTAAGACATACATTTGGTTCCCACAAGAGATTTGACTGAGGGTTTTTTCTAGTGAGGAATGTATAATATAGAATCCTAATGAACAATAGGAACTTCTGATCAGGACATAAGTTTCAGAATTGCTAATGTGGCCAAATAACAAAAGAGTGTCTTTTGATGTCACAGAGGTCATGAAGCAGCAAAAACCAACAGGAACACACAATGAATGGCCAAAATATTTGCACCTATTGAAAATAACATTTAGTTCCTACCAAAGTAATTTGCATCTTATTCTCAGGGAAATTGGACTAAGTTAATTGCCTATGCAATTCTTTACAATGAAGGCATGTCTTTGCTTTAGAGAATGAGCACAGAAATAGGTCAACATTGGAACACTCAACACTGGAACACTGCTGCTTTCTACAAAATAAAATGAAAAGTTTAATGGAAAAATCTGCCTACTCAGAGGTTTGGTTAATGAATGAACACTATTTCTATCAGTCATCCTGGTGAAGGCAAGGATATAGAGTTAGGGTGGATTATATTGCATATAGCAATGACTCTTTGTTAGGTGCTTAGTCTGCTGGTTGAGCTCTTTCTGCAGTCCAAGGAGAGACAAGGAGAGAGGCAAGAATCTTCAGTGTGACTTATTCCATGCGTTTTAGATCCACTCTCTATGCATGCTGAAAGGCCTTATGGTGTTCTCTGTCTCTTACACTGACAGCTAGTTTGGAACACACCTAGTTCTTAGATGAGATGTACTCAGTTTTACATTTACTATAAAACTGGCACACGTCCTCTTTAGCTGCCTGGGTTTTGCCTCTTGTTTCAGGATTTCCAAGGTCTGACTTAGTGCTGTTCTGAGAGTGCATGAAATGACCCACCCAGGTCACCATTCAGACAGGACTGGGAGGCCCAGGTGTCAAAAAGCACTGATGCAACAGCATGGTCTGATTGCGCCCCATTTTTCTCTACTCTGAACATGAAGGAAACAAATAGCAACGAGGTGATGCTCTTGCATGTCCTTGTTCATCTTGCTACTGCTTCTTGGAAGACTCCTGCTTGTCTTCCTCACCTAGAATAGGGTCTCCTCACCATTTACAGAGCAGAGGAGAGAAGGAAGAGGGAAGATGGCTCTGCTTTTTCCTAGTTCTGAACTGAGGCTGTCCCAAGCTGACCTCCTGCCACATGCGCACTAGGGCCCACCATGGCTCTGCCTGTGTGGGCAATGTTCATGAATGTTGTGTTCCCCAAAATGAAGTTTTACCACTCTGCCTTCCATACTGATCTTGTAAAGGAAAAACTCACTCCAGTGAACATCACCAGAATTCAGATGTCTCAGTCATATGTATTCAGAAGCTTTTAACTACTGAAAATATCAGTCCTATCAAACAAGATATCATTCATATTTTTAATAAACATCCCTCTGTAAATGTTTCTTGGCTATTCAAAGCAGAAGTATGTTGGGAGGAAAGGAAGAATACAGCATACATTCTCCTTTTTATTTTTTTGTCTGGTGCTATGCTAAGTGCCTCCAGTACCAACCCTGTAGTGTGCACAAAGCAGGTATCATATAGGTACAAGTTTACTAGTTGTTAACATTTAGTCACTACTAATCATCCATCATAAATGATACAAATATACTGAATTCACTGGAAGAACAAAAAAAAAAGAAAGAGAGAGAGAAAGACAATACAAACACGTAACCAAGGTAGGATGTGATGAAACTTAAAATGCTGTAAAATATTCTTGGATCTTGATGCCACAAATTTCTGTGTATGTTACTGATAAACTATTTATTGCTTAGAGTTTTTAAGAACATAAGCTTGGACTTCTTTTCTTTTCAAGATGACAGTATGTAATGATTAAAATTTCTGAATTTTCTTTTCCCCCAGAAGAATTGATAGACATCGCTTAAAGATTGTTTACTGGGAAATTTGCCACAAAAAAAAAAAAATCTGGCAGACAGAAAGACATCTTCTGAATTGTTTACAGCTTGAATCAGTCACATTAGGAAACTTGTATATGGAAAAGAACCCCTTAAGAGGCAGAAATATTGCTAATTGAGCATGAATTTCACTGATTATTTTCAGTGAAGGCCTATTGTAGGTCAGGCTGTTGTCATCTACATTAGCTACTCTGCTAGTGATTTGCAAAGGCAGAACCCAAAGAAATGTGATGAGTCCTTCAGAAATCATCAATTTATCCTGGCAGCTTTATTCATTGGAAATGATCAACCAAATATAAACAGAGCATTAAAAATCAGAAAGCTCTGAACCTTAGTAACTTTTATTTTCATTGGAATAGTTGACAATAACATTATTGTTCTAACCACAGTTGCATCTTATAAGCTTTTACTTAGGAGATTTTTTGGTAATCTTCTCACATATTTCTAGCGTTCTTGGTTCTTGCTATTGCTGATACTGATTTAAGAACTCAATGACGTGAACTCTTTCTCACCTCCAATTCCTTCCTGAAGTTCTTTGCAACAAAGATCAATGCTATTGTCTTCTACAGCTGTCAGAAACTCTGTACAACCTTAAGAATATGTGAGAACATCTCCCAGGCAACAGGCCTGGAAATGCTAATGATCCATAGTAGTAAATATCTATCTCTGCTTCTATCTACCCCACTATGTTTCCTAGATCACAGATGAGGAATTTAGTATAATCTGGATCTGGTAGCTGCAAGTCATTTTGTCTGCAGCTAACTGTCTGGGTTCCCTGCACTGTGCACTAGAAATGCAGTGTCAGAAATTCAATCCTGTGCATGCCAAAGTATGACCCTTTCAAGAAGGTGTTATCCTCCAGCTAATTACCTGTAGGTGCAGATTATTTTTTAATTAAAAAACTCAAACAGATTAATGCGCATCTGATATCATATACAGTTGACCTTGTCAAGAATAAAAACCAGGTGCATATATAGTGGTTTATGTTTTTTATTATTTTTATTATTTTGGCAGACCACATCATCTTTGAGCAGATAGGAATTGTACCCATTTTTTTTCCTTTCAAATAGAAGCTGGTCCTTGCCCTAAGGCCAGTTTCTTATAAGTTTTTTTTTCCTAATTCTCTAGTTTTGTCAAGGAACTAAACCTGTAAGAGTAACTACTCTTACGTAGGGGTATGCGTGTGGGGAACTAATCTCCCTGTGTAGAATAGATGAGTAAGATATGAAACTATGAAGAAGTGTTGCTACAGTGGTCCTGGGTGTAAAATGAAGGATTTTAACTGGAAAGAGGTGTCTTGTGTTAGAGAGAAACACAAAGTTATGACTAGGTGACTCCAGTTGTGGAGCAAATAAGGTGTGTTTGGGTATAAGGGAACTATCCTGCTCAGATACACTGTTGTGATCAAGCCCTGAAGCACTGAGTTCTTAAAAGGGTCCCAGTAATTAAAAGTTTGCTTTTCACTTGGTCTTGTCTGATGAATATTTTTCACTCTGATGCAACTGGGATCACTTCTACCTTCACGTGTTCTGCCCTGCCTCCTGATTTTCAGTGACTTCTAATCTCCTAATGTGACCTCCTGAAGTGGTCCATGAGGGACCAATCCCTGAATCCCTAATTCTTAGAGGGTGTGTGCAAGTGAGCACAAGGCAGCAATATTTAAGAACTTCTGGTCTTCAGAAATCTCATTCTGGCTAAAGTATCTCATAAAAGCAAGTGTGAACAGAAAAGGCAGAGTTTAAGTTTGAGAAGACAAGTTTCTTGATTCTTAGTATAACGTTTCTACTGGATAGTTCTTGTGAAAGGCTGAGTTATTGTTCTGGATTCCATTATTTTCTGAGGGCATTTCACCAAGACCCTCAATAGGAGCAGAAATTTTTTGGGGAGAAGATCAGAAAATGCCAAGAAACATTTTTATGAATGTCTGTCCAGATTTGCTTGAATGATACACTCGATAATTTCTGGAATGCTATTTTTCTAAAAAGAGAGAATTAAAAACAAAAGTCAAAATTCTTTTTATACAAATGATTTATACAGAAGAGTACTATTTCATCAGGAGGATAGATGGTGCAATATGTGCATGACCTGGAGGAACCAGACACAGTGTATATGGACATAATTATGTTAAGTGGTCTCCAGTAACATTTCTTGTCAACTACTTTCATGAAATAAATAGTGAGATGTTTACTGGCATTTTGAGATGACAGACCACTTTCAGGTTGGCACAAAATTATGAATAGGCTAATTACAATTTTCTTTGGTGGAAAGACTAATCAATCTGTATTTGGAACTTCATCTGTAAGACAATCAGTTAGTTCACACAGAGGATTAAAACCCCTAAATTTGGTGATTTGCCATTTTGGCCAATGTGTGGAACTAAATTTTTTATATGCACTATCTGTCTGAGAAATGACTCTTGAATTTTATTCAATAAGATCAAAGAAAGGAGCTGGAATTATGACAAACATTTGCCTATTTCTTCCCACAGCTGTAAGAATCTGGTGAGCTTTTATTCCTCTGAGCATCAAGTAAGGTTATGTCCTCTTTTTCTTTCAAAGAGCTATTGAAGAAGTTGAATCTGAACTGAGCTTTAACAAAATAGAAGCCATTATCTCTGTATTAGTTTTCTGAAATAAGACTGTCCATGTATGCTGACAGAAATCAATCCAGGGAAAAAAAGGTGCCAAAGCCATAGCTAATATTCAAGTCAAAAGTACAACATTTTACTGAATCTGTAAGCTGTTGTTAAATGAGAAACAGTTATCAATTGTCCTTGTCAAAAGAAATAAATCATTAAATATGGCTGTCTACTAAATATGCCTAACACTGGAATGAAGGCATTGAAGACAAGATTGGCTGCCGATGAAGGCAAACCTAATGGCACACTGGGTTGCAACCTACTCATTGAAACATTACACCCCATTAGTAGAGTTGATTAAAAGAAAACAATACTTAGGATTAAATGCTTCTTGTTGTACAATGTCTGGGTGCTTTTAATAGTTATTCTCTCTCATGTTAAGCTAATTAAATAAGCACACTTTATCTGTCAGAGGTTAATTTCCTTCCAGTTTTCTGAATGTGCAAATGGTTCAGGAGGATTGTATTTTAAGTCTGTGAGGTATTTGAACACTTATTTTATAAATAAATTTTATAAAGGCATAACTTTTTTTGTGCCCCAATTGCAGCTGAATTAATTTGTCTTCTGGGTCGTTCTTGTGTGCTATTCACTCAAGAAGTGAATAGCTGAAGTTACAGCTTGCAGGTTACCAGCACTGAAATAATTTAGAACCTTTGTTTCATTATGAACAAATCCAGGCTTGCCAAAGCCTGTTCCTGCTGCTTTTCTCACTTCATTTTGCAGCACAGCTGTTTTAAACTTCCTAAAAGGATTCAAGGCTGATCAGCTGGTATTTATTGGCTTCAGAGAATATGCTAGCAGTGCATACTTTTGATGCTTAAAAAAAAAAGAAAGCAATGTTTGTTATTAAACACTTTGGAAAATGTTTTAACTAGATTTGAGGGGGTGACAACTGCTTTAAGAGAAAGAATTTTAAAGGAAGTTTTTTGCTTTTTCCTGAAGGAATGCTTCTTTTGAAAGGATCAGATTTATGAACCTCTCAAAAAGCCAGTACACCAAAATTGCTTTTGTTACTTCACTGGCTGCTTCAAATTTCTCTTTTAAGCTGTTCCCAAAAAGAAGACTTGAGTGGAATATGTTTTCTTAAGTGGAACGTTTTAACTTGTGAAAGGTAAAGGAAGAGGGAGGGTGAAGAACAAAATATACTGCATTCTGTAAGCCTGATATTCCAAAAAATGATTTTCAGTAATCCCAGCTGAGGAAACATAATATCCTGGAGCATCAGTTCTATGGAGGTGATCAAAGCAAAAGCTGGGTAATTAGGATGAGGCTTGCTGCCTCTTTTTACTGAACTGCTTCCCATGTCTTTCTCAAGAAAGCAACAGTGTCTTTGGAGAATCAGTAGAAGTTCCCTTCACTTCTGTTGTCTGTTGATTCTGTTTTCACTAGATAGTAGTGACAATTTTCCACTATTCATGTGATGAATTTCATAAAACCCCTAAACAATAACAAGAAAATGAAATAGATGCAACTCATTACCCTACATAGTCCATTCAAATGTTAAACAATAAAGAGAAATGTGACATACAAATCCAAATTACATGGGAATTGATTGTTGTTCTGATTAAATCCTTTCATCTGAGGGTATTCAATGTTTTTTAATGTTAAACCCATGTGCTTTCAAAGGTCTGTGCCTTCTATTCAGATGCATTTTCCTTTTCCACATTCAGTATTTTATCAAGTTAATCTTTTCACATGCAGTAACAACTCCAAGTTCTTAATTAAACTGGTTGTCATAAGACCAGTAATACACAATAGAGGCTATGAAAACCCTTGGGGTCTAATACATGCCTATTTGACACAAATAACATAGACAATAAGCCACTTTAGGACCAACATGTAAATTATTTTCATGCAACATTGGGAATAGATGAAGACCATAGAATCATTTAGGCTGGAGAAAACCTCTAGGACCATCAAGTCCAATTGTCCAGCAATGTCAAGTCCAACACTAAACCAAGTCCCTAGCACTGCATCTGCACCTTAAATACCTCCAGGGATGGTGATTCAGCCATTCCCTGAGCAGCTTGTTCCAGTACTTGACAGACCTTTCTGTGAAGAATTTTTTTCTCATATCCAATCTAAACCTATCCTGGCACAACTTGAGGCCATTTACTCTTTCCATATCCCTTGTTACTTGGGAAAAGAGGCTGGTACCCAAGTCACTACAACCTCCTTTCATGTAGTTGTAGAGAGCAGTAAGGTCCCCCCTGAGACTCCTTTCCTCCAGGAAAAGCAATCTAAGCTGTCTCAATCACTTCTCACAAGACTTGCTCTCCAGACCCTTCATCAGCTTCACTGCCTTTCTCTGGATATACTACAGCACCTCAATGTCTTTCCTGTAGTTAGGTGTCCAAAACTGAGCACAGGACACGAGGCACAACCTCATCAGTGCCTGTTACACAGGAATGATTACTGCCGTAGTCCTGCTCGCCCCACTATATCTGATACAAGCCAGCATGCTGTTGGTCTTGGCCATCCAGGTGCACTGCTGGCTCATGTTCACCTGCTGTTGACCAACATATTCAGGTCTATTTCTGCTAGGCAGCTTTCCAACCCCTCTGCCCCAGCCTGTAGCACTGCATGGGGTTGTCGTGTCCCAAGCACAGGGCCTGGCAGTTGGCCTTGTTAAACTTCACACAATTGGTCTAGGCCCATTGATCCAGCCTATCCAGATACCTCTGCAGAGCCTTCCTGCCCTCCAGCACATTAACACTCCCACCCAACTTGGTGTCGTCTGCAAACTGACTGAGGGAGCATTCAATCCCCTCATCCAGATCATTGATAAAGATATTATACAGAACTGGGCCCAAAACTTAGCCCAGGGGGGCACCACTTGTGACCACTACCACTGGATTTAATTATATTCATTGTGGGCCTGGTCTTCCAGCCAGTTTTTTTACCCAGTGGACAGTGCGCTGCTCACTGCCATGAGCAGCCAGTTTCTACAGGAGAGTGTGGTGGGAAATGGTGTCAAAGGCTCTACTAAAGTCCAGGTAGACAACATGCAGAGTTTCATGACAACATCCAATGGTGACTCTCACAGACAACATCCTCATCCACCAAGCAGGTTACCTTGCCATAGAAGATCAGCTCAGTCAAGCAGGACCTGCCCTCCACAAACCACGTTGGCTGGGCCTGATCCCCTGGTTGTCCTGTACATGCTGAACAATGGCACTCAACATGATCTGCTCTATGACCTTCCCTTCAGGATTCTCTCAACCGGTCTCCTAAACAAGCCAAAATCTGTCCTCTGGAAGTCTAAGGTAGTTGTTCTTCAAGAATCTAAAACTGTCATTTTGTGATTACTATGTCCAAGATGGGTTCCAGCCATTATATCATCCACCAGTTCTTTGGTCACAAACACCAGGTCCAGTGGGGCACTTTCCCTAGTTGCCTCACTCATCACCTGTGCCAAAAAAGCTATCTTCCACACACTTCAGTAACATCCTAGGCTGTTTGTTAATGAAGCCTTATATCAGTCTCCAAAATATAAAACCTGGCTCCTTCTCATGAACACTGCAGTCAAATTTAAATGACATGCCTGGAGCCGTTGTGCATTTGCAAATATGTATAGAATATGGGAAACGAACAATTCAGGCCTGGGCCAATGCTCCTGGACGTACATACATTGCACCTCACTCGCAGGTTTCCATCTTATCTCGAGAAAACTCCAGTAGTTCCTGAGGGAAAAGCCCTGTGGGACTTGCCAAGAAGAAAATGCAGTGCAATTCCTGAATTTCCATTACTAAGGTGCTACAATCTTTTTCTTTTTAATCTTGTTCAAGCCCAAAGAGAGCTGAAAGAAGCACTGGATGCAATTAAACATTATGCAGTAAAAAAGGAAATCTGATAGCAAGTCGTCTGCTTTGAACCCTGTGAAGAACATCCAGCCTTAGTTGGGGTTTTTTTCTAGAGAAAAATTTGTGCTCTAGTGCTAGGAAACAAATATACACCTGCTTGTCTCCTAGACAGGCTGGGGGAATGGATATAAATAAAATATATTCTTCTCATAATTTCTTGTTTTTAAAATATCTTGCTAGCATACTTATGGCTTGTTAACATGTTTCTGACTTTAAGGTCAGAATCTCTGGAATGTCTCTTGTTACTTCAAATCCAAAATGGTTAACGCCACAATTGGTTCAGAGTAAATTCATTATGTAGTGATAACAGAAGTAATTTCTCCTTTTTTAAAAAAAAAAAAATAATCAAATGAAGAGTCACATAGGTTTATCTAGCCCCAGGCAAATGCAAGAACTTAAAAGAAAAACCCAGCCCCAAACCCTTTTCTCTTCTGGTGAAAACTACTCAGCCTCAGTAAGCCCAGTTGTAGACTGGAGCTCTTACGAGCATTTTGGACAGGACATTTTTGCAAGAACATAAATTTTTTCTAACCATATGAAGCAATGTATCTAGTGTGAAACTAGATACAACTATGTACTGTGTATGAAACACTTGAACAACAAACCATTGCTTTTGCAAGGAGTAATTTAACCTCAAATGCAAAGGGGATAAAAATATATTTTCCTGATCGAAATCCCCCATTTTTTTCACAATGCTCAGTATCATGAATCAATCTTCCTGAACATAAGAATGTAAATCTTAAATTCAAATTAAATGTATCATTTTTTCCCCCTCCAAACCAGTTACATTTTTTACCCTTACTTGTACATTTCTTGGGGCTTTTATAGAGACAGCAAGAAACAGACTTCCAGTTTTCAGCTTTAATTTATTAATGGTCAGTTTTCTCCTATTTATTCCTGTGCCAGCATTGTTTTTCCCTCCCTGCTATTGAGCTGTTCATATTTTATGCAGAAGAGTCACGTTCCTTTTCAGCCTTTGTTTTATTACATTAACTAAGCCAACTTCTGTTTTGTACAGTAGGTTTACTGTTTCCTTACTTATTCTAAACTACAAATTCCTTCATTATGTGTATTGTAAAAATATTTTCTGAGAAACCATATGATTTATAGTTTTTCTCAAACTTATGGTACACTAGAAATGGAGTCATTGTTTTCCTCCAAAACATTCTGTTTAATAATGTCTTATTTACTGTTGCGCAAGACTTTGGGAAACTAATGGGAAACAGTGATTCATTCAGATGCTCCCAGGTACTCCTAATCAGATTAAACTAAAGGTTATCACATCTCTTGCCAGGCTTTGCTGTCTTCCCTTTACCTGCAATGCCTTTCACCCCAATAGCACTAGGAATGTTGTCTGTTATATGTGCTCAAACTCACTGCCTAAACAGTAGCAAAAAAATTCAGCAGAGCAACTGACTCTCTCCATGCTCTTCAGAGAGCTCTAAAGCACATTCTTTAGGCACAGTTAAACTATAAATTCGTGCTCTTAATTGTTGTCTTGAGTGAATCATGGAGGATACAGTATATGACAAACTGCTCAAAATTAGATCTGTCAATAAAATCACACTTAGATGAGATTTGGTGGAGAAAGCACACTGTATGGCTAGGCAACAATTCAGAAAAAAAATTCAAAATTTCCAAAAAGCTAGCACATAGATTACTTACTACCATGATGGTGTTTTTTTGTTGTGATGATCTACTCTCTAGGCAGGTTTGGGGGGTTTTCCCCCTTCTTTTTTTTCCCCCTTTTTTCCCTCTGGCATTATTACCTCAATCACCCAGCATTCACTTTGATCTAATTTTTGGCTATATAAAAGTACTCAGAGGTTAAAAGAAACTATAACAGACATTTATCCAAAAGCATATACATATTTTGTGCATGATCATCCAAAACGGTTATTTCAGAAATATCTAAAAAACGCCCCAAATTCTTCTCTAAATAAGCCAAAAGTTTCTATACCTACTTTGGATGACTAAAATACGTTTATCACTCTAATGTCTGAGATGCCATTTGATGATGATATTTATTGAATATACTAATAATACTTGATGGTTTTACAAATAGAAACATACTATGCTTTGGAGAGGTCTAATTTAAAATATCTTTTTATTTGTTTTGTTTAATTCTCTATCAGGCAGAAGACTATTCTGACCTTTAACAGAATAATTAAATAAGTATTTAAAGGTTTATTTGAACATAAGATTTTATGATTTCTACTAAAGGTGAATAGTCGCAATTACTCTCATACTACATTTGAGCCTTGAATCTAAATGTTTGTAAATAAAGTAATGTGGACATTTTAGCCTTAAATACAGAACATAGGAAATAAGGCTACATTCTCCAATGTGTGCAAAAGCAATCTCCAACAGCACTATAATGGTGGATAATGAAATGTGAGTTGACATTACCTAACAGAATAAGATAAATGATGCATATTGTGAGGTGCTGAAGCCAGGGATGAAATTTCCAAGTTTGACTTGCAGTTTTATAGCTTACAGATAAAAATAAGACATTTAGAGAAAGTATGAATGTTTTGAGAAGAGATCTGTGACATCTGTCCTTTATCTTGCAACAGTACTAGAGAGGAAGCATGTAATCTTGCAATAAAGCTTATAGGAGCTGCTAAAAGTCTTTCTATTAGAAAATTTATTTGATAATCAGTAATAATGAGAGTTTATATTTTGTTATTTTTACTATGCAAGCAAACATATGCTATATGTAAAAAATATATTACCTTTCATAATTTTAATGTGCTGATTTAAAAGGAGAAATCCAATCGAGGAGCAAGTATTTAATAGGCTGATTTTATTAATGCATTTTATCTAATAGTTTACAATAATTTATATGACATTATGTGGCAGTAATTGGCATGGTACTTTAAAGAAAAACTTTACATCTGGCATAGGGTGTGCTGAGTACTGGAGTTTAATGTCAAGAAAGATGCAATAAAACAGAGAAAACTAAAAAGAGCCTTTCCCCTTCTAATAAATCCAGACAGAGTCCTGTTTCTGTTCCAGTGACATCAGAGCACTGGACCGACACCAAGTCATTCTAAAAAATGCTTTTAAGAAACATCTCTCTCCTCTTTGCAGACACAAGATGTAAGAATGCATCATACAAGGATGTATTTTAGTGCAACAAATCAAATAAATAAGCAATTAAACATTTTCCCACAAACTAGAATCAGAACCACTTACGTTGTTACTTGATTTATGGGCATGAACTGAAATTTCCTACAAAACAAGCCATTGTGTCTACTTTTACAAGTTAACGAGCAGTGTGTGACTGTTTCTTCTATTTCTTAAGGCTATAAAAAGTTTCATTTAAAATACTTTGTTTATTGCATGTCGCATTTCATTCCATATGTGCTTATGCTGGGCTGCATCGTATCAAGTTGACTTCTAACTGCAACACAAAACAGAGCAATCCAATAGGGTAATATCGACCAACTTTTCCTTTTATATGCTTACCCACTAGATGTAATTGTGCATTTAGTTTAATTTATCTCTGGAGGACACCTTTGGATGCTTTTTTTAAGAGACTTTGGCTATACTCACCTTCTACTGGCTTCAACAGAGGGGCTGAGTTACCAGCCCTAGTGCTCTTGGGGCCTCTCTGCTGGAAGTTGTTAACCCCTCCTTCCCACGTACAGTTTGTTCCTAATCCATTTTAACCAAATGAATTAGGTTATCAAAAACTTGTTGCTTAAACTAATTTGTTTGATTTTCCTGAAACACTTTATAGGGCTTTCAAAAAATGCAGTCCAGCTGAAAATGGTGATTTTCCAAAGGGAAACAGGGACACAGCTACTACCTCAGAGAGGTAGTGTGCTAATGTAGCTGTTGACTGTATAGGGAGAAGGTGTCTAAGAGATTGTGAATGCCCATTAGGTACATAAAGGTTTCAGAAATCCCATCACATGCTTATTTACATAAATTAGCCCACTTAAACTTTTGTGTTCTGATGTGAATACCTCCTTCAATGGGAACATGCTATGATGTTTAAATATTTTTGTGAAGAATCATGAAGGTTCCTTGACAGACAAAATAAATTGAAGGAAGTACCATTATCCAGAAGTATATGCTGTTTTTCTCAGTCCAGAATCTAAGGTGATAACACAGCACAAATGTTATTTGTTTCACAATTTGTCTATAAATATTTGGGGTTTTTTATAAAGGAAGATAAAACCCTTAAATCTACGACACTGGCCAATAAGTGCAAAATTTTTGATAATCGTAATGTTTTTGGGTTTCTGTTATTATTCTGGTTGTTGTAGTGGAGGATGGGGGCTTGCAGTAGGGAATGGAGGGGAGCTTGTCTGGTTTTTTTTTTAAGAGTGTGTGTGTGTAGATGTAAATATTTTTATTACCACAGGTCCTGTTCCCTGTTTCACAGTAAGATATTCCATGTTCATAACTCCTTGGTCATGCCTTTGAAATTGCAATGATTTGACAGCAAAAACTAACATGACTCAACCACATTTTAAATCCACCTCTGCTGAATATGGAAGTTATCACCACTGTAAGGGGATTCATATATCACTTGCGGCATACATTCACTGTTTCACGCTGGTAGATGTCTTGCCTTACTTTTTTTTTTTCTCCCCATAAAATGTCTGTGTCAATTTGCAGTTCAAAAGAAACCACACTATTAGGATTTTTTTCAGCCTGTCTTTATTTTTAGTTTTAGACTAACTAATGTCTTGTAACACAGAAAAACGAATTCCAGACGTGAATTCTGTACACACGTTTTTCTTATTTTCCATTTATATTTGCTCTTTCTAGTAATAACTAGTTTTTCTTTTTAAATATTCTTCAGTTCATAGGAGATTTTAAGCTGTTAAAGATGAGATGTTTCTGTGAAAGTTTATGCATAAATATGTCTGCTTCCCTACAGGATCATAATGACCTTGTTGGAATAGTCCCCCAAATGGCTGTGTCACTGTTACAGTAAGACTATTGAGAATAAAGACATCCCTATTTCTAGTGGTGTATTATTACAATTTTGAAGGATAATCATCCCATAATGAATGGGGCTATCAATAAAGCTACCATGAATACCAAAAATGGTCTTACATGATCTTGCAAAATGTAGGGTCTGGGTTCTTTTGTTCCTCGTTTCAAACAAACAAACAAACAAACAAACAAAACAAACAAAAAATTCAAAACTTTCTCAATCTCTGGAACATCAGTAGTATTCTAATTTTTTATCAAAATTTGAGCAATCATAATTAAATTAGCATTAAAAAAAAAAATTCCTAATACCTCAAACCAATCCCAGAAAACTTACTCTTTTTCCTAGCAAAAAAGGTTTCCTGAGTTCTTCTCATTCCAGCTTCTTCCAAACAAGAACGAGATTGACCAAAAATGTCCAAAGAACTGAGAATCTCTAGCTGTGACTAGCTGAATAAAAACATCTTCAAAGAAGATGAGTGAGCTTAAATGTCATTGAAACATATGGTGGAACAGTTTTCATGATGTGCCTGATTCCAAACCCATTAAAGGGCGCTGTTCCACTGACTTCACTGGGTTTGAATCAGGCACTATAAAAGATGCTTAAAAATACTTTTAAAATCAATGTCAGCTAGTGGAGATCCTTTCCAAATCTCTGTGATCTGGTTTGTCCAAGAATGTTAATTTATTCTTGACTGGACACTGAGTTTCACATATTCAAGTGTTCCTATGAACATTTTGGGTTAGACCTTCAGCTGGCATGTATCAGCATGATTCCATTAAGGTCTATATGTCAGTGACAATTTACATCTGGACCATACTTTTGGAACCCATGTTCTAAATCCTTCGAGATTTTCTCATTATGCCTCACTGCATTTCTCTTGTTTGGTTTTTCAAGTATTGGTTGAAGCAAAACAGCAAGTACAGGAAAACAGCCTGAGCTGAACTCCTTCCTATATGTGAAGAAAGACAACAGAAATTAATTGATGGTCACTGCATATGGAAGAAAAATTCAGGAGAAATCTGGATATCAAATATTCTCCAGTGAAATTCCTCTTCCATGCAAGGGAAAGTGTTAACAAACTTCAGACAGCAACATTTTTTATGTATACATTGACAAAAATATCAACCACTCCCTTCTGGTTTGTTTCATGAGGACAGATCACTGATGGGATCAGTCAGTCAGCAGTGTGTGAACCTCACATAAATATCAGATTGTTGCAATGAGAGATAAAATCCTTGCATTGCAGAACACAAATTTGCTTGCCTCAAGTAGGTGGGTTTCTGTTTTGTTTGGGTGTTTTTTTTTAATGCAACATTAATCAAATCATTGTCATACTATAAAAATGAAGAAACAGTCCTTTTCTCATTTCCAATTTAAAAATATGTCTAGACAAGAAATCAAAGCCGATCATGACTTTTGGAAACCAGTTCTTAACTTGTTCTAAGAAGAAGTAGTCTCATAAATGCACATCTGTTTCATTCTTTGCAAGTTAGGAAGCAAACGAATACTAAAGAGATCATCAGTTTGAAACCAAACAAAAATTCCTGCTATTTTAGTTATTTGAAGTGTTAAAACTGGCTCAAAGAAAAAGCATGCTGCCATTACTTATTACAGATTAATATAAAAATAGAGAAGAGGAACGGAGATGGTATAGTTATGAGATTTGTCATGTCTGCTGATGTCACCAAATTGGACAAGGTTTGGCAGAAAGTCCTTTGTGTTCAGTTAGTGCCAGATTTAGAGTTAATTCAACAGGAAGATGCAAGCCTTACAAAATCAACACTTCAGGTATGCATGATAGATGGCCTTCAACATTAGAAGTTTAAAATGCATTTGCTGCAAATTCACTTAGATACAGGTTTAGAAAACTAGTGACCAACTTGTACAGGTTTGAATATGACTCATTCAAAAAGGTGCTTGATTTCTTTTGATGAATGTATATAAATATATTTCTCTCCTACTGATCTAAGTATGCTAAGTAGATCTCTTTTGAGTTAATTATTTACAGACTTTTAGTTTTCTGTTTGAGACTAATTGTTACAGCAATCTAATTTATGTGAATCTTTAACTGAAAAAAGTGTAATCATGACACTGATAAGAGTTTGCATTAATTTGCTTAAACAACATGGAGAAGTTGTAAGATTTGGGGTGTGTTTCCACTTCAGTGAATTATTTACAAGAGAGAAATTACACAGAAAATAACTTTAAACTGTAAGCTTACAAAATATTTTTAAATAAAACACTCAATGAAAAATAAAATGCACTTTCAGGGCATCCCAGTATATGTAGATGCCCCAGCATTCTGCACAGTCACCCTTTTCACCTCCTCAACTAGCTGTTTACTATTATGCCCACTGCTCCATGAAAGGTACTTTCTTTCCCAAGAATATCTTCTTTCACCTCCATAGGTGAAGGAACAGTGTAAACTGGGCTTACCTGGCATTTTTATCACACTTCATCACATATTAGTCCTTCAACAGATCGAAATTAGTGCAGAAAATGTAGAGTGCTCAAATGTCAAGAAGAAAAAAAAAAAAAAAAGAGGAGTAAGCTAGTTTAGAAAAGGAAGTTTTCTGAATGATTATACAGCAGACACCCACTACCCCATCAACACTGGGCCAGGAGACATCTCCTCCCATAAAAAGAGACAAGATCACAGTGACCCCAGTCAGCAGAAGCCGACAAGATCTGTCAGTGTAAATGAGGTAAGGCAGCAGTGCAGATTCACAGAATTATGGTAGATGATGTTTTCCAAGCAGATTCCTAATGTATTAGACATTTTCAGTAGCCTGAGTAGACTTAAGACAAGTGGTGTAATTGTTTCATAGAGAATTGTGTTTTCCATTCAGAATTTTTTTTTTCTAGATTGCTTTCCAAACACAGAAACTTTTGTTAATACAGTCAGTGTTTCCACAAGAATGTGACCTACACCTTCTAAGCTCACCATTGTCAAGCAGGGTAAGTTTCTGCAATAATATCTTTTTCCTCAATTGAGGAATCATGGTATTTCAACTTATTCACTTAGTCTTGAAGTAATTGAGTTTCTTGTGTTAACATTCTCCAGGCACTGCATACTGAGTCTGACACACTTCAGTGTGTCCCAGCTTATAACCTGATCAACACTTCCATTTTAAAAGTGCCTCTGTTAAAGTCACAAACTATGGCTAGCTCAATGCTTATTATTAAATAGAGTTTTGAAATAAAGCTCTGGCCAGTAGCCACTTCTCATCTGCAGGTGGTTTTTTCCTTTGGAAAAAATTTTGTCTTTTTTACAGTTTCTCTCTACACTGTTAAAAATTGTTCCGAGCAGCTTAATGAGGAGAAAAAAATCACAAAACACTGAAGAGAGAGGAAAAGGCAGCAAAAGATAATCTCTGGAAACTTTCTGAAAGCAAACTGGAAATTTATGAAGGTGTGTGAGACAGGCAGATAGCTGAAGAAAAATGTGATGGTGGCCTGGGTTCTTTTTTTTTTTTTTATTTTGCTGGGAGTGGGGGTGGTAGTATTTTTTTGTTTGTTTGCTTTTTCATACATCTGGTTTACAGCATGAATTTTGGTTTGGGGGGTAGATGTAGGAAACTGGTCCTGCTCACCACCTAGCCTTCAAGGCACCTAGACTGTGACTTCCCAGAATTCAAATTTGACATGGGTGAGGTAATTTTAGGTGTAGATACACATACAGTCAATGTGTGCTGAAGGTTGCCACTGTGAGTTGAGATGTTCCTTTGCAGCCATTGTCACTCAGCCCCACGGACCAGATATTCAACCTGCCAGTTCCTTTATGTATTTGTGAAGTTGCACGAACAATTCCACTTTCTCATATCCAGAAGTGCAAACACTTGCACCCACACTTGACTTTCTATTCAACACTACCACTACAAGATGTGGGAGATCTGGCACTCAGACATTCACTAAGATAATAACACCACATGTTTGTGCAGGTGTTGGAGTCAGTCAAATCTGTAACCATATGCACATGAAGGAGCAGTTTTGTACACACACAACTTCAAAGGCCAAGAAAAGACTTGGATTCAAATATAGTCCTTACTACTTCAGCACTAACATAACTTCGTTTACTTACATAAAGTTAATTGATGGCATAGCCTGGGAATGGAAAGACATAAAACAATTGCAAAATATTTTAAAAGGTCTTATAATGCATGCTGGCTATAAACAGTAATGTGCATTTTATATTACAAAGCATTCTACCTTTTTTCATCTCTCTATACACTTCAGGACTAAACAAACTCAGAAGTCCATTATACGTACTTATAACAGCCCACTTGAAACAATGAACAAAATCACTCTGTCACTGAGACAAGTCAAGACACTGCTCACCTCTTGCAGATTTACCTGGAATTGACTTTATGAGTTCTGGTTACTGTGTATGCTTTCTTCACTCTACCTAGTAACAAGCAATACTGTTTATAATAATTTTGGTCTACAGATGAACCTTTCTGAAAGGAAATGATTTTTAACACCATATATGAGTTCCAAGTAGAAGTTAGTTTTCAAAGAGAATTGCAGTTCCAGTCACATGTCTACCTTATTGTAAATTCCAGCCCCACTAAATGCAAACTCTACATTTAAACAGGCTTGCTATTCTCTAGCAAATGGAGGTGAGGGTCCAGATCAAAACAAAATGTAGAACTTGGTATCACTGTCATAGTTACTTTTTATCTCTACTACAAAAATGTTTCTCTGTATTTATGGAACCAGTCAGCGGTTCTGCCAAACCAAATAAACCAAAAAAGGTCTCAGCTCTATTCTCCCATTGCACGTTCAAGTTTAGCTCCAGTGATTTTGAAGAGAAGCTCCTAGTAGAGGAGAAAAATTCCATTAGAAGTAAACATCTCACATACTTTGGTGTGTATTTGAAAGAAAGATGTGTGTATGTGTGTGTGTTCATTTCAGCTGTATTGCATGTGTTTCTGCGAGAAGTTGATGAAAACCTGTCCTATGTTCAATAGAAGCAATGGCAGTCAGATCCAAGGCAAATCCATTGCTGGCCATATGAAGAAAAGAGAGGAGAGGGGAACTAGTGAGCTATTTGTTGCATACTAGGTACTGTACAACTAATAATTAGTAAGAAGAAAAAAGATGAGAAACCTAGATGTCTATATGATTATAAAGAAAAATTTTAATGAATGTGTTTTTATTACTGTAAGGGACAGTTATCTCCATATTAGACTAAAGAAAAAAAATCTTACGTCTTTGTTCAATATTCAAGAAAGTCATAAGAATATCCTCAGATATAAAGGTTAGTGCACTTAAATTAAATGAGAGGATAGAGATCTTCTTAAAGATTCCTTTGAATAAGAGATACAGACACAAAAAATCTGCAAGCTGTCTCCATATTGAGAAAATTCTTTTAAATAAGGCTCCACATCCTCAAAAAAAAAAATTTAAAAAAATAAAATTATCACTCAAGAGGGAACTTGGGACAGAGGAAAAGTACCAACATAAAGAATTAGTTGTTATGCAGAAAATCAAAGCAATTGAAAAAATTCATTGTCCATAATGAACAGAAAAGGCCCAAGAGAAATCACACATGGAAAGAGCTTGGTGCTGAGATTAAGGCTGATCTACAGATGGTCTCCATGGTATTTTGTCTTTGGTTTCAAAAAAAGTGAATGTAATTGGTCCAAGGGTCCCCTTCATATAAATAAGCAAAGCTACATGAGAAACATCTCTTTTGTACCATCTACACAAATGCCAGACAAGCAGAACAACATGCCTCGACACACAGAAGGACTATGACTATCCGGTATGGCTTTTCATGAAACAGTTTATGAAAACACAGTTTAAATGGTCTGAAATCCTTCAGTAAGATCTATGAATAAAGACTGAATTTCAATGCAATTAACATTCAAGAGGATTGAAGAAAACAAGTTTAGGTCTTACAGGTTAAGAAGGAAGAATAATGACCCATCACGTTCAGACTAATGATAGTAGCTAGGAAGATACTGAAACATGTAATTAAACAATCAATTTGTAAATGCTTAAAGATGAGGGGAAATGGCAGACCTAAACTTCTCAAGAGCAAAGCATGTTAAATTAGTTTAATTTCCGTCTTTAAAAGGGAGTGACTCAACAGATGAAGAGGTTAGATACATGAGGTAACTTGACTTTTGACATTCCTTTTTTATATCCTATAAGAAAATTTGAAACATATGGTCTATAATAAATGATTACAAGATATTTTTAAAGCTGATCTAAGAAAATATTTAAAGATAATCATCAGTTACTCAAGGTAAACTAGAAATATACCCTGAAGGAGGATGAACAGTGCATATATGAAAACAGTTTTGTGGAGACCAATATGATATGAATATTGTAATATAATTCAGCAAAGAATTTTGACAATAGGAAAAATGCTGAAACATTTTGTTTCATTCCTTTCTAGATTAAATGCTGAAATAGTTGCATTAACATGTTCTAAGATCACTTTCATTTTGAAAAATTTAATATAAAAGTGTTGTAAGCTACTATAAACTGTTCAAGAATCTAAAAATTATCTTGTGCTATATTTCTGCCAGCTGGACAAAAATATTTCTCCCCATACTTGTAAAACATAAATAAATTGGAAACAATTCAAATGTTGTTATAGCAAGACTGATGATCAGTTTGTTTCATATTCCCAGGAAAACCAGAAAAAATAATCAGCTTAACTTTTAGTAAGCAAGATTTGTATTAAATAATAAACAGGCTTTTGTAATTATACAGGAAGCTAAGCACTGGAACAGGACAGTTGAAAATGTCATAGGTGGTTTTTTGAAAGATAGATCAGAAAACCAACAGTAAACATGGACGGTCTCTCTGCATCATTTCACCTCTAAGTAAAAGCAGGAACCTGATATAATTTTGAGATCCACTTGTCCAATCTTGCATCCCTGCTCAGCCTTATAGCTTTCTTGGCAGTGAAAGCAGTGTCAGTGTAATGGTGTCACCTTACCCTTTACAGATACGTGGATCATTGTGGGCATCAGAAGGTAGGTTTCATGATATTGATTGTGAGGCAAGATCATTGTATTATAAAGAGTTACAGATACCTGGTGCAATGTAAAGGTATAAAAATAATCAAGTCCTCTAATTTACAGAGATGAAGTGTCCCATGTAGATTTCTTGACAGGGTAGAAAGAAAAAGCCAAGATCCTGAGAGACCTCATGCATGGTTACATATTAAAAACCTTGTTTTGATCAACAATATTGAGTTTCCCTCTGCATATGATCAGTCTCTCCTGTAAACATAAATAGTATAAAACAAAAGCATGAAACAATATTGAGGAACTTCTATATACAGGTTATTGGTTCATTACAGCTGGGAGAATTTTTTTTTAAATCTTTTTTTCCAAAGTACGCTGTTTTGGTAAATCAAAAATATTTTGTAAAGGCATGAGCAGACAAATAGTTGTGTGAAAACTAAAGAGAGAGGGAGAAACTGAGTATAGAGGAGACTATAGCTTTGTAGTTACAGTGTGAGATACAATATAAAAGAATCGAATTTGGATTGACTTGGGATGACAAAGAAGAAACTGGGCTATTTAGTAACCAAACAGACCCGGGATTTGAATAGTCAAACTGCAGAGTAAAAGTTACGATTAGAAGTATCAAACAGATGCAACCATTTGAGGGGTTTTGGCCTATAGGAAAACAAAATTCAGAAACTTTAAAAAGTTGCCTGAATTTAAATTATATAGTTGTGATCAATACCTTGTGAAAGTCTATGTAAATGAAAACCTACATTTCCTCCTTAGAAAAGAAAAATAGTCTACCATCACTGCTTGCCTGTAGTTGCCTCTGTCTAGTTTCATTCATTGAATTCCTAAATGTATTTGACTGAATGAGATAGAAGAGCCATATTACATGTCTGAGGAACTTCAACTTGGAAAAGAGTTTGTAGTTAGACGAGATATTTTACTGGCTAAGATGCCCTAGCCCCTTTCCCAGTCATTGGACCCCATGGAATAAGATCATTAGTGTTCAGGTTTAACACCAGCTGACCTTTGAAACCCTCTTTTTCTGGGATTAAAAAGAATTGCCCAGTCCCTGCAGCATGGGACTTTAATTCTGCTATTTTTGATTTCATTGCCTTTTGCCATGCAAAACTTGTGGGTTTCTTTTTGGGGTTTTGTTTTGTTATTTTTTTCACCACAGATGACTGACCTATAAATGATGATTACATGATTTCTTTAACAAATTCAGTGGGTGTCTGGGCTTACTTGTTGCCTTCATGTAGGTACTTCTGGATGATCTCTAATAGCTTAAGGTCTTTCTTATACTGCAGAGCCCAAAACTGCACACAATATTCAAGGTGAGGCCACACCAGTGGAGAGCAGAGTGGGACAATCCCCTCCCTAAACTGACTGGAGATGCTTTGCCTGATGCCCCCCAGGACAAGATTGGCCCTGCTTTCATTAGGGAATTCAGTCCAGTGACTTCATAGGTTTCTTCCAGTCACAGATATTTTATGGTTGTCTGGTTTTATGACACGAGATGAAGCAATATGCACTGCTCTTTGCTCAGAACTTACTGTAGATGGAAAGCAAGATTTACAGGGAGATCTTAATTCTTGGACTTAGTCCTTTCTAGTGTCTCTTCCCATATCTCAGTCAACACACAAGACAAGACAGAGAGTATAGTTTTGTGTTTGACTTTTGCATAGCATATTTTTCTTCTTTTCCAGTTCATAATGATGTAGGTGAAGGCAGCTTCAAATTAGAATTAATTTTCCCTCCAAAATTTGGGATTTTTACCTTGTAAGATGGCAGTTCCAGCAGATTTATTTCTGCCTGTTTTCTTGGCTTGAAAATGTCAGTGTTGTATACTAAAAGAATTCAAGTCATCTAGTTTAAACATGAAAAAGACTCTAGATTCGTGTGCAAGAATTTATTTGTTCTATCTTCAGTCAAGGAAAGAAATATCCATGATTGCAAATATATCCAGCACTGTGTTGTTTTGATAATCAGAATATGCAATTTTTGTGATCCAAAACATTACTGAAACACCACAGATTTTACTCCTACTGTATTTACTCAGAATGTAAAGGTGGTACCAAAATTCACAAATATGCCATTTGTATCACAGAATAATTTAGCATTTCATGCACGAGTGATATCTTTTTAATGATGGGAAGCATTTCTAGGCACACGAAAGCTTATTAGTGGAGATTGTTCATGTCTTCTTGAGTTCACTAGCACCAGAAACAACCTGCTTTCCAGCCATTTTCCAAATAAAGAAAACCAAATAAAGAGTCTGGTTGAGCTCAGTGTCTGCCCCTCAAAAAGCTTGGATATATAAAGGATTACTTATTATCTTCACTTTTAGAATCAAAATCTAGTCACATGCAGAGCAACTACTGAAGAAAATGTCAGAGGTTTGGGCGTTGTCAAGTGTTGAGATTGAATCAGGATTTTCTGGGTTAAAATAAATTAAGATATCATGGAGGGTGCAGAGGAGCCCTGTGGGGCAGACAGGAACTTGCTATTTTAGTGCCTGAACAAGGTACTGCTTTCATAGCACAGCTCTTCTGTAGACACAACTGTTAGGTTAGAAGATAATGCAGAACAGTTCCCAGTACTCTTAGTTCCAGGTGAGTTTATTGTTCTGGAGTGATCCTGCATAACTTTAGAATGAAATAAAACCAAAAAAGTTGATATTTCATAAGTGTGTTTATAGAGGTTTTTTGGGAGAAGGTAGGAAGGGGAAGATTTAGTATAGTAAGACTTCGCTTGCTTTTTATTGTGGTGGCAAAGCAGTAAGTAGAGAAAGAAGTATGGGAAGTAAAGGGGTATCAGATTCTGTTGAGGAAAGGAGAAGGTGCAATTTCTGCATGGAAAAGAACTTTGAGCATGCCGGAGTCTTTCATTAGAGCTGTAGACTTGAAGGTTTCAAGCTACTTGAAAGCCCTCACCTCAAAAGTGAAAGACATATCTTCTACTTCACCTGTTTCAAAAAGAGGTTGAGCCATTATCTGCCTCCCTGACAGCGGTGGCAAGATGACAAGCACTTGGTTGTACCACAGCATAACTTTTTCGCTCCCTTCTGATGAAGCTGTTTCACTGTATAAAAATCACCTGCATGAGAAGGGGACAGCCTCCAAACTCACCTGATCACAAGGTAGAAAGATCTAAGGACAAATAGATTAGATTAGACCACATTTCTAAATCAAGTGATGAATGTCCGTAACACTAACAAACTTCAGTCCCCAGAAACTGGCACTTCCAGTCAAGGTGTCCTATTGGAGCTGCCATACTCACTGATTGAACTTCCACTGAAGTCCACTAAAACTGTGTCCAACAGAAACGGTAAGTAAAGCATTTGTTAGGAAGCAAACCAAGATTTCTGTGACAGTTTGTCTTCTCGTTGCCGAGACCCAAAGAATCCCTGAAATCTTGTCATCTTCTAAACACTATGGTGTGGACATTTGAAAAAATGCGGTGCTTTGTTTTGTGAATATTATAGGCAAAGATTTTCTACTAGCTAGCAGGGAATGTGTAACCTCCAGGCACCAGCTTTCTAGGATGGAATAGAATCTGTATTGCTCTCTAATGCCAAGGCTTATCTTTAAAGTTTGCCTAGACAATAAAATCACTGTTCTAAAGGTCAGGAGGTAAAATCTTTATGGGACTACATCAGCTCCATCACCTGCCACTACACAAAACTGACATTTGATAAAGAGATTTCTTAACCCCAAGACATTAATAGTTGTAGAAGAAAACACTATAAAAAGTATGATAAAAGGTCATTGTCTTAATCAGTACAGAAAGGTGTCAATAAAAACCCATGTTTTATGATCCAATATGCCCTTCACTATTTAAACTCCTTGTTTACATTTTGTGTCTGTCTGGACAATAAAACTACTTTTCTCCCAATTCTATTTAATGTTGATTTTTATCTTCCTGCCTCTCACTGGGAACTCAGCATTGTTATCTTTGGTTTCACTGCTCTGCATGAGATGTTTAAACAGAAAGCCACAATATTTTTATTGAAACTTTTTATAAAACCACTAATGAAATATCTTCTGCTGTAAGCATTTTCTTAAACCATCATGCTACAACATTTCCAGGTAAAACCCTAAGATGGCATCAATTGTTGAAATGATTTTTATAGATGTCATATTTGTAGATACTCTCTATAATTTGCTTTTTTGGTATGACTACAAAGTGTACTGTCCAGGATACTGATCAGATGAAATTAGGGCCTTAAGTTATTCAGTCAAATTCTTCCACTGTTAGAAGTTACTATTTCTTGTACTTTAACCTGTGAATATAATAACCAAAGTTCATTGTCACCTCTAAAGCATATGGAAATTATAAAAACATGTATTGCATATTGTCATACTAAGAAGAAGATTTACCATATTTCCAAACAATTGTTTCTTTCCAGCTTTCATTCACATAGATCAATAAATACAAAGTAAAGGACTGAGAGTAGAGTATGCTTCATCTGTTCTGCATAATTTACCTGTGAATTGTTTGGTCCCACATAAGAAATATGTGTTTGGATCACTGACTTGTCAGGGTGAAATGAGGAAAAAAGTCCCACAGTGAATAATCTAAGTTTCTCTTGTCCAGTCAGAGAACAAACCACTCAGCAATTGAACTGTCTGATTTGATTGTAAAGATTAGAATGAAAATATTCCATACTGCTCCAACTGCATGTTTGTTCATTGAAAGATGAATAGATACACTTTTGGCATTTAAATTCTTCCACTGGTGGCCAAGAGTTCCCAATGGCATCTTAGCTATTTCAATTTTCAAATCTTTGTTTGTACTGAACTTTATTCATGCTCAGTCTAACAAATCAGATGAGTACTCTGTGCAGGATACATAGTTTTGTCTGATTTTTTATAATGTGCTTGCAGGAAATGCCCCGTTAGCAAACAATAAAAGAAAGATGTTTGGCTGAATAAAGAACAATAGGATAGCTGTGGGAAATAATTAGGAAAGTTCTATCAGAGTTGTAGCAGAGCTTATAATGTGAATAGAAGGAAAAGAATTAATTGGTAGTTTTAACTTGCTATGCTTTTCTCCTGAAAGTCAAATGCTCCCAAAGGAGCAAAGACATGTGTACATCACTGACAGTGGTTTTGTTAGAGGTGTTTTAGTCAACAAGATTGGCTAAACCTCTTGAGACCTCTAGATGCTATTTCATATTCTGAATTTTATATTAGAATCTTCTTGTCCATTTTTTTTCCATTGTTTATCAGAAATACTCTCTGCCAAAAAGCAATCTTTTCATTCCTAGGTGCCAAAAATAAAAATTAATTTGGAAAGCTAGTTTATATCAATGACACAAAAGAGGTGCAAGGTGTAAACTCATTCCATTTTATTAGGAATGAGTTTTACAAAAATCGAAACTCCGTTGTCTTATGAGTTTCATTCATATGAACTGAACTGAACAGAACAAATGGCTACATAAGACTGTAAGTGATTACTTTGTTACATTAGGATCATATTGCCTGATTTCTGAGGCGTTTGTGGCCTTCAGAAAAAAAAAATGTTGATCTGTACTATTAAATAGCTTAATAAATATATATTAATTTAGTATTATTTTTAAAGGAAGTTATGAACATATATAACTTATTAATGGCTTGGAAAATTTTTGTCCCAGCTCACTTCTTTGCCTATAATAAACTGTGATTGAAAAAATATGGAAAAGAGCTGAACACTTTCTGATTATTTTTTTCCTTTCCATATTAGAGTCTATTCTTTGGACTATGAGTAGACATATGAATTTAAGCTAATAAGATGTTTTACACTGTCCAGTTTGTAAATACTTAAAATGGCAAACTTGATCTTTATGATTGGGTTTTTGTAGATTATGCAAGATCTAGAACTAAAAATGCAAATGAAAATTTTGCCTATCAAATGAAATATCATATTTTTCCAGTGTGATATTCTTTCTGCTTTTTAAAACCTGAGGGTTCCAATTCACAGTTGTTTTTCAAGTGATCTGATTTCTAGAGAAGGTGTGTAATAAAAAATGTCAACGAACAAAAAAAGGCACTCATATCACTTATCTGCTCAAGATAATTCTCAGCAATGTTTACGAGTAAAATATATGATAGAATTTACACTTTGGCAAAACTCTCCAATAACATTTTCTGACCTATAAAAATGAGAACATTTTGTAAACAATATTTCAGCTGTCATACTTTTCATTGATGCTTAAAATGACAGTTTGCAAGTTTAGGAGAATAGGAGGTTCCTAAAGCAATGACACTTCCTAAATCTGATATAATGTATAAAATCATAACACGAATACTACTGAGTGAAATTTTTGTGGTGGTTTTTTTTTTTTTTTCCCAGTAGTAACTAATATATTAATGATCAGGTATATTATGAGATACAAGATAAGATTCCCCTACAAAACCAAATTTTAAATCCTCCTGATATCAGTAATATTCTGATCCAGAATCATGATTTAGTTCACTTAGGATGATTTGTAAGAATGCCATCTTTGGAGACTGCTTCAAAGGTCACTGATTATAATGCAAGACTCTCACTGATTTCCAACAGAGAGAAGCACAAAACTGGTGAAGCTATTCTGTTCATCTTTTCTGTCATTCCATAAAATTAGAAAAACTCTCCTGGTTCTGGAGTTGGAGGTAAATTGAACTCACCTCTATTACTTTTGGAGAGTTTATAAGTACTTTAAAATGACAACCAACTTCATCCATTTGGACCAATAAGCAATATACGGTCAGAGCAGAAAACTCTATTCTTTAAACAAGTATAAGTCTTGTAAACATGTATCTCTATTGTCCCCTTGCATAGCATCAGTGAAAACATGAGGTATTAAATTCAGCTCTATGTTATGCATTATGATGTATTACAGGCTTGTAGTTTAGTTGTAATGATATCAGAGGTTTATTATACATCTTGGATCTCTGTGCTGAGTCCTGAATCAGAACACAGGCAGTGAAAACATAAAAGCCTGGTTTCCCACGCTCTGCATAAGCTATTGTTATAAAAACAATTAGTTGGCAACACTAATATTTGGAATAAAATGAGTTGGATTCCTTGAACACCTGCAGAGATATGAGAACAGAGATTTTTATTTTTTTAAAAAGCCTTATGGAATCCTTTTAGTGCTGATTGTTATCCTAATCATGCATGGTTAGTTGTCTAACCAGGAGATTACTTGCCTTTCTGTAGTGCAGATGTTGCATTTTAGTGATCCTTAATGAGAAAAAGAAAGATTGATCAATTCATATTTCAAAAAGACCATTTGCTTAGATACTGTTAGCAGGCAAACATAGATAATTAATGCCATTGATTCTTATATACCATCGTATGTGATATAGTTGAGGCAGTTTAGGACCTAATCATAACAGTTTCCAGCTCAAGGCTAGCAAATGTGAATGTCAATTCAATACATACACTTACTCAAGCAATAATTTTTCATACTATCTTATCACATTGCCATTAGCCTTTTTCCACTAAGCATTGCTTTGCCTCCTATTATTTCATGCCAGGTTTCAAGTGATGTGTGCTGTAATTATGTCATGATGTATCATCATTTATCACCCGGGGCACAGACTAACCGTAAAATCTTACACTGAGTATGCAATTAGTGAATAAATCTATATGAGCACTTTCCACGGTGGGTTGCAGGTTTGATAATAATTCCATACAATAGCAGTTTAGGCTACTTGGCAGTGCATGATGGAGTTACTGTGAGAAAGGAACTATTTTGATTTTGCATGAGGAAGTTTCTTGTATTAGAATAGATATTAATAATGTATAATTAATAAGCTAAGCCTGTGAAATATGATAGTTAATAGAGAAAAGGTCTCTCTCTCCTCTGAAGTATATAGTAGAGAAAAGCATTCAATATGGTGTCGGCTGATCCACAGCAGGGCTCTTCTGCAATCTATAAAAATGCCATCTGCTTAGAGTGGGGGAACCATGTGCAGCTCACTAAGACATAAACTTCTAACCAGAATGTTCAAAGCTATGTTTAGCCACACAAGCTCCCATTAACGTTAATCGGAAGTGTATGGTTTTCATACATCCCTTTGAAAATTATACTCCATGAACTACTTTGAAACAATATATTCCCACAAGCATTGATGCAGAAACCAGTACTTCTGAAGGAAAACTGCAGTTGCCATAATTCTGAATCACAGCAGCTTAAAAGATGTGGACTTCTCCTCCCAAAGATCCATGGGGCACATGGTTTAGAAAAGAGGAGTGTTTTATGATTTTAAAAACAATGCAGATGAGAACTTTATGGTTTTAACAGCTCTATAAGAAGCAATTTTTCTGCATGAGCTAAAGATAAACCATATTATTGGAACAGGAATGGATTCTGGAAAAAAGCATTTTATTACTTGATGAGATTACTTGATGATTATTCTTTATTTGTAATGGGACAGTTTTTGTTTTCTGCAAGCAGTAGTAGAGATTGTCATGCTGTGAATGTATGAAACATGTTTATACACGTTTTAAAAAAAGGTGTTTCTACATTGTTATCTTGAAATTTCTGTAAGTTCTTTCTCCAGTAGAAAATAAAATAAATTATCCCCACTTATTTAGTGAGACACTAGCAATGATATTTTGTAGTTTGGGTAAATACGTCTTTCACATTAACTCTCAATGTGAAGTGACTGAAAAAGTAAATTTCAAGCTTCATATAGTTGCTAGGACTGAGTGACTGACTAAAATGGGTTTACACAGAGAACAATAGTGCTGTAGCTGCTCTTATATCATGCCTCATTCCTGATCCCACATCAGGAAGGCAGCCATGCAACTTCACTGTGTATCCTGCTGTGTATCAAACCCGGTTCATGCTATTCAGAATTGATAGTGCTTGCATGATAATGCATTACAGTAAGAGCCTAGTGATGTAACAAAATTTTGCTGGGCTCTAGCATAGATAAATTCCACTCAGAGGAACACATCCGTACTAATCGAATGTGAAGAGTAATTCCAGTTAATTGACCTAATTCTCCAAGGCTGTGTAAAGTATTATTTAAGGCCAAAAGTAACATCTGTAACCTATCCATTAACTGCCTTGTCCCTCATGTATCTTGCACCTGCTTGGGTTAAATGAAGCAAAGTGTTAACTGTTCTCTGTGAAAACATTGAGGATGTAAACAAAACTGTTTTATTCAATGATTTTATTTATTCTGTTCCCCCTCCACCACCTTGGGATACAAAGTATGAAAATAAGATGTGAAGCAAGGCCCTATAAATTAAGAGCTTTGAATTTCCAAATTCAAAACGTTTAGATCAAGCCTATTCTTAGCTGTCATTCTTGCTGAAAACTATTTCAACAAAAGTAACCAATTTTCTGAAAAACTCTCCCAATTTTTCAGGTAGATTCTATTGCAATAGCAATGACGCAACAAGTGTGGGTTTTTTCCTGGTGTGAGGAGAGAATAGGAAAAGTGCTTGCCTGTGACAGGAATCTTCAGTGTAACGACATCACTTGAAATTCTTCCGTCAAAATTTAACTTCTCTAAACGAATAAAATTAAATGGCTCTGCTTTCTTTCTTTCTTTCAAATATACAAATAGCATGAATACATCTGTTTTGCCTGATCACTGACAGCTCATTAAAAAAAAGCCTGCTGCACAGACTTTATCCAAATGAAGTGAAATCTTTCATCTAAATACATAGAGCTTTCATGACCTTGTTCCTTACAACTTTTCCTGCTATTTTTATCCACTCCTAATTTTAAAAGGGTAGAAAGAAAATCATCTAGGTTCAGCAAAAACAACAATGAAAATCAGAAGCACAAAGGATATCAAAAGCCAATATCATATCTATAAAAGTGGAAAGTGTTTCCCGTCCCCAAAAAATAGTCTGTCAACCCCCAAACAGGCTACTTGATTGTTTCAAACTGTAGAGTTGTTCGATAGATGATGAGACAGTGTGTGCCTCTTTGGGATCATTTTATGCCTTTTGAAGTGGTATTAGAAATGCAATGACTGTAAAAGGAGATCAATGCATGGCAATGGTTCTGTTGCACAATTTATTTTGTTGCTATTGAACATGTGCTCAGGCAGTGAAGCCTGTTGCAAATTGGCTGGTTGTGATAGGATGTCAGTGTGATGCAGCACAAGATGCTGAAGATATGAACAACAAGCATGTAATTGAGAGATTGTTGCCAGAAAGCATTTACCCTGCTATGCTATTCATGCTGTTGTTTAACACATTTGTACTTGAATTTTCTTCAAAGCCTAGTAAAAATTGTAACTGGAAAAGAAGGATCCATCTGTCTTCATGTGCAATCCTCTAATGGGAAATTGTATCTGGCCTGCCTTCTGCATAAAACACATATCACATATTGTCTCTAGATTACAAAGTTAGTGTATTTGTAGCACTAAGTTTCGATATTGTGCAGTAGGGAGAGAATGAGAAAAACTCATTTAGATAGTATAAATTCAGTAGAAATTATATCTTTCTGCCTTGTTTAAAAATAGATTGCCTTGAGTTTTTAGAAATCTTCCTTCAGTATAAACCAAATTTTCATCCCTGAAATACCATTGACTTTTAGGGAATTGTTCTGGGCGTACACGTAAATAAGTGAGATCAGAGTTAGGGCCACTAATTATCCATTGAGCTATTGTTTCAAAATAATATGCCCCTTGGGAATTGACCTAAGACAAAATAATAATCTCAGTGTGAGACTTCCCCTTGCCCAAAACTTGTACTCAGGACAAGAATGCAGGAGTAGGGGATGAGGAGGGTAAGTGGTATTTCACATCTTTGTGCAACTTGCATTTTTTTCTGGGAGCTGAAGAAATGACAAAAGAACTCTAGAAGCCCAAACAAGTGTTGAACAGCCCCCAGAACACTCTCATTAAATCTCCTTTTTCCTATGGATCCCTTTCTTACTAGCAGAGCTTCAAATATATATGGTCAAGCATCAAGTTGTTGCAGTAATAGAGACAATAAAAATACTGAATGAATTCAGAGTGGATACTTAACAAAGTCAGCTGGAAAATATACTTCACTTATCCGCTTCCACTGTCACCTGAAATGGCAGGTTCTTCATATTCTGGACTGTTTTCTTTACACTGAACTGTGTTCAAAAGATTTTAAAAAATCTGAAGAAAATGTCAATCAATATTCAAAATATTAGAACCTTGTTGCAGAAATGTGATAGGGACAGAATTTTAAAAGGATAAAGTAATAAGCGTCTACAGAACTGAAATAGATTTCTGCAGAAGCCGCTCTGAAAACAGAGTATGAAGTAATGATTTATAGTTACTGTGTTTTAAAGACTTTATTGACTTTTTCGTAATGGCAATCATGCTCTAGGAGAGAGTACAACACAAAAGTAATCTGCATTTTCTCTTGTCGTTGTCAGATTTTCAAACCAGAGCAACTGAATTAGCTCTCCTTTTTCTTTCTGTGTGTAGCAACAAGAGAAAGGGAAGAGGGAAAATGTGTTTTTGCCCAGCACACTATAGCCAACACTGCTGACTCACTTGAGAGAAATAGCTGATCACATCCTGAGCTGCAGTCAGACCAGCACTACCTCTCCAGCTGGCCTTCACAACTCAGCAGTGGAAAGGACACAGCAGTCAAAACAAGGTAACAGTCAATTAATCAGACTAAGGAATAATGTTAAAAACAGAAAGGCAAGTATCTAAAAGCAGTGCTGGAGAGCAGTGAGAGAAACACAAAGCTTCCATAAAACTACCAATACTACGTAGCTGGTTGATCTAGAATGTTTTCTACCACATCCCTGGCGGCTGCAGTTACCAGCTGTGCTGTGGATACATTAGCAGTATGTCTGGGCATAACCATGTTTGAACCAAGTTCCCTGAGAGAGCCAGTTCCAGCAGATTCTAGCAGGACATCAGTAACCCCCTGGTGGCAAGAAGTGCTTGGGCATGAGTTCTTGATTCAGCTGGCAATCATGATAAAAAGGCACAGTGAGGGCCAGGGTTTGACCTGATGGACTAAAGTTTACTAGTATTATTTGGAGGTTTTCCCACTGATTTCACCCAGCTTCAGTTAGCATCTAATTTTAAAAGAATTAATTATTCTGGCCATGGTCTTATTTTCATTGACTTAAATCTGATGTTTTCAAATAGCTTATTCTCTGATGCAAACAGCATATGCAATTTGTGCTAAATAGAGCTGGAAGAAATCTAGTTTTAGTGCAAAAACTGTTTCTTGAAGCAGAAATGAGCATTTTAAAAGCTGTTACATGTGTGTGCAAAATGATTTATTTTTCCCCATGTAATGTGGACTTTGGAAGCACCATGTACATGTGTATTTGTGATGTTCAGAGTGTTTTTAAATTGGTATACTTTGAACTGCTTACTCATTTTTCATCGTTAACAGAAATTATGTGGTTAACTCCCGCCAGTACATACCACAATAAATAATCATCTACAACTCCTTCAGAGATGATAAACTTTATTTTAATCTTGAATGAACAAAATTTAGGTTTTTTCTTTCAAAGAAGCACATGAACACTGCTTGTAGAAAAAGAGTAAGATGAAAATTAATCTCAGAGAATATATTTACACATGGCATTTCCTTGAAATTTTGACCATTAGATTCAGGTTGTTGCTGGAAAACTGAAATGACACCAAAGTTCTTTGGCAAAGGATCTGAAGTGGGGAATAAGAGAACTGAGGGCTTTGCAGTCAATACACCATCAACCCTTTTTATCTGCACCACATTGTCCACTGAAGGAGGGCATTGGTTTCACTTTGATTAAAAGCAGATGCTTAAGGCAGATGTTTGAAGCTCAAAAGAGTAGAGTGCTTGCTTATGAAATGCTTCCCTGTGAGGCACTCAGGGCCATGAAAACAGGTACAGACTGTCTTCAGGTTCAAATTTTAGATATTCTAGGTAGTGAGGGAAAAAATAGATAACTTATCTAACACAATATCTTCCTATAAGCAGAAGCAGTTTTCTGGATTTTGCTAGTGTCTGTACAGTACGCTTTGATTATATTCACCCTCTGTTCAGTAGCTGTTCGGAACTAGATTGTCCCCAAATCCTCATGTTGTCCATAGGAGGAGGTGTGATGGGCAGGATGACAGACACTTGCTGGAGGGCTTGAGCAGGGAAGGAGGTGGCTGCTGTAGCCAGAAAGTGTTTGTGCCAGCTATATTTTTGGTATTTAATGGCATGCAATGGTTTTTTTCTGATTTTTCTTTTTCTTTTATGCAACCACTGCTCTATATGTAAAAATCTCACTATTTTACAATGAAGCATACAAAAGAATTAAAAGAGGAGCAAAACTTCAGTATTGTGTTCATAAGGGCACTCACAACCCTGATGGTCCCTGCCCATCCCTTTGGAGTCTCCCCCCACGTACCACAGCTCAGGACCCCATTTCAGTCCTGCAGGGCTCCCACCACTCTATCCATTTCCCAGGACCCCATTTTAGTCCCCTGAGCCATCAGTGATGCTGCATCAGGGCCAGTCTCCAGCTCCCCATAGCCCTGCCTTGCCCAGCCATGGACTCTGGCCCATGTCCCATCCTGGCACACCCTAGTTCCCCCCTACCTGCTCTTTTCCTGGCTGAGTGGGTGGAAACAGACACTGGTTTCCAGGCCCTCCCCTTCCAACCCTGTCACCCGCTGATCCCTCCTCATGGCTTGAGGGAGACACTGGTGCAGGAAGCACCCTGACTGTCCATGCAGGAGAACTGACGACATCTGTGTCAGTAAACAGAGCGACTAGGAGGCCACTGAGCAGTCTGGCTACATAAATACTGTTAAACTCCATCAGATCTCTGAAGTAGGACAGGCACATACAAAATCCCCTTGGAGAACGATCCCTGGCCCTCTCTGCCTTCCAGGCCTCCTCTGGTAGGGTTAGCCATGGTCTTGCAGCTGTCCCAGCATCAACAGAGCCAAAGATGGCTTCTTTTATCCAATCTGCTTTTAAAAAAACCTGACATTTTAGAGCTGTCATATTTCAGATCCTGTGGGCTTTAAAAGTAAACGACAGTTGCATGCCTGGATAGATTTGCTATTGGAAGAGCATTATGTTTGCTATAACCATGAACATTTGAAATGCTCTTAAGTCTTTGTAAGCAAACTTATCTGGCACTGCTTGACAATGCATGTGTTTTCTATTTGCAAATAAATTTCCGAGTGTCCCACAGGGGTTATGAAGGATTCAGAGGAACAAATATTTCTTTTTCCACAATATTTTACCACATTTTAGGATGAAAAAGAAAGTATAATGTAGTGATTTTAGTTCTTTCTATAAATATAAATATCTTATACCTTATAAAACCTTTTATCCTTTTTGGGAGCAGTGTAATCTGTTATGTGTTGTATTGAAAACACATGAAGAGGGTCCTCAGTGGACAACGTGAACCAGAAATGTATTTTGTTAGCCAGTGTAGTTTACATATAAAGAAGAGGACAAAACCTGTAGGCAAGAGGAAAAAATGTGAAGAGCTATATTTTCAGTATTTATCCAACAGCAGTGAAGAAACTCAGAAACTTGCCGTAGATTTATATGGCTGCGCTGGGTTGGACAGGCAGGATTAAATTTGAAAGGGATTCCTGACATTTCATTTTCATAGATTTTCTCATTTGCTATGAGTCTGTAAACTTCTACAATGATCCTTCACAATTCAGAGCTATCTCACTGGATACTAATTTAGCGAAAATGTACAGAAGGTGAACCAAGGACTACAAATTTAGGACCATTCTCAGCAGGATGTCTCTGAATGCCACACAAACAGTTCATCAATAGGTTAGAGGGAAAACCAGGGGAAAATGGATGGCAGAACAGAAAAAAAAGGAAGATCAATGAGACTGTGAATAGGTACTGGTGCCGAAAACTGCCTTGGATAGGGGCTACTAGAAGGACTCTTCAAGAAGGGTGTTGGGAGACAGTTCTGAATGAGAAACAGGTCGGTGAAGTCCAAGGGAAGTATGCTTATATCCAGGATAGAAAGTGAGTATTTGATGATACAGTAAAAGAAGGTGAAAAGGTTGAATTGAGTTGTATACGCTGACAAAAAAGTGATACAAATATTTCAAAAGAAAAAATGTAGGAATTCATATGTGCAAAATTTGCACTATCCTATTTCCATCCTGTTCTATGATTGTGTTTCTTACTATAATTTAAAATTTCTACTCCAAGAAAGATCCTTACCCCCTAATTCCAAAACAGAAGTTTCCAGAGTGAACTAATCCATTCTGCTCCTTAAGCACTTTTCCTATTTTTTAAAATTTGATCTGTTGTCTTTGGCACAGATTCTAGACCAGAAGTTCTCACAAAACTGGTCTCTGTAGGCAGTAGGCAAAAGCAACAGGTGCAAAAACTTATGGGCAATGAACCTGACTAGTTTCTCCTTTTATTGAATTTCTCATCCAATGTACAACATGTGTACTCAAAAGTTTTCTATGTTAATAGGACATTCAAAATTTCACTGTACAAGTATCTGACTTAGGGACACATGGTACATAAGAACCTGAATGCAATTCAAATCAGATATGATGAGAGTAGGAAGACAAGTTGGGAGAAATTGATGACAGAGATGGCAGAAGTAGCCTTAGCCTGTCTAGTGATAGAACAACGCCTTTCATAGCTAAGATTGTTCACAACTTGGAGTAGTACCCAGGTGCTGCCTGATGACAATTTGTACTTGCAGCTCAGCCAGATTTTATCAATGCTGTTGACGGGTAAGCTGAATTTTCTTCTTAGGTACGGAGATTGTCCCTGGTCTTTAAAACCTTGTCACCTCAATATTAAGTTATTGCAGTATATTTGTTATGAGGCTACCCTGTGAAACTCTTTGGGGCGGGTATTTGCACGGAAAGTAATAACTGGCTCACAGGAATATTGTCTTGCTAGCAGATATTTTGCAAATGACATCTAGACAGATTTTTCAGCCAGGTTATGTTTTCCTCAGAGACACTTTTGACAGATATCCCTCTTCTAAGTAACTTTTGTGATGGTAATTAATAATGATACATGAATACATTGAAATGAGACATCTTGACAGTAGCTTCTCCATGAAAACAAACTTTCTTCAACTTAATTACCTACAGAAATCTGGTAGTTTTTAATAAAAAAAAAATTAAAACAACATAAGAATGAATAGCCACAGATTTTTTTTTTTAAATGTAAACAAACAGGAAAGTCAGCCAAAAGTTTACAGATGGAAGGAGAAACCTTTTGAAGCATTCTGTGAGGTGCCTAAACTGAATACTTGTTGCATATCAAAAAGGAATTTCAAAGGAATAACAAAAAAGAAAACAAATTGGCAAACAACAAAGAAAGAGTGACAATGAAAAAATTATTCTTCAAAAAGCCAATTTATTAAAACTAAAAAGAAAATAGAGAACATAAACTCTCATGAATTTAATGCAAAACAATTATAATACAGACTAAATCAGATTTTTAGAATCAACCAAATAAGAAAGCAAATATAACAGAAACTAGAAGCCTGACATAGTCTTTGGAATTCATAGATGGTCAAGACGTGAAAAATCTACTCAGAAAAGACTGAAAGAGAACTGCTAGATTAATTCCTCGCATTCCTGCTAATTATGAAGAACATGAGGAAGCTTCTATCCTGGAACTGTTATTTCTGGGAGTTGTCAGAGGATTCATCTTGATCAGCAGCATCAGCATCAGCATCAGCAGCAGAAGCTTAGAAAAATGTTCATTAAATGAAGCATGATGAGTCACAAGGCCAAGATGACAGCTATCCAAGATCTTCACAAGGACTGAAATATTACATTGCCGAGCTATTAAATGTTGTATACAGTCTATCAATTCAATCACCACCTATATAAAATAGAAAATAGTTTCATCTTTAACAGGGACTCATATAGATTATAACCCAGTAACCCCTATTTCCATACTTGTAAAACAGGAAAAATCTGTCGTAAAGCTAGACATAGTAGGCATGTAGCTAAATTAACTCACCAGGAACGAGTCAACATGCTACTTGCAATTTGTTGCTTCCAAAGCTTCCAAAGCTGCTCATGGTCTTTGAGGAAGCAAGGAGGCATATACATGAGATCAAGTTAGTACAGTGGACTTAGGTTTCCAGAAGGTTCTCAGATGATTTCTCACCAAAACCCATTAGACAAGTTAAGCTATCACAGGCTAATGTATGAATTTAAAAGACAAGCAGACATGAAATGCTATTTAAAAGGTGAAAAGCAAAGAACAGGGAACAAGCAGACAGAATTTCCTCAGTCAAAACTGGCAGCTAAAAAGGCAGATAAAGTTCAATAAATGTAAACAATGTAAGGGGAAGGATTTGAGAACACTCTTTGAATTAGGAGTTGCTTAGAGAAGTTGAGGAGGTAATCATTATTCATTGCTTCTTACAGTGAAAGAACTAAGAGAAATGAAAAGGGAAATAAGTAGGTTTTTACACAGTCCATAATCACATGTGGCTGAAAATGTCAGAAAGCATAAGCAAGTTCAAAAATGACTAAAATTATAGACCATCAAGGTTTCGTTAAAAAACAAAACAAAACAAAACAAAACAAGGTTGTCATGAACTTAGGTAGTCCCAGCACCACAGATTTCCTGAAGCTGGGAAAACACAGTGGGAGAAGTACCACTCAACATTTCTTCTGCCTCATGTACAGTTCCTGCCAGGATTTAGCACTGATCTTTGTCAGACACACAGTAGTGGGCTCCTTGCACCCAAGTCCCAAATGAAATATGGTCTTATGCACCCTGGTGAGACAGCATTCTCCTCTTGATTGGCTGATAGTTCATTTACATGGATTGTAATTTCCGCACTAGGAAAATGGCAGAAAGATTAAGAAAAAGGCTGGTTTCCAATTTCAGAAACATTCATTTTAAAAATAGAAACTCCTCCTTGTTTTTTTTCTAGGTTTTGTACTGTAGATCATGCTAAAATATTTCTTTTCATTTCTCTATACTTTCCTCACAGCTTCATCAAATAAAAATAAGTTAAAAATTCTCTAAGATAGCCATTTTCTCAGCTAACATGGTTAGGAAAGGCTTTTTTGACATTTCTACAGCAGCAATCAAAACTGTATAAAAGTCACAGAATTGACTGGAGGGATCTAAGATGTGAGTAGGTGTAAATTAAATGAGCTAGCAAATAATGAAGTGGTCTTAATGAAAGAATCTCAGAGAATATCATACTTTATGACTATGGCTTTTCACTTTTGGAGGTAGGTAAAGTAAAAGCAAATAGAGTTGAGAACTCTGGTCCTGACCTCATCCTGCTGTTGTTGAGCGTAGGGAAATAGTGACAGCTTGGTGAAAATAGCAGCTGCCATTCCATAGTCTGAACTTTTGTGATGTGATATCAAGAGGCAAAGCCTGTTAGAAAGGTCTGTAAGAACAACACTAAGTGATCTTTGTACCCTCTAATCCTAAGATACTACAGTAAAAAAAAAAAAAAATTGTCTGTGATCTAAAATGGTGCAGCCAGAAAATGGTCCAGCACAGCAGTTGTCTAATCTGAAATTTCCCCAAGTACTTAAGTTACCAAGACTATTCTCATAATATCAGTATGACTGTAAAATAAAATGTCAAGAAAGTCTGTTGAGAAAGTCTGAGAAGACTTCAAGTGTGAAAAATACTTTTGTGAAATACAGATACTCAGAGCAATTTTAAGAATATGCATCAGGATTTCCTCAAATTTCAGCTGTGAAATACTGTCATTCATCTAGCTTGCAAATTGTGGGTTAAGGCTGTGAGCAAGTGGAGCATGCCTTAATTCAGCACTTTTAATTTCCTGCGGGGTAAGTTCATTACCAGGTCCTTGTGGATAAGTTTGTTATTTAACACTCCATCTAGCACCCTCCATGAGGCTTTGTGAAGCCACAGACCTGAGATCATACTGTCTGTGGGATTTGCCTTGTTCACAGTGGAAGCAAGAACTATCCTCATGACAGCAACTCTGGCTTCTCTAATGCATTTGTTAGTTACATTTCCTCTTGATCATTGGGTGGGAAGAATCTGCATGCTTGTATGTTTTATTACTTGGTCTGGCCTATCAGCACATTCTTGATGAATTAAGCCTTTAGCTATAACAGAGAGAAAAGGCCAAAGAAAGCATGAGTTATGAAAAACAAACAAATTCATTTCTTTGCAGCTTCATGTAGACTGTGAGTTTGGAGGCAGTGGACATTGCCCTACATTCTTCTCTGGATTACCACAGCTTTTTTCACGTCCACATATGAGATTGGTGCCATGGGCCTCTGGGTCTTGTGAATGTTTGCTTGGGGACTGAGCCTGTTTTTCTTCACCAGTTTTCACAATGTTTTTCTTCATTTGACACACAGATCATGGTTCGAGATGACAGTTTCTAAAGATGATACAGACAGGAAAAATTAAAAAGGCTTCACTGAATTTTTGTTTTCTGAGCAAAAAAATGGCATACTTTGTTTACCTAATAGTAGCTTTTGCCAGTTAATAACAATAATTATACCCTTTGTTTACTGTCCCTCAAGCTGATTCCAGAATTGGACTTGATAGCCTTTTGGATTTCTCCTGACCCCTTTTTTGAGCTTTCATAATTACTTTGTTCAGTTCCATTCCCATAACTGGGATCAACTAGTTGGAAGAAGGAAGGTCATAAAATGCACAAAGCAGACCATTCAACCTGAGCAGGAAGTGATTTAGTACAGGATAGATGAGTTTTAGAAACCCAGCTTTAGAAACCCAGCATGTAGTAAAGGTCGATATATATGTGTATGGCAAAGGACTACAAGTAGAAATCTTGCTTACCCAGTCAGTCAACCTGTCCGGGTTGCCAACTGACCTACCACTTTCAGGAATGATTTAGAATAATAATTTCCAACCAAAAACCCTCAGCAATCTCCATGCTGCTCTCCTGAATGAGACTGATTAGACACTTATGCCCAAAGAACATGTAACAAAATACTTGTTAGCAGTTCACAGCACTCTGGCCAATGGAGAAATTCAGGTCCTTGAACACATGCATCTAGTGACATTTTTTTCTGTTATTTAATACAAGCGTGACATATGATTTTACGGGAGACCTGTATCTTTTTGGAACATCTTTTGGAGATTAAGCAGGACATCTTCAGGTAATGAAAGGTCATTTGTCACCTACTTGTAGGTAGCTGTATGTCTCTATTTCTGTCAGAGGCACATTCTTGGGTTAGATGAATTAGTACCCCTGTTCTTACACTAAATGTCATGTGGGGCAGGCAGCAATAACACCACACCTTATTTCGGTGTAAGTCTCTTGCTATAAACTGACTATATGTTTGGAACTGCAAGGACTTTAGTACCTTCTCTGGCAGAGCACCTAACTACTTGTTTAGTCATAAATGTAGAAAGTCACAAATCTGTAAGTCTCAGGCTTACAGCCTCATAATTAAGCCTCACTTTAAGCATGTGCTTAAATGCAGTGCTGAATTATTATCAATATCCTTTATTTCCCATGTTCAAGTCCACTCTCTATCTGCAAAAATCAATATTTTTAGAATGATAAAAGACATATCCTTCCTACATTTCAATTTTTTAAAGTCTTCAGAAATTATAGCTTAGTTATGAGAAAACATTCCAAGAGAAGATTATAGTCAATGGAAATTTTAATGTTGAGAGCATTAAACATTTGTGTTTTCAATACAAAAACAGTGAGACTCAGCAGTTATGCCTTGATCTTCAGTTTTGAGGTCAACCCTGGTCACAAATAATCTTTTAGTGGTCCTTAGATCAAATCAAGGTCAGCGTAACATTCCTGTCCAATTGAACATCACCAAAACAAAAATTTTAGAGGGAAGGGTGTAAATCCACAAAGATTCAAACCAAGGAAAATGTTTGCAATAACCTTTGCAGGAGTGAAGCTGCCCAGCACTGGGAACAGTTCTGCATGTCCTGTTATCATCACAGCAAGTTATCAGAAAAAAAAATGGCTCTTAATAATACTAAAGCCCTGATTTTCTTGTACATATTTTATAGAGTTGTTGATTTGCATGCTTTTAAAATTCAGACTATTTTGCTTGAAAGCAGGCTAAATTAATAATTTTGAACACAAGCAAACTCTTTGTTTGTTCTAATTTAATTAAACTGTGAGAATACTCCTTGAACTGAGCATCTGACAGCTTTCTCATTGTAAAGATAGCATTCCTGTAATCAAATGAACATATGCTTGAGTCGCCGCTAAAGAATAAACAAGGAGGAGTTTGGATGGTGTGAAAAATAAGTGGCTAATAGACTCCACTGGGCAAAGGGACAGGTCTTCCTGAGAGGGCTGTTTATCATTTGGCTGTGGATTAAACAGATGCCCCAGGAAGTGTTTTTGCAACTAAGTTCATGTCACTACATCATATTTATATTTCAGAATAATGGCTGTGTACATTTGAATTCATGGAAATTAATCTGTTCCAACCTTACTGTCTCGAGAACGAAGTCACTTTCATCAGGTGGATAATAAAACAAAGTAAGGTTCTTTTTTCCATCTTTATTTAAATAACCTTGCCAGGAAAAGATTGATATCAAACAACCTATCTATGAATGTTTAACTGCGAAAGAAAAGCTACATTAAGAGTCTTCCTATAACACTACTAATGTGACTGAAAATGTAAAGGCAAAATGTTAATTTTAAAGCCATGGAGCCAACTTACATGTGTAGTGACTTATATTACTTAATTGTATCCATATCTATACAAAGGAGGAACAATCTATAACACATGTAGATACATGACCCATGATTTCATTTTTGTGTGTTTAAATATGCGGTCACAGTGTTGCATGTAATTTTTCCATCTGCCAAAGTCCAAAATACAGAACAAAGGAAACTATGGTGTTTGACCACATATATCAATAATCATTCTGCATGTCATAAGATATCCAAACTCTTAATTATCTAAATATCTGCAGTGACTGGAATGACATTCATTCTTACAGAGAGCGAAGTCCCTACAATTTCAAAAATCAAGCAATTGCTAAGTAATTTGAGTACTCACAAAACATTTAAAACATGTATTGGCACCATACTTTCACTCTGAAATAACTAAAAGCAGTGAAATTGACATTTACAAAATTTATGCCATTGGAACATATTTCTTTACATATGCGGAATTATGTCAAATATCAATCTCAGGCATAACTTTTGAGGGCAGAAATGGCTCAAGTGCAAAAAAAATGAGGATCTCAGCCACAGTCTCAACTTTATACTAAAACAAGCAGACAAAATACGCAGTTGAATAAGTCTGAGGAATACAGATGTAGTATGAAGTACAATAGATTTACATTTATTAATTACTCCGGAAACTTTGAAGAAGAAATTATTTCCCATATGTTAGATTCCTTTAACAAATTGATGGTACACTTCTAAAATTTCATTTTAGGTCCTAAGTCTCATCCTTTTAAATAGTTTTTCACGTATCTGTGACCCTGATATCCTGGTAGGATCCTGAATACAGTAGATAGCCGGAAATGTGTTTTTTCTGGAGGAAAAATCCTGTGTTCAGCTCTGCAAAGGATTACAATTTGAATTAATCAAGGATTTTTGCATGATGATAAAGACTCGTTCATGAACACAGAATTGTTGGATGAAAGCCTGCATTCTTAGTCCTTGACAATAAGATTTCACAATGATTTTGAGACGTGTGCAGAGTTATTAGCACAGTTTGTGTTTTCTATTAGTAGTTTTTTCTCCAATGATTCTTCATTGGTTCTGCAAAACTTAAAGGAAACTTTTAAAGATTTTATTCACAATCTGATGAAATTTTGAATATTATTTCTGTCTCTGAAAAGTTAACATTGCCAATGGCAAGCTGGTAATTATTATGTTACATATAAAAATATTATTGTCTATTCTTATCTTTAAACGGTTAGAGGTCTCTCCTCCCTATTTGTCCTTGTTATGTTCTTGGCAAAAAAAAAACACTCCCAAAATCCCAGGCCTTTAAGGAATTTTTAAACACTCATAACACTTGCCAGTTAAATTATTCTATTTAAACTTAGAAGTACACTTTTATTTTTGAAAAAATAAATTGAGGCATTCTGTTTACCTTAAACACTGCTGGCAAATGCTTGCCCTGCTACCTTGTTTAACCCCAACTAACTGGCACTGTGAAATATGGCTGCCTCTTAAAGGAATTTTTATTGAAATCAGATTACACCAGTACAACTCCTTAACCAAAGCAAAAGCAAAAGAAAAACTACACACAATATGGCATTTTTAACTGGCAAAAACTTTACCTCCATTCTGTTTAAGAAATGTTGGCTAAGATTTTCCCACTGGGGAGCTCAAAAGTAATGAGATCAAAGTCATGAATCTGAGAAAACAGAATCCAACATAAGACTAATTAAAACTTCCATGCTCGCTTAGAGTGAGCAGGGACATGACCCAAGTGCTGTTAAACTCTGTAGGATTTTTTTCTTGACAGCAATGCTGGGTAAATCACATGCCTAAGTCCAAACTCTATAGACCTTATATAATTTTTCAGGCACCAGTTCTGAACTATGTGTCCAAATAATTATTACAAGCTATCAGGTATCTGGAATGGATTTTTCCAACCTTACATTTGCAAAAGCCTAACAGTAATTATTGTGTATGTGTCCAGTGCTTCATATTTGCTTTACACTTAAATGAAGATGGTTCTTTACAATCTTTTTTAAATGACTGCTTTCAGGAGTCTAAAATTAGACACCTATGAAATTTTCACAGTAGGAGCACACAAACAAAATCACAAAGAACTCTATCAATATAAAAATATCTCCCCATCCAAAACCCCAAGTCCAATTTAAAGCTCAGAACCTGTTCTGAAATACAAACCCCACAATTGTATTGGCTTGTCATAAAACTGTGTGTATATTTGCAAGGGCAGAAGCTGTATTGTTGTTTTAACACAGAAAACAGGAAAAGATGATATGGAACAACATAAACTGGTCCTAAGATAGACGTAATAAATATTTTTTGATCCACAACCAATGCACTAATTATGTTTAGAGACTCAGTTTTCAAGTGGCAGGCCAGGTGGACTTCTGGAGCCTGCTAAATCTTCCAATATCTCCTAGGTTTATGTTATCTGCATGCATCATGTAACTTTGTATGAGGAGGGGGGCAGGAGGGGGCTTAGAATTTATCCTACTGTATTAGCAGATAATCATATATTGAACTTCTCAGAGGTGTTGCTTTATAAATGGTTTCTCACTATAAGGTGCCTGGGGGATTTGAGAAAAGTGTACTTTAAGACAAAAGCTTTTTTTCACTTTATCTGCAGAGGTTGGATTGTGATCACAGTTTATTTTGGGGGCGGTTTAAGAGAATATTGTTTCACTGAAAAATCTTTTTGCTAAGTGAGTGTGAGAAAAATGTAAACTCTGCTGCTCAGGAGAGCAGTGTTTGATTTGCAGAGGGCAGAAAAATTACTTTTGCTGGTTGTGCACTTGGACGTTTGCAGGAGGAGCCTAAGAACACACTGGAGATAAAGTGAAGTGGGCAGAACACAGTGTGTTTTTTCCCCAACCAATTCTTTGTACTGCTGAGTTTGGGCAATTGTCTAAGGGAATAAAGTCTAAAGGACTGGAAGATTTATATAAGGCTTCCTGAAGAATGGGAGGACTGGCACATTTACTTAATGTGGACAGAGACAGTAATGTGAACTCTGTTCTCTTTTATTTCTTGTTCTCACGTTATTAAAGTCTTGAATTATATTTTCATTAAAAGTATGTATATAATATGAAGAACTGAGCCTTAAACAAATACAGCATTGCACTAAACTAAAATCAACAGTTTCCAGAAATATCCCACAGAAAGTATAATACACTACAAAGAAAAATCTGCAGTCAAGGAGATGAGAGAGGAGATTTGCTTGGAGGTCTTCTTCAGAGAATTAGGACAGTGTTGAGAACATGGGCCCTAAGTCATATGATTCCTCTCATGTTATAATCCAGTAGTGAAAACAATCTCAGGACCACATGATAGGATTTAGCAGGGAGAAAATCTCAAATCTATTAAAAATCCTTGAATAAGTTCCTAGAAACAAGTCGATATCATTAGGAGGGCTTGACATTTTAAGAAAGTTTAGGTACAAGAGACTTCTGTCACAGTTGGAATCTGCAAATGATTAAACATTCAAGACCCGTGAATAAAAGAATGGACATTGATTTTTTTCATTTTTTTATTTAGTTTCTTTGCTTTAGAAAAAGCAACATTAGAAATATCCTGTGGTAAAAAAAAAAAAAAAAAATCATTTAATAATAGAGAAACTATTGTCCTCTGCTGCTTACAGAGTAAAAGAGTGGATGAAGAATGAAGCCTGAAGAATTAGGTATCAGTAGAAAGACAATGAAATGGAAGATCTTGGAGTCAGAGAGGCATTGTAAAGGCCAGGAAAGTGAAACTGGAAAGAACACATGATAAATAGCTGGACTTTTGTCAATTGAGCTGAAGGTGGAAAGAAATTTTTTTACAAAATATCTTGTCAATATCTATATAATTTTCTGTTGAATGTAAAACATCAAAGATCTAATAGACAAACATCAAGGTGTTCACTAAGATATACCAAACAGCAGTCAAGTTTTTGTTGCTACAGATTCGGTGCAGGGATTTGACTCTCAGTCACACACATACTGAATGTTCCTGGGTGGCTGTGATGAGTGGGCTCTCTCGTTAATCCCCTGCTGCAACTGTTCTGTTTTTCAGACTGGAACAGGGTCTTGAGCTTTGGTTTTTCACACCCTAATGAGGAGTAGTATCTGTTCCTGGGGCTTTTGCACCTTGATTAAATAAATATCTACTGGATGCGTGAGAGACTGTCCAAGCAACTCTGTGACTTCATTCTCTCCAATATTGAGTAATTGGGAGAAATAAGAAACACATTAAATCTTGGAATTGTCCTTATGTAGAATATGAAAATTTTTCTGATTCTTGAGAATTTTCATGGAACAGGTAAATCAGTTCTTTGCTCAAGTCCATTCAACTACATGGTTTCATCTGTGCATTCAAATAACTGAACTGCATGAGCAGATGAGTCAATTAAAAAAACAAGATGCAAAAAAATGCTCTGTAAAAAACACTTTGGCATTTGTTGGTTTCTTAAGCAAATCAGGCATCCATGTACCTAATAACTAGCATGTACACTCAAAATTCCAGTGTGCTTTAGAGTGAAAATCTATTCTTAAACCTGCTTTTAAGAAACATATCAGAAGGTTGAAAAACGCTCCTCAAGGATTTCTTAAAATTCACTTGAAATAACCAAGTCTGTGAAATGAGGCTGGCAGTCTCATGAGTTTGGACTTTTCTGTATGAAATCACTTCCTTTGTCAGCTTAGACAAGCAGTGAAAGGCAAACCATTAAGTCATTTAACAATAGTAACTTGCATAACCTGATACCATCGGACTTTTCGACCTTGAAGACAAACCTAATTGTCTGGACAAGATATTTTATTGACTTATCCTGTATCCAAGCCTTTCTTCCAGCCTGAAGATAATCTATGCCAAAAAGATAATTTCCCTTCATTTTTTTCAATAGGAAAGGATCAAGGTCGAGGGCTGTGATATGGACATCATTGAAACCAAGTTTAAGAGCTGACAGGGAACTCTTCTGTTATAATTAGTAGCATGCATGGGGGAGGGTGGGCTTGTACGAAAACACAACTCACAAAGTAATTCTCCATTTCTGATTGCATGAAAGGGATACACTCTCCTTCATTACATTTTTACCTCTCTCAGTCTTTTTAACCTTCCTGGCAAGAGGCAACAAAATTAATGGCACTGACTTAAGTGAAAGCATCATCTGATAGGTGGTATGAATCAGAGTAGAAAAATTATTTATTTGAGAAGGATTATTGCTAGACATTTCCAAATATCTTTGGTCCTCTAGAAGTGCATTGGGGTAGAACCACTCCTCCAATAACTTGCTATTATAAGCTTCAGCTGCTGACACACAGATTCACCTTCCTTGTTTCTGGGTTTATTGAATACAAGAAGAGATGATATTTTTTCAGTGGGAGTATTCTGTTTTGTTGTTACTGCAGATCTCAACTTTCTCTGCATTACGTAGCTGACTGCTAAGGAAAGCTTGACAGATATCACTGATATGTTACAAGATGTTCCTATACAGAGTGCTACTGTCAGGTTGATTTGTGTTTCAGGTAGGTCTCTGAGGTCTCAGTGGGCCAGGGTCTCAGTGGGGGAAAATCTGGACAGAATTAGTCAACATTATTTTAGCTGAAGTATTGTTCGGAATATACCAGAATATATTCCTGATTTGTATTCCTTGATATAGGAATAAGGCCCTATAAATATCTAGAGACAGGTTTTTATTTTCTTCTTTATATCATTACACCTTCTAACATTGCACAGCTTATGAAACAACAGTTACAGTAGCTGACACACCTTTGCTCATGAACTCAAGTGTTGCAAACTTTTTTCATCTTCACACCTGCTCTTTTGATGACCTTCTTAAGCAACAGATAACATCTGCTAAATAAAGTATCTGTCAATGAGATTTGAAGGAAAATTCTTGATAATGTACCAATTTTTCCTGGAAAGAGGATGTTATTGCCTGAATTGCACACAGTTCTTGGATGATGGAGGTTTTTCATTCCTCCCTTCAAAAGTAAATATTCAAAAGGTTCTGGTCATGTTTCCATTTCTCTTTCTGCACAGTAGGAGTGTAAGAAAGCAGTATTTCTATGTGGGGTGCTTGTCTTAGGCCAAGTGTTCAAGTTGATTCAAGTAGAGATTGAGTAACACATGCCAGAGAGATGCTGCAAGTTAAACATATCATCTGGTTGGATACAGAGTCAGCTTCACACAGACGTGCTTGCCTCAATTGTCTCCCTCGTATGCTTGTTCTAAGGGAAGCCAGAATACAAGTTATCTTTCAAGGCAGAGTGCTCCAAAATAACAGTTTTGTTAGGAGTGGCTGAGAGTTCTGCAAAAGATGAAGTATCAGGCCTGGGTTATCCCAGCAGAGGTTCATCCTGGTGCTGTCAGTATGGCTTCACAGCATGGGTCTAGCCCCAGTCCCCTGCAGTTCAACCCCTCTCCCCCACCTCTACAGATCGAGTGCTAACCCGTTATACGAGAGCTTTTTCTTTTACTGTAACTTCCAACATCAACATGCAGAATCTTGATTTTATTAAAAAAGTGCTTTTATTTCTATTTTTCTGTTCAAAACAAGCTTTTTGGCATGAAGAGCAAAATCTGTTTCATCAAAGGGCAGCAGAGTATAATACAATCCATTCTCATAACAATGAGGGGAGGCAGAAGGTGGTGTTTAGATATGCTTGTAACTTATTTGCTTTGTGTGCCACACATTCCTGTGGTTGACGGAATGCCAGCAATAGAAATAACACTACCTATGAAATGAGGGGCTGCCTTTCATCTCAAGATCAGAAAAGTAGGGTTCATGCACTTTAGGCAGTTTTCGAACGGCTTTTTACTTTGTGCACAAAGTGCAACTCTACCAGTTCTGCCATGATGATAAAACATTACTGACTGATATGGGAGAGGATTGGGGCTTAGGAAGTATTTTACAAGATTACATGTAGAATTGTTTAGATGGTTTTGAGAAGATTTTTTTCTACCAAAAATGTCTGTTTGTCAAAATCCATTCATTCTGGGAAGAAATGCTGTCTTCAAAAACTTTTTTCATAAGAAAAACTGAAAACAAGTTTTTATAAGGTACAAAAACTGCTGTAGGGCTTATTGGAATAATATTTTATATTATTTCACTTACGATGAAATATACAGAAATTAGAGTCAATGCTATTTATTTGTGGGAATTTTCCAGTTTTTTTAAATTTATTTAAGCCATTTCCATGTCCTCTCCAAAATGCTAGCTCAGACTCCTCATAGATTCTCGTAAGTCAGGTTCAGTCTATAAATGACTGAGATTAATTTAATGATCTCAAAGTAAAGGTCCCTTCAGATATGTGTTGTACTGTGGCCATGAACAATAAGAAAACGGGATGGTTTGTCTGTTGTCTTCTGACAACATAATCCCCAGACATAGCAATCTGTTATCAACTACAAATGTATTTTTTTGCTGTTTCACATGAGATAAAAGCTATGCTGGAGAATAGCATGAGATATGGTAAATGGTGAGAGGAAGCTGGTTTAAGGGAGAACATCAAAACCTCCAAGTATGTTTTTTTTTTAACATTGTTTTCAAATATTTATGTTTCAGTAAATTCAGAAATCTCTGGAGGTAAGACTATCATGATGAACACATATTATAATGATAGATGTTGGACTGATTTGGCATAGCCTTTATTAGAGTCACAAATTGTGCCAGTTGCAGGTAAGAAATAAAGGCTCTGGGGGTAGAGTTATTAACTTGGAAGACTCTGAAGTCTTCTTACACAGTAGCTCAGATCCTCAGCTTCAAGAAGCTGTCACAATTTTCTATTGGCTTAAGCCAGAACAATTATAGATAGGGCAATTTATTTGCAGAACACAAATAGCTACAGAATGGAAATAAACGTGCATGGACATTACTGTGCTGTGCCCGATCAACCAAATATAAGGTAGTACTGGGGTAAACCAGGAGGCATTATTTCCCTGTGTAAATATCCTGAACAGTCCAGAGACTGATAACATGCTTCTTGGTAACTGAAGGAGTGTGGAAAAAAAGGACAAGGAGTCACTCCACTTGAGTCTGTGTTTCTCCATTGATAGAGGTTGTCTAGATTATTCCTCATAAGTGGAAACTGGGCTTTCAGACTAGTCCAAGTTGCAAACTAATATGTAGGATAAAGTTTTTAATTACTAGTCAGCAAAGTTATGCTCTAAATTATAGCAGAAGTGTGTTTCTTCATGTGTATTTATGTCCTGCAGAGTTTGAAGACTCTGTACTTGCTGTAGCTCTTATGCCCACCCTTTTGAAAACACTTTCAGAAGTGATCAAAGGCTTTCTTATATAATATCAACTTGAATGCTTTTGGTCTTTGTCTTGAGTAAAAGTTTAGACTCATCCAAAGTTAAAGTGTTCTCAGTATATACAGCACCAGTGAATTTTCTTACTCACTGATTCTAAATGTCAAAAGAAACCTCAGTTCATCAGAATTTGCACAACTCAATGAGTTTATTTGACAAAAGGAAAAAGGCTCTCATAGAGGATAGAGTGGTTCTCTGCTCTTGTATCTTTAAAATTGGTGCCACTTCTAAAATGATGCCACATCTCACCCTCTATAAATCAGGCATGTGTCACTGTCTGGAGAAGGAAGTTGTTTTTCTCATATAAGATCTCACACAGTGTGCTAACCTCTGAGCACAGCAACCAGGATCTTTCTTTTTAATTTCCAGTAAGACTTGCAAGACAAATGAAACATTTTTGACTTCAGCAAAAAAGGTGCCTGGAATCTCAACGCACTCTTTTCTGAACAATTATAGGAAAATATTTACTGGAAAATACTTCTACTTTTCTGAGAGTTCAAAGAGGGGATGCGAAGTTCCTGAAATCTGTGTGAGAAATGGGATTCATAACCAGTTTCATTTTGGGGCAATTGACTTAGAATAGTTTTCCTTCAGTTTGTAGATTGGTTATTATTTTTGGTAAAACGCCAAAAGGAAACTACTCACTACTGAGAGTACAGGATGTTGGTCAGAGGTATAACTTCTCACAATAAGTTTAATCATGAATGGATATGGGGTTGGGATGGATAGATCATTATACGCATACACTTTTATCAAGCACTCTAATCGTGTGTTATTGGAAACAGCATACTGCTTTTCTCTTCAGTGTTTCACCTGCTTATGTCAATGTTCATTCCTTGCCAGAGGACTTCTTCATCTTTGTAGGAAATGCATCATGCAGATGACTACAGGTTCCAGAACCTTTTAGAGCTGAGTATCAGGAATACTATGAGTCATCCTGTAGCTGTATAGTCACTCGTGAAGATAAAAAAAAAGAATTCTAAGTATGAAAAAGGCATCCTTATTTTTAGGGTTTAATTCTGCAATTTCTACCTGTACATTTGTATGTTTAAACCTATCTTATTATGGAATAGTTTACTGCAAATCATAGAGCAATAAGATGACTCTGCAAAGTTTTATATCTGAATAAAGCATAAGATTGTGCTAAATGCAGAATAGCAATATTAATAAGTAGTATGAGTTAACTGGATTTAATTATTTTTGCTAGGCCTTGCAGGGAGAATGCTGCACTGTTTTTTGTGTTTTTATAACTAACATTATTTGTATGAATAAACTTTTTCTTATTCATCAAGGCTATTGCACATTGACCATTACTGTTCTTATGTAAAGAGTAGCCGTTTTATGTTTATTGCATTTATCAGATAGCAAGTGTTGTGTAAAACCTGCCAAGCTGGAGCTTGTCCAAAACATCTTCTTGGGAGGAATGCTGAAGTATCTGTGACATTCCCCTACAGAGTTCAAAGTTGTCCAGAAACAGATTTCGCATTATTAAGTGGTGATTCCTCATGTGTTGGGTTCATGATTGATCACAATGCATATACATGGGAGATTTGCTCAATTAGGAGTCATATCATTTGGTCCTGGTATCTTAAGATTTATGTTTTCAAGGCTATGGCAGACTCATTAACTTTCTCCTTCGCTTTTAAAGAAAAAGTTACATTTCTTTGGCTCAGGTTATCTTTGGAAGTAAGGCAGTGTCGTAGCTGTTAATCACCAGCCTCCCAGATACTAAGTTTGTAATATGTAGCTCTATTTTTAAGTATTCATTCCACTCAATTTCTTTTCTTTCTAATTTTAAAATTTGACAGAAGTTTAACAGAGAATATTCTGGATATTCTCAAACACACATCATATATTTTTCCTACATTTCCCCCCCAATTACTGAGGTCATCCAGCTTTAGTCTCCCAAATCCTTCCTTTTCCATTTGTGATCCTCCAACAGAAGTTAAGTTCAACATTCAGATTATGTCTTCTGTTGCTTTAGATTGTTTGGTGATCAAACAGTCTGATTTCAGACTTATAACTCTGCTCTTGAGGCCGCTTTTATATGGTTGAATGTAGTTATTGCTTTGTTTGTACCTGTTTCAGAAAATCAACAGTGAGTGAAAGCAAAGACCCATAATGCAGGGGTTAGAATATGTACGCACAGTGTTGAAACCTGCATAAAAGAACCAAACTGAAGTGGAGCAATTGTACTCTATCACTCTTGTTTTCCATCTTCCAGTATTCTCTATTCAGCACCTGTGCACTTTTATCTCTGTGAATTCTCTTTCCTCTTCTGTATTCTTATTCTCAAATATGGTACTTGGCCCCAAAAGCTGACAATCTGGGCTCTGAAAGTGGAAGTTCAAAGCTGCTTTCTATGTATCTTCATCTCTTTCGTTGGAAGTCCTGTAAGTACGAGCTTTCCCAGAGACCTTCCATTCCTTCCTGGTAGCTGCCTTGAAAATGTTGTGAGAAGACTCCTTTTCACTGTATTTTCAAGCTTTCACTTCTGGTTCTGTCTTGAATTAGTAAACCATGTGTAAGAAAAAAAAGTCTATGAAATGTTTTTGAGACATCTTATACAATATTTCCTCTTCAACTTTTTTAATTAATCTTCAATTCATGCTTACAATTTTTTCTGTGTTCCAAACCATTTTGTCAGATATTTGAACAAGTCTGTCTTCCTTTTCTCCTTTGTCACAAACAGATAAAATCTTCCCAGTTGTTTTTTTCCTGCCTGTCTTTTCTATCGTCCACCTCTCATTCATAAAATTCCCCTTTTTTTTTGATTCCCAGTCTTGCCTCAATGCTGGCTCTCCCTTTAAAATACTAACTCTCCTTCTCAAAGATTTCAATTTGTTATTCCTGTTTTCCTTATATATTCTGTAATCTTTCTTATGTTGAGGTTTTGCATCTCTGTATTTCCCACTTTTTGTTTTATTTGTGTGCCTGGCTGATCATGCGTAGTTCTACCCACAGAGAAAGTGTAAAATGTTTGTTCCCATTCTTGGTTTGTGGGTTTTTTTTGTTTGTTTGTGGTTTTGTTTGGTTTTTTTGTTTGTTTGTTTTTGTTTGTTTGTTTGGGTTTTTTGTGCTTTTTTTTTTCTTAGCTCTCATCTTGTGTAGTTTCTAATGCAAATTCTGTTTTAATGTTTAATTGTTCCAGTTAAAAGAACAACTGCCTTCATGAAACCCAGATCTATATAACAAACACAACTTTTTCCTAGAAACCTTAATTGGGAAGCAGCCTAGGTGTTTAATAGCACAGAATGATAGCTCTATAACTTCAGTGTTACAAGTGTAGGCACTGAAAGGCAGTACAAGCAAGTCCAGTCAGAGAGACAAAGATTAAAGGGGAAATGGAGAAAAGCACAAGACAAGTGAGGAAACAACTAAATTGATGAGGAATACTGCTTTTGCTATTCAATTGCCTGGTGGATGTTCAAATTTTCAGAATAAAATTACTAGATCATTCAAAATCTATGTAAATATGAGGAGGCTATTTGTTTAAATCTTTATTAACTGCATAAATGTGTCCTGCAGAGACTATGTGCCCCTGTTGACATCACCTGATGCAGAAAGCACTCCAGGTCACATGGTACAGAGATGCTCTACTTCTCTGTCCATCCCCTTCCCCCTTTCCCTCTCTCCTCCTCTTCTTTCTTCACACTGTGTCCAACTCTAACATCAAGTACCAGACTATAAAAATGAGGAGAATAATATTTTCTTGCTATATTGTAAACCCCTTGGTGTGGAGATTAGTGTCTGCTAATTTGCTGATTTGTGGTTTGCTGCATATTTTGGTTCCTGGTAACAATTTTGTCACAGTTAGATCCAACATAAACAGGAATGAAATGTTGTAGAGTGCATATATGTATGGTGATATGCTAACGTATTCCACTGTAGTAGTCAACTGAATGTCACCCTACCGAGTTTCCTTTCCTCCACCTCTACACAAGATAGGAAATTTCAGATAAATTGACAGAAACAGAGTCCATTTTCAACATTTTTCCTGCAGTCTTTTGTTGCTATTTATCACTCTTTAACACTTTAAATCAGCAGCAGTGTAAGCCTCTGACCCTAATTGCTAGGCTCCATTTCCTCTTACCTTCATTAATTCCAGACAATTACACTGTTTGTTTAATTACATAGCACAACAAATCATGCTAATTCTGTTAGCCCCCAACTGGGATTCCTCATGATGCAGTTGGTGAAAAATGAGGAGAGGCAGAAGTTATGAAATTAATTCAATAATTCATCATCCTAGAAGCATGCCCAGACTGAAACTTCATTTGCCGACTCCTCCCCAACCTGAAAAGCTTGGATTTGAGATGAAGTCTGAAACCTCTCTCTCAGGGAGGCTGCTAAACTACTGAAAAGGTCTCCAGAGGGTCTGAGCTCTTTAGAGTTTATGTTTATATTTCCTTTCAGGAGCTTTGAGAAAGGAATTGTTCTTGTCGTTCTTAGTGGCCAGACAGTTACATTGCCGCACACTGTTCTCTTTTGCTGAAAAATGAATTACAGTAGTGGGACACATAAGATCAGCGGAAAAAACAAAGAGGAAAGAAAACAAAGCATATATACCCTGCCCTTCAGCCCTCTGCTTCTACAGTTCAGAAAGTCCCTGCACAAAGATTTACCTGTTTATTTTTTCCCATCCCTAGACATTAATTTTAACCTTTCTGGAGATTCTTTGAAGGATACAGTAAGATATAATCCAAAATATAGTAATATAAATGTACATTTCCAAACAGTCCTTCAGTGAGTAACAATATATATTTGCTTCCTAGTATAAGTAAAAAATTTCTGATGTATGTATACTGATATAATTTCAGTGGATTTACAGAAAGAATTGTGAGTACAGCACTGCCTCAGAATAACAGCCTGACAAAATCTCAAGAATTAAAATTTATACCTAAGTGATATATGGTGCAACTCAATATGGAATCACCCTGGAAAAGTATTTAATTTAAAATTTGTCACTTTGTGATTCATTTGACTGATGCATTTACTCGTAGATCCTACCATACCGTTGTAGCATGTTACGGCCACATCATCCCATATGAAATTTCCAATGAAAAATGAGATTCTTATAATCTGGAGAGAGAGATGACACTTGTTTATACCTGCTGTGTACATATCATTATTTGGAGCAACGGGCTGTTTCAAAAGAACAAAGAGGCATCTACTGTTTCCAACCACTTATTTTTCTTAAAAACGTATTTCTGGGAATATATCTGGGAAGCACACTAGTTAGCCCTAGACATGTTCACATATTCTTAATATTGGCAAAAGTACAGTATTACCAAGGGGGCACATTTGGAGATAAATTGATTTCACTCTTCTGATGGAAAAAATGTATGACATTCCAGAGTCTCTGAAAAAAACAAAACAAAACAAAAAAAAAATACAAAAAAACCCCACAAAACAAAAAAAAAAAAACAATAAACCGAAGCAGCATCCCTTTAGATATGCATTGGAATCATTCCTAAGTGCATAAAGCAGCTTAGGTGTTTTTTAGTCAGACCAAAAAGTTATATCCATATGTGAATAGATGGCTATGTGGACTACTTTTCTATTTGAAAAGTGATTTGTGCACCACAAAATAATATATAGTATTACCAGAATACCCTCCTGGAGTCAGCTTTGTTATGAATGAATAGCATGGGGGAGTAGGAAACTTGCTTTCTTCCCATTTTTCCTCAGTGCTTGTACATTTATATTGAGACGAAAAGTGTGACTGATGCATTTGCTGTTAAGCTGTATTTGAGAGATACGCCCGATTCACTAGCACTGATCAAAGACATTGACAATTTCTGGTATAAAATTGCAGCTAAATCTGGGCAGCAACTGACAGGAGAGTGGAGAGAGGGGATCTGTCATCTGCCTCCATTCCTACTGCACAACTTCTTTGCAGAGAGACTAAAGGCTGTCAGTGCAGTATGGTGTGCTTAAACACAAAAAGTGCCACGTGCTCCAAGGGGTAGGATCTAGATTGCCCATGTAGGATAACTGTCTGCATGCATGCAGGGAAATTTAGCTTTGAGGGCAGCTGTGAGGCCAAAAGAAGGGAACCTGGGTAAGAGAAGTGCTACACAGCTCCATTGTCTCTGCAGCTCCTGTAAAAATCTTTACAAACAGTTTTCAAGGGCAGCTTCATGTAAAAGGCAGAGAGGTAATTTACCCAAAGCAAAGGGAACTCTTTTACAGCAGAGATCTACTGCTGTATTTCTGAGAATCTTTTTATCCCATGCAGGACAAATTTTAGAAAAAATTTTTCCATTGTTCACCTTCTTCCACATTTTTAAGAAGTACCTCTTGCCTGCACAATGTGAAGGAAAAGTGGAGCAGCACTGCTACATTGCAATACATTCAGCAAAGCTCTGACTTCTTAAAAAGAGCCTCAAAGGCAATCTCAGCAACCATGAGTTTTCTGACCCAGACAAGTGTGGATGGGTCAGAAGATGTGTTTTTCGCTTTCCATGTGATTAGCATATCAGAAGACAAGGCCAATATATTATCTTCCTAAGATTATACTTTTCTCTGGATGTATCTCACCTGATGTGAGACAAATTGCTTTACACACCTCTTATACAGACTAATGATATTTGTAAAGGAGATTAGACAATCATCATACTAGGAAAAATGATCATGGCTCTTTGCTTTACTCTACTACTACAATAATCAGGAAAAAACAGGCACAAGTTTGTTTTAGGAAGACTACTACACATCCATATGCTTCATGCTTCTGAGGCTAGGTGAAGTTAGACGAAAAGAAAGGAAATCAAGGAGTGGGGAAAACAGATTTAGAACTAATTTCTCAGATTCAAATGAGGACAAGTGTTCTTATTTGTTTACATTTTTTGTAGAAACTGAAATGAAATATTTGTGACTTTTACTGATGTTACAAAGGACATCCTTGGAAAAGAACAGGATTAGCGAAGTGTTATCAATGTGTTTGCAAGCTTTAACTGAATAATATAGAGAAAAATTTTGAGGTCCTTGGCTTCCAGGTAATCCACATTATCTTGTTTCTTTTTTGGCAGTCGCACAGAAAGATGAGACAGGAAGTCCTACAGTGTCAATGGGATTGTATGGGTCGTTCTGCACAGGAGTTTCTGGTGACAAAAGTCATAAATATGCAAACTGACCATTCCCTTCCCTTCCCTTCCCTTCCCTTCCCTTCCCTTCCCTTCCCTTCCCTT